>OZ018321.1:106344556-106944556 GCA_963969495.1 Ceratothoa steindachneri | reverse complement strand
TCATCAATATACACATAACAGAAACACAAAAAACTAACACAGTTCAACCGAAACAAAAAACTGAGTGACCAAATAACATAACATTAAAACAACACAGGCAAATTGCTGAGCTAACAACTATTAAAGGCTTGAATGCTGAAGAATTTAACCCCCAAAATAAGTATACAAGAATTGAGACACTAAAAATAAGAAGAACACGCTAGCTACACAAAAAGAAACAAACATAGAAAAACACTACATACAACAAATAAGACAAAAAGGAAAAATAAAAAAAAAGAATATAATGTGATGCCCTCCTACTAGGGCAAAATGCCCCTCCCACTTTAAATATCACCTACTTTTATCTACTACTATCCCATCATCTACTAAATTGAGTATACCATCTTCTCCCAAATTTGGATTTACTCAGTCTGTACGCTTGCTCTCTGGCTGCGTACTGGTAAAGGCTATCACAGGTAAAGGAGGAAAAGTTTAAGGCATGACCTGAAGAAAATGCCTTCTCAAGAAAACTTCTAAGAAGAAATATATACGCTCCTGGGGCTGGTGGAGATTCCTCCTGTTCCTCTTGAGCGACGTAGCCCATCCCCCCATGGGGATTGTTCTTCCTTATTCTAAATTCTTGACTCTTTTTCATACTTTTTACCTCAAATTTACTTCTCACTAGCACTACATAACTTGGTCACCGGCAAGGTCTGAGTTGCAGTTGGTAGTGAGGTATAGTGAACCCCTGCAGGAGACCCTCTTAGGGGGCCAGAAAAGGGAGGCCGATTCTCGGTCACGAACCAGAACCCAACTGTGGACCACTGTTAGGGCTAGGCCAGATAGGTAGGGTTGACCAATGAGAGTGCGAAAATTGGAAGGTAGGCGAGATAGAACTAGGACAGATAGAGGAGCTCCTCCCACTATGGAGACTGGTTAAGACTCCACAGCTGAAGATCAACAGAAAAACCCCTCTCCTCGGAGAGGGGACGACTCCCGGGAAGATGGACCCACCGGACTTCAAAAGGCTTCCCATGAAACTCATACCCAACGAAGGAAAACGATCACCACAAGAAATAGTGTAAAGCATATTAATAGATCTGGAGATACCACTAATCAAATGCATTGAGACATCATCTGGAGTCACAGTTATTTGCCCAGAAAATAAAGACGTAGAACAGCTACTGTCATCTGCGGGGAGCATTACGCTAAGGAAGTTGGATTTGGAAGCTAGAGTACCACCACAAATCACGGCTAACAGAAGTGTCATCTGCCGAAAAATTGAGTCCTGAGTAGGAGAGCACTCATGTCAAGAAATAAGAGAAGAACTTCAGGAGAGACAGAAATGGCTCAAAAGAGCAGAGGGGGACAAATTTGAAGGTCAAACACGTTTTCAAGGTCATTTGTGAATCTACCGAAATGGCTTCAAGGATCATGGAACAGGGACTTCTCGCTTTCATCATGAGGATCCCATCCGCCCAGATACAAAGAAACGTCTTCACAAGTATACAGATATGTTTCAGATGTTATGCGTTAGAAGAACATACGACGCAAAATACCCCCCAAAACACCTTATAATCTGTTCTGAATGTGGAACTGAAGGCCATTCTTGGCGATACTGCAACAACACATTTAAAAGATGCATTAACTGCCAAGGGGGACACATAACTATAGCTATGATCTGTCCTAAAAGAAGAGAAATAATAAAGAGAAAAGAAACAGAGAGATACGGCAAAGAATGTAAGGTGCTTGGACTAACCATTACGAAATCAGGTTATAAAAAGCACGTAACTGAGAGGGTAAATCGAGGGAAGAACGGCCTGGCATTACTGTACTAGTTAGTTAACCTAAGCATGAAAAACAAGAGAAAAACTTATCTAGCCATAGTACAGTCCGCGATTATTTATTCAACCATCGCGATGTATACGATCTCGAGAAGTAACCTATTAAGACTCCAAAAAGTCCCAAATATAGCTATCTACTTAATAACAAACATCAGGAGAGGAGAAAGAAGAAGACTACGATACCTGAATAGGGAGGCAAGGATAAGCCACTTAATAGAATAATTGCAAAAAGAGCAAGGAAGTCTTAGAAAAGACACATAATGAAGTAGGAGTTGAATTAACCAACCAAATTGCCCAAAGAGAAGGATCGAGATCACACAGATTATTCCCAAGTTTCCCAAGGATAGATGTGGGAGGAGAAGAAGACGAAGAGGAAATCTACATCTAGAGAAAGAGATTAATACTCGACGACGACTAAGAGTAATTAATTAACCGAAGGGTAGGAATAGGAAAGAATAGATAGAGGGATAGAAACCTACACCAGTTTTTAGTAAGAATATTTACTAATAACGGTTTGAACGCCTCATAAATACCAATACTACTTTCTAACTTTATCACGCTAGCTATACTATCTAAAATGGACAGAGATAAGCCTGACCTCCAGGCAATTAGCATCTCTTTGCAAACCTCTTACTTCCTTCAGCCATCTGCATCTATTCGTTTTTTACTATCATATTCGCACACGGGACTCACAGTGATACGTGGGACAGGGGTCACGATAAACTGTAAGGTTATAGTTAGAGACAAGTGACACATCGGGGTTCGGATTCTACGTTAAGCTGTAGGTACCATGACTAACTAAGTTCACTTTTGTCTCCTACTATTTGCTTCGCTGTGCTATCCTAAAACCTTCTTCTTCCTCTCACTCCTAACCAACGTACTCACAGTGCTTGGAGCCTACTTTGGCTTTAGACAGTGTGACCTTGGGGGTCTATAAAGGAGTACCGGGCCTTCCCTTCCTTCCGTGGCCGCTCCATGAGCACCAAGGGAGGCGGGAGGAGGGTCGGAAGAGCTGTTCTTTGTCTCCCACCTCTCTTTTAATTTCATTTCCGAATTTGACGGCCGAATGTTCGACTACTACACTCGGCTGACAATCTTCAGATAAAGCATTTTTACTTGCTTAGTAATGGACCTTGAGCGCCGCCTACATAGAAGAGCGCCTATTCTGGAAGTCTTTTGCGAATTTCGCTTCACCCTTCAAAAAGAGATAATACTTTTTTTCCTCGACGATTCAAAACTCAAATGAGGGCTTAAGCACCTCACTGCTCCAGTCCATCGCCCTGCGTGTGAGCCTGCTCGGATGTCTGTCATTAATTGATTTCGTCTTAACTATGCCGGCCACTTGGATTAACATAATTAAGGGCTTATGTGAAAACTGGTTTGAGGACTAGCCCACCGCGGAAGCGGAAGTCAGAAATTATCTCGAAACTGGGGAATAATTGCGAGTCCCGGACGGAGGTGAGATCCTCATCGCCCGGGGGACCCGGCCAGAATCATAGAGGGAAGTACACCCGTCTCTATGTAGTTGAATGCAGTTATGGCGTAAGTACCCGAGAGGGGATGGCAAAACTTTAGCGGTTGTTGATTCGGCCGCTACTGCATCAAGTCCACCATAATTCACCCCTCTTGAGGTTCCCACTTGATATCCATCCCATCCATCCATCACCTATCATTCTGGCAGCAAGCGAGTGGGGACCAACAGGAAAATGGAGAGGGACTCGTATCCCAACATACCTCACTAACCGTTACCTCCTTTACCATTTCATAACCTTCTTTTTCACCCCAAACACCATAATTACATTTTGGTTTCAGAAAAAGAAGACGTCACCTGAGGACATAGTAAGGACACAGAAGACTATGGAGACCCTCACCAAGAGGGTCCCCCTAAGGACCATCCCTGGAAAGAAGAACCCCGAAAAAGGCACCTCTGTGAAACCCTCTACCTCGAAATAAAAGTAGCACCGGTGAAACTTATTGAAGTTTCATCTGGATTCATCGCCTTATGTGCCAAGACTAAGGACGTGAACAAGCTCCTATCGGAAGAGGAAGCGAGGGCCTTCAGAAACACAGGACTGGAAGCGAAACCCCCTCCGCAAGTGGCAGCAAACCGAAGCGTGATCTACCGCAAGGTGGAGACCTGGGTGGATGGGCATACACCCGAGGAGCTCAAAGGGGAAATTACCAAAAGCAATCCCTGGGCCCAAGTTCGTCAAATAATAAAATTTCGCGAACACACCCACGTGTTTAAGATAACTTTCGCTACCACTGAAATGGACAAGAATCTAGGCAGAATGGAATACTGGTATTTAATATGAGAATACCAGGCGATAACATTCAGCAGGAGAAATTTAATAGCATACTGTAGCGGAATGCCCCTTTTGATCACTCCACCTCAGACACCACTTTTGTCATGGTATTCTTTGTGGTCGTGATATACTTCTTTGATGAAGTAGGCTTGGTTCTAAGAGACCTAATTTGGTTGTTTTAAAGAAGAGCCGCTTCAAACACGTAAGGATATAGAGAAACGCACAGTAATTCCTAAAATAAACTTATATTTTAAATTTAACAAGTTACTACACAAAAACAAAACATGAACTACAGAAACACGCCGCCAAGAAGAATGAGTAAATAAGCCTGCACCTGCACTTGCACAGATGAACATGACTGGAAACTTAAGTGCAAAAATACTGATCTGCATTACCAACGCAAATGTGGCTAATGCAGTGAAGCCTGGCTGCTATAACCAGGTACTGAATTCTCTCCTGAAAGCGAACAATCTCCCTTCAGTAATTATACCTGCAGACCCTGAATGCTCCAGTCTGGACTGGAGGAGATCATCGTCGAAGCTCCTCATCAGAGGAATCCGAAGAGGACGACGAAGAACAAGAAGAAAAGGCTGAAAGTGAGGAGGGATCTTCCTCTTCTGACAACGAAGAAGGCCCCTGCACCCGTACACGAGCTACGAAGAGCAGGTCCAAAACCCCGAGTCCCCTACTAAAAATGAAAATCCTGGGCACAGTAAAACCGCCCAGCCAGCCCCCAAGAAGAAGTAGAAGAATAAGAAGAAGCATATGTAAAAACAATTCACCATGTTACGGAACGCACTGAAGATATTGGAAATTAATACCAACGGCTGGACGACGAAAAGACTTCTTTACGGAAATGTATACAGGGAAATTGATGCGGACATCATCTTAATTTCGGAACACGGGGTCGACAGGCGTAGGGCAGAAATGAAAATCTGGAACTACGATGTGTTGATCACAAATTATTCGGAGGGATGGTTCGACGAGGCCGCTATTGCAATAAAGAAAGGGATTAAATACAAGCAAATAAGAAATCTAGAAGAATCCTACCTCGCGATTGAGGTCGAACTTGACATAGGAAAGTTGGTCATTGCTACCGGATATCAACCGCCAAGAAGAGATGTGTTACCAATTCACACTCTCACTGGCCTATTTGGCAGAAGAGCCCCCACTATATTAATGGGGGATTGAACGCCAGATGCCGAGAATCCGGTTACAGGACCTTCAACGGTATAAGAAGAAGCCTGGACATAAATATTGCACAGCTAATAGGCCCCGACTTCCCCACCCTTGTCAGAGCAGGAAGTGCCACAAAACCAGACATCTGTCTGGCGATTCGTCAGCTGCCGTTCAATTACTACATGGAACCAGTCCAGGTACTATGTAGTGACCATATAGGGATCTTACTCACTATCAACAGGAACCATATATAAGTTCCAGCTGTAGTCAGAAAAAATTACAAAAGAGCAGATTGGACACGGAAGGCACGCCTTCTTGAGGCCTACGATCCGCCCAACTTGGACGAGGCAATTCTTGAGGCCTACGATCCGCCCAACTTGGACGAGGCAATTCTTGAGGAGATTGAGGAGGCACTCGACGACCTCAATAACCATCTCATCAGCGCAGATAGGGCTTGTATCCCTAAATCCGAGTATAGGACCATCTCTACCTACAGATCGAACGAATACATTAAGGAATTATACCGTGAGCTGAAGTTATTGTAGGAAATCAACATCAGGGATGCGTCAGTTCACTCAATACAGTGAAGTAAAGAAGTCAAAGAAAAACTGTACCAGTTGATCCTCGAACAACAATGGAGACGATGGAATGATGCGATCGATAGCCTCGATCATGAAGCAACTCCCAGAGATTTGGGGGAAAAAGATAAAAAATCTCAAAGGATCGACTGGAAAGAAGCAGAAGATAGAGCTACAAAAGGTTGATGGAAACATCTAAACGGAAGAAGGAAGAATTGAAGAGCTATTCCGAAGTTATTGGGAAAAATCTTCAGTATAACTGAGCAGGAAAATGAACACTATGCTCTAGAGTTTAAGAGCGACATCATCGACGAGCTTAATGAACAAATACACAAGACGCGCCGTCATCACCAGGTTGATAGACAGCGGGACAAAGACGCCGAGATTACCGAAGAAGAACTACACGGCGCGCTCTGCACATTCCGACAAAAAGTCCCAGGACAATTGGGGCTTACAAAGCTAAACTTTAAAAAGGCACCAGCCAATGTCATCGAAGGGATGAGAAGAATATATAACAACGCCTGTCTGAAAACGGGATACTTTCCAGATGCTTATAAAACGGCAAAGATGATTTTTTTGCTTAAGCACGGAAATGGCCCAACGTTGAAGGAGAGCAAACGGCCAATTTCACTTTTAGAATTTCGCGGGAATCTCTTCGAGAAGATCCTCAACAGAAGACTGGTGTCTTTTCTGCAGGAGAACTCCCTCTTCAATCCACATCAATTCGGGTTTAGGAGGAAGCGAAGTTCGGAAATGGCGATTAATGTCATCACGGAAAAGCTAGCCCAAGCGAAACGGGAAAAGAGTTACGTGGACATTGTTTTTTCGGGATGTATCGAAGGCGTTTTATAAGGTGTGGCAGTACAAGATCGTATGACTGAGCCTAAGGAAAAACTTAGAAAGAACTCCCTGTGACTATGACATGGAGAGAGCGGCGTATATCAATTTAAGGTGCACGGACGGAACAAAGTTTCCGCTGACTGCGGGCCTCCCGCAGTCTCTACTTGATTTACACCGCTGATGTCCCAGCCCCTGTAAGCCCCACTTGCCTCAACATTTAATTCGCCGATGATTTCACCCAGATAATCACTTGCCCATTGAGGAATGCGCCTTGGCAAGCTCGTATGACAAAAGCAGAAATTGAAAATCTTAACACCTACGAGGCCCGGTGGAAGATCCGCACCAACCAGAAAAGTTCAAAGTAGTCTCCATAGGCAGGAGACTACTTTACGACGTTTAGTGGGGGATAGATGTTATCCCTACACCACGGAGTGCAATGTACTCGGAATAAAGATTACTTAATCTGGGTACAAGAAGCACGTCCAAGAAAGAATCACCAAGGCCACTGCTGCAGTCAAAACTCTATACGGGTTCAGAAAAAGATCTACAATGCACTTGTAAGATCGACGCTGCTATACCCAGCTTCCGCCCTCTTGGTGCAGAATAAATGTATGTGCCTAATTACAGGTACATACAGACATGAGAGAAGGGGCCAGCAAGAGCTGCGCCGGAAGGCGATGTTAAGTCCCATTAACATTGACATATAAGAACGGGCAAGGAATATGCAGGAAATGGTTAATCGTGAATTGGACGATGATATCGTCCAAATGATTGACCAGAACAGAAGAGGAATAAGTCGCGCAAGATTTCCAAGCTCCGCCAGGGGTTTTAGCTGACGGAGCAGAAGTGTCGTTCTACACATGAGAATAGATTTTTTTTTTTTTACCTTAAACCAAATAAAAAAAAACGAACAAGAAAAGATTACCTAATTGTGAAACCTCACCGATTACTATAAATTCACCGATGAAGACCCAAATTTCCCGAAGAAGACATCCACGAAAAACAAAAAACATGAATTACACTCACTACAAATACAAGATATACGAAAAAAGACCAAGACACTAACCACAACACTACAGTAACTAATTAAGTAATTATTACCACAACAGCAAATGCGCATATCATACCCAAGGACATTAATTGCTTTTGTTGACAAATGGCTTGAACGCCATAATATATATATATATATATATATATATATATATATATATATATATATATATATATATATATATATATATATATATATATATATATATATATATATATAAACTAACTCAAAGACAACAAAAAAACTACAAAACCCTACTTAAAAGCGATAGGCCTGATCACCAGGCACTAGCATCTCTTTGCACCCTACCACACTTTTTTGTCTTTTCACCACTTGTATATTTTCCGCTATTTGTCCACACACCCTATCTCTATCCCCTATCCACACCTAGTCTTAAACAATTCAAATTCAAATTTCCGAATTTTTAAGCGCCTAATCAGAGCTCGGATCTAGCTACGATACCGAATGTGTATTCTCAGTAAATGAGGTAAATGTGTTGGCGAGCGACCTCGATGGCATGAACTCTTCCATACGAGGTCTTACAAGGAGAATAACAGAAGCTCTAAGTATGAATGACTCAACAATGTCACTCTCTGTGACCCGCACGATTTGTGCTACAAAAAATTCCATCGCATTGGCCCTTTACCTCACTACCCAGCACAGGAAGCAACAGTTTTGGAAAGCTCCTTCACCGACCGAGTACACTCGGATTTTTGTTCATCTTTCCATTTACGAAAGAGAAATACATACCGGGAAGTCTGTCTTCATATTTACGAAAGAGAACAATACATACCGGGAAGTTTGTCTTCTCATTTATAAAATTCAATGTGTGAACCATTTAAATTTTCCATTCGAATGTTTTACTTCGTTCGATCCCCACAGTACTACGGCCCGACAACACGGAGTGTTTAATACATAAATAAGATCTACGCCTTACAATTCTAATATATATATATATATATATATATATATATATATATATATATATATATATATATATATATATATATATATATATATATATGTATATATACAAGCCGCTGTTCTCTTCCTTAAGAGGAAGAGCTTGGTTACACAGGCACCCCTGCTGGGTGTGGCCTACAGCCTTATTTGCTAATCTTAACCGCCTTTTTTAATCCCCTTTATAGACTCTTTATTTTAACACCCTGAACACCTTTTTCTTCTTCTTCTTTTTTTTTCTTTTTTTTCTTAGGTGACACCTGAACTAAAAGAAAAAATCTTATACAAACACCTTCAAAATATCTCGTTCTTAAAATATAGGGTTATATATATATATATATATATATATATATATATATATATATATATATATATATATATATATATATATATATATATATATATACATATATGCTATGATGTACTAAAGAATAATGGTCTGAGGGATTTCTCGAAAATTTTAGCTTCTACCGGAACGAGCAAACACGCTCGATACACTTCCATTTTCCTGGATATTTGGAACAGATTCCACGTAACTGTAATTTCTGCCACTACCTTCCGATGATCTTCTTCATTTTGCTGCGGGGTATCTAATTCTAAAGGACAATGGGTAGATTGATGATGGTCGTGAACAGTTTATATTTCTCTCATTAAATACATTAGGCAATATAGCTGGTTTCACTCTGTCTATATCACCGTGTTCCGATGGTCATCCGGGAATTCTAACTTAGAAACTTTGTCGTCGCGTTCGACAACACGGAACGGGCCTGCATAAGGCGCTTCTAGTTGTTTCTGAACGCGATCAACACGAACCCACACATGCATGGCGTCACTTAGTTCTTTGTGTACAAACGTTTTCGGTACCGAGTGCAGATGGCCTTCAGATGTTTGTGTGAAATCTATGTGTGACATGGTCTTCGCTAGTTCAGAGATGAATTTCGAATCTGCTTCGGCTGAAGAACTGGTGACCAAGGGCATTGGGCAAAGAAGGGTCGTCCCTGTGACCGCTGTAAAGGGTGAAAAACACGAATCATTAGTCGAGAACCGGATGCCCAGAAGAACGATTGGTAGGGCCATCAATCAGCCTTGTCGACGAGCCATTATAGAGCTCTTCAAAGTCCGATGCGACCTTTCCACGATCCCGTTAGTGGTAGGTCTGTTCGCCGAGGTTCGCAGGCGATGGAAACCAACGAGGGCCGATAATTTTTTGAAGCGTTCGGACTCAAATTGCGCTCCTCTGTCGGTTATCACGTATTAGAGAACGCCAAACCTGGATATCCAGCCGCCCCAAAAGGCTAAAGTAACCGTTTCAGCACTGATGTCTGGAATCAGGATTGCTTCAATCCACCTAGCGGCTCTGTCTATGCATGACAGCAGGTACCAGGTATGAGAGAGGTATGACTGCCCACGCAGGGTGCACGGCGGGAGTGGACCAACTATATTAATGTGAAACGTCTCAAATCTCGAAGTGAGCATACTGATAGGCAGGACTGGGGACTTGGTGTGGCGATTTACTTTAGCATATTGGCAAGAGAGGCATTTACGAGTCCACGAACGTATATCTCTGTCCATATTGGGCCAGAAATACCTCGCTTCCACAAACCGAAGCGATGCCTTAATCGCTTGAAAATAGTTGATCTGCAGGGTGAAAGAACAAACGGTCGTGGGTATTTAGATGTTGCCCACACCAAAGTTGGGAATCACCGGGAAAGGAAAATGCCTCCAGTCTAGATCGAGACGACTTCACTTCTTCGTCATGATCTTGTGCTACTGCCAAAGAACGGAGATCAAATGAGTCCACCTGGACTGAATTGACCTTCCAAGATAGGCAGTCAGCAACCACATTGTCCTCACCACTTACATAAGCTATGTTATTGGCGTACTTCAAGATTGCGGTTCAGTTCCGTTGTTGCCTGTCTGTTTTTGTACGTAGTAGCGAGGAGAAGGCAGATACTAGGGGCTTGTGGTCCATGCATAAAGCCACTTGGAGACCTTCGATCATATGCCTGAAGTGAAGATACGCAGCGAGATACGTAGCCAGGAGTTCCCTGTCATAAGTAGAGTACGCTTGCTGTGTTTTACTCAACTTCCCGGAGAAGAAGGCCACGGGCTGGGGAGACTCATCCACCATCTGATGGAGCGTAGCACCAACTGCGAATTTGGAGCTGCCCGTCACCAATTGGTAGGGAGAGTCATTGGGTAATGGGTGGCGTAACTTAACGGAGTTCGCCAGCAACAACTTAGTAGCCTCAAATGCTTCCCTTGCAGCGTCATTCCAAACAAGTTGGCGAGCCTTAGGTTGAAGCCGTGCGAGTTCAGTCAGAGGGGTAGCGATAGAGGCAAAATAAGGCATCATACGTCTGTAAAAACCTAACATGCCCAAATATCGACGAAGTTCTTTGAAATCAGTTGGTAATGGCATCTCAGTGATCTCGGAGACCTCCCTAGCTGGAGGGCACAGTCCTGCAGCTGAGACATGGTTCCCCAAGAAATCGATTTTTTCTTTCATGAACTCGCACTTTTTCATAGAAATTCGAAGGTAGTTTTCTATCAATATTTTGAAGACTTAATCCAAATGCTCCACATGCTCATCTATATTTTCCGAAAATATAAAAATATTGTCGACATACACAAAAACGAACGCCAAGTCTCTAAACAAATTGTTCATGTGTCGTTGGAACTAGCATTCTTTAGAACAAACGGTAGCCTTAAAAATTCGTACATCCCAAAGGGAGTTGAGACAGCAGTCTTCTCAATGTCCGCTGAATTTAGTGGAATCTGGTGGTAGGCTCAGACTAAATCCAGTCGGGAGAAAACTGTCTTGCCATTAAGATGGTCTACCATGCTCTGAATCCTTGGCAGGGGATATCTGTCCGTTTTGGTTATCGCATTGGGAGATTGAAAGTCACCCACAACTCTATACTCGTCTAGGGTTTTCTTCTGCACCATGTGAATGGGTGAAGCCCATGAAGATTTCGACGGCTGAACCGCACCTTCTTTCAAAAGAGCCTCGAAAGTTGCTTTGGCAATTTGTAGTTTCTCCATTGGAAGTGGCCTTGGGCGGGCGAAAGTTAGTGGGGCGCTACCCGTCTCAATGGTGGGGACAACGGAATTAGTCGGTGAACTAATATCAGTAGACTTCGGGTTATATATATTCTCATATTTGCGGAGAACTTTCCTGCAATTAGGTGGAGGATACAAGAGGTCATCAATAATTAACGAGTTCACTGATTCGCTTGACTGCTTCACTTTAGAAAATAGGCTAGTCTAATTATTAATTAGGACTCCATGAGCACAGTCTACTAAGAGGTTAAAATGAGCAAGAAAATCGGCTCCTAATAATGGAGGCGTAATGTCTGCAACTACGAACGTCCATCTAAATGAACGTCGCAGGGTAGGGATGACTATTTCTAGTTGGACTTTTCCATGCACTCTTATCTTATCTCCATTAGCTGTCGCGATTTTAACACATGATTTGCGCATCACACATAATTTCACTATATTAAATGGAATTAAGGACATACTCGCGCAAGTGTCTCTCAGAAATTCGCACTTCCTCTCATTAATTCGGGTAGCGACAGTGAAGAGAGTCGGCCAGCATGTTGTCGCATTTACAGCGGCAGGCCGATCTCGTTTCTCGAAGGGGGTTGGGGAAGACAGTCTAGAGACGATGTCTGCATTTGAAGGTTCTCATCTCGCTTGGGCCAACTGCACCACGGTTTACAGTACTTCGCACTTGAGCCAAAGTATAAGTGTGAACGGCACACCACTGGTTTTTGATTACGACGGAAGAAGCGTAACCCTAACGGTACACCTTTTGAATAATTATTATGCACAAACATAGATTTGAAGAAGACATTACCCGAATGGTAACACCAACCCAAACATGTAACACTCTTACCGATTATGACAACCCAATTTACGACAACTTATCACCGAAATTTGACTTACCGTAGTAGTGAATTTTACTAGTTACTACAAAGGCTTGAATGCCAACCAATTTCGACACCTAAAACAACACAACACGAGACTAACATTGCCAGAGGTACCCTTTACCAGGGATCTATACACCCGTGCTCTTGCTGGAGATACCCAACCCTCTCACCACTATACTCTCTTACTTTTGCTCTACTAATCTATACTTCCTAACTTGTTATGTCCAATTTCCGAATTTTTAAGCGCTCAATCAGAGTTCGGATCCAGTTACGATACCGAATGTATATTCTCGATAAAGGAGGTAAAGGTTTGGGTGAACGACCTCGATGGCAAGAACTCTTTCCTACTGGGTCTTACAAGGAGAATAGCAAAAGCTCTAAGTAGCATCTATTCAACAATGTCGCTCTCTGTGACCCGCAAGATTTGGCCCTTTACCTTACTAACCGGCACAAGAGGCAACGCCGCAACCGTTTCGGAAGGCTCCTTCACCGACCGAGTACACTAGGATCTTCGTTCCTTTATTTACAAGAGAAAATACTGCATACTGGGGAGTTTAACTTTCCATTTATAAAAGAGAGAATACAAAACGGGAAGTCCATCTCCCCATCTACGAAAAAGATTAATACAAAGCGGGAAGTCCATCTTCCCATTTACGAAAGAGAAATAATACAAAGCGGGAAGTCCATCTTCCCATTTACGAAAGAGAAATACATACCGGGAAGTCTGTCTTCCTATTTACGGAAGAGAACAATACATACTGGGAAGTTTGTCTTCCCATTTATAAAGTTCAATGTGTGAACCGTTTATTCGAATGTTTTACTTGGTTCGACCCCCTCACTGGTATACTTTTTTTCGAGGATGGGAGGTGGAGTTGATTGGATAAGTTGATTTTCGTCCAGGTACTTTCCGCTCTAATTCTTATAACTATGTTAAGCGGTTTGATTTTTTCCTTTTGATGTAAGGTTTTTTTAATTTTTCTCTATCTTTTTTTGTCGATTATAAGGTAGAGAGCTTCAATTTGTATTCTTTGGAGTTCCCTTTTCTTTGTTGTTGATGGGGATGATGAGTAGATGAGCGCCCCGTTTCATTATGCGAGATATATTTTTTTGTTGCTTGTGCTTAAGTCTTTTAAGGAATTTAAATGTGGACAGCACTAGTGAGGCTTTCGATATTCTTTCAGATACTTTTTATGTAGCTTGCCAATTTTATCTTTAATCGCAGTACTTTGCTTAAATGATGGTGTCGGTACAATTGCTCTTCCATTTCGATATCTGCTACTTTTGTCTTAAGATTGTGTTTCTGGTGAACTTTTGTTTGTTCGTTTTGATGTTCCAGTCATTCTCGAATTGGTTAATATTGGCGTTCTCGATAGCTGTTTTCTGAAGTTGAAAGTCCTTATTTGTCTATCGACTGACGACAAGTTGACTGATGTCGTCAGCGAATTGGATATCTAGGCATTCTAGGCGGCAGCATATCTGCTGTATAGATCGAATACAGTGTAGGGCTGAGGCAGATCCACTGAGGGAGCCCAGTTTCCAATTCCCACTCGGCTCCTTTAAACTCATTGACCTCCACAAAAGCCTTTTTATCTGTAAGATAGTCGCAGAGAATTATCTCCAGACTTTGTCAAACTCTTTTCTAAATCTTTCAGGACCAGATCGATGTATTTTATCTGTTTCGGCCTTGTCAATCTTTTCATGGATAAATTATCTCCAAAGAATTATGTAATAATATGGAATATATATATATATATATATATATATATATATATATATATATATATATATATATATATATATATATATATATATATATATATATATATAAACAGTTTTAAACCGTTGCGATCAAATGCACCTTATATGATACATGTCTAAAATACAGATAAATCTAATATATATATATATATATATATATATATATATATATATATATATATATATATATATATATATATATATATATATATATATATATATATATATATATATATATAACAAATTCAATATTATGCATTTGCTGACACTCAAAAACTACAATTCATAATTTTCTGATGTGTGGAAAAAAATTCGGATCTGAGAGAATTAGTGCTCACTCTTGTATGAGATAGTTATTTATTATCAATACTCTGCAAGATCACCATTATTAATGTTTAATGCAGAGGGAGGATTTCATATTATCCTTACAATTTTAACGGTTAGTGAATTATTATATTTATTGTAACGAGCGGAAAAATTCAAAATTTTACTGTATATGT
Source organism: Ceratothoa steindachneri (assembly GCA_963969495.1). Lineage (NCBI taxonomy): Eukaryota > Metazoa > Arthropoda > Malacostraca > Isopoda > Cymothoidae > Ceratothoa > Ceratothoa steindachneri. Next base: position 106,929,626 of record OZ018321.1, on the reverse strand, counting down.
AGTAGTTTCGCCCGAGGTAATATAAGTTTAAGTTAAGTACCCCCCTGTTGAATAATTGCTTTGTGGAATGGTGATTTTTTTTTTTATTTCTTTATACATTTTGTATTGGAAACAACTAGTCTCGACTTCCCTTCTTGAATTCATTTCAGTCTTGAGTGCGTAGTTGTCGTAGTTGTACTGAAGTGCGCATTGACTCAAACTATCATCTTTATTTTGATTCTAATCGTTCTTCTTTTGATATATATCACTAAGTATGTGCTTCTATTCGTCTCAATTTTCCTGAATATGCTTTTCTAAGCTGCCTTTTACGGGATTTCTTTTTTAAATTAACATTTTGAGTTCTTTTAACATCCATTCGTGCATACAACTTAAAAATTACACCAGTATGGCCTAACTTAGCTTGGTGCTCCACTTTCAAATACCACCAGATCATCCATCAACCGTCACAAGGAAAAAATATTAATCTTACAAATATGGCAGCTGACTATTGTGGAAAGTGTAAAAAAGTGGTGAAAGATGAAGATAAGGGAATACATTGTGACCTCTGTAATATATGGTACTATATTGGATGCATTAAAATGATGATAGAGGAATATAATATGTTAAATAAAGTAAATGTGAAACTACAATTGTACTGTAACGACCACAAAAAATCTAGCAAATTTAGCCAAACACAACAAAATATTAGTGGAGGAAAACAAAGCCCTTAGAGCTCATAACATAACATATAATTTCACAGATGACAAAAGCCACAAGGGCCTATCAAAGATCATCCGTATCCATCAAATCCCACCCACATAATGAATCCATAGGATTTTGTCAGATCATGCATCTACAATATACAATTTAACAATCCCTAGGAATTTCTAACCATGCATCTACAATATATAATTTAAAGCCTCCATAGGATTCTGTCAAAAACAAAATCAGTCCCCCAAAATATACAATAAAAAGAAACTGCATCCACAGGAATGAGTCAAGAAACAATACACTGAAAATGTAACTTCAAAAAATGGAAGAAAGAATGAATAATATGAAAATCGAATTGGGACTAGAATTACAAGGGATGTTTAGAGAACATAAGAAAAGAAGGAGACTGCAAAAGACCATTCATGGCCTACACTTGGCAGCTCCTGTTCCATTCAACACACAAAAGAATACATTGGAAATCAAAATCTAATTGTGGAAATAAAAGACAAAGTCATAGAAGAAATGAAAGAGGAAGAGGAAAAAAAGCTAAAAAAAAATAATATATAATGTAAAGAAATCCTCTGTGGAAACAATAGAGGAAAGTAAGAAATATGATGAGCAATTCTGCAAGGATCTACTTAATATTGGACTAAAATATAATGAAGAAACAGAAATAGGAAGTATAAATAGAATAGGAAAAAAAAGGGATGATTAAAATAGGTAGAGACCAATCAAGGTAAGATTTATATATGCAAAGCAAAAGTATGACATACTTAAATTAGGGAAAAATCTAAAAAATACAGACATCCATAGCTATAAAATAGTGGGTATTGCTCCAGATCTTACTCTAAAAGAAAGAGAAAAGGAAAGAATCTTGAGACAGCAATTAAATGAAAAAAGAAATAAAGGAGAAAATGGATGGTTTATAAAGCAGGGAAAACTATGCAGATCTTTGTTAGAAATACAGAATTTAATAATGCTTATGACAAGAACAGGTTTAGACAATATTAACCTAGTAATGTACATTAATTGGTAAATGTTGGGTAATTCTGAAGATCCATACCCCACTCTCATTAACTGTTGTTTTATCACTTGTTCCTGAGGGTGAGCAGGGGATGTAGGGGAGCTATGCCCCCCATATAGCAACCCATAGTATGGCTCGAAATTGGTTTCCAGTAACCAAATACAATAAAACGGGTAAAACTGAGGTAAACATGAAGATTGGCGGCGTGCCCGAAAAAGTGTATTTTTTTGCGTGTATGTTTCATTCACTTGCATATGCATATTCATGCGCCTTTGGTTAAATAAAAACGTTAGAACATTATTCTATATGATTGAGCTTTTTAAAATCTGTTCTGGGATGGATAAGTTGGATTTTACAAGTTATTTGAATTGGAAGGTAGTAATATGACTTGCGGCCACCACTTAAAAATTAAAAAACAGAGGTGCAGGTTGGATGTTAGAAAATATTTTTTCACCAATAGAGTAGTATATTACTGGAATAGTTTGCCATCTGAGACGGTAGACAGTCCAAACTTGAATGTATTCAAACGCTGATTAGATAATTTTATGGGGAGGGAGGGTTAACTTTGGGGGGTATTCTGGACTTATTCCTGGGGATACAGTTTTTTATTATTGTATATTATGATTCATTTGGATTTTGATGTCTTGATGACGCCTTTTGTTTTTGACGTTCCTGTGTATGGTTTGAATTGGGTAAACATATAAATTGGTGGTCTGTCCGAAAAAGTGGATTTTTGTTTGTTTATATTTCATGTGCTCAACAAAAAGTAGTTCATATTCATATTCATAATTTCACAGATGACAAAAGCCACAAGGGCCTATCGCCAGAGGAAGACAAAATCAAAGTCACCCACATTATAATATAACAGATGACAAAAGCCACAAGGGCCCATCATAGGTCATCCAAGTCAAATGGCCTCTTTTTTAAGGCACCCAAACTCTATCCAGAGGATTGCGTCCACAAACAAGGGTATCACCAATCGAGGCTTGTCAAGAACTAAATCATGCAGCTATAGATATATACAAACAATATTAATATATACAAAACTTAGGAACCATCACAACCTTCCCTCCCCATAAACTCATCCAACCTACTCTTAAATACATTTAAATTTGGACTACCTACTACCCTCCACAACAATTTGTTCCAGAAGTCTACCACTCTATTGGTGAAAAAATATTTTCTTAAATCACCATCTACACCCTTGCTTTTTAATTTCCAAGTGGTGACCTCTAGTCTGATTTCCATCATCTAACCCAGAAAATTTTTTAAAGAGCTCAATCATATCCCCTCTCACACACCTCCTTTACCTCCTTTTGAACAAGAACATATTTAATACCCTCAGTCTATCTATATATTCAAGGTGCCTCAGGGAAAGAATAATCTTTGTTGCCCTCTGTTGCACTGACTCGAGAAAGTTAATATCGTGTCTAAAATGTGGGGACCATGCCTGTATACAGTACTCTAGATGTGGCCTAACATAAGAGTTATAGAGTTTAAGAATAACCTCCTTACTTTTCTAACTGACATTTCTCTTAATGAAACCCAGCACTCTATTTGCCCTATTTCTTGCTTCAATACACTGCTTAGAAAACCTTAATGACTTGTCTATTACTACTCCTAGATCTTTCTCATCCTCTACTGAGCTCAGCCAATGCCCATCCATTTCATAGTTTAGTTAAATTCTTGATTATCTTTTCCCATGTTAATAACTTTGCACTTATCAAGGTTGAAAGTCATTTGCCACTTATGTGCCCAGGATAACAATTTATTTAAATCCCCCTGCACTTTAAAATTATCATCAATATCTTTAACTACGGCTGCTAATTTGGTATCATCCGCAAAAATTTCACTTTATTATTAGCTGCCTCCCCAAGATCGTTTATATAGATGACAAATAATAATAGCCCGAGAACTGATCCCTGAGGAACCCCACTGATAACATCCCTCCACTCTGACTTTAAACCATTTAGCACTATCCTTTGCTTCCTGTCTTTCAGCCACTCAGCTATCCAATTTGAAACACCCCCACATATCCCAATCATTTTTAATTTATGAACTAGTCTCCTATGTGGTACCTTATCAAATGCTTTACTAAAATCCAAGTAAATTACATCTACATTCTCTCCCTTATCTACTTGATCTGTTAAAAACTAAAGAAAGTCTAGTAAATTAGTCAAACATGATCTACCCGATCTAAACCCATGCTGAGCATCGCTGATTAACCCCTCTCTCTCTAGATTTTGGCAAATCCCTTTTTTAATTATTTTCTCAAGAATTTTACAGACTACAGGAGTTAGGCTAACCGGTCTAAAGTTATTTGGATCCTCTTTACTACCCTTCTTGAAAATGGGGACTACATTTGCTCTCTTCCAATCATCAGGTATTTCTCCATATTCCAGTGACCTAGTATACAACTCCAGAGCTATTGAATACTTTCTAGAATGAATATTATCAGGGCCGGAGGCCTTGGTAGTATCTAACTCACCTATTAGTCCTTTTATCGTCCTCCAATCCACACTAATGGTAGTAAACACCTCTTTCTCTGTCCCATGAGTACTATACACAAGACTATTTAGTTTCTCCTTTGTAAATACTGATGCAAAATGACCATTTAGTACCTCAACTATTTCCTCATCAGTTTTTCTCACAACCCCTTCATATTTGATAGGTCCTATTTTAACTCTGCCAGACTTGTTATTAATTTTATAGTAACTAAAGAACTTTCTAGCATATTTGTTGCTATCCTGCGCTAATTTAATTTCTGACACCCTTTTGTTCTTCTTTATAATCTTATTTAACTCATTCCTAGCCATTCTATAATCACTTAAATTTTGAATATTATTTTCTACCTGTAATTTTTTATATGCCCTTTTCTTCTCTGAAATTTTTCTAGCTATCTCTTGATTCCACCATAATAAGAACATAAGAAAAGGAGACTGCAAAAGACCATTCATGGCCTACACTTGGCAGCTCTTGTTCCAGTCAACACACAAAAGATTTCTTACCAGAGAAAAGTCATCAACATTGTCACCCTTTACAGGAGTTCATCAGATCTAATCTACAATATACATAAAATGCATCCAGAGGATTATGTCCATTCATGCAACCGCAAAATATAATCTCCCTACTCCTTAGAAAAATATATACATATGTACATAAAAAAAAAAGTCAGTCCCATCTAGCAGCTTCATCCATATATTTATCTAATCTATTCTTAAAACTACCCAGAGAGGAGGCTTCTATCACATGTCTAGTGAGCCTATTCCATTCATCTACCACACAATTTGTAAACCAATTCCTCCCAATCTCCTTCCTAAACCTATACTTATCAAGCTTAAACTCATTGCTACGTGTCCTGTCATGTTCACTAAGTATAAGAACCTTACCCAGATCCCCTTTATTATATCCTTTTACCCATTTGAAGACTTCAATCAATTCCCCTCTGACTTTTCTCCTTTCCAATGTATGTAGATTTAGTTTTCTGAGCCTTTCACCATAAGGTAAGTTCCTTAGCCCACCAATCATCTTTGTCATCCTTCTCTGCACAGACTCAAGCAAATCAATATCCTTCCTATAATATGGTGACCAAAATTGTACTGCATAGTCTAGATGAGGCCTAACTAGCGCCAGATACAGTTTTAGAATGACTTCAGTACTCTTATTGCTTACACTCCTCCTAATGAATCCCAATATCCTATTAGCTTTATTCCTAGCATTTAGGCATTGCTTTCTAAGACGAAGGTCTGAACTTACCAAAATACCCAAGTCCCTCTCACAATCGGTCCTCCCTAAAATTCTCCCATTTAATTTATAACTATTCAATGGATTATTTCTACCTATACTAAGTACACTACATTTGTCTATGTTAAACTTCATTTGCCATTTCTCGGCCCAATTGGACAGAATGGTCAATTCCTCCTGCATTACAACAGCATCAGAATCAGCCCTAATGGCCCTACCTAGCTTAGTATCATCAGCAAATTTACTCAGGTCACTACTTATACCTATGTCAAGATCATTAATATAAATTGAGAATAGCAAGGGACCCAAAACAGATCCTTGCGGAACTCCACTGCTAATACACCCCAACTCAGATTTAACTCCATCTATACTAACTCTGCTGTCTGTCACCTTCATTGGGATACATTGCTCTTGGACTACATTTATTATATGCTTGAAAGTATCCCACATCCCATAAGCATTTTTACCTCTGAATTCTACATCCTAGTCTACCAAATTTAGCAAGCTTCGAAGTTTTACATAATCTCCTTTATGAAAATTTGGAACTTTTCTCAGCTAGATCGTTCCTTTAAATGATCTAGCTAAGTATATTTTAATGTATAAAAAAAGGTAATGAAATAGTAAAATGGGGACAAATATATTGACAAATAAAAATGACTCCAAATGAGGATAATAAAAAGTTATTAAGTGAAAAACAAAATAAAAATTCAATTCAATCATTTCTGACCTTAGACCTCACCCCCACCCCCATTATAATTCGCAAAACGATTAAAGGCGCAGAAATGACTTGGTTAAATCATTCACTTCTGTAAACATTAGAACATTATTCTATAAACAATTAGGATTATATACTGGGAGGCTGTGATCCCAGACCCCCTCCCCAATTGATTGAAACTCATGATCATCGTAGGGTGGTCTCCCCATTGTGTTTACCCCCACACGAGCTGTCCCCTTAAATTTACTCCAAAAATGTGAAACATATTGGAGCAGTCAATCTACATATTTACCTTGAATGGTATATTGTAGATGCATAATCGGACACAACCCTATGGATTGTTTAAATTGTATATGGTAGATGCATGATCTGACACAGGCCTATGGATGCATTTTGTGGGTGGGTTTTGACAGATGCAGATGACCTTTGATAGGCCCTTGTGGCTTTTGTCATCCATGAAATTATGTTATAAACAATTATGATTATATAGAGGGAGATGTGCCCCCTAGACCCCCTCAATTGATTGAAACTCAGGATCATCATAGGGGGGTCCCCCGCAGTGCTAAACCCCCTACGAGCAGTCCCCTTAAATTTACTCCAAAAATAACAGGTGAAACATATTGGGAAATGGGTGAAATATTATGGGAACGCTTGCAGGGTATGGATCTTCTGGTTTACCGAAATCTATGTGGACGAAGTTAGTCTTGCTATTGATCTTACAGGTGCCCTCGGTTGGTCATCCCAGGTTTAGCCTTCGTATATATATACTGCCAACTGAGCTGGAATCTATGTGGATGAGGTTTATGCCGATTTCCGATTGAAATTTCAGGATCATAGTAGCCACATCCCCCCAATGAGCCGTCTCCAACAACAAGCCGACCCCCCAAATATGCTAGAATCGCATCTGCCCATACTCGCACCATTTACCATATACTGGGCCCCCCAGGCCCCCTCCCCAATTGATTAGAACATAAGAAAAGAAGGAGACTGCAAAAGACCATGCATGGCCTACACTTGGCAGCTCCTGTTCCAGTCAACACACAAAAGATTTCTAACCAGAGAAAAGTCATCAACATTGTCACCCTTTAAGGAGTTCGTCAGATCTAATCTACAATATACATAAAATGCATCCAGAGGATTATGTCCATTCATGCAACCGCTAAATATAATCTCCCCACTCCTTAGAAAAATATATACATATGTACATAAAAAAAAAAGTCAGTCCCATCTAGCAGCTTCATCCATATATTTATCTAATCTATTCTTAAAACTACCCAGAGAGGAGGCTTCTATCACATGTCTAGTGAGCCTATTCCATTCATCTACCACACAATTTGTAAACCAATTCCTCCCAATCTCCTTCCTAAACCTATACTTATCAAGCTTAAACTCATTGCTACGTGTCCTGTCATGTTCACTAAGTATAAGAACCTTACCCAGATCCCCTTTATTATATCCTTTTACCCATTTGAAGACTTCAATCAATTCCCCTCTGACTTTTCTCCTTTCCAATGTATGTAGATTTAGTTTTCTGAGCCTTTCACCATAAGGTAAGTTCCTTAGCCCACCAATCATCTTTGTCATCCTTCTCTGCACAGACTCAAGCAAATCAATATCCTTCCTATAATATGGTGACCAAAATTATACTGCATAGTCTAGATGAGGCCTAACTAGCGCCAGATACAGTTTTAGAATGACTTCAGCACTCTTATTGCTTACACTCCTTCTAATGAATCCCAATATCCTATTAGCTTTATTCTTAGCATTTAGGCATTGCTTTCTAGGACGAAGGTCTGAACTTACCAAAATACCCAAGTCCCTCTCACAATCGGTCCTCCCTAAAATTCTCCCATTTAATTTATAACTATTCAATGGATTATTTCTACCTATACTAAGTACACTACATTTGTCTATGTTAAACTTCATTTGCCATTTCTCGGCCCAATTGGACAGAATGGTCAATTCCTCCTGCATTACAACAGCATCAGAATCAGCCCTAATGGCCCTACCTAGCTTAGTATCATCAGCAAATTTACTCAGGTCACTACTTATACCTATGTCAAGATCATTAATATAAATTAAGAATAGCAAGGGACCCAAAACAGATCCTTGCAGAACTCCACTGCTAACACACCCCCACTCAGATTTAACTCCATCTATACTAACTCTTTGCTGTCTGTCACCAAGCCATGACTGAATCCACCTAAATATACTGCCATTGATCCCGTGTGCTTTAACTTTGCTCAGAAGCCGTAAGTGTGGCACTCGATCAAAAGCCTTACTAAAGTCAAGTATAAAATATCATAGTTTTCATCATTATCTGCTGCTTCATACACCTTACTATAAAAAGACAGCAAATTAGTTAGAGAGGATTTACCCTTACTAAAGCCATGCTGTGATTCTTTTATCAACTTATGCTTATCCAAGTGATCTCTAATATTCCTTGCTATAATAGATTCCATCATTTTCCCTACCACTGATGTCAAACTTACTGGTCTGTGATTAGACATATTTGTTTTATCTCCTTTCTTAAATATAGGTATCACATTGGCTTTCTTCCATGCCACTGGCACAATGCCACTCTCCAATGATTTTCTAAAGATGCATGCTAGGGGCTCACTTAACACATCCTTACATTCTTTCTAATTCTAGGAAAGAGCTCATCAGGACCGGGTGCTTTACTACTTTTGATTTTATCAATTTCCTTTGTCACTATCTCCTTTGTGATCAAGATATCCTTTAATTTCTCATCATCATTACCCTGAAAGATCATTGACACCTCAGGTATATTTAGAGTATCCTCCTGTGTAAATACTGAGAGAAAAAAGTCATTTAGCATTCCAGCCATTGAGTCCCTATCACTCAGTAATTCTCCATTGGAATCTATAAGTGGGCCTATTTTATCTCTAACCTTAGTTTTGTATAATTGATAAAAACTTGTAGGATCTTCCTTTGCCCTATTTGCCACTTTAGGGGGTGCTTACACAGTGATACCCCTCCCCGCACACACAAGCAGTCCCCTTGAATTTACTCCAAAAAAGTGGAACAGGGATGAAATATTTGGTAATTGTGTAGAGTATGGCCAGATCCGAGTCCTAACAAAGGACAAAAGTGCAATTGTACTACTTGTACCTAAGTGCGAGTGGGGGGGCGGAGCCCCTCCTATATAGTAACACATAGCCCGGCTCAATCTATATTATATAAATTAGCAGCCAGGCAGCTTATCTTGAATTTTACCCCAAATACTATTGTATAATGTGCAGAAGATGCATGCGCAGCTCGCTTGCAGATCTCAATTCTCTTCAGTTTGAAGTATTGCCTTTACATCGGCACTGCTTTTGTATTTATTTATTTGTTTTTTATCATTCCATTTTAAGGAGACTAGCACTTATTATTTAATTATGATCATATTAAATACTATCCTGTGTCTTCCTGGTCATTGTGACTTCCAAGCATGAATACATTAAGTGTCAGGTTTATCCCTTTTATCTGGGATTTCATCTTTGTAGTTAAAATGTTACATTGCAGGCCTTTTTCTTTTAGTTGCCTTTGTAGACTCTTCCACATTCTATATAGTTTCTTTTTTAATTCTTGATTTTTTCTATCAAATAGTATTTTTCCAATCTTTTCTGGTCTTGTATTTTAAGGTACTTTCTTTAATTTTTAAGATCATTACATTCTAAGAGGAAGTGACTGAGGTTTTCTTCCCTTCCTCCACACAGCTCACATTCCTCACAACTATTCTGCAATTTATTTCAGTCATTCAATGGTACACAATTTGCCCTAGCTCTAAAGTATATTATTGATGATGGTCTAGTGTCATAAATTGTCTCCTCTTTTATTTCTTTCTTAAAGTTTTGGTATATATATAATGAATTTTTATTTGCAAGGTCTATCTTCCATAATTGTGAATCCCATTCTTTAAATGTTTTTGCAATATCTTTATATTTAATTTTTTTTATCATTTCTAGATTAATTCCTAATTTTTGTTTCCGCACCCATTCAGAGCTCTTCTGTGGGTTTTATTCAACCTGGTCGCTTCCCTGGTAAAGCCGGCGGCTCTAAGGGTTCACACCCAGCCCCGGCTAAAACCAGAGCTCCCCCATTGTGACCGTTTCCCGTAAGGCAAACTCACAGGAGGCAACACCCCTGAAGTTGGTTGCTAGGCCATCTTCTGGGGTTCCTAAAGTTGATGGATCCTCAAAAAGAGGACCCCTCACCTCCGAAGCCGCAATGCCCGCCTAAGCTTTTGAGGCGGAGGGAGGAAAAGACTCACATGGCAAGCCGGGGTTCTGCCTCTGGGAACCGTACAGCCATTCCCATGAGGGTCTTCTCTTTGAAGAGGGCCCCTGTATCTCCTCCGAGCTGGGCCTGGAGGGCATATTCCTCCAATGGAATTGCTGCATAGTCCGGGCCAACTGAGGAATGTCTCGTCCCATTCCCTGTTAGCTATTTTTCTGCATGAGACCATGCTAGGCGCATGACCCCTACCCACCCTCCCGGGGTATAAGGGTTTTGTGACCCCACCACCACGGGCTGGGGGATGTGCAGTTTACACCCTGGCATGGTCTCCGTTCTTCTTTTCACTTTAGATACCTCCTTTCAGACAGTGGCTGTGCAGCTTCACATGGATAGGAGGTATACTGTTATTTCTATGTACATTCCACCGTCAGCTGACTTTGACACGGGAGACTTCTGCGACGTCGTGGCACGGTTGGCGAGGCCCTTTCTCTTACTTGGAGATCTGAATGACAGACATCCTCTCTGGGGAGACTACTCAATAAATCCTAGGCAACAGTTCCTTGCCGATCTGATTGAAGAGCTTGAGATAGGTGTCCTAAATGTGGATGAGTTTACGCATCACTGCCCAAGAACCACTTCATTTTCTTGCCTTGATCTATCTCTGTGCTCTGATTTTGATTGGGGGGGGGGGGGTTGATGACCTCCATGGTAGTGATCACTTTCCCATTCAAATATCATTTTCTGGGCTGCTGCCTGAGAGCCCATCTTGGCAGTGGCCTGCATCTCAGGAATTGACTGAATTCCCCCATGTCAGTCGAGAAGTTTAGGTGGATAGATGAGGCTGTTGAGTTCTCCAGCAACCTCATCGCTGTGGGCCTGACTACTATTCCCAGAACGTCTGACCGTTTTGCACGCTGACCACTCCCGTGGTGGTTGGCTGAGTGTGAGACGACCCTCAAACACAAGTGTTATGCTATAAGCGCCTCCTGAACGATTTCACTGTCAGTGAATTTCGTTGGGCTAGGTTCTGCTCTTCTTGGCGGGCATATGTGTTTTCACTTAACGAGAAGACCCCTCTAGCAGAGGTGTGGAGGCGAGTCAAAATAATTCAAGGCAAGTTCTAGCAGGACCCCCCCCCTTGTGTTGTCCAGGAGAAGGGGACCACAATCTCGGACACAACGTCTGTGGTGGAATCCTTCGCGACCACTTCCTCTGCATTCTCTAGCAGGGATGTTGCTCCGCCAGCATTCAATGCACGTTGTGATGTTGCGGAAGGCCGCTGGCTGGAATTTACCCCCAGAGGCGGAGAATCCTTCAATGACAGGTTTTGCTTCATGCGCAGACACCGCCCATGGTCCAGACAATGTCCCGTACGCCATGCTTCAACACGAGGCATGGCTCCTGGCGAATCGTTACTGTGCTAGCTTTTCGCAAACCGGGGAGAGATCATTCTACCCCGGCCAGTTTCCACCCAATTAGGAGAAAAACACCCAGACTGTTCGGCACATTATTGTTGAATGTCCCAGTATGGTTGATCTTTGCGCACATTACCTGTCCCGGTACTGGGATGGGTGGGGTCACTACCGCCTGTCCCTTGTACTCAGGACGTTTCGTGGACCTTTAGACTTTTTAGAGGAGGCCAACCTTCTCCCCTTTATTTAACTAGTTCAGTTTTTGTTACTTTAGTAGGTTGCACCTTCATGCGCCGGTGGTAGGCGGCCTCCCCCGATGCCGGAGCTTGCTTCCTGCTCGTTACCTATTCCTTTTGTTAATTTTTAGTGCTATTTTTTTATTTAATCTTATTTTAAAGTAGCCTAGTATTAGGCAGTGATAAATATGGCGACTAATGCCCAAGTAGGCAGTCGCCAGATGAGCTCTTAAGAAAAAAAAGTGTCACATTTAATAATTTCAAATTTGTCTTTTTTTTTTATCATTAAACCTCCTCCTTTCTTCTCTTTGTATGATTGCCTTGTTTCTATTATATTTATTTTTTTTATTGAATTTGATTTTATATCCTTTTTTTTGTTGTCTCTGTTAGGCATAGAATTGTATTTTCTGTAACTAATTCCTCAACTTCATGTACCTTGAGTTTTGACAGGCCTTGTATATTTATTAATTTTGTGGTTCTGTTACTATTATATGTCTTATTATTTCTAGACATTTTGACAGGGTCAATGGCCCCCATTTCTTTCTTAAGTGCCTGTGGCCCTATATTACATTTCCGTATTCTCTAAGTGCATATTTTATTATTTTTCCAAGTTTCTTATCTACTTTTGTATTTAGGTGTATTCCATCCATTTGGTAAAGGTTGTGTCTGGCTTCAAAGTAATTCCAGGTTTTGACGAATCTTATATTCAGTTCATTGCATATATTTTCTAATTTTCTTTTGCCACAAAACATATAATCATACCAGTATTCTTTTTCTTTTATTCTTGGTAAATATTCCATAATCATAATTGACTTACCTCTTTTTTTGGTAGAGATTTAATAAACTCTTATAATTTTTTAACCAATTATTTAGCCTATTCCATTTCAGATTTAATCTTATTTTAAAGTAGCCTAGTATTAGGCAGTGATAAATATGGCGACTAATGCCCAAGTAGGCAGTCGCCAGATGAGCTCTTAAGAAAAAAAAGTGTCACATTTAATAATTTCAAATTTGTCTTTTTTTTTTATCATTAAACCTCCTCCTTTCTTCTCTTTGTATGATTGCCTTGTTTCTATTATATTTATTTTTTTTATTGAATTTGATTTTATATCCTTTTTTTTGTTGTCTCTGTTAGGCATAGAATTGTATTTTCTGTAACTAATTCCTCAACTTCATGTACCTTGAGTTTTGACAGGCCTTGTATATTTATTAATTTTGTGGTTCTGTTACTATTATATGTCTTATTATTTCTAGACATTTTGACAGGGTCAATGGCCCCCATTTCTTTCTTAAGTGCCTGTGGCCCTATATTACATTTCCGTATTCTCTAAGTGCATATTTTATTATTTTTCCAAGTTTCTTATCTACTTTTGTATTTAGGTGTATTCCATCCATTTGGTAAAGGTTGTGTCTGGCTTCAAAGTAATTCCAGGTTTTGACGAATCTTATATTCAGTTCATTGCATATATTTTCTAATTTTCTTTTGCCACAAAACATATAATCATACCAGTATTCTTTTTCTTTTATTCTTGGTAAATATTCCATAATCATAATTGACTTACCTCTTTTTTTTGGTAGAGATTTAATAAACTCTTATAATTTTTTAACCAATTATTTAGCCTATTCCATTTCAGATTGTTTCCTGTTACTTTTATTATTGTTATTGTTTCTCTTCCTATCTTATTAATTTCTTTTTTTCCTTTGGTCAATATGTCATGGCTGCTTCCTCCTGGTAGGCTTATTTTTTTTTTCTATGCTTGGGGTATTTATCCACAAATTCTTTATTTTGTCCTTGTACTGTACTATCCTCTATAAGTAATACAGCTCTTTTGTTTATGAGAAGTTCATCGTTTACTAGTTCTTGACTACTTCTGTTGATCTCGTGTCTTTCAGGTGGAGGCATTTTAGTTATATCATCTATTTGGATATTCAGAGTTTTTCCAATATTTTGTTTCTCTGTCATTGTGTATTTCGCATATCGTTTCTATTTCGTGTTAGTCTCTAGGTCTTGGGATTGATCTTTTTATATTTACTTTGTCATTTTACTCAAATCCATTTTACCACTTGTTTCTAGATCAGGTATTCCTTCAATTCTGTTTGGTAAACTTATATTCTTTCTGTCTAATAAACTTTTATCCTTCTCTTGTAAGTTTTTCTTTTCTTTTTTAATTTTATGGACTGAGTTCTCAATTTTTTCCACCTTATTAATTTTTAAAAAAAGGAAGTAAAGAGGACCCAAATAACTTTAGGCTGGTAAGCTTAACTTCTATCATTTTTAAAATTTTTGAGAAGATAGTTAAGAAGGGGATTTCTCACCATCTAGAGTGTGGTAGGTTAATAAATGATGCTCAGCATGGGTTTAGAAGAGGTAGATCGTGTTTAACAAATTTACTTGATTTTATGGATTATGTTACTAAACAATTAGATAAGGGAGAGAATGTTGATGTAATTTACTTAGATTTTAGCAAGGCTTTTGAGACTAGTTGACAAATTAAAATTGTATGGGATATGCGGTAAAGTTTTTAATTAGATAACTGAATGGCTGAAAGACAGGAAACAGAGACTTGTGCTGAATGGGGTGAGGTTACAGTTTGATGGACGTTATCAGTGGTGTACCTCAGGGATCCTTTCTAGGCCCTTTATTATTCATAGTTTATATAAATGATCTTAGGGAGGCTGTAAATAGAAAAGTGTCCATTTTTGCTGATGACACTAAATTGGCCACACTAGTCAAAGAAGTTGAGGGTAGCTTTAAGTGCAGAGTGACTTAAATAAGTTATTAGCTTGGACTCACAAGCGGTAGATGACTTTTAACCTTAAAAAATGCAAAGTTCTTAAATTGGAAGAGATAATAGGGAATTTAGCTATGAAATGGATGGGCACTGGCTGAATTCAGTTGAGAATGAAATGGCTTAGGCGTAGTAGTAGATAGGTTACTCAAGTTTTCAAAGCAGTGTATTGAGACAAAAAATAGAGCAAATAGGGTGCTAGGATACATTGAGAGTAATGTTAGCTACAAGAGCAGAGGTTATCCTTAAACTCTACAGCTCGTATGTTAGGCCACATTTAGAGTACTGTATACAACCATGGTCACTACATTTTAGACATGACATCAACCTGCTTGAGTCAGTACAAAGGAGGGCAACAAAAATTATACCTTCCCTGAAGCACCTTGAATATGAAGATAGACTGAGGGTATTAATAAATATGTTCTCATTTGAGAGAAGATGTGTGAGGGGAGATATGATTGAGCTATTTAAAATCTGTTCGGGGATGGATGTTGGATTTTAGCAAGTTATTTGAGTCGGAAGGTAGTAATAGGAGTAGGGGTCACCACTTAAAAATTTTAAAAAACTGAGGTGTAGGTTGGATGTTAGAAAATATTTTTTCACCAATAGAGTGGGAGATTACTGGAATAGTTTGCCATCTGAGACAGTAGACAGTCTAAACTTGAAAGTATTCAAATGCAGATTAGATGATTATATGGGGAGGGAGGGTTAACTTGGGGGTATTCTGGACTCTTTCCTGTGGATGCAGTTTTTTATTATTGTATATTATGATTGATTTGTCTTTTGATGGGTCTTGATGATGATGCCTTTTGTTTTTGACACATTCCTGTGTATGGTTTGAATTGTATATTGTAGATGCATGATCTGACACAATCCTATGGATGCATTTTGTGGGTGGGTTTTGACAGATGCGGATGACCTTTGATAGTCCCTTGTGACTTTTGTCATCCGTGAAATTGTTGTTAATGAAATGCTATAGGGTAGCAAATCAAGTGAGCTAATCCAAACCAGACCTAACCTAAACCAACTATAAAATCAGACAGGAATTTGGGGACAAAAATTGATAATTTTGAATGAGTTGTGTATATGTTTTAGGCAACTAAAGCCTGTAATAATTCTTTGTATTTTTCCAATAATGTCATAGAAATAATATTTCAATAGTGGAGAGGCTCTATCACATTTTATAAAGTCGGTCAACTATGCCTATCGTAGAAAGCTTTAATAGAAACCTCTGTTGGTTAACCACATCAAAGGCCTTGCTATAGTCAAAGAATAGTACATCAACAGCTTGGCCAGAGTTGACTTGATTGCTAATATAATCATAGGTGCTCAGAAGCTGGTCAGACACAGATAACCCTGCATGAAAGCCAAATTGATGAGGCGAAAAGAAGTCAGGCTAATTGGTCTATAGTTTGAAGTAACTGAATGTATACCACCATAACTTAACATAATATAATTTCACAGATCTCAAAAGCCACAAGGGCCTATCAAAGGTCATCCATATCCATCAAGTCCCACCCACATAATGCATCCATAGGATTTTGTCAGATCATGCATTTACAATATACAATTTAAACAACCCTTGAACAATGGCATAATGTTGGCAGATTTCCATTCAGTTGGTACCTTCATTGATGTAATGCTTTTGTTGAAGATAAGATAAAGCGGATGAGAAAGAGCTAATGCACATTTCTTAAAGATGATGGAAGGAAAGCCATCGGGTCCACAACCAGCTGATAGCTCTAATCTTTGAAGGGACTTTAATATTTCCTCTGCAGTGACTTCATTAAGGATCATACGAGTTGCAGGTATTTGATGTGGATATGGATTAGGCAAGTTTCCGACAACAAATACAGACACAAATTGGTCAGCCACTAGGTTAGCTATTGGTTTACAGTCGCTGTACCACCTGCCATCTACTTTTAAAGGACCAACTGACGGATGATCAACCTTTTTCCTCCTCAAATAGGCATGAAGTCTCTTAGGGTTCTGGTCATCAACCAAGGGTTTTTCCTAGGAAGAGACAGCATTACGCACATCAAGCATAAAATGGATATTTGCATTCCTGAATTCCAGCCATGCTTGAACAGTAATCGGAGAATTTGGCCCATAATTAGATCTTAGTCTTTAAATGAATCCAAGCAAATTTGTTTTGAGATTGAAGAGCTCGAGAAACTTTTTTAACCCAAGGTGGACATGAGGGACTTTGTGATTTATGAGATACATAGAACTTGAAAGCATTATGCAATATACTAGCAAATTTAGAGTAGCTTTCATGTATATCACAACCAAAAAGTATGTTATCCCAGTCAATCAAGAACAAATAATCATTAAGTGCATTGAAATTGCAATGAAACCAGTCAATCAAAAACAAATAATCATTAAGTGCATTGGAATTGCAATGAAACCCGTCAAGGCATAATTCAGAATCAGGCTTGGGTGTCATTGAGAGAGAACAAACTGAGCAAGTGAATCAAATTTCAACATGGCCACATCCAGGGAGAGGGTCTGTGCCAGTTAACTAAAACACTGCCATGACTAGAGGTGAAAACTAAATCCAATATATTTCCAGAGGTAACAAAAGTAGGAAAATTCACCCACTGAATAAGGCCTAGTGATAGAAATAAATCCAAGAAGGAGTGACCAAGCAGTGTGAAAGCCTGTGGAGCAGACACAGAATGACCTCTCTGGAGGAACAAAACGAGTTGATATAAGAAATAAGACAACTATTCTCATCTGAAGTATAACTTGGAGGCCTGTATACAACTAAAATATAGATATTAGATGATTGGAAGAAGACTCCAAGAGTATTAGGAAATTCAGTAAACACACTATTATACCTAATAGTTTTTAATATACAGACAAACTCCATGTTTACGGAAATCTGAAGAAACTGAGGAAGAAAGCAAAGATTCTGTAAGGGCTACAATATCTACACCCACAGAAAAACAAAACAAAGAAACAAGATTAATTTTATTTAAAAAAAATATCTACAGTTTTTTTTTTAAAATTAGCTATTTGAGTTCTAACTGTACTACCTGGGGTCAAATAGGACTGGTGCATGTAGCCACAGCAGGGACTGGAAGGGAGGGATCCCAATGGATGGGCATTTAAACCAGAGAGCGTAGGAATACCACCTGACTGACTGCTTGGAGCAGTTATCCCTCTCCCACTCCTCCTCTCCATTCTCTGTTTATAAGTAAGGTCTTTATTAATGAATATGTTGGAATGTTGAGTGCCAGCCAAATTCTTGAAATTTTCAAGAGAAAGTCCACATACAATAATTCTGTCACGCCTTTTGTCTCGCTCATGAAGTTCCCTTAATTCATCTTTAAAACGTTGTTGCATTTCTGGCTACCCCAGAGCCTCCTTCAATGATAAAGGGGAAGGAGCAGCTCCAGAGGCAAGAGAATCATTAAGGTCTCTAAGCTCACTGGTAACGACATTCACCTGGGCACTTAGGGTAGACACAGTGTCAGCCAACTTAGACACCATCACACCAAGAGACTTAACAAAGTCACCACAAGAGCATGTCTGAGCTTGAGGGAAATGTCACAATCGATACAGTTAGGGCAAGCTGGAACTGTGCCAGTGTATACGGATGGCTCCAAGTCCCAAGAGGGGGTCGGCTTCCACGCCGTATCCCCTCTGTTTGAAGTCAGCGGGGCTCTACCAGGCGCTTCGTCTGTCTTCACGGCCTAGCTGATGGCAATACACCACTCGGTATGGTAGATTACGCGACGTGCCCGGTTCGGAGACCGGATTGTGATCTATAGCGACTCACAAAGCGCCCTGAGTGCTCTCGGGGCATTGGAATTTCCGCATCCCGTGGTTCGTGATATCCGTGACGCCACGGTTTTGGCGAGCCGGGCAGATGTCGAGATTATCTTCTGCTGGGTTCCTGGACATGTAGGAATTGCGGGGAATGAGGGCGCCAAAGAGTCTGCGAGGACTCTGCGACCGGACCAGCGTTTCGCTCTTCCAAAAAACCGACTACATGGAAGGAATACGGGCAGCTCTTCTGACTGCTTGGCAAAGAAGATGGGAGACGGTTGAAGGGAACTTAAAGTTGCGTGCCATTGCGCCGCGACTGTTCCCATGGACCTATCCCCCAATGCCGTGACGGCTTCAGGTCGCTTTCTGTCATCTCCGAATCGGACATACTCGTGTGACGCATCGCTATCTGATGGAGCGCTCGCCAGCGCCCTATTGCGACGATTGCGTCGTCCCCCAGACTGTTCGCCACATTCTTGTCGAATGTCCCAGTCTGGGTGATCTTCGCGCACGATACCTGTCCTGGTACCGGGATGGGCGGGTCGCTACCGCCTGTCCCCTGTGCTCGGGGCGAGTTTGTGCACATTGACTTGTGGACTGTTTACTTTTTGGGGGAGGCCGGGCTTCTTCCCTTTATTTAAGGTTCTTTTGTTTTTCGTTTGTTAGGTACTTGCCAGATGGGCTCCATAAAATTAAAAAAATTTTTTTTTCGTTTGTTATTGTTTTGTAGGTTGCACTCTCCTGCACCGGGGTGAGGGGGACCTCCCCCCGCTCATGGAGATTGCTTCCTGATTGTTAAGTTTTCCAATTTATATCGTTATGTTTTCATATATTTTTTTTAAGTAGCCTAGTTTCTAGGCTGTCGTGTTTTTCGGCGACTTATGCCCAAGTGGGCAGTTGCCAGATGGGCTCTATATAAAAAAAAATGCACTTTTTTAATTTAAAAAAAAATACAATGGCTAAAACCTGTCCTTGATTATTTTTTAAAAAGTCCGTGAAGTCCTTGAATTCAAAATCACCAATCAAGTAGGCACCCTATGTGAGTTATGAGAGAGGTACAAAAGGTTAGTTGAAAGGATGATGGAAAGTAGATTGAAAGGCATTGTTTCAGGTGTGCTTCCGAGATTGGATGTGGGATTGGATTGGTTGTCTCGTGCAATCGGACTGAATGTGTATGTGAAAGGCCTGTTTGACCAGTCAGGATTAGTGTTTATAGATGTTTGGAATTGGTTTTATGGGAATAAGGCATTGGATGGACTCCATTTAAGCCAGGCCTGGGCTAATGTTTTGTGGCAGGAGTTAGTGTCATTAGGCCTTTGCAGGCAGAAAACTAGTTACTGATAGTGGTCAGGGAAATATAAGAGTACATGGTAGGGCAGGGATGGGAAAGAGATGCAGAGGAGATAGTGAAAGGTATACATTCTAAAACTGCTGCTTCAGAGACAGGAGGGCTGAGTTGTCTTTATACCAATGCTTGTAGTCTTAGAAATAAGAAAGATGAGTTATTTAATTATATTATTGATGAAGATATAGATATAATGTGTAATAGATTCATGGGTTAATAAAAATAAATTTAATGACATGAGTGAATTTGAACTACAGGGTTATGATATGTACATTAGTCAAGGAGAGATAGGACTCATGGTGAGTTGTTTATTTATATAAAAAATAGCATTTCTTCAAATCTAAATAATTCTATAAAGCAAGGAGAAGTTGAGTCACTGTTTGATTGATATTAGGGTCAGTAAAACTAGGATAATACACTTGGTATCCCTTTATAGACCACCAGGACAGACTGGTTGTATTGATGATGATGAGTTAATGATCAGGGAAATAAGGAAAGGATGTGAAGTAGATGCAGTTATTCTTGCTGACTTTAATTTAAATTCTGTGGACTGGGAAAATATGATAGGAAGGGATATAGCAAGTTGTAAGTTTATAGAATGTTTTGAGGATAATTTTTTGACTCGATTTGTTAATAAGCCAACAAGGTGTGCCAATATATTAGATCTGGTTCTTTCAAATGATGATCACTTGGTTCAGGAATTGACTGTTGGGGAAGCATTAGGGAAATAGTGATCATCAGATGGTTCATTTTAACTTGGGAATAGTGAAAGGTAGAACATGAACAAACAATAAATTATGCAACTTGCTAAATCAGATTATGTGGAATATAGAATTCAGGGGAAAGAATACTTATGAGATGTGGGAGACTTTTAAGACTATGTTAAACATTGTCCAGGAGCAGTGTATTCCAATGAAGGCTATTAGGAAGAAATGTAGGAAGTCATTGTGCTGGAATCACAAGCACGCTCTGTCTTCTGACCTCTGTGTCAGAAGAACTTATTCTGATTTCTGTTATTGTTTTTTGCCCCCTTTGATTTTGGCTAATTCATATATATTTGTTTAAAACAATTATTTTTTAATTTATTTTTTTCTTTGGAAAATTCTAAAAAGTGCTTTTTTAATAGTTTTTGTTCCGTTATTGGAATCTCATCGTATTGTATTATATCATTGAAGGGAATTTCAAAGGGGGCAAAGTGCTCATATCTCCTTTAATTGTGAGGAGAGAGATAGTACCCCTATAAGAACTTTTAATGAGTTAAGTATAATATGAGCAAAGAGAAAGATAATTGATTGGCTTACCTTGAGAAAAGCCTAATTCAGTCTGCAGGCAGTTAGGATATTTGTTCCAGCGCATATCGTTGCTGTCTGGAGTAGCTGATTCCTCTTGTTTACTATTATTTGGTAGGCTATCAAGAAATTTTTCTCCTAACTGCTTTTAAGTTTGTTGATATATATTGAAGCTACATTGAGATCAAAACACTTTTGCAAGCAATGATATCATCCACTATTTGTTTTTTATTTCTGATATTTTTAGGGGTCAGGCATGTGATTGATAGCCATTACCTCCGCAATTCACTTCTTTTTTTCTAAAAGCTTTTATTTGTTTTATTTCATTATATTGAAAGTTACTCATTATATCTGGCAACCAAAATGCAGTGACTTACCTAAATAAGTTATTTGGTTGGGTGCAAAAGTGGCAAATGAATTTTAACCTTTAAAATTTTTTCATTTATTAACATGAGAAGAGATAATAGAGACTTTAGCTATGAAATAAATAGGCATTGGCTGAATGCTGTAGAGGATAAGGTCTTAGGAGTAGTAGTAGATAAGTCACAGGTTTTCTAAGCAGTGTATTGAGACAAAAATTAGAGCAAATAGTGTTGGGCTTCATTAAGTATGGTCCCACACTTTAGACATGTCAACTTGCTAGAGTCAATGCAGAGGAGGGTAAAAAAGTGTAGATAGGTTGAGGGTGCTAAATAAATGTGTGAGAGGGGATATAATTAAGTTTTTTACAGTTTGTTCTGGAGTAGATTTTAGCAAGTTCTTAGTGTTAGAAGGTAGTAATAGGACTGAGTGTCCCACTTGAAAATTTAAAAAAAAGTATAGGTTAGATGTGAGAATTTTTCATCTACAGAATGGTAGATTAGTGGAATAGTTTACCACAAAGACAATAAGCATTCCAAATTTAAATGTTTTCAATTGCAGGTTAGATGAGTACCTATATGGGGAGGGTAGGTTATCATGGTTTTTAAGTTGTATTGGGGCATATTACATATTGTAATATTAATTTGTGTATACCTTTATTATATTATTGATATGTATATTGCTGGATTTAGTTTTTTTTATTTTGATGTACCATGATGGTGATGCCATTTTAAGCAGTACCTGCATGATTTAGTTTCTGACAAAGCCATGATAGTGATTCCTTTTTAAGTAGTTCAGACACAATCTTGTAGATGCAGATATGCCCTTGTGGCTTTTCTCATCGATTGGCAGGCATACCTATCTTCACTTAATGGGAAGACCCATCTACCAGAGATATGGAAGAGAGTCAGGTGAATGGAACTGCAATCTTAGATCCTGAGCCTGCAGTGAGTCCTTCGTGACCACTTTCTCTGTATTCTTTTGTCTGGATGCTGCTCTGCCAGCATTCACTGCATATTCTGATTTTGCTGAAGGTTGATAACTGGACTCTACTTTCAGAAGCAGAGAACCATTCAATGAAAGGTTTACATTGAGTTGCCTTCCACTCTTGTTTCCTGCACGGACCCCGCCCCTTGTCCCTATAATGTCCTGTATGCCATGATTTGACACCTAGCTGAGTGAGGCATGGCTTTTCTGTTAGAATTTTTAAACAGGATCTGGACATAGGGTATCCTCCTTTTGAATGGCTACTCTGCTCACTTTTTTCAAACTGTGGAGAGATCACTCTACCCTGGTTGGTTTCTGCCCAATCTCTCTACCTTCATGCATATGCAAGTTAATGGGTCATTCATTCCATACTAGCTCCTGTACCTATATGATGGAAAAATATCAATAATTGGGTCATTATCTTTGATAGTTTTGAAATTGCAGGCCTTTAAAATATTAATTAATTTTACACTTTTTCGAATGATCCTCTTGGACCAACATGAGCCAAGCATTTCTCCTGTAATATGGCAAGCACAACTTTGAAATCATGTGTTTGAGGTTAAATTTTTCTGTAGAGTTCAAATATCTTATCAAATCAAGTGTATACTTTTCAATTGGGATGCCTAATCCTATTACTACCTTCCAACTAAAACAACTTTCTAAAATCTACCTTGTCTACCCCACAACAAATTATAAAAAGCCTTCTTTCAAATTAGAACATATTATCTTTGTTTCCCTGCTTTTTACTTACTCTAGCAGGTTAATATCATGCCTAAAGTGTAGGGATCATGCTTGCATGTGGCCTGACAAATGAGTTATATAGTTTAAGGATAACCTCTGTATTTTTATAAATAACATTCCTCTTAATGAAGTCAAATGCTATTTGCTCTATTTTGGGCCTCAATACACTGCTTGAAAACCTCTACTACCTACTACTCTTAAGACCTTATGCTCTACTGCATTCAGCCTATGCCTATGCATTTCAAAGCAATATTCTCTTTTCTTCCTTCACAGGTAAATAACTTGACATAGTAGTTTGTATTTTCTAATTTTTTTTTATTACTCAACCTCTCATGATCAACTAGACTTAGATTAATATTCTAAATTAATTATTTACAAATATGTATATTTATGGTTAATACATTTTCCTTAAGTTGACATAAATGCAGTAAGTAAGAAATACAAAGGGAGCTTTATTGGAAAATGAGGTCAAATAAGAGTTGCCCATCTATAGTGCCACAATCAGTCCTCTCTCTGCATATTTTTTTTACCTCTGCTTTCTTTATGAATCTCTTCAAGAACTGCCTGAAACCATCACCTTGTGGAATTTAATTTTTCACAATAGGTAAACAAAATGATTGAAATGGCCAAGTACAATGCATCCAGATTTTCTCTGGTAAAACCAGTATGTGTAGCATGGGCAATCTTGCTGTGGGGGACATCCGGGGCATTGTGTGCCCCCCTCTTTCCAACAACAACCATAACATTTTGAAAACTATAAGTTTTCATCTTCAGGCTAAAATACAAAAAAAAACTCCCTAAAATTAATACTTAAAGAAAATATGAACAAGCAGTGGTCAAAAGGACATTAAATTCCTTTGAAAATGAATCAATTTAATGTTTTTTTAACCATTGCTTGTTCATATTTTCTTTTTATGTATTTGAGCCCAAAGATGAAAACTGTAGTTTTAGAAATGTTGAGAGTGGATAATTAATGATGTTGCATCTGTTTCTGGTGGCTCAGGGATTTCTCAACATTTTATTTATATATATATATATACAGTAGTGTGCAAATTACTTCAAACAGTACCAAATTTTTGGACTTTTTCATAATGTCTTCATTTTTGGCAACACTAATGAAGGTTGTTTTTTTCCGTGCAGCATAGTTTACTGGTAACATTTGGCAGCTGTTTTGTTGTGCCCTAGCTACACTAATCTGGACAGTGCTACACCAGAGCTTGTCATGGATGATTATTGCTGGGAGTGTGCTCTGTGGTTTACTTGGTTCTGCTAGAATATTCCCCTTCCAATCATTATTAGACTATAAATTTATTATGGATATCACACCCAAGAAGTATGGAAGTATTATAGCTCTTAGAAAACATGCTGGTTTTAGTATCAGATGGATATATGAGGATATATGAGGCGACATTGTGAAAAGAGCTGAAGCACTGGTCAAAGAAAACGAAAGACAATACTTCATGATGACAAGGCTCTCATCAGATATAGTGTGAAGGATACCAAGAAAACCAGTAAAGACCTCCAGAGAGATTTGTCTTTAGCTGGTGTAAATGTTTCTTCTTCAACCATCCAGCGAAGGCCCATTGAAGTTGACAGATTTTCTAGAAAAATGGTACATAAACAGTTATTGACTTATGCTATGAAGACAAAACGTCTTCACTGGGCACACAAGTATGCTGACTGGAAGAAAGTTATGTTTTCAGACAAATCGCATTTTGAAGTACATGGGCATAGGTCAGTGGTAGTAAGACAAAGCAAAGACACATACAACAGGTGCTAAAATACCCACCTAAGATGTTTTGAGTTTGTTTTAGTGCTAAAGGCCTAGGGGGGCTTGTTACTATTGAGGGAAAGATGAACAGTTTTAAGTACAAGGCACTTGCTCCCTGCAATGCAGAAAGATTTTCCTGATGGAGGCGGCATTTTCCAGCAGGATCTGGCTCCATGCCATACTTACCAAATAATGTGCACATTCTTTGAAAAAAGTGAACTTACCATTATAGATTGGCCTGGGAATTCTCCTTACCTGAACCCCATCAAGTATCTATGGGCTATAATTAAACGTAGAATCAAGAACCTACTGTTCGACGATGCAGAATAGATTTGTGCTGTTATCAATGCCTTGTACCATAATGAGGAACTGGTAGAAATGTTTAAAATTTGTTGAATCCAGCCAGAGTGAGTGAAGCAGGTTCTAAAAGCAAAGGGCAGTTATATTTCATATTAAATGTACCATTTATCTTATTGACATATTCTTTTCAAATATAAACAAAAATTATCTAATGATTTTATTATTTCACCACCGTCCAAAGTAGTTTGCACACTATTGTATATATATATATATATATATATATATATATATATATATATATATATATATATATATATATATATATATATATATATATATATATATATATATATATATATACAATATTTCCCATTTCTTTGTATGCACAGTGTGATACTCCCTCCTCCTTGTTATTGTGCTTTTTATATTCAAGGGGAAAAAATACTAAAAAAAAGCACAGGCATTGTTTTAATTGATGCTTATTAAAAAGTTTGCCAGATTGACATATTGAATTATAAGTTGTGAACTATTTTTTTTTATTCTTGGAATATTATTATACCTTGTTTATAGCATTTTTCTTATGTTTTCAGGTTGATTTATTCCAGAAAACTATATTTTGAGACTATTGTGATAGCCTTATGCCACTTTTTGCATTTTTGTGTTTTAAACATTTTGTTTGATTCCTGTGTTTTTCTGTGTGGAACATATTTGTACCAGTTTGGAACTTTAATAGTAAAAGAGCTGTATATTTGTAAACAAAGATCATCATGGCCTTTCCTCCATCTAACAGTGCAGTTCGCACTCTTTCTCTAGAGTACAGAAGTCTTCAGGAGGAACCAGTGGAAGGTTTTTGTGTTAAATTACTTAATGATGATAATCTGTTTGAATGGGAAGTAGCTATATTTGGACCACCAGAAACACTATATGAAGGAGGTTATTTTAAGGTAAGTTAGACTTATTAACTATTCTACTGTTAAGGAAAGGAACTTGGGCCACACTGCTAGGAAAATTACTTTATTAAAGATTCAATTTTGAACAATGGTTTATACTAATGTATAATTATTATTAATTATGTGGTACTGGTATATATTAGTGGATTTCTAGACTCTTCTAATAAAAATGTATAATAATCCAAAGATGCTTTTTTTCTCTTGGCTCTTATTTGCTGGTAGTTACTCAATCATTGCAATTTGATTTATATATATATATATATATATATATATATATATATATATTGAGCTATGGCAAAGCTGAGTGAAAACCCTGCTTCCTAATTTTAGTGTAATTAGATCACATTGAGAGAGGTCAGTCATAAGATGGAGTCACAATTCGGGTAGACTTCCCAGTGGCTACCCACTGAGAAATAAAAGCATCTTAATCAGTACAGATCTGTGGTAAGACTCCTACCATTACTATGTATATATGGTGCCCCCCCCCCTCCCTAGCAATATTATAGTAGACAAAAAATAAATTAGTAACAAGTGTTCAAAAGGTTGCATTTGATTATCTGCATATAAAATTAAGCTACACCAAGTACTGTAATCTACTGCTGTTTGGATAACTTCTGAATATATTTATTAATGTGGTCAATGTGTTGGTTTGCACTTATCTCTAATTGCATCCTTAAGATATTGTGTGTCTTGTACCATAAACTGCATCCTTCAGTTAGGCCCCAAGTAAAAGTTGTCAAGTGAACATAGTATACTTGATGCTTCGTCTTCATCTTATCCCACAATTTGGTAACATTTGAGATACCCTTTGACAACACTGAAAGTAAAATTCATTTCCTAAAAGCTCATGAATTGCAGATATAATTTTTGCTTGTAGCATGTCAAATTAAGCATCACTTGTAAATCTCATTAATGAAAATTATTAAAACAACCCTTGGCTGATAAATCATATCCTACTGTCAATCCACGCCTGTCCCTTGTACTCAGGATGAGTTTGTGCACATTGACTGGTGGACTTGTAGACTTTGGGGGGGGGGAGGTCAGCCTTCTCCCCTTTATTTAACTAGTTTTTTTTTATTTTTTATTATTTTAGTAGGTCACACGTTCCTGCACCAGGGAGAGGCGGACCTCCCCCCCACCCCTCCTGATGCCTGAGCTTGCTTCCTGCTTATTACCTTTTTCCTTTTTTTAATTTTTATTGTTGTTTTTTTTTGGGGGGGGGTTGCATCTTATTTTAAAGATGCCTAGTATTAGGCAGTGTTTAATACAGCGACTAATGCCCAAGTAGGCAGTCACCAGATGAACTCTTGAAATTTAAAAAAATAAATACTGTCAATCCTGGTGTATTAACATGTTTATAGGCATAAATATGTGGATTATCAGGCTAGGAATACTTGGATGTTGATTTACTGTGTCATTGCTCTTTAAAGTGGTTTCATTAGGCCACACAATTTTGGGTGAAGGTACTCATTAACAATGGCTTCTGTAAACATGTCAGCTATAAGGAAGAAAATAGACTGATGGTGCTGTATAGGACCTCTGCACTTGAAATATAGACAAAGTAAAAAAACACTTAGCACAGATACTGAGTAGATTAATAATAAAGGAAATTATTAACCAAGGGATACAGGCAACAAATGCCAAGCAAAAAGTTGCTTTAACTATATACTATCAAACAAGACAGGCCTCAACCCTTATTCTGAAAATTAACCCAAGTCCTATACCAGAACCCAAACAACGGACATGTCTGATATGAATATGCATGCAATTTGGGTGATTGTGAACTTCTACTCCACTCATATGACTGAAAAAAAAATCAAGAATGATCACATATCATCTCAATAATGGAGTGCCCAAAACACACAAAAGGTATGGAGTTCATCTCACCAGAAAAATGTAGGAAAACAGCAAAATGTTGGATTCTGCCCCAAATAGATGTCAATTACTCTTCTCGAATTTATACATATACATTAAAAGCAACCAAAGTTAAACATACAATTTAATTCACAGTCACTGCTTCTGAGTACAAGAGGAAGGAGCGAACTGCCCACACCAAGTACTCTAATTGCTACTTGAATAACTTGTGAAAATATTGACTAATGTGGTTAATGTGTTGGTTTGCTCTTAGATCAAAACGATAAATTGATGACATGTGGGTTAAATTAATGACTAATTATAATCTATTTTGTAATTATTATTATTTTTTTTTTAATAAATGAATCTTTTTTTTCCAATTCTAGAAATGTTCTTTCCAAAGAAAACGTGCAACCAATGTTACTTTTCACGGAAGTGGCCTGAAATACAGAGATAGTTGCTAAGGGCATTACATCAAGGAC
Source organism: Ceratothoa steindachneri (assembly GCA_963969495.1). Taxonomy (NCBI): domain Eukaryota; kingdom Metazoa; phylum Arthropoda; class Malacostraca; order Isopoda; family Cymothoidae; genus Ceratothoa; species Ceratothoa steindachneri. The sequence continues at coordinate 106,900,921 of OZ018321.1, read as the reverse complement.
CACCATCTTCAGCATCATTAATGACTAAAGACTGGTTACACTTGTGAACTCTTCTAGAAGCCCATCTATTCTCTCCATGGCGCAAATTGCGCTGGAGAAGGAACTTGACCATCATCCCGCGTTAATCTCTCTTGGCTTGTTCTTCCACATCAAATGTTTTTTTAATACGTTTGTTATATGTTTATTATGTGCCTCTCCCCTTTTTCCGTATTGTTTGTTAGTACATTCGTAACCACTTATTCTACAGTTATGGCCCCGTAAGGGGCGCAACGATTTGCCATCCTGGCCGCTGTGCTGACAGGATCCAGCGCTCCGTCCGGCCCCAGCTTAGCCTCTCTTCCTTCCTTCAGATAGCCTGTATTTCTTCCCTACCTCGTCGCTTTTCATACAACCTCTCCCACAACCTTTTCTGGTCAGCTTCTATTTTCACAGGGTAGATGCTGACCTTCTCAAGCCAACCGTCCCGGATCGGGGCTGAGGGGGGAGGGGAGAATGTTCCCTAACCCCTGAGCTCCGGTTCAGGATGGGTTTTTTTAACAACCTGCTTCATCCCCAATTCAATGTCTATCCTTGATTTTACGCAGTGTCTAAGGTGGAGCCGCCATGCCGATGGACTGCCAGGCCACCAGGCGGAGGGGTGGTCCCAAATGGCGGCGCCTGGCTCTGCCGGGCATGTAAACACCTTGCAGTGCGGGCTACTGCAAGAGGTGATGAGTGATTGCATCCTGTGTAAAAAAGAGGGTCACCATGCCCAGGTATGATCATCAAAAACCCAAATCTCTCTCCAATTCCCCTTCCTCATCAACGGAACCGCCCTCGGGCAGCTCCACCGATAAAATGGAGGTCCCCCCTCTGTGCTTATAGGAGCTGCCTAGTGTAGGCCATGAATGGTCTTTTGCAGTCTCCTTCTTTTCTTATGTTCATATGTTCTACTTCTTTCCTGGAGAGGAGGCCTATGCCTACCAGTGTAGGGGACTCCCCCTCACCCCCTTCTCTGGAGGTGCTTTCGGTCACCTCCCTGTTTCAAGCGGCAGTCCCCTCTGTTCTTTTCAAGGGGGCTGCCAAGAAAGATAGCAGGCAGCCCTTAGCCAGCGACTCCACATCAAAGCGACTTGGTAGGGCAAACCCCCTTAGGGGGGAGAGGGAAGCCAGGCCCCTTCGGTCGCTTCCCTCAAAAGACCTGCTGGCAAGGATATTGAACCTTGCAGGGTCAAGGCCTGTGCCTCTCAACACAAGACTGGCGACACTGCCAATGGGACCTGCAATGTCCTGGGAGGGGATGGCCAACTGGAGGCCCCTCCTGTGATAGACATGGTCTTTGAGGAAACCCAGCCATAGAGGGTAGGGCCTTCCATGGGGGGGAATCCGGGCTCAGCGCCAAACACCAAACCCAAATCCGCCCCTATGCAAGGTCCTCCTCAAACGGTTAGGGTTTCTGAGGCAGTACAAGGAGGGGAGGGATCTTCTCCGACCGGTGTCCTCATGACCACCAGGACCTTCTCCATTTCGGAGAAGGACCTGGCTGAGGCCGACAGAGGTTAGAAGCGGGTTCATTCCCCGCCATCCTCTCCCAAAAAGAAAAAGACTAAGACAAAGAAGACTCGGGGCTCCTCTCCATCCGCGGGGGCTGCGAGGACGGATGGGTCTGCTTCCACTCTGGCAAACGACCAAGCCAAGATCGCACATCTGGCCCCTCTGCCTCCCCTGGTTGCGGAGCTCCTGACTAAGACGAAAAGCGCACAGGGCGGAGCCTCGATGAAAGCGGGGCTCCTGATTCAGAGGTTACCTGGCGTTTTCGAGCCTGCTGGCTTCAAACGCTTCCTCGTCATTCGCTCCGCTGATGGCAGCATGTTGGCCAAGGGCCACATGATCCATTAGAGGAGAGGATTAGCTAGTGTAATTGGTAGAGAGCCGAAGGTGACCCGTTTCTCGGACGGGAGCATTCTGGCGAATCCCGCCGAGGCGGCTAAGATAAGTGCTCTTCGGACACTTCATGGCACCCCGGTGAGTGTGACGCCGCACTCTACCATGAACTTTGTGAAAGGAGTAGTTTATGCGAGGGAACTCGTTAACTACTCCATAGAGGACATCACCTTAGAGCTGGCCATGACGTTCGACTGTGACAAGCTCCCTGAGTCGGTGCGTGCCGGTTGGTACAGCTACCGCGTGAAGGCATTCGGGCCACTGCCGCGGTGGTGCTATTACTGTCACCGCTTCCGCCATACGAATCGTTCTTGTAGACGTGCAAAGTCGGGGTCACCCCAAGTTTGTGTAAATTGCTCCAAGGCCGCACACGATAAGTTCAAATCGTGTGTGGCAATGTGGTGCATATCTCCTCGAGAAAGAAATCCTGGCTGTTCTGGCCCAGGATCGACTCTCATTCCGCGAGGCTAAGGACTTGGTCCTGGCGCGCCCGGCTCTGGCTGGAACGTCATATGCCTCAATTGTTAGAAAGACACCCTCTGCTCCTGGCCCACCCAGGCACAGAGCTCGGTTGTTTCCGCGCCCATTCGGAGCCCTTCTGCGGAATCTACTCAACCCGGGCGCTTCCCTGGTAAAGCTGGCGGCAAAAAGGGTTCACACCCAGCCCCGGCTAAAACCAGGGCTCCCCCCTCTTCCCCCAGGGTGACCGTTTCCCGTAAGGCGAAACGGCCACGCGCCTCCACCAAGTCGGGGGACTTGGATAGGGCTGTCCCCCGAAAGGAGGACAGCAACAAAGGAGCTTCGGCTCCTTCGCCCACGCCTAGTGGTAGAGCGAGTGGCTCGGAGACGGTGGTTCCTCGAAAACAGGACCCCCCGCCTCCAAAGCCGCAACGCCAAGGTTTCGAGGCGGAGGGAGGAAAAGACTTGCATGGCGAGCCCAACCTCCCCCAATAAGTCCTCGAAGGCGACAGCGCCTTCGGCGCTTTGTCCGGCCAACAGCGCCCGGGAAGCGTACCGCCATTCCCGTGAGGGTCTTCTGATCGAGGAGGGCCCCCACGTCTCCTCCGAGCTAGGCCTGGAGGGCATATTCCTTCAATGGAATTGCCGTAGACTCCGGGCCAACTGGGAGCAGCTGCGGAGGCTCGTCCCGTCCCGTTCCCCGTTAGCTATCTTTTTGCAGAGACCATGCTAGGCGCGTGCCACCTGCCCGCCCTCCCGGGGTATAAGGGTCTTGCGACCCCACCACCGCGGGATGGCCGGGCTGGGGGATGCGCGGTCTACACCCGGCATGATTGTCTTCCTTTCTCTTTAGATACATCCTTTCAGGCAGTGGCTGTGCAGCTGCACTTGGATAGGAGGTATACTCTGATTTCTGCGTACATTCCACCGTCAGCTGACATCGACGCGGGGGTATTCGGCCGCGTCGTGGCACGGTTGCCGAGGCCCTTTCTCTTGCTTGGAGATCTGTACGGCAGGCATCCTCTCTGGGGAGATTACTCAATAAATCCCAGGGGACAAGTCCTTGCCGATCTGATCGAAGAGCTTGAGATAGGTGTCCTAAACGTGGATGAGTTTACGCATCACTGTCCGAGAACCGCTTCATTTTCTTGCCTTGATCTATCTTTGTGCTCTTTGGATGCACAGCCTGATTCGGGGTGGTCGATGACCTCCATGGTAGTGATCACTTTCCCATTCAAATATCATTTTCAGGGCAACTGCCGCCTGAGAGCCCACCTCGGTGGTGCTTGGCGCGGGCGCGGTGGCCTGCATTTCAGTAAATGACTGAATGCTCTATCTCAGTCGAGGAGTTTAGGCCGTTAAGTTCTTCTCCGGCAACCTCATCGCCGCAGGCCTGACTACTATTCCTAGGACGTCTGGCCGTTTTGCACGCCGATCACTCCCGTGGTGGTCGGCCGAGTGTGATGTGGCCCTCAAACAGAAGCGTTATGCCTACATGCGCTATAAGCGCTGCCCGAACGATTTCACTGTCGCTGAATTTCGTCGGGCTAGGGCTAGGTTCCGGGAAGACCCCTTTACCAGAGGTGTGGAAGCGAGTCAAAAGGGTCCGGGCAAGTTCTCGCAGGACCCCCTTCATGTTCACCAGGTGAATGGGACCGCAATCTCGGACCCCGCGTCCTGGCGGAATCATTAGCGACCGCTTTTTTCGCATTCTCTAGCCGGGATGCTGCTCCGCCAGCATTCAATGCACCTCGTGATGTCGCGGAAGGCCACCGGCTGGACTTTACCTCCAGAGGCGGAGAACCTTTCAACGACAAGTTTACTGTGAGTGAGTTCCGCTCCGCTCTCGCTTCGTGCGCGGACACCGCCCATGGTCCGGACGATGTCCCGTACGCCATGCTTCGACACCTGGGTGAGCGAGGCATTGCCTTTCTGTTAGATTTGTTTAACAGGATCTGGGTGGAGGGTCTTCTCTCAGACTCCTGGCGAATCGCTACTGTGCTCGCCTTTCGCAAACCGGGGAGAGATCACTCTACTCCGACCGGTTTCCGCCCAATCTCTCTAACCTCTTGCGTGTGTAAGTTGATGGAGAAATTGGTAAGTATTAGATTAGCCTTTATCCTGGACAGCGGAGGTCATCTGTCTTTTGCACAGTGCGGCTTCTGCAAGTTCCACTCCACGTCGGATGCTCTGCTCCGACTGGGAAATGCCGTCTGCAAGGGTTATCTTCGTAGACCACTACGCCACGGTCTTTTTCGATCGGGAGAAGGCCTATGATACCTCGTGGTGATACGGTTTCATGGAGAATCTCCACACGATTGGCGCGAGGGGACGCCTCCCAAATTTTATATCTGAATTTTTGCGAGATCGTCGATTGCACGTACGGGTGGGGGGAGCCCTCTCCGGCCCAAAGGAGCAGGAAGAGGTTGACCCGCAGGGAAGTGTCCTCATTGTCACAATCTTTGCCCTGAGCATCAACGGCATCACCTCGGTGCTGCAGAAAAATGTTCTCGCTACGCTCTACGTGGATGACCTTTCGATCTCTTTTGGCGCGGCCCAGATGCCAACTTTGGAGCGTCGACTCCAACAGTTATTGAACCGCGTCTCTCGCTATGCTGAAGCGCACAGGTTTCGGTTTTCTTTGGCCAAGACTAAGGTGGTGCACTTCTGCCGCCATCCACGGCTTCACAACGACCCAGATTTGTTTCTTAATGGGGTGCGCCTGGATGTGATGAATTGCACCGTTTCCTTGGTCTTGTATTCGACCGACGCCTCACCTTGCAGGCTCATATTCGCAGCCTTAGGGTCTCTTGGACCCGCGCCATGGACATTCTCCGTTCCGTGACGTTTTCACTTATGGCGCTGATAGCGCTACTGCCCTACTTTTTATCGATCCTTTGTTCGTTCGAAGCTCGACTACAGATGCGAGTTTTATGCATCCGCAGCCGAGCGTTTATTGGGGAAGGTGGATTCGATCCACCACACCGGCCTTCGCCTTTCGACCGGTGCCTTCCGCACTAACAACATTGAGAGCCTGTTAGTCGATGCTGGGGAGATGCCACTCGCTCTGCGCCGCGTGCACTGCATGACTTGCCTGTACGCGTGAGCCCGGCGCCTTCCCCAGTCGCCAACAGCTCTCACTGCATCCGCAGCTGATCTCGATGGTGCCTATGCCGCCGAGAGACGCCAGTCATACCCTAAGCCCTTTGCCCCTGGGCCAGGAAACTCCTTCGAGAGCTAAATATAGCTCTCGGGCTGGTGGCGCCCCTGGTTCTGTCCAGAACGCCACCCTGGCTGACACGACATTTGGCTATTTGTCGCCACGCCTCTGGTGCCAAAGCTTGTACGGCGCCGGGAGTATTGCGTTCGACCTTTTTGGAGCACACATCGTGTCACGCTTTAACCGTGCCAGTGTATACGGATGGCTCCAAGTCCCAAGAGGGGGTCGGCTTCCACGCTGTTTCCCCTCTGTTTGAAGTCAGCGGGGCTCTGCCAGGCGCTTCGTCTGTCTTCACGGCCGAGCTGGTGGCAATACACCACTCGGTACGGGAGATTACGCGACGTGCCCGGTTCGGAGACCGGATTGTGATCTATAGCGACTCACAAAGCGCCCTGAGTGCTCTCGGGGCATTGGAATCTCTGCATCCTCTGGTTCGCGATATCCATGACGCCACGGTTTTGGCGAGCTCGGCAGATGTCGAGATTATCTTCTGCTGGGTTCCTGGACATGTAGGAATTGCAGGGAATGAGGGTGCCAAATAGTCCGCGAGGACTCTGCGACCGGACCAGCGTTTCGCTCTTCCTCACACCGACTACATGGCAGGAATATGGGCAGCTCTTCGGACTGCTTGGCAAAGAAGATGGGAGACGGTCGAAGGGAACTTAAAGTTGCGTGCCATCTCGCTAGGACTGTTCCCATGGACCTATCCCTCAATGCTTCGACGGCTTCAGGTCGCTTTCTGTCGTCTCCGAATCAGACACACTCGTGTGACGCATCGCTATTTGATAGAGCGCTCGCCTGCGCCCTATTTGCCGAGCTTAATCGTCTGTTTCCCTTTTTACAGTTTGGATTTCGTAAGGGTCTGAGCACTTGTGATGCACTTCTCACTGTCTCCACCATTGTCCAAAAATCATTAGACTCTGGTCAAGAAGTTCGCTTAGTTGGCCTGGATTTCAGTGCCGCATTTGACCGTGTCAATCATAAGGCCCTGATATTTAAGTTGAAGCAGTTGGGAGTAGGTGGTGTATTTTTAAATATTATTGAACAATTTTTAACAAATCGACATCAAAAGGTTTATGTTGACAATAATTTTAGTGATGAGAGAGAGGTGCTATCTGGTGTACCACAAGGCAGTGTTCTTGGTCCTCTACTGTTTATATTATATACCCATGATATGTGGTTTGGACTGGAAAATAGACTTATAGCCTATGCTGATGATGCTACTCTAATAGCCCCAGTCCCATCTCCTGAGTTGAGAGCATCGGTTGCAGAGTCTTTAAATAGAGATCTGGCTAAGATAAATGTTTGGTGCACTTCATGGGGCATGAAGTTAAATGCAAAGAAAACCCAGAGTATGATTGTTAGCAGATCCAGAACACTAGATCCTCCCCATCCAGATCTTTTAATAAATAACATTCCCATCTCCATATGTGATTCTTTTAAGTTGCTTGGAGTTATGCTTGACTCTAGGTTTACTTTTGAGAATCACATTCGATCTATTTCCTCCTCTATTGCTCAAAAAATTGGCATTTTGAGGAAATCTTACAAAGTATTTGGAGAGCAGACTGTTCTTAAAAATTGTTTTAATGCTTTTATTCTTCCGTGTTTTGAATATTGCGCCCCTGTTTGGAGTTCGGCAGCCAACTCTTATCTTAATTTATTAGATAAAAATTTGAGAGCAATAAAATTTTTAATTCCTGACCTCAAAGTTGATCTGTGGCACAGGCGAGCAATAAGCTCCTTATGCATCTTATATAAAATTTTTAACAATGCAGATCATCCACTGCATCACGATCTGCCCAATTTATATGCCCCTCAACGAGTTACCAGAGGTGTACTAAATGCCAATAGTAGGGCCTTTACGCCTATGAGATTCAACACAACACAGTTTTCAAGAAGTTTCATTCCTAACACAACTAAACTGTGGAATGAACTTCCTAGTGTTGTTGTTGAGTCCTTGGAACTTCAGAAATTTAAAGTGGGTGCTAATACATTTTTAATTAACAGAAACTTATAACTTTAATATTTTATTCATTATCCACACATATATAATATTATAATATTTTTAACATTATAGCATTTAATTTTTTTATTTTTTTTATTTTTTTTTTTTTTTTTTGATTTATTATGTTTTTTTTTGATTTATTATGTTTTTCTTAATCTTTGTTTCGTTTTTTCCATACCAGGTTTCTTTCCCCACTGGGGCCCTTGGGCTTATAGCTATTTGCTCTTCCAGTTGGGGTTGTGGCTTGGAACTTTAATAATAATAATAATAATATTGCGACGACTGCGTCGTCCCCCAGACTGTTCGGCACATTCTTGTCGAATGTCATAGTCTGGGTGATCTTCGCGCACGTTACCTCTCCCGGTACTTGGATGGGCGGGGTCGCTACCGCCTGTCCTTTGTACTCGGGACGGATTCGTGCACATTGACTGGTGGACTTGTTGACTTTTTGGGGGAGGCCGGGCTTCTCCCTTTGTTCATTTGTTTTTTTTGATATTGTTATTTCTTTTTATTGTTGTTTCCCTTTTCAAATTTTTTAAAGTAGCCTAGAACTAGGCTGTTTGTTTATGGCGACTTATGCCTAAGTGGGCAGTCGCCAGATAGCCCCTTAAAAAAAATCCACAGTTATGGCCCTTAAATTTTTACTATAGGATTAATTAAACTTTGCATTTTGTTTTAGTATGTTTGTATCATTATTTGAAGGTGAAATATACAAAATCTAGAGCCATTTTATTAATAAATACAGTCAATGCTTATAATGATGTCCCTTGTTCTTCAAGACCGCTTCAATTCGTTTTGGCATGATGAAGACCAAATTTGTGATGATATCTTGAATGGTATTGGTCCATTTTTGTTCAATAAACACCCGAAACTGCTTACAATTGGATGACCTGTTTACCAATTCCAGTTTAATTATCTCCCACAAATTCTCTCAAGTTCAAATCTGCTGAATTTCCATGCCAAGGTCCCAAAGATTCGAAGTTATTTTCATCCCAAAACTGTTGGGAAAATGTGCTGATAAAGTACATTTTTTTACCATTTTGACTTCATGGTAGTGTTATTGGGCAAAGTTGTTAGTGTTCCAGTTCTCTTCGATGAGAAGTGGCCCAGACATTAGTCTCCGGATGCTTCACCCTGGCCACAACACAAGGACTCATCAAAATGCTTCCCTTTTCTCCTCCTAACGAGGGAGGGATCTTCCAGAAGCCCCAAACATGCGGAAGGAAACTTCATCAGAAAATATCGCTTCCCCAAACTTAAACTGCCCTTTTTTTATATTTCCTACAAAAGTGGAGCCTATCCGTAAGGTTCTTAGTGAAATGAGGCTTCTTCCCATAACTTCTAGACTCGAGACCTATGTTGAAAAGTCTCGGCCTCACTGTGCGCGCTGAAGCGTTCACACCTGCCACTTTCCCATCGTGAGCAAGCTTGGCACTACAGGCAACCTGATCCTTGATCTGGTAAATTACCATCTTGTTCATTTGAATCTTTTGGGCTTCTAGAAGAGTTTATAAGTGTAACCAGTCATTAATGATGCTGAAGGTGATGGTCTTTGATGCAATACCCTGAGCAACTATCTCTGTATTTCAGGCCACTTCTGTGCAGAGCAACATTGGTTGCACGGTTTTCTTTGGAAAGAACCATTTCTAGAATTGAAAAAGATTAATTTATTCTTAACAAAAAAACAAACAAAAATGAAATAGATTATAATTACTCGTTAATTTAACTCGTATATCATCGATTTATCTTTTTTATCTAAGAGCAAACAAAGCTCCAGGCCTTGAAACTCGCCTCCTGCAGGAACAGGACCAGATGGCTATTTTGGAATCAGCAAAGGAATGCACTTTGTGTTCTTATTATTTATGAAATGTTGATTTTTTAATAAACCTCCAACAATTTGAATATTAGGATAATTATTTCTGTCACCTAAATTTTAAAAACAAGTGAAAAGCCCCCAATAATTAGTCTCAAGACTGTAATATATAAACCTATTTCTTTTGCCATTTCTTTAGTTTCCTTCTGAAGGTGATAAGAGTTGTATTGAAATGTATTGTCTTATTTTAATATTGTGCTAAACTCGCTAAATTTTCTGCTACTTTTCTCTGGATAAAAAAAACATTAGTTTTCTACGAATTTGGTTGGGATTATTCATGGCTTGAATTGATACGAATGGAGCGAATATACAACAAATTGAAAGGCTCGGAAAGAACGTTATTAATACGAAATTAGCCTTGCTTTACTTAAAACTTGCAAAATATTCTCCAAATGGGCTCCGAGGTGTAGAAGCAAACTTGCATACCTCCCACAAAATTTTTAATTACTCGAACACATTCCTCTTTGGGGATTTCTCTGATTTTTGCTGTGATTGCTGCCTTCAGCTCATCAATCGTTTAAGGCTTGTTGTGGTACACATTACCCTTGAGATACCACCACAGATAAAAAATCTGGAGACTGTGGGGAGGGGGGGGGGTTCATGTCCAGTGAATGTGGCGGGTGCCCACTCAACGTCACACTTCCTGCTAATCAGTCTCTCCTAAGCTTGCTCTCTCAGCCAGGATAGAGTCATTTGATGTGTGTGGGGTGAGCCAGTCTTGCTGGAACCACTTTATCTCAATCTATCCATCTGCGTCGTCCCAGCGATGCCCAAAACTGCCTCAACACTGCCACATACCGCTCCCTATTCACCGTTTGAGATGTCTCATTTTCGTCTTCGAACCAATATGGGCCAATGATGCCATTTTTAGAGATTGCTACCAATCCTCTGCACTTTATTGACTGTAACAGCCTCTGTAACACATCATCCGGTTCGGCTGGAACCCACCCCAGCTGCACTTCCTGCCTGCCATGCTGACGGGACTCAGTGCCCCTTCCAGCCCCATCTTAGCCTCTTCTTCTTTCAGACAGCCTGTGTTTCTCCCCTACAACCTCTCCCACAACTTTCTCTGGTCAGCCTCTATTTTCACAACTTTCTCTGGTTAGCCTCTATTTTCACAACTTCCCCTTGCTCATCAACGGAGCCGCCGGAGGGCGGCTCCACCGAAAAAATGGAGGTCCACCCCCCCTGTGCTTGCACATGGGACCCTCTATATCTCTCTAACCGGAGAGGAGGCTTACTCCTCTCCTTCGCCTACGGGTGTAGGGGACTCCCCCTCACCCCTTCTCTGGAGGTGCTTTCGGGTACCTCCCTTTTTCCAGCGGCAGTCCCCTCTGTTCTTTCCAAGGGGGCTGCCAAGAAAGCCAGCAGGCAGCCCTTAGGCAGCCACTCCACATCAAAGTGGCTCGGTAGGGCAAACCCCCTTAGGGGGGAGAGGGAAGCCAGTCCCCTTCTATCGCTTCCCTCAAAAGACCTGCTAACAAAAATCTTAAACCTTGCCGGGGTCAAGTCCTGTGCCTCCCCAAACAAGACTGGTGACGCTGCCAAAAGGACCTGCGATGTCCTGAGAGGGGATGGCCAACTGGAGGCTCCTCCTGTGATAGACATGGTCTTTGAGGAAACCCAGCCTCAGAAGGTAGGGCCTTCCATGGGGGGGAATTCGGGCTCGGCGCCAAACACCGAACCCGCATCCGCCCCTATGCAAGGTCCTCCTAAAACGGCTGGGGCCTCCGAGGCAGTACAAGGAGGGGATGGATCTCCTCTGACCGGTGCCACTGCGACCACCGGGACCTTTTCTGTTTCAAAGAAGGACCTGGCTGAGGCCGGTCCATCTGGCGGAGGTGAGAAGTGGGTTCATTCCACGCCCTCCTCTCCTAAAAAGAAGAAAAAGACTCGGGGCTCCTCTCCATCCGCGGGGGCTACGGGGACAGATGGGTCTGCTGCCACTTTGGCAAGCGACCAAGCCAAGATCGGCACATCCGGCCCCTCGATGCGGAGCCCCTGACTATGACAAAGACGAAAAGTGCACAGGGCGGAGCCTCGATGACATCTGGGCCCCTAATTCAGAGGTTACCTGGCGTTTTCCTGCCTGCTGGATTCAAACGCTTCCTCGTTATTCGCTCCACTGATGGCACCTGTCCCTGTACCGGGATGGGCGGGGTCGCTACCGCTTGTCCCTTGTACTCGGGACGAGTTCGTGCACATTGACTTTTGGGTGGAGGCCGGGCTTCTCCCCTTTATTTAAGGTTTTTTTTTGTTTGTTATTGTTTTGTTTGTCGGTTGCACTCTTCTGCGCCGGGTTGAAGGGTACCCTCCCCCGCTGCCGGAAATTGCTTCCTGATTGTTAAATTTTCCAATTCATATCATTGTTTTCATATTTTCATTTTAAAGTAGCGTAGTTCTAGGCTGTCGTGTATTTTGGCGACTTATGCCCAAGTGGGCAGTTGCCAGTTAGGCTCTATAAAATTTAAAAGAAAAAAAATCCATTTCGGAGAAGGACCTGGCTGAAGCGCCGGTCCATCTGGACTGGGGGCTCCTTCCGCCGGAGGTGAGAAGCGGATTCATTCCCTGCCCTCTTCTCCAAAAAAGAAAAAGACTAAAAAGGATCAACTCTCATTCCGCGAGGCTAAGGACTTGGTTCTGGCGCGCCCGGCTCTGCCTGGGACGTCATATGCCTCAATAGTTAGAAAGGCACCCTCTGCTCCTGGCCCATCCAGGCCAACGAGCACGGTTGTTTCCGCGCCCATTCGGAGCCCTTCTGCGGGCTCTACTCAACCCAGGCGCTTCCCTGGAAAAGCTGGCGGCAAAAAGGGTTACTACCCAGCCCCGGCTAAAACCAGGGCTCCCCCCTCTTCCCCCAGCGTGACCGTTTCACATAGGGCGAAACGGCCACGCGCCTCCACCGAGTCGTTAGACTCACAGGGGGCAACACCCCTGAAGTTGGTCGCCAGGCCATCTTCCGGGGTTGTTAAAGCTGTCCCCCGAAAGGAGGACAGCAACAAAGGAGCGAGTGGCTCGGAGACGGTGGTTCCTCTAAAAGAGGGCCCCCCGGCTCCGAAGCCGCAACGCCGGCCTAAGGTTTCGAGGCGGTGGGAGGTAAAGACTCGCATGGCGAGCCCAACCTCCCCCAATAAGTCCTCGAAGCCGACAGTGCTTTATCACGCCAACAGCGCTTGGGTTCTTCCTCAGGGAAGCGTACGGCCATTCCCGTGAGGGTCGTTTGTTCGAGGAGGGCCCCCGCGTCTCCTCCGAGCTAGGCCTGGAGGGCATATTCTTTCAATCGAATTGCCGTGGATTCCGGGCCAACTGGGATGAACTGCGGAGGCTCGTCTCGTCCCGTTTCCCGTTAGCTATGTTTCTGCAGGGGACCATGCTAGGAGCGTGCCCTCCCGGGGTATAAGGGTCTTCCGCCGTGTCGTGGCACGGTTGCCGAGGCCCTTTCTCTTTCTCTTGGAGATATGAACGGCAGGCATCCTCTCTGGGGAGATTACTCAATAAATCACAGGGGACAGGTCCTTTCCGATCTGATCGAAGAGCTTGAGATAGGTGCCCTAAACGTGGATGAGTTTACGCATCACTGTCCGAGAACCGCTTCATTTTCTTGCCTCGATCTATCTGTGTGCTCTTCGCATGCACAGCAAGATTTTGATTTGGGTTGGTCGATGACCTCCATGGTAGTGATCACTTTCCCATTCAAATATCATTTTCAGGGCAACTGCCGCCTGAGAGCCCACCTCGGTGGTGCTTGGCGCGGGCGCGGTGGCTTGCATTTCAGGAAATGACTAACTTCTCTATCTCAGTCGAGGAGTTTAGGTCGGTAGATAAGGCCATTGAGTTCTTCTCCGGCAACCTCATCGCCGTGGGCCTGACTACTATTCCTAGGACGTCCCTCAAACAGGAGCGTTATGCCTACATGTGCTATAAGCGCCTCCCGAACGATTTCACTGTCGCTGAATTTCGTCGGGCTAGGGCTAGGTTCCGGTATATTTCGAAGCACGCCCGCCGCTCTTCTTGGCGGGCATACGTGTCTTCACTTAACGGGAAGACCTCTTTAGCAGAGGTGTGGAAGCGAGTCAAAAGGATTCGGGGTAAGTTCTCGCAGGACCGCTATCTCGGACCCGCGTCCTGGCGGAATCCTTAGCGACCGCTTTTTCCGCATTCTCTAGCCGTGATGCTGCTCCGCCAGCATTCAATGCACATCGTGATGTCGCGGAAGGCCGCCGGCTGGACTTTACCTCAAGAGGCGGAGAACTCTTCAACGACAGGTTTACTGTGAGTGAGTTGCGTTCCGCTCTCGCTTCGTTCGCGGACACCGCCCATGGTCCGGACGATATCCCGTACACTATGGTTCGACACCTGGGTGAGCGAGGTCTTGCCTTTCTGTTAGATTTGTTTAACAGGATCTGGTTGAGGGTCTTCTCCCAGATTGCTGGCGAATCGCTACTGTGCTCGCCTTTCGCAAACCGGGGAGAGATAACCCTACTCCGACCGGTTTCCGCCCAATCTCCAGTTGATGGAGAAATTGGTAAATGTTAGATTAGCCTTTTTCCTGGACAGCGGAGGCCATCTGTCTTCTGCACAGTGCGGCTTCCGCAAGTTCCACTCCACGTAGGATGCTCTACTCCGACTGGGAAATGCCGTCTGCGAGGCTTACCTTCGTAGACAGCACTACGCCACGGTGTTTTTCGATCTGGAGAAGGCCTATGATACCGCATCCCGATACGGTATCATGGAGACTCTTCACACGATTGGGACGAGGGGACGCCTCCCAATGTTTGTATCTTAATTTTTTCTAGATCTTCGATTCCGCGTACGGGTGTTGGGAGCCCTCTCCGGCCCAAAGGAGCAGGAAGAGGGTGTCTCGCAGGGAAGTGTCCTCAGTGTCACACTCTTTGCCCTGAGCATAAACGGCATCACCTCGGTGCTGCAAGAAGATGTTCTCGCTACTCTCTACGTGGACGACCTTTCGATCTCTTTTGGCGCGGCCCAGATGCCAACTCTGGAGCGTCGACTCCAACAGGCATTGAACCGCGTCTCGCTATGCCGAAGCGCATAGGTTTCGATTTTCTTTGGCCAAGACTAAGGTGGTGCACTTCTGTCGCCATCCACGGCTCCAACCCGACCGAGATTTGTTTCTTAATGGGGTGCTTCTGGAAGTGGTTGAATTGCACCGTTTCCTTGGTCTTGTATTTTACCGACGCCTCACCTGGGATGCTCATATTCGCAGCCTTAGGGTCTCTTGTACCCGCTCCATGGATATTCTCCGTTCCGTTTACGTTCAGCGCTTGGGGCGCTGATAGGGCTACTACCCTACTTTTTTATCGACCCTTTGTTCGTTCGAAGCTCGACTAGAGATGCGAGTTTTATGCATCCGCAGCCGAGCTGTTATTGCGGAAGGTGGATTCGTTCCATCACACCGGCCTTCGCCTTGCGACCCGTGCCTTCCGCACTTCCTCCATTGATAGCCTGTTGGTCGATGCTGGGGAGATGCCACTCGCTCTACCCCGCGTACAGTGCATCACTCGCCTGTACGCGCGAGCCGGGCGCCTCCCCCAGTCGCCAACAGCTCCCACTGCATCCGCAGCTGATCTCGACGGTGCCTCTGCCGCCGAGAGATGTCAGACATACCCATGCCCTTTGGGTTTAGGGCCAGGAAACTACTTCGAGAGCTAGCTATTGCTCTTCGGGCCGGTGGCTCCCTTGGTTCTGTCCTGAACGCCACGCCTCTGCTCCCAAAGTTTGTACGGCGCCCGGAGTATTGCGTTCGACCTTTTTGGAGCACACCTCGTCTCACGCTGGAACCGTGCCAGTGTATACGGATGGCTCCAAGTCCCAAGAGGGGGTCGGCTTCCACGCCGTATCCCCTTTGTTTGAAGTCAGCGGGGCTCTACCAGGTGCTGCGTCTGTCTTCACGGCCGACCTGGTGGCAATACACCACTCGTACGGGAGATAACGCGACGTGCCCGGGTCGGAGAGCGGATATCGACTTATACCGACTCACAGATCGCCCTGGGTACTCTCGAGGCATTGGAATCTTCGCACCCCCTGAGTCGCGATATCCGTGATTCCACGGTTTTAGTCATCCGGGTGGATGTCGAGATTATCTTCTGCTGGTCTCCTGGACATGTAGGAATTGCGGGGAATGAGGGCGCCAAAGAATCCGTGAGGCCCGTCCGACTGAACCAGCGTTTCGCTCTTCCACACACACTACATGCAGGAATGCGGGCAGCTCTTCGGACTGCTTTGCAAAGAAGATGGGAGACGGTCCAGGGAAACTTAAAGTTGCGTGCCATTGCGCTGCGACCGTTCCCATGGACCTATCCCCCAATGCTACGACGTCTTCAGGTTGCTTTCTGTCGTTTACGAATTTTTAGTTTTTTCATGTTACTATTTTAAAGTAGCCTAGTACTAGGCAGTAGTGAGTACGGCGATTTATACCCAAGTGGGTATTCGCCAGATTAGCTCTTAAAATTTAAAAATCCGCTGGAGTCCATAAACATTATTTTTGCTGTTTACATGTCCTGACTGTAGAAAGTGCGCTTCGTCAGGGAACCAAACATGATCCAAGAAGTCTGGTTTGTTTTCGATTGTGTCACAAAATCATTCACACATGGTTACTCGTTTTCCCATGTCCGCCTCCGTAAGTCTTTGCTTTATTTTGATCTGGCATGGATACAAATGAAGATCTGATTTAAGAACACTCATCGAACACTCGAGAGAGATTCCCAGTTCTTGACTGCGTCGTCGTAGTGATTTCTTTGGGCTCAGCCCCACTGAGTCCCATACAGCATACAATGTTCCTTTCTCTCCTAGTACTCCGACCAGAATAAGTGTCCCTCAGACCTTTAGAATTAAGGTTTTGCACAGTCCCATACTCTGAACTTCTGAACCCAGTCAAAGATTCGGCTTTTTGTGGTGCATGACACTGAAACGTTCTCCGAAAATTTCTGATATTTGTTGGCGAAATAGGCTTCCACGCAAAATGTCTTTTCCTTGGTTGACCAAGAGATGTTTGGGAAGAAAAGTGTTTCAATATTTCATGCACTCAGTCGACTTGTATACCCTGAGAAAGAAAAGAAAAGAAAAATTAACAGTTTTATTCAAAGATTTGGGGGGTCACCCGGTATATGTATATATAGCGTGTGTTTTGCCATGGGTCTGTTCGGTGATCTACTTTTCCTCCACGCAGGGCTTTTTTTATTTTACCACGGCCTTTGTTCATGCCCCCTGACTACTGAACTTGACCAATTAAGTAGGTAAGATATTCATAAGAGATTTGGGAGCGCTTGAAATAATGACTAAAAGTGAGGATTAGGATTTTGAAGCTCAATGGTTGGTGACAAACGAGAGAAAGGGGAGTACCAATATTCAATGAGAGATGGAGGATCCTAAATTTGTTGCAAGGGCATTATCGGGCTGAGCGAAACGATATTATCCCCGAAAGCTTTACCGACCCTCAATCATCCCATCCTTCGCCGTTGGCACCAAACAGCGTGGAACAAAGGCCTTTTTGGTTGTTCTACAAAGATAAATCAAGCCCAAGGTTGGAAACTGAAATGAAAATCATCTACTACTAAACCTTGTATTCACCATCGCTCATTGTTTTCTCTTCACTAAGTTGACATCCCACAAGTGTGTTTTAAGAATGGCAACTCAGTCATGACACATGTTCGTTGAATTTCCTGGCGGTTTCTGGTGGCGCAAGTTGGGTTTGCGCGAGATTATATATATTTTGGGGCTTTTATTGATTGACTTGACAATCTTTGTAATCTCTGGTTGTCCTGAACAATGTCTTCGTCTATTTTTTTTATCTTTATCTGTTAGTGGGGAATCTTTTCGTATTTTGTTTACTCTTCACTTGGAGTCATTTTCGGACTAGTCTCAGTTCTGTATGAACTTTATGTGTCGGCGATCTCCCGACTGATATTTAGGGTTGGCTAAGTTTGTTATTGCAGTATTGTTTCTCCCGTATAATCTATGACCTCCTTCGTTAAGCAATTTTATTTTTTATCAGAAAGATTTTAGTACTTGGATCTCTTGTATGACCCCCCCCCCCCCGTCCTCCTTTCAGCGTTATACGAACTACTTTTCCTTCAAGCCCGGACGACTTCCTCGCGGCCCCTAAATAAGCCTAAAGAAACTCGTCAAGAAAGGAAGCTCGGAAAACTCGCTGGATGGTGGGAGGGGATTATACAAGAGTATTCTTTTTTCACCTAAGAGTGGAAATCCCACTTTCTAGTTAAGCCACACTTTGTTTGGTTACTTGGCTGCTTAGAGTCCTATTGGATTGACTTTACGGCAGCTGCCACACGCTCGGATCCCACGAGACTTTCAAATGGTGTGATTGTATGTGTACGTGACTTGATTGCTCACCCAAGTTTGGGGTTGGGTCGGTTATTGACTAGAAAAAGAAAATTAATGAAGTCCCAATGGCAACAAATACTTAAATAAATGAATTTGAACTTATAAAAAGAGATTTGTTTTAATCAGCCGATGTTCTGGTTATATGAAACGCCTCTATTGGGTTGCTTCCACGTGCTGATAATTCTTGCCATATGTTGCCATCTATTATGTCTTAGTAATATGGGGGATATTTTATTTTTATTGTAGGGGGGGATTATTCGAATAAAGGTTAGTCATCTGCCTTTTACTTTGCACAAATCGCCTAGGGAATGTAAACTGCGAATGCTTGTTTTGTTTTTTACAACAGCTGTTCTGATAGGGAGAAGAGAAGGAAGTGTATGTGAGAGAGAGTCTCGGTCTCTTCCCCAACCATTTGTCGTATTTACGTCATTGGAGAAGTCGGGTTTGGGTCTTAGCATATTGAACGCCCGATGACGTCACGTTGGGGAGGCATCACTGTTTGTCCAAAGTGGGAGTGGGGGAGTTCAAACGAATTCCGCTGTCATTTTTGTGGCTGTTTATTAAAGGGGGAAGAACGATCAGCTGATCAGGCTTGGACGACCTAAGCGCCTGTATTTGGCGAAATAATACTGCACGCATGCTCAAGCAGGAACGCACACTTCATAAAGCACATACAATTGTGCCTCTTAGTCCCTTCATGTAATTTTCCATACATGAATTTAGATGCAATTTGTAATATTTGTTTATAAACTACAGAAATTTATAAATTTATTATATGCAAAAGGCTAAAATGTAAAATAAATAAAAAAAATAGGTTTTTGCTCAGTTTTTTAAAAGCCAAAGAATTACAAATGGTGAAGTTTAGAAAATTGATTTTTATAAATCTTCTCTATAACTATATTTTAGCAACGTGATATTTTGAAAGGGGGGAAATTTAGTTCCCTTTTAAAATTATTATAATTGGCGAAGTTTATAAAAATTTATAACCATTGCTGCCTTTTTTTAGATTTTAAATTTTAATAGCGAAGCGCAAACTTCCCCTGTAGTGGGGGGGGGGGAGGGCGAAGCCATTGCCTGGTCTTTTTATATAGCTATACTGAAGAATAGTTTTAGATTTAAATCAATGTCTAGCTTTGTAACCTTTTCTGACACTACAGTGCATTCTCTCGCAAATTTTGATCACTCCGAGATAGATACCCAAATCCTTTTTTCGTGTTCTCCGTTTAAAATATCATTATCCAATATTATAATCTCAGAAATTTTCCTGGTTTGTTTAGATTACCTTATACTTGTCAACGTTGAATTGTATCTAGTCTCTTTCCGACCATTTTACTACTACTTTAACCATCAATGATATTTTGCCCTCTTACAAAGTTTCGTGTTAAGTTGGCGATTTCTTAAGCATCAAAGTCCGCGTCGAGAGATGAGTATCATCAGTTGTTCATAGCTCCAGATGCTCTATGATCCTATCTAACAATGAGATACAATTGTTTACCAACGACCGAAGTAAGGGAGAAGGGACGATAATTTCCAGGATCGGTCTTTCTTTTTTGAAAATTGGTGTTACATGCGCCTCTTTGAACTCCCTTGTAACCATTTCTTCGCTAATAGACTAAAAATTGTGCAAAAGGGATTTTAAAACTTTGCTTTATTTTTTTATCTCGATCGGATAGATTTTGTCGGAACCTGCCACTTTAGAAGTGTTAATTTTATTATAATATAAAACTAATTTTATTTTTGGTTATTTCTATTTCATAGTGTCTTCGCAAAAATTTATTACGTATAACATTCGCTTAAATCATGGCACTTGTCATACATATCTCGACCTTAACTCTATTTCCTCATTTTTCCTCTCCTTAGCTCTGTTGCCTTCTCATGATTACAATACGTTGCCTCATGAGTTAATTATCGCCTTGGTAAACCTTCCCGTATCTAACCTACCAGGGAAAAAATAGATTCCCATTCACATGAGCCTTTCTTTAGAGTTAAGTTTAAGATTGCCTTTTGCGAGTCATTATAAAATGGTTGTGATCACAAATTGATACCTTCCATTCCCTCACCAAGTAAAGAAGCTGTTTGAGCAACTCTTTTTGACTGACGAGGGATTAGTTTATTTGCCTAAGTAAGCCCTCCGACGCCCGAGTGTACGCTTTCAATGGTTTTTTTTATGGTTTGCTCTGGTTTTATTTACGGGGTTGTTTTTTTTTTGTTTATTCCTTTTAATCTTGCCGAGTTTTTAAGTTAATTTGATTGCGGTGGCTCATGCCAATTTCGGCAGGTGCCAAGATGGACTCGTTATTTTTTTTTAAAAAAAGGGCTAAGTAAGCAGTCTCGCATAGTTAGTCTGCTACTTTCGAGGTAGGATCGAGAGGGAAGATCTTTTAAAGTGACTTGAGAAGAGGGATCAATCCCCCACCCAGATTCCTTGAAGAATTGAATGCCAGGTGTGTCTTGCCCACTGTCACCTGGTCTGAGCACTCCCAGATGTGCTTGCCTGCAATTTACGTATTTACTTTTGAGTAGTTCGGTGTATGCGGAAATGCAAGCCCCCCCCCCCCAGTATGTACGTTTGAGCTCCCCCCTCCCAGCTGGAAGTCTGGTATTCATACAAACAACTATACTATAGCTACCATCTGGAGAATTGCGTGCCATCCCGGCCCCAATGTCATTAGGGGTGGACTCAGCTTTAAGACTAACGGGGTATTGCCATTTACCATACTCTTGATAAAATGAAAATGGCTTCCATCGATAAGCCCAGTTTTATCTCCCACCACATGTTTTTTTTTTGCGTCTCCCGTATGTGCTGGAAGCTTTTTCTTATTGGTTGCCCTGGTGGTCCGCTGCTGTGTGTTGGCCTTTGAATGCATGTTATCTGCCCCAACTTTTCATGGTTTTTGACTTGTCGCCTCACAGTATCATAAAGAGGAGAGATGATAGTGGAGTTTAAACGACCGCTACTCACATTCGCAATTTTAGCTGCATATATGTCTGTAGTATAGCGCGGCAATGTTTGGGTTGATTGGGCCGTCCTACCATGGAGGGAGCAAAAGTCTTCAGCAATTTTGAAGTCTGCCGATTAGCCGACATTATCCCACATATCTAGCACTCCGTGATTCTGTTTTATCTAGTGTTGATTTATCGGGCATGTGTGTTTGCGGGTGCAGATAGTTGTTGGTCAAGTCGACGTTTAAGATGAGATGCTGAGGCGATCTGCGTTTTGGAAATTGTTAGAGAAGAGAGGAAAAGACAACCCCTGAATTTTTGGCTTTGGTCCAATGGAGAGTGACAAACGAAATTGACTCGTGGTTAGAATGTATTTATGCTTGTGTGTGTGTGTTGTACACTTTTGCGGAGTTGATGCTAGTGTGAGAGGGGTCATAAAGTGAGAGAACATGTCGCAAAGATATACCCCCATTTCCCGCGCAGGTGTGTGTGACAGTATTTGTTAATTTACGGCTATTGGAAAAAGTTTTTGGTCTTGGGGTGGCTTTATTTTTGGCTGTCCATTTCATGTGATCTCCATTTTTTTTTATCTCAAAGGGATCACCTGCCGTAGTTTCGCAACATTGAATGTTCCGAAGAGTTGAGTGTCCTTTCAATTTCACTTTACTTATGAACCTCGCGTGCCCCCGTTGCCTTTTTTTATATTATAAGGTCACTGAAAGGTCCATTGTCCAAGACTATCTTAGTGTCGCAGTATACCCATTTACCCGAAATGCCGCTGCGGAATGGACTTGGACAACCAGGGCCGCGTGTGAATGTGTACTAATGACCCTCCCTCCGTGGTTCCACATGCCATGCAGTGGTTTCAATGCCCTGTCGACGGGACGACAAAGTGGTGTGAACCCCGTTTTGTTGCCATGATTATCTTTTTTTCTGCCCACTTACCGCTGTGATTGCTCTTATTTGTTTCAAGGAAACGTATTATGTTGCGTCGCGCTCCACATTTGGCTCCTGGGCCGCATGAGACACTCACTATTTTAGTCATCGTCCCCCCGCCAATCCTCAGAAGAGATGCGTCCCTGATATATTTTGATGTTTGTGTGGCGAACTAATACGTCTCAAATTGGAGTGATTTGATGAGCATGAGTCCCGATTGCCCCCCCTCCCGCGCCGTTCCTTTCCTCCATATACTCGCGTTGTTTGCAGAAGTTTTGTGCCCCTGGCTGGCTTTGTTGACGGTCGTATTGTTGCCTCTTGCGCACTCGGCTCTTTACCTTCTGCGTAGGCTCACGCGCATGTAACGTGCTTTTTTCTCCGAGGGTGGTAGATGGCGCTGTAAGTCCCTGCTTGTGGTATATGTTTTTTTTTTTTTACTGCTGGGAGAAGGGGGTACTGAAATCATTCTTCCTTGCCCGGAAGGGATCCCACGTTCTTAGTATTTCTAAAGAAAAAATCCGGACCGTCCACCCAACTGTTACAGTGGATCGAGTTTGCGCTAGGAGGCTTTGTTACCCGGGTGATATCTTTTAAGTTTTTTTCTTATTGCATTTTTGTTTCTTGTGTTCTTTATCCAGTAAATGAACGTACACTCCCTCGTTGGATTATGATTCTGGTCTGCTTTCATGTACCACACCATTCGCCGGGGGATATGCCTTCGTTGCGGAACGTTCCGGAGAGTTTCGCTCCCCGTGTCCCTAACTATAGTAATGTTCTTGCTCTTGACTTGTGGCGATGACGAACACTCACATGATGCGAAAGCATATTCTTCCCACGATAAAGAATTCAGAAACTCACTTTCCCAGCGATCGAGTTGGGCCACACCTCGAGTCCATTTTTATTCCAAGGGCGTATCTTCTCCCGTCTTCCTGTTAGCTAAGCTTATCGTTACAACAATTCCATCATGTCTATTGTCTTCCAGCAACTCACTCCTTAGAAGAGTCATCTCCCGTCTTCTCTAGGCCCTTTGCCGCCGTCCATGTACTGTCTTTATTCCGCTTTGCCCCTAAGAGCCATGGTATCGCCACTCATTAGCCCGAACTCGGAATTTGCATAGCGCATCTTTCATCTTGATGATTTTAAATCTGCCATTTATTGCGGCCGCTTCTTCATCCTTACTGTGATCGGGCTTCACCTGAAAATGGTGAACTCACACCGTTTCCGTGGTCTTGTATTTGGCCGACGCCTCACCTGAGAGGCTCATATTGGCGGCCTTAGGGTCTCTTGTAACCCACGCCATGGATATTCTTCGTTCCGTAACGTTCGGGCGCTAATATGGCTACTGCCTTACTTTTTTATCGATCCTTTGTTCTTTCGAAGCTCGACTACGGATGCGAGTTTTATGCATCCGCATCTGAGCGTGTATTGCGGAAGGTGGACTCGATCCACCACACCGGCCTTCGCCTGGTGACCCGTGCCTTCCGCACTTCCCCCCTTGAGAGCCTACTAGTTGATGCTGGTGAACATGCCCCTCGCTCTGCACCGTGCATTATTTGGTGTAGCTCTCCGGCCGGTGCCTCCTTGTACTCGGGACGAGTGCGTGCACATTGACTGGTGGACTTGTTGACTTTTGGGGGGAGGCCGGCCTTCTCCCTTTCATTTAACCAGGTTTAATTGTTGTTTTTGTTATTTTTATTGTTATTTCTTTTTATTGTTGTTTCCTGTTCAATTTTTAAAGTAGCGTAGAACTAGGCTGTTTGTTTACGGCGACTTATGCCTAAGTCGGCAGTTGCCAGATAAAAAAAAAAATCGGGCCGGTGCCGCCCCTGATTATGCCCAGGACGCCACCCTGGTGGGTACCACCTTTGACTATTTGTCGCCACGCCTCTGCTCCCAAAACTTATACAGCGCCGTGTACAGGCGAATAATGCACGGTGCAGAGCGAGTGACATCTCCCCCGCATCGACAAGTATGCTCTCAATGGGCGACGTGCGGCAGGCATCGATCGCCAGGCGAATTCCGGTGTGGTGGATAGAGTCCACCTTCCACAATACGGTCAGCTGCTGATCCACCACGCCGGAATTCGCCTAGCGACCGGTGACTTCCGCACGTCCTCCATTGAAAGCCTACCTGTCGATGCTAGGGAGATATCACTCGCCCTGCACAGTGCATTATTCGGTATAGCTCTCGGGCCGGTGACGCCCATGGTTCTGCCCAGGACGCCACCCTGGAGGGTACCACCTTTGACTATTCGTCCCCACGCCTCTGCTCCCAAAGCTTCTGTTGACGCTGTGGTTTGTTTGTGCCGTCTCTTCTCGGCCTTGTAACTATGGGGCACAACGTCAAGGTGATCAGACAGTCGGCGCAACGGAATACTTCTTGGTGAGAAAGGACTGCCTGTAGTATGGTACACGGTGCAATCTGGCGTTAAATGATGATTCTTGCGAGGGGTTCGATCGTGGAAGAGGGGCAGTGATTCTAAATAATCACGACACAGTGGCGGGGAGCGAAAGGCGCTGTTTGGCTTTAGCTTTATTCGAAATACAGGATATGCTCAGAATGCCTTAATCTAAAGCTTACAGGGTGCCGTGGTGTGACCGGGTGTACGCCGTTATACGCACACTGGCCGACCGAAATTAAGGCTCAACCTGGGGATGGTTTTAAGATTGCTTTAAATACACAGTTGCTAGACCAAGGAATATTCAAACACGGCTACAAAAATATACTTTAATAGGACTAAAGATTACATACCCATATAGGGCAAGTTAAATGGAAATGCAATTAAATATTGACTCCACTGTTAAGATGATTAACACTATCAATTAGTTTGAACCGAGGGATAATTAATTAAGTAATGATTTTAAAATTATTCAAGTTCTAGAGCAAAGGGGATCCTTGAGGTTCGACGTGGTAAAGAAGGTGGGAGGAACGTGACGAAGCGGGGGTTAAATCCCTTTTACCTTGATGTGCAGCGAGTAGGACCAGGTAGGTAAGTTCTACCTTGAACTTGGGGGCGTCTCACGGGACGCTCAATTAAACTTCGGGAAATTAAAGTTGGGGGGGGGGTGGCTCTTATTCTTAGAGGCAAACGGAGGGTGCTTCGAGATGGCTTTTCTGATCCTTAAAATCCAAAGACGTGGTGAGAAGGGTTGAAGCGCGCCTAATTATCTCCACGAACAACACTGAGTGATGACTAGCTCTTCTTTGTTTCTTCGAAAATCACTCAATTCTTTGGACGAGAATGTAGTTTATTGCCTCTCGACTAACGAAGACGTTAGGGCTAACGTACTGAAAGGCGGCTTCAGACACAATCTGCCTTGTGAATTCTGAACTCGAATATATACCCCGAAATTATCTAGACGGGGACAGATTCATCGCCAACAGACTTCCTTAATTGCCTTCGGTCGCGATAAGGTTCTATAGCGCGAAGTTGCGATGCCCACTTAATGTTTTTTTCCATTGTTCTAATTTTCGCAGTATATAAGGCAGACGAATTTAGAGCGGTCAACGGCGAACTGGGCAAGTGGGGGGGGGGGGATTCCTTCTCTCTCCTTATTCTTCCACACAAGGGTTTTTAATTTTTATATGCGGAAGGAGGGGGCTCGCCTCTAAAGGGGTTTACTAATAGGATATTTCTTAAGGAGGAGCTATGGGCTAGTTTAATGGAAGTCTTCCAATCCTATATTACGCGGGAGGAGTTTTCACAAGTTTTTTAAGTGGATCTACCAATGTTAACATAAAAAGGGCAAGTTGCTATTCAGCTCTGCCTGTTTATTTGTTAAATTTTTTCACCAGTGGGCGGGCTTATAACATCTTAGAAGCGGGTGGCACCGTGAATAAAAAAGATTTTATATATATATATATATATATATATATATATATATATATATATATATATATATATATATATATATATATATATATATAGTATAACAGATTCCTAATCATTTTCTCAGCAGTGTTTGGTTAATTTTGTTTACATGATTCTTGCAGCAATACTCTGGCGAAAGGTGGAAAGGTTAATTAAAAAAAAATATTAAACTCGAGAGAGTAGGATATGGAGAACATCTGAGCTCTTAGCATTATTTGGGTTATGGCGCGGTAGACGGTGAAAATTTGCTGTTGCATCGTTTATGATAAAAAAATCAATTACAAAGGGCTTATACATGAGAGCCTGGGATAAACACAGCTGAGCTTTGAAAACAAAATATAACCTATCTATCGATCTTTCTGTCTATTGAATTATATACAAATTTGTTTTCTAAGTATGGAGTGAAAGGCGGGTTTTCTGTTTCATTTAACTATACTATAGTTACTTTCCTTTGTTAAGACACTTAGCACTTCTACAGCGCCGGGAGTATTGCGTTCGGCCTTTTTCGACTACACTTCCTGTCACTCTGGAACCGTGCCAGTGTATATGGATGGCTCCAAGTCCCAAAAGGGGTGTCGGTTTCCACACCGTATTCCCTCTGCTTGAAGTCAGCAGGCCTCTGCCAGGCGCTGCGTCTATCTTCACGGCCGAGCTGGTTGCAATAATACACCGCTTGGTACGGGAGATAACTCGACGTGCCCGGTTCGGACACTGGATTGTGATTTATAGCGACTCACAAAGCGTCCTGAATGCTCTCGGAGCATTGGAATCTCCGCATCCCCTTGTTCGCGATATCTGGAACGCCACGGTATTTGCGAGCGTTGCTGATGTCGAAATTATCTTCTGCTGGGTTCCTGGACATGTAGGAATTGCGGGGAATGAGCGCGCCAAAGAGTCCGCGAGGACTCTGCGATCGGACCAGCGTTTCGCTCTTCCTCACACCGATCACATGGCAGGAATACGGACTGCTCTTCGGGCTGCTTGGCAAAGAAGATGGGAACGATCAAGGGGAACTTAAAGTTGCGTGCCATTGTGCCGCGACTGTTGCTTTCTGTGATCTCCGAATTGGACACACTCGCGGGACGCACCGCCATTTGATGGAACGCTCACCTACGCCTTATTGTGATGACTGCGTTGTCCCTCAGACTGTTCGGCACATACTTGTTTAATATCGCAGTCTGGGTGATCTTCGCGCACGTTACCGCTCGTCCCTTGTACTCGGACGGGATCGCCCCGTAAGGGGCGCGGTGATTTGCCATCCTGGCCGCCGTGCTGACGGGATCCAGCGCTCCGTCCGGCCCCAGCTTAGCCTCTCTTCCTTCCTTCAAAACACTTGTTTCCTCTCTTTTCACACAACCTCTCCCACAACTTTCTCTGGTCAGCCTCTAATTTCACAGGGTAGATGCTGACCTTCCTTTCAGCCAACCGTCCCGCATCGAGGCTGAGGGGGTGGGGGACAATGTTCCCTGAGCTCCGGTCTGGGGTGGCTGGTTTTTAACAACCTGCTTCATCCCCACCCATACCTTCCTCACATCCCTTTTCCTCTCCTCTTCACAATCTATATATTTTACGCCGTGTTCAAGGTGGAGCCGCCATGCAGATGGACTGCCAAGCCACCAGGCGGGAGAGGTGGTCCCAAATGGTGGCGCCGGGCTTGTAAGCACCTCGCAGTGCGGGCTACTGCGAGAGGTGTGCGCTATTGCATCCCGTGTTAAAAAAAGGGTCACCATGCCCAATGATGAAGACCAAAAAAAAAAAACTCAACCCCCAACTTTCCCTGAAACATCAACGGAGCCGCCCTCGGGCAGCTCCAGCAAAAAAATGGAGGGTCCCCCCCCCCTGTGCTTGCACAGGGGACCCTCCATATTTCTCTAACCTGAGAGGAGGCTTACTCCTCTCCTTCGCCTACGGGTGCAGGGGACTCCCCCTCACCCCCTTCTCTGGAGGTGCTTTCGGGCACTTCCCTTTTCCCAGCGGCAGTCCCCTCTTTTCTTTCCAAGGGGCCTGCTAAGAAAGCCAGCAGGCAGCCCTTAGCCAGCCGCTCCCCATCGAAGCGGCTCGGTAGGGCATACCCCCTTAGGGGGGAGAGGGTAGCCAGGCCCCTTCGGTCGCTTCCCTCAAAAGACCTGCTGGCAAGAATTTTAAACCTTGCCGGGGTCAAGGCCTGTGCCTCCCCACGCAAGACTGGCGACACTGCCAAGGGGACCTGCGATGTCCTGGGAGGGGATGGCCAACTGGAGGCCCCTCCTGTGATAGACATGGTCCTTGAGGAGACCTAGCCTCAGACGGTAGGGCCTTCCATGGGGGGGAATTCGGGCTCGGCGCCAAACACCGAATCCGCCCCTATGCAAGGTCCTCCTCAAATGGATGAGGGCTCCGAGGCAGTAAAAGGAGGGGAGGGATCTCCTCCGACAGGTGCCCCTACGACAACCAGGACCTTCTCCATTTAGGAGAGGGACCTGGCTGAGGCCGGTCCATCTGGCCTGGAAGCTTCTGCCGGCGGGGGTGAGAAGCGGGTTCATTCCCCGCCCTCCTCTCCAAAAAAGAAAAAGACGAAAAAGACTTGGGGCTCCTCTCCATCCGCGGGGGCTGTGGAGACGGATGGGTCTGCTACCACTTTGGTAGGTGACCAAGCCAAGATCGGCACATCCGGCCCCTCTATCCCCTCGTGTGCGGAGCCCCTGACCAAGACTAACACCAAGAGTGCACAGGGCGGAGCCTCGATGACATCGGGGCCCCTCATTCAGAGGTTACCTGGCGTTTTCGAGCCCGCTGGCTTCAAACGCTTCCTCGTTATTCGCTCCAGTGATGGCACCATGCTGTCCAAGGGCAACTTGATCCATCAGAGAAGAGGATTAGCTAGTGCAATTGGTAGAGAGCCGAAGGTGACCCGTTTCTCGGACGGGAGCCTTCTGGCGAATCCCGCCGAGGCGGCTAAGATAAGTGCTCTTCGGACACTTCATGGCACCCCGGTGAGTGTGACGCCGCACTCTACCATGAACTTTGTGAAAGGAGTAGTTTATGCGAGGGAACTCGTTGACTACTCCATTGAGGACATCACCCTAGAGCTGGCCGACCATGGGGCGGTCAAGGTCGAACGTGTGATGAGAAAACAGGGAGGGGCTTCGAGACCCACCCCTACACTTCGTCACGTTCGACTGTGACAAGCTCCCTGAGTCGGTGCGTGCCGGTTGGTACCGCTACCGCGTGAAGGCATTCGTCCCACTGCCGCGGCGGTGCTATTACTGTCACCGCTTCGGCCATACGAATCGCTCCTGTAGACGTGCAAAGTCGGGGTCACCCGAAGTCTGTGTAAATTGCTCCAAGGTCGCACACGATAAGTCCAAATCGTGTGTGGCCAAGTGTCAATTGCGGAGAGCCGCACCCTGCTTCTTCGAAGCAATGTGGTGCATATCTCCTGGAGAAAGAAATCCTGGCCGTTCAGGCCCAGGATAGACTCTCATCTCGCGAGGCTAAGGACTTGGTCCTGGCGTGCCCAGCTCTGCCTGGGACGTCATATGCCTCAGTAGTTAGAAAGGCACCCTCTGCTCCTGGCCCATCCAGGCCAACAAGCACGGTTGTTTCCGCGCCCATTCGGAACCCTTCTGCGGGCTCTACCCAACCTGGGCGCTCCCCTGGTAAAGCTGGCGGCAAAAAGGGTTCATACCCAGCCCCGGCTAAAACCAGGGCTCCCCCCTCTTCCCCCAGCGTGACCGTTTCCCGCAAGGCGAAACGGCCACGCGCCTCCACCGAGTCGTTAGACTCACAGGAGGCAACACCCCTGAAGATGGTCGCTAGGCCATCTTCGGGGGTTCCTAAAGCTGTCCCCCGAAAGGAGGACAGCAACAAAGGAGCTTCGGCTCCTTCGCCCACGCCCCGAGGTGGAGCGAGTGGCTCGGAGACGGTGGTTCCTCGAAAAGAGGGCCCCCCGCCTCCGAAGCCGCAGCGCCCGCCTAAGGTTTCGAGGCGGAGGGAGGAAAAGACTCGCATGGCGAGCCCAACCTCCCTCAATAAGTCCTCGAAGGCGACAGCGCTTTGTCCGGCTAACAGCGCCCGGGGTTCTGCCCCCGGGAAGCGTACGGCCATTCCCGTGAGGGTCTTCAGTTCGAGGAGGGCCCCCGCGTCTCCTCCGAGCTAGTCCTGGAGGGCATATTCCTTCAATGGAATTGCCGTGGACTCCGGGCCAACTGGGAGGAGCTGCGGAGGCTCGTCTCGTCCCGCTCCCCGTTAGCTATCTTTTTGCAGGAGACCATGCTAGGCGCGTGCCCCCTGCCCGCCCTCCCGGGGTACAAGGGTCTTGCGACCCCACCACCGCGGGATGGCCGAGCTGGGGGATGCGCGGTTTACACCCGGCATGATGTCTCCGTTCTTCCTTTCTCTTTAGATACCTCCTTTCAGGCAGTGGCTGTGCAGCTGCACCTGGATAGGAGGTATACTATCATTTCTGCGTACATTCCACCGTCAGCTGACTTCGACGCTGGGGACTTCCACCGCGTCGTGGCACGGTTGCCGAGGCCCTATCTCTTGCTTGGAGATCTGAACGGCAGGCATCCTCTCTGGGGAGATTACTCCTTAAATCCGAGGGGACATGTCCTTTCCGATCTGATCGAAGAGCTTGAGATGGGTGTCCTAAACGTGGATGAGTTTACGCATCACTGTCCGAGAACCGCTTCATTTTCTTGCCTTGACCTATCTTTGTGCTCTTCGGATGCACAGCCTGATTTTGATTGGGGGGTGGTCGATGACCTCCATGGTAGTGATCACTTTCCCATTCAAATATCATTTTCAGGGCAACTGCCGCCTGAGAGACCACCTCGGTGGTGCTTGGCGCGGGCGCGGTGGCCTGCATTTCAGGACTACTATTCCTAGGACGTCTGGCCGTTTTAAACGCCGACCACTCCCATGGTGTTCGGCCGAGTGTGAGACGGCCCTCAAACAGAAGCGTTATGCCTACATGCGCTATAAGCGCCGCCCGAACGATTTCACTGTCGGGCTAGGGCTAGGTTCCGGTATATTTCGAAGCACGCCCGCAGCTCTTCTTGGCGGGCATACGTGTTTTCACTTAACGGGAAGACCCCTTTAGCTGAGGTGTGGAATCGAGTCAAAAGGATTCGGGGCAAGTTCTCGCAGGACCCCCCTCCCGTTCTCCACGAGAATGGGACCGCAATCTCGGACCCCGCGTCCGTGGCGGAATCCTTCGCTACCGCTTTTTCCACATTCTCTAGCCGTGATGCTGCTCCGCCAGCATTCAATGCACGTCGTGATGTCGCGGAAGGCCGCCTGCTGGACTTTACCTCCAGAGGCGGAGAACCCTTCAACGACAAGTTTACTGTAAGCGAGTTGCGTTCCGCTCTCGCTTCGTGCGCGGACACCGCCCATGGTCCGGACGATGTCCCGTACGCCATGCTTCGACACCTAGGTGAGCGAGGCATGGCCTTTCTGTTAAATTTGTTCAACAGGATCTGGGTGGAAGGTCTTCTCCCAGACTCCTGGCGAATCGCTACTGTGCTTGCCTTTCGCAAACCGGGGAGAGATCACTCTACTCTGACCGGTTTCCGCCCAATCTCTCTAACCTCTTGCGTGTGCAAGTTGATGGAGAAATTGGTAAATGTTAGATTAGCCTTTTTCCTGGACAGTGGAGGCCATCTGTCTTCCGCACAGTGTGGCTTCCGCAAGTTCCACTCCACGTCGGATTCTCTGCTCCGACTGGAAAATGCCGTCTGCGAGGCTTTCCTTCGTAGACAGCACTACGCCACGGTCTTTTTCGATCTGGAGAAGGCCTATGATACCGCATGGCGATACGGTATCATGGAGACTCTCCACACGATGGGGGCGAGGGGACGCCTCCTAATTTTTGTATCTGAATTTTTGCGAGATCGTCGATTCCGCGTACGGGTGGGGGGAGCCCTCTCCGGCCCAAAGGAGCAGGAAGAGGGTGTCCCGCAGGGAAGTTTCCTCAGTGTCACACTCTTTGCCCTGAGCATCAACGGCATCACCTCGGTGCTTCCGGAAGATGTTCTCGCTACGCTCTACGTGGACGACCTTTCGATCTCTTTTGGCGCGGCCCAGATGCCAACTCTGGAGCGTCGACTCCAACAGGCATTGAACCGCGTCTCTCGCTATGCCGAAGCGCACAGGTTTCGGTTTTCTTTGGCCAAGACTAAGGTGGTGCACTTCTGCCGCCATCCACGGCTTCACCCCGACCCAGATTTGTTTCTTAAAGGGGTGCGCCTGGATGTGGTTGAGTCGCACCGTTTCCTTGGTCTTGTATTCGACCGAAGCCTCACCTGGGAGGCTCATATTCGCAGCCTTAGGGTCTGTTGTACCCGCGCCATGGACATTCTCCGTTCCGTGACGTTCAGCGCTTGGTGCGCTGATAGGGCTACTGCCTTACTTTTTTATCGATCCTTTGTTCGTTTGAAGCTCGACTACGGATGCTAGTTTTATGCATCCGCAGCCGAGCGTTTATTGCGGAAGGTGGATTCGATCCACCACACCGGCCTTCGCCTTGCGACCGGTGCCTTCCGCACTTCCCCCATTGAGAGCCTGTTGGTCGATGCTGGGGATATGCCACTCGCTCTGTGCCGCGTGCAGTGTATCACTCGACTGTACGCGCGAGCCCGGCGCCTTCCTCAGTCGCCAACAGCTCTCACTGCATCCGCAGCTGATCTCGATGGTGCCTATGCCGTCGAGAGACGCCAGTCATACCCTAAGCTTTTTGGGTTTAGGGCCAGGAAACTCCTTCGAGAGGTAGATATCGCTCTCGGGCCGGTGGCGCCCCTGGTTTTGCCCAGGACGCCACCCTGGAGGGTACCACATTTGGCTATTTGTCGCCACGCCTCTGGTGCCAAAGCTTGTACTGCGCCGAGAGTATTGCGTTCGACCTTTTTGGAGCACACATCGTGTCACGCTGGAACCGTGCCAGTGTCTACGGATGGCTCCAAGTCCCAAGAGGGGGTCGGCTTCCACGCCGTATCCCCTCTGTTTGAAGTCAGCGGGGCTCTACCAGGCGCTGCGTCTGTCTTCACGGCCGAGCTGGTGGCAATACACCACTCGGTACGGGAGATTACGCGACGTGCCTGGTTCGGAGACCGGATTGTGATCTATAGCGACTCACAAAGCGCCCTGAGTGCTCTCGGGGCATTGGAATCTCCGCATCCCCTGGTTCGCGATATCCGTGACGCCACGGTTTTGGCGAGCCGGGCAGATGTCGAGATTTTCTTCTGCTGGGTTCCTGGACATGTAGGAATTGCGTGGACATGTAGGAATTGCGGGGATTAGCGCGCCGATGAGGGCGCCAAAGAGTCCGCGAGGACTCTGCGACCGGACCAGCGTTTCGCTCTTCCTCACACCGACTACATGGCAGGAATACGGGCAGCTCTTCGGACTGCTTGGCAAAGAAGATGGGAGACGGTCGAAGGGAACTTAAAGTTGCGTGCCATTGCGCCGCGACTGTTCCCATGGACCTATCCCCCAATGCCGCGGCGGCTTCAGGTTGCTTTCTGTCGTCTTCGAATCGGACACACTCGTATGACACATCGCTACTTGATGGAGCGCTCGCATGCGCCCTATTGCAACGACTGCGTCGTCCCCTAGACTGTTCGGCATATTCTTGTCGAATGTCCCAGTCTGGGTGATCTTCGCGCACGATACCTGTCTCGGTACCGGGATGGGCGGCGTCGCTACCGCCTGTCCCTTGTACTCGGGACGAGTGCGTGCACCATGACTGGTGGACTTATTGACTTTTTGCGGGAGGCCGGCCTTCTCCCCTTTATTTAAGGTTCCTTTTTTTTGTTATTGTTTTGTTTGTAGGTTACACTCTCCGTCACCGGGGTCAGGGGGACCTCCCCCTTCTGCCGGAGATTGCTTCCAATTTATATCATTGTTAAGTTTTCATATTTTTACTTTAAAGTAGCCTAGTTCTAGGCTGTCGTCTTTTTCGGCGACTTATGCCCAAGTGGGTAGTTGCCAGATGGGCTCCATAAAATTAAAAAAAAAATAAAAATCGGACGGGTTCGTACAAAATGACTTGTGGACTATACGACTTTTCGGAGGAGGTTGGCCTCCTCCACTTTATTTGACTGTTTGTTGTGGGTCGCATGTTCCTGCGCCGCTACAAGGCGGGCCTATCTATACCCAACGCCAAAGCCCGGTTCCTTGTTCTTTGTTTTTTAAAAATTTTTGTCCTTTTTATTATAGTTTTTTTTTAATATAGACTAGTAGTAGGCTTTGATGAGTACGGCGACTTATGCCCCAAGTAGGCAGTCGCCAGATCGGCTCTTAAAAAAAAATCCTTACTGTGGCCCCATTCGTTGATTAAATTTTCTGCGTTATTTTACGATTTATCTATTTTTCTAAAATAATTATCATTCCAAGGTTAACACTCTTGTGTATTTTTTCCTTTTGTAATCAAACCAGATACATTTTACCTAAACTCGAAAGAGTGATAAACAAATATGACTTCATCTGTTCATCCTCTTCAGGCGAGTCATCCTCGTCTTTAAGACCGCCGACATATTTCACGCACTTTTTCACCAACGTGTCACTGCTTTTACCGTGAACTTCCTCCCAGAACACTTGCACTCCACTCCTCTCACAGTTGTGCTTAGGTTACCAATTTAGATAATTTATAGCACGATCTAATTAATTTTCCTTGATTTAGCGGTTAAATATTCCATCCGGTGTATAGCTAAAAATCTAGCTAATTTTGAAAGATAACTGATGAATTTTAATTTCTTTCTTAATTCTTTAAAAATAAACTTGTTAATATATTTAAAAACATTAGTTAGTTTATTATTTTAAATACGAGTTGTTAGTTTGGAAAATGTTCAAAACATGTCGATCCCCCAATGCGTACGCCCTCGTCTTCACAGCTGCTCCTCGCTATATCCAGTGCTTTTCTCCTTTCAAGCAATCTTGTTCTATCATGAACTAGTTGAATATCATTTAGCGTTTTTGTGATCGATTTGGATTAATATTCTTGCTTATCTAATAGAGTAAATGGTGCCATTGAAGATGCTGTAAACAAAAGTATGCTCGGAACGTCTTCCAGAAAACTTCAAATCGCTGTTAGTTTTTTTTTAAAACCAATTATCGATGTCTCCTAAAAAAATTCCTTTTTACCCGTTTTAAAAGGTTTGAGTACAGCTGTGCATTGTATGCTTCTTTTTAGTGCTTTGGTTTGTAAGTTTGTTCATTTGTTTATGTTCGTTATTTTATTTTTATTTTTGCTTGTTATTATTTTGAAATTTTTATTAGATTTTTTAATATTTTTAGTTAAAACCTATAAATGCATTTACTTACGTTAGTCCGGTGGATAAATTTTGCTGTAGCGAGCAGGACTTCGTGGAACGGCTCTTTTATAATCGGGTATTTGGGAAAATGCCCTCCCTCTATTCTATGGATAATTCATATATATGTGTGCCTTAAAACAAGTTTGTTTGTTTTTTGTTTTGTCTTTTGAGATGTTTTTTTCTTGGATATTAAGGGTTTCTTTTTTGTGGGGGGAGGGTTATTTTAATCGTATAATATTGTATTATACATCATGTTGAGGGAATTTCGAAATGGTGCGCTTCGTCTCCCCCCCCCCCACGATTTTTTAACATCTAGTAGTATTCCCAATTCCAAAGCCTAGCATTAAAGTCAAATTCAAAGGTGATTGCTAGACGTATGCAAGCCTACCAAAAGTTGAAGGGAATGGGGGAAAAGTAGCTAGAAATGTAGCCAACAAAAATCGCTATTCAGATTAGAAGAATACCATTTATTATGTTGTATCCAATTCTCAACAAAGTTCCAAAAGTGGATACATTATTTGAATCAAAAACTATTCATACAAATTATTAGATGATATTGCATCATAAGATCTTTCGGACATTATTTTGATAAATTGGTTATTGGCTAAAAATAGAATAACTAAAGATAAAAAATTTAAATCTACGAGGTCGGTTCCATTAAACAAAGAATTTCAGATAATGTTAAACTTTGAGAAATACTTTCCTTTTCTCCAACTAATATTCTGCCGTCGGTAAAAGACATTAAAACAATGTGTAGGTAGGCCTACTTAGGATTCTAAAAATTCCTACTCCTCTATCAGTACTTGAATATAAGTGCATCTAAGTCGATTGGATTGAAAAACAAACGGCTCTTCCGAAGCCAAGTTCACCAATATAGGAGTTGCATTAATTAGTATGACCTCACTCAAATGCAGATATTGAAATAAAATTACCATAGGCATAAACATTTTATTTTGGCTATTAAAATTTTGGTATGGTTAGCTAGTTTTCTGATTAAGTAAAAAAAAAATTAGCTAATTGTAATTTAATTTTTAGCAAATCTAGTTAAAAATATGAGAATTGGCACGCTGGAACTTGTGCTCGTTCCTAGTTCTTAAGTCAAGGGAGGAGTGTAGTGGTGGTCATTGGCCGGGGATTGAGTAGTTTCGGTGATCCCGGGCGGATTTTTGTTCTCAAACTACGTCAGCCCGGAGTCAAGGACCTATCCTTGCATCCGGAGGGTTAACGCCCGAGACTTATCACTCAGTAGGGGATAGAATTGGGGAAGCCCTATCCCCCGACCTTTCACGTTTTCTTTGGTATTATGGGCCATACCTAGGGTGAGGTTAGGTTCCTCTAGCGCCATTTCTTGCGGTTTTGGCGCTCCTTTCATTGAAGGAAAGGAGGAGCTGGCCAATCATCCCCATTGCTTTTCAATTCTCGTCCCCATTTTTGGGCAAAATGAGGTAAGGATATTAGCGCAATCCCTCTCGGTCCTTAATCCTTTTCGCACGTTACTTTTTTTGTTGATTCTTTCTCATTATTTCGTTGGCCGGGTAAAGGTCCCCACGTCGGTTGAACTCCCTCGCCGTGTCCTTGCTTTGGCGCCTTCGCGGAAGCCGTCATTAGGGATTTTCCCTTAGTTATGACACAGCTCCCCGAGTAAAGTACCTGCGCTATACTCCTTTTTTTCATTATTGGGAAGTTTGAATGGGGACCGGTTGGTCCCTGGTTCCACAGTTTGCTCCAAACTGTTTTTTTTTTTGGGGGGGGGGGGGTATCTTTATACTCCTATTAAGTGCCACTGCTCTTCTCGCGTACTTGTTATGGCGGCTTCTAATTAGCCTTCCTGGTCCTAGTATTTCGGAATAAAGGCTTTTGCACTTTATCCTTAAGCTTTTGCAATGTTTTGTATCAACCGTTTCTGTCTGCGACGTTTCGTAATTCTTTGTCGACTGAGTGAAAAATGTTGATTTTCCAATTAATACTGGTCTGTGTTCACCGATCGTCTGCTCCGCCCCGTGATGTCTCAGCTACCGCCACATTTTCTTCAATAAATTGGTCTTTGTTTAATCCTGCTTTTCATTTCGCTCGGATGTTGATGACGTGGATGGGAAAAGGGAATGACGGCGGCGTTCATTTTCTGCGAACGGCATATATGTATGTACACGTGGTTCGATGGCCTCCGTTTCATGACCCATTCTAATGGCTCCGTTGTGACGCCTTCATATATTACTGTGTGACACAGCTATGGCCCTTTTCACTGCCTTCTTAACAACCTAACCTATCCTTGCGCGAGCCTGGTTAGTAACTCAGGTTATTGGGTTCTCACGCAGTCACTGAGATTCCTCCGTTGATATTTTTTCTCTAATGATAATAATAGTCACGCAATATATTAAGTTAAATATTTGTTCTATACATAATGATATTTGATAGTATCCTGAGACTTTGTTTTAATCAGCGTAGGATCTTGTTTTTTTGCATGCGTATTTCTCGTCATATCCTCCCATATACTCTTGGCTCGTTCTCATGGCAACGGGAAGTTGCCAGATGGACGCTATTAGAAAAAAATCCGAGGGCAATGCCTTTGTGGTAGGAAGGGGAGCTTGCCTTTAGCCCCCCCTCCTCCCTGCAACAAGATGTCAGGTGTTACGTACAACCACGCACCACCTGCCATCTGAAGGATTGTGCATTATTTGGATAGGGTTATGCTTTCTTTATCCTCGGTGTCCCTAATAGTCTCCTCCTTCCAGTACTCGGGGACATTTAATACGCCCTACTTTCACCACTACTACGAACCTTTAGACGTAGATGCACTCGTTAGTTTAGTGTTTTAGTAGAATAAAAAGTCCAAGTGATGAGTGTTGTTTTTTTTTATTCGTGATGGTGATATCTTTGATCCGTCTCTATGGTGGTGAGTTTGGGACTAACGGGCGAAGACGATTTCTTGAGCTGGTCTTGAAAATCGTTGCGTTTAAAGGGTTTTCAAGTGTTTTTCCGCGGATCGCTTTTTATACTGGCGAGACCTTTCGTTGCACCATCATTTTCATTTAATGGTGTCGGATCGTACGTGTTTGTACAGGTGTTCCGTCGCTTGCTCTATGGGTGTCTGCGGTGAATTCTGTAACGGGAAGTAGTCGAGGATATATAATGGTAGCCGTTTTCTTGTTTCCTGTTTGGTGGTGCGTGCGTGCTTGGGTTGTTTTGCAAGTGACAACGTAAACAGCTGCTTTCTGACCCCCCTCCCTCTCCCTTTCCCCTGTTGCTAGTGTTTCTTCCTAGGGGGTCAAAATAATTGGGAGGGGGGTCACACGGGTTTAGTTAGTCTTCTCTATCTTAGAGGATATGTTTGTTGGGGGTAGTTCTTTACTAGAGCTGTAAATGGTATCTTTGTACTGCGTTGTTACACTCGGTGGATTTGTGCCTTGTAACAGTTATGTCAGGTCTTCCTGAAAGTTCTGAGCGGCTTTAAACTTTTAATATTACAGCTAGAATGTTGGTACGAATGATGTGTTGGCAGCACCTGAGCGATGTAACCTACTGGCTACGTCTCGCATAAAAAAATCACTATATTTCTTGTTTGTCAGCCCTTATCAAAGTTCAAACATAACTAAAATTGCATTTAAAAAAAAGGGGCAAACGCTGCAGAAGAGTGTAAAACAATTTGTAATCTTTCTGATGAAAGTGCGGCAAGTGAATCGACGGTTCGATGTTTGTGAAATTCAAATACTGAGATTTCAGCTTAGAAGATCGAGTTGGCCCACGATTTTTTGAAAGTAAAGATTGAAACCTACCTAAAAATCATAGATGTTGGAACACTTAGTGCAACTTGGAAACATTTCCCTCCTATGATGTTTGGGTCCCTCAGAATATTTCGGAGAAAAATTGCATTGACCGATATTCATTTGCGACATGCTCATAAAACGCAATGAAAAATATGACAGAGAGGGCGGCACTATCATTTTCCCCCCCCCCAGACAAAACACATTGCATACAATGCCAAAAACAAGTGAAAGAAATGCAAAGAGTACAAATTAAGCCCTAAGAATAATTACAGAAACCAGAGAGAAATAAGTAACTTACATGAAGAGGCCAAATTACAACCCCAAAATAAGGTTTTCAAGAAAAGGGCAGAAGATATATGGGGGGAAATGGACAAACTTCCCCAAGTATTCGCAGAACAGATCTATATCCCACACGAACAACGCACTCAACTTCAATTCCAAAGCTCAAGACACATGAGGATAGAAGAGGACTCCATATATAAGTGAAAAACAAGAGGAGACAGAAAAAGAGGGGGAGGGATGCCCCCAAACAAGATTAGCATAGAAAAGAAACGAAAACCCTAAAACAAACAAGAAGCTAAAAAAAAAACGAAACTCACGAATTATGACCAAAAAAAAACGGATGGGACAAAACTGAACAAGATGGAAGAAAATTGAGTAATCGAATACGGGAAGTAAACTCAAATATAAGAGCCCAAAACGAAACTTGATAAGGAAATAAAAGCAAGGTAATAAAGCATACCAAAACAAAGAGCTAGATAAAAATCGTTAAACGACATGAATGCCTGATTACACATTAAAAATCATGATCACTATAGATAGGTGAAAGAGAATAGTCGGATCTCCCAAAGACTAATAACCAGACGAACTTAGGTGCTCCGAGCGTGAGAAAGGAAGGTAAGAATGAGGTATGGTGTTTCGAGTCATACATTAATCACCTGGTCCCCCATATCCTTTGGGCAAGGGAATTATTATTTTTTCCCCTGACTACCGAGTTTGCCCACCTTGCCCTGGACTCCCCTCTAATTCCCTCGGTTCACATTGAGCTGAGGAACAGAAGTGTTGCGAATTGGCCGCAGGTCTCATTCTCTACTGCCCCTTCCCTCTGAACGTGGGAGGTGTGCTGCGAAGCCGCAATCCATCCCCCCCTCCCCTGAAAAAAAATATGTTTCTCGTCACTGAGCAACCTCCGAAGGAGCGAAACGTCGCTAAAGAAAGACCATACCGCATCTGTTTTTCTCTTATGCCCCCTCCCTATTTGTTCTTTTAATTATAGCATTCATTCTTGGTATAGTTTTCACCAAATTTTCACACATTTGATACTTTCCCCATTCAGCTTGTAATTCTTCATAAGGTACGGTCCATATTTAAATCCAATAAAACACTTCTGGGAGTTTTTTTTTATACTATCCTATTTGTAGGCTGGCTTTTTGAATGCTAGTGAGAGTTCGGCCACTTTTGCCCTATGAAAGCAGCCGCCAGATGGAACGGAACCTCTTAAAACAAAATCAAGACCCGACTCGTTGTGTCATCTCTGCGAGACGAAGGAAGAGGAAGGAATCATCGATTGACGTATTCCTGATCAGCAGCTGATCTCAGAGACCCCCTACTTCGGTCAACGATACTTCCTCATTAGCGAATGAAGCTGGGGGAGACGAGCATTTTCCCCCTCTGTATCAATTTCCTCGTTGTAGGAATACGCGTTTGTTTCATAATGATTGCTCGTCAGTGAATGGTGATATGGTTGGTACCTTCCTTCTCTGGCACTGCCAAAGGTCAGCGCGATGAAGTTGATGCAATGTGGCATTCCGCCTCATTCTGTAATACGGCAGCCCACCCCCACCCCCCACCCCAACTGTAGGACATTCGGCACGTCGCATTCTTTGGGTGAATCTTTCGATGCCGGCTCCCGGCCGTACCTGCCTTTATCTGGGCTTGTAACTAGAGGCCTATAGGCGGTCGCCTTATTCCTCCCATTTAGTTCGCGTTTTGTCTCCTTATTTTATCCTTCATCTTTTTTTACAAGTTTGCGTTCCCGGAAGTTTTTGCCTCCCCCCCCCGACCTCCCAGGTCATTGTACTAGGTGTTTTGTAGCAGCGGCCTTTGTTATTCTAGAACCTTTTTATTGGGACTTCTTCCGGAATTCCGGTTACTTTATTCACTCTAATCGCTTGCGCAATACCGCATTTATTTTGGTTCGGTGCATGAAGAGTTAACCCATTTGCCCCCTCCGAGATGTGCTTTGTCCAATACGGATAAGAGTTGGGTATCGCCCCAACCTAACCCCCACCACCGCTTTTCTTACTTCCCTGTCCATGAAATTCAATTTGCCTCTTCTCGTGTATCATCCCTGTTTGCCCTTACTAATTGTTGCACAAATTTGTGCAGTGACTTAGCGTTCTTTTATTTTTTATGAGGTCTTTTGTTTGCTTTGTAGGTTGAGGTTTGGTCTATCTTCTCCAGTTGGTACTTAGAAGGGAATGTCGGGTGACATCTGGAGGGCTGTGTAGCCTCACTGTCTCAAAAGCAGCAGTCCCGCAATCTCTGACGGGGCTTAGGAAATTTTTTGGTGTGCAGGTGCTCCATGAAGGACGGGTCCGCTGCCGCTTTGGCAAGCGACCAGGCCAAGATCGGCACGTCCAGCATAATCGGGCATCCTCATTCAGAAACAGTGACTTTTTTGCGCCCGCTGGCTTTAAACGCTTTCTGGTTATTCACTCCACAGACCCCGCAGGGCATGGCCTCTGTTGCCTGTTACACTTGGTAGCTGGAGTTGTTGTACGTCCTCCCGACCTGCGGGTGATTTAAACTTTCTGATTGGGCCAGCTAAAGTTGTTGGTGCACTTTCTTTCCCCTTGCCCCCTCTCAACACTTTATCTTACTATCATTATTAATTATTACTAGAATTATTATCTTATTTAATATGATTTTATATTATTATATTATCATTTATTATGTATTATAATTATTTATGATTAGTATTACTTATTATTAGTATGTTATTTAATAATTTATTTTATTTAATCATATTCTTTTTTTATTATTACAGCTATCCCCTCAACCTTTTCTACCTGCGCTCTGTACCTGGAGAAGTATTTCCCCCTTGTACAGAGTTCGGTCCTGTAGCCATGGTACCTTGGTGGACTGCATGCCATCGTGAAATCATCTAGCAACAGGGTATGATAGATAGTAATAGGTGATCCCTCAGCCTACTCGTTAGTGGATTCGCATAACTCTACTTCTCCTACCCGCTTCCAAACTCTTTTATCCACAAATGTTCTGGTTGCCCGGCGTACTTTCGTCCTCTTATGAGTCTTAGTTGAGTGGGAGTGTATATCTTGAGGTCCCGATCTGTTGCGAGGGCCGAACGCCTGCTGGCTATGACAAGTATTAGGTACGGCGTGTGTGGGCCGTTGACTCTGCCCACTTTCGTCCAGTACACATAAGCTGGCTACGGCACCATCGTCCAGTACACAAGCTGGCTACGGCACCATTTATGGCTAAAGTTTCAGGATGATTTCGCCTAAATGGCGGGCCGGGTTGGCAAAGCCCATCAACGCTGGACCGGGAGCGATTATGTGTAAATGATCACATTCTGGAATTTTTGATCCTATGGAAATTTTCTCTTAACCTCCTTTGTCATTGGGAGGTCATAGGATCTACTTTCAATGAGCCTCTTTTTCTTATTTCCACTAATATGATGACGACATAAGTCGAGTGTAGGAAGACCCAGAGAGATCAGCCTTTAAGCGCGACCTCACCCTCTCTAGGTGTCGGGAAGGATGAGGAAAATCTA
This sequence comes from Ceratothoa steindachneri, assembly GCA_963969495.1. Classification (NCBI taxonomy): domain Eukaryota; kingdom Metazoa; phylum Arthropoda; class Malacostraca; order Isopoda; family Cymothoidae; genus Ceratothoa; species Ceratothoa steindachneri. The sequence goes on along the minus strand of OZ018321.1, from coordinate 106,858,474 downwards.
AGCATCCCTTCGACCGGTGGAGGGGCTTTCCCTTTCCATCTTTGGAGTCGCTCTCGGGCAGCTCCTTCTAAAATACTTTCTCAGGGTCCCGCCAACATTCTACCGGAGAGGAGGTTTACACCTCATCTAGGCCTACCATGTCGGTGGCTTTCACTTCACCCTTTTCTTTGGGGTGCCCTCGGGCGACTCCCATCTCCTTACCAGCAGCAGCCCTTCCTTTTCCATTGCAGGGGACTGCCAAGAGAGAAGGCAGGCAGTCTAAAATTGACCGCTCCCGGTGGGAGGGACTCGATAAAGCCAACCCCCGTAGGAGGACAAGAGAGAGGAGGGCCCGTCGATCCGTGCTGATGATCCTCGATTAGAATCTGTGATGTCTCAAGATGGGAGGCCCCTCCCCTCCTGAGATGAAAATGTTTCCGGCGGAAACCCAGCCTGGTATAGCAGGATCTTCCACAGGGATGGACGAAACCTGATTCGGTGTCAAACACCGAACCTTGTTCCCCCCCCCCCCCCCCATCCTGTGCAAGCTTCTCTTCGCGTGTGGCTCGGGCGCCCGAAGACTCACAAGGAGAGGAGGGACCTCCTTTCCCGGCTGGTGCCCCTTTGTCAGCCAAGACCTTTTCCATCTTGGAGAAGGATCTTGCTGAGGCCGGTCAGTCAGGCTTAGGGTCTCCTCCCGACAGTGGATAGAAGCTGGTTCAATCCTCATCTACCTCACCCCAAAAGATACAGGACGAAGAAAAGGACTTAAGACGACTAAGGATTTCTTCTCCTCCGCCGGGGCCTCGGAGACGGACGGGTTCGCTGCCGTTTCAGCAAGCGACCAGGCCCAAATCGGTACGTCCGTCCCCGAGGCGCCCCCAGAGGGGGGGGGGTCCCAGGCCCAGACTAAGTCGAAAGTCGCAAAGTGCGCTGAGCGGAGCCTCGATTACGTCGGGCTCCTCCTTGAAAGATTACCTGCCATTTTTTAGCCCGCTGGCTTAAAACGCTTTCTGTTTCTGGTTATTCGCTCCACTGATGCCAGCATGTTGGCCAGGGGCAACATGATACATCAGAGGAGAGCATTAGCAAACTTGATTGTTTAAGAGCCAAAGGTGAACAGTTTCTCGCACAGGAGCCTTCTGGCGAATGCGTCGGATCCCTCCAAAACGGCCATGATTAGTGACCTTCTGAAACATGTTGCTCGCCGTGAGTGTGACGCCACTACTTATGAACTTGAAGAAAGACCCACAAAGGAAAAGTGAAAAAAAAAGATTCTGAACGTTCTTAGTCTTTATTCTCAAAACCTTTTCAAGGAATAACATGCTCATTCATTAAAAATCAATCAAGTTTCTACGTCTTTGTTACGAAGAAAAAGTCATATCCCGTTCCTTCCTTGGGCGAAGATATAAGATAAATGGCTTTCCATTTGACGAAACAGAAGATAGAATCCTACGTAAACAGATTGCCATTGCAAACGTCCAAGTTCAACAAGCATTCGCCGATCTTACAGTAAGCTGTCGTACGTTCTCTGATAATATCTCCATCATGTGATTAAACTCCCTACGCGATGGAATTTTCCACAAGTTTAGGATAAGCTGCCTAAATACTAAAATTAGACACGCCACCAAGTAGCAAGGATTCATTGCAAACAGCCAATGGACGAAAAACAGCGCCCCCAACCACGTTATTAATCTTTCGACTTAAGAGGTCGATGCCCACACTTACAACGCATTAGGTTATGGGCTAAAACTTTCTCTTCCATCCTCCCTAATAGCAAAAAAATTGACAACGCATTTGCTCAGTTAGAAAAATTAAGTGATGTGCCGTAACACTATTTCCATTGCTAAAGGCTGTGTGTATAATTGTTTAAGCCAAATGAATAATAATTATTCCCCTAGGTTTCGAAGGGCAATAAGTTCTCCTAATAATAAGAAAAAAATTCATGTTTGTAAGTCCGACATCTGCCGCTGTTGTTAATTGAAAATCCTTGTATTTAGATAAGATGAATATCTTGCTGTCTGATACCTCCACTTATGAGATCCTTAGATGGAATCCTAATGACCAGGTAAACAGAGAATTTCATTCAAGCGTTCGCACTCTATTCAAAGGATACCCTGACCTCATTAATAAATTTAAATCATTAAATGCTTCCCTTCTCTCCCTCTATGGTGTAATTAAAACTCATATACCTAATAACTAGAGATGGTACGATTTCCCCCAAAATTGCGATCCCTATTCCAGTTATAAGTTACGATTCCGATTCCTTCACAAAATAGAAAATTGATTATATGATATAACAAATTAAGAATTTAGGCAACTGAACAACAGGGCTGCCCGCTGCCGAAAGAATTTTAGCAATAGTACCAAAACATCCTCTGAAAACGTAACAAAATTGGGTAAATCGTACCAAATTTAATTCAAACAAAACAAGTAAAATGGTATCAAAAAGTGTTTCTTTGCGGCAAAAATGTACCAAATTTGTACGAATCATGGTATCAGAAGTGTTTCTTTACGACACAAAGGTACCAAATTTGTACGAACGTGCCAACTTCGGCAGCGCTGCTCAACAAAGCTCAAAACATCTTAGAATTGCATCAGCTGTTTTAAATGACGCCTGAACAGGCCTTCATTTCACGCATATAAACAATTAAACTTACAATTGATATTAGCTAGTGATGCATTCTTGTCGACTAATCTAAATCTATTAGTAAATAACTTATTAACGTTATACTTTCACAGAATAATAGGACAGATGAGTAGATACATAACTTGATTGACCCTAACGGGGAAACAAAAATTTTGATTCAGCTATTTGGCAAGTAGGAAAGAAAGTTAAAAACTTAAAACAAAACAGTTGAAAGAGTCTCTGTACTGAAATTTTGAAGGAATCTTTTTTGGAATCGGAAAACGGATTATTTTTAGCGATTCCGATGCCGATTCCCCCCAAATTAACGATTCTTACGATTCCTGATTCCGATTAATCGTCCCATCTCTACTAATAACCCAATGCGTCCCATAATAAGCTCAGTTGGGTGTTCTTTCTATAAATATCAAAATGGTTAGCCTCCCCTTTAAGCCTGTTGGTTGGGACCATCTCCAATTCGCCTATCGTCAATTATATGCATCCATCTGATAACTTTAGCCTGTTTTTATGTCTGTTTCCTTTTTACTAAGGTTTCCGTACACGATTTCCTGAATTTTCTCGAAGGACACCTTGTCACAATTGCACTCCTATACCCGTTTCCGTCCTCATAAAATTCATCGCTCTTCGTATTAATAATTGCAAATTTACTTTTAATGACACTACAGTGGTTATTAAAGGGTTTTCTCCATGTTTTTACGCGCACTTAGAATAGTCTCACCGGAATATTTAGATAAAGAAGTTAATAAAATATATAACAGGCACTTAAAATTTGACTTCCTTGATAATTACCATAAGTCCACCAAACGATCCTTTTATCGAATTAATGCTAATAACCCCAAATTTCTAACCTGAAAACCTATTGATTTTATCATATAACCAAATTTTCAATAAAATAGCTCATCTACTCAGGCCTCTGAATTTATATAATATTCAAATATGAAATTACAATTTATCGCATCCTGGTTAAAAATTCGTCCCTTGACCAGGCATTGTTTATTCCATTGGTTGTAACAATTATAATAAATGCTACACCCACGAAGGAACATTCATGAGGGAGTTGTAATTGACTGCATATAGAATGAGAGAACAGAGAAAAGCGGAACTAATAATATCTTTGAAAGGTGCCATTTAGTGGAAAAGGCATTGCGAACATTGAGGATGTGGGCATTCGTTGGAAACGAATGTCCTCGCGGTCAGGAAACCCTGTCTGTCTGATAGGAGATGGGCATTATACTCCGTGCAAAAGCTGGGCAATGAAGAAGGACGGAAAACCTTAGTGCCAAACGAAAAACTTTTCCTTTTAAGCATAGAGGTCTCTCGTCTCGGAAGATGTAGCTCGGTTAAACAAGGTCAAGAGAACCATTTGCGTGCTACCCTCACAGGAAATCAGAATTGCTTCATCATGAGTTTCGCCCAACATCTGAGCTTTGCAAAGTGAAGCACAACCACCCTTCTCGTTAAATTAAAATTAGAACATTGTACTCTTTGATGTTTTTGTAATTAAAGATGTTAAAAATATCCGGTTAGTTACGTTTATTAAATTATATTTTAAGTAGGGTTACTTAGTTTAAGGGAATACAATCTCTAAATTTGTAAATGTGAAGATTCGTTACTTATGCCTGCACATGTTTTTATGTGCATGCAATTCGTCTTTGGTACTGAGGGTCCCCCTGCCTGGTCTATAGGATTCCCTACAAAGGATTGTCCGTATATATTCTTGTAATATGAGGCCTATGACTATGGAAATTCGTTTAACGCTATGCATACCTTAACTTTCTACCAATTTTTCCTGAATGTGATTTTGGGCTAAAACACACGTAAGGGGCGCGGCGATTTGCCTTACTGGCCGCCGTGCTGACGGCACTCAGCGCCCCATCCGGCTCAAGCTTAGCCTCTTCTCCTTTTAGACGGCCTGCGTTTCTCCCCTGCTTCCTCACTTTCCCTAAAACCTCTCCCACAACTTTCTCTAGTCGGGACGGGACTCAGCACCCCGTCCGACCCCAGCTTAGCCTCTTCTCCTTCCTTCAAAATACTTGTTTCCTTGCTTTTCATACAACCTCTCCCACAACTTTCTCTGGTCAGCCTCTAATTTCACAGGGTAGATGCTGACCTTCTCAAGCCAACCATCCCGGATCGGGGCTGAGGGGGGAGGGGGCAACGTTCCCTAACCCCTGAGCTCCGAGTCGGGATGGTTTTTTTTTTTACAATCTGCTTCATCCCCACCCATACCTTGATCACATCCCTTTTCCTCTCCTCTTCACAATTTATCTTTTTACGCCGCGTCTAAGGTGGAGCCGCCATGCTGATGGACTACCAGGCCACCAGGCGGGAGGGGTGGTCCCAAATGGCGGCGCCTGGCTCTGCCGGGCTTGTAAGCACCTCTAGCAGTGCGGGCAACTGCAAGAAGTGATGAACAAATAGGGTCACCATGCCCAATGATGAGAAACACAAAAATCTACCCTTAATTCTCCCTGTGTCACAACGGAGCCGCCCTCGGGCGGCTTGCGCAGGGGACCCTCCATATCTCTCTAACCGGAGTGGAGGCTTACTCCACTCCTTCGCTTACGGGTGTAGGGGACCCCCCCTCACCCCCTTCTCTGGAGGTGCTTTCAGGCACCTCCCTTTTTCCAGTGGCAGTACCCTCTGTTCTTTCCAAGGGAAGTGCCAAGAAAGCTAGCAGGCAGCCCTTAGCCAGCCGCTCCACATCGAAGCGGCTCGGTAGGGCAAACCCCCTTAGGGGGGAGAGGGAAGCCAGGCCCCTTCGGTCGCTTCCCTGAAAAGACCTGCTGGCAAGAATCTTAAACCTTGCCGGGGTCAAGGCCTGTGCCTCCCCACACAAGACTAATGACGATAATGCCAACGGGACCTGCGATGTCTGGGGGGGGGGGGGATGGCCAACTGGAGGCCCCCCCCTGAGATAGCCATGGTCCTTAAGTAAACCCAGCCTCAGACGGTAAGGCCTTCCATGGCGGGGAATCCGGGCTCGGTTCCAAGCACCGAACCCGAATCCGCCCCTATGCAAGGTCGTTCTCAAACGGCTGGGGTCTACGAGGCAGTACAAGGAGGGGAGGGGTCTCCTCCGACCTGTGCCCCCATGACTACCAGGACCTTCTCCATTTCGGAGAAGGACCTGGCTGAGGCAGGTCCATCTGGCCTGGGGGCTCCTTCCGGCGGAGGTGAGAAGCGGGGTCATTTCACGCCCTCCTCTCCGAAAAAGAAAAAAGACAAAAAAGACTCGGGAGCTCCTCTCCATCCGCGGGGGCTACGGGGACAGATGGGTCTGCTGCCACTTTGGCAAGCGACCAAGCCAAGATCGGCACATTCGGCCCCTCTGCCTCCCCGGTTGCGGGGCCCCTGACTAAGACCAAAAGTGTACAGGGCGGAGCCTCGATGACATCGGGGCCCCTCATTCAAAGGTTACCTGGCGTTTTCGAGCCCGCTGGCTTCCAACGCTTCCTCGTTATTCGATCCACTGATGGCACCATGTTGGCCAAGGGCAACATGATCCATCAGAGGACAGGATTAGCTAGTGCAATTGGTAGAGAGCCAAAGGTGACCCGTTTCTCGGACGGGAGCCTTCTGGCGAATGCGGCGAATCCTGCTGAGGCGGCCAAGAAAAGTGCTCTTCGGACACTTCATGGCACTCCGGTGAGTGTGACGGCGCACTCTACCATGAACTTTGTGAAAGGAGTAGTTTATGCGAGGGAACTCGTTGACTACTCGATAGAGGACATCACCTTAGAGCTGGCCTACCATGGTTCGGTCAAGGTCGAACGTGTGATGAGAAAACAGGGAGGGGCCTCGAGACCCACCCCTACACTCTTCGTCACGTTCGACTGTGACAAGTTCCCTGAGTCGGTGCGTGCCGATTGGTACGGCTACCGCGTAAAGGCATTCGTGCCACTGCCGCGGTGGTACTATTATTGTCACCGCTTCGGCCATACGAATCGATCTTGTAGACGTGCAAAGTTGGGGTCACCCGGTCTGTATAAATTGCTCCAAGGCCGCACACGATAAGTCTAAATAATTTGTGGCCAAGTGTGTCAATTGCGGAGAGCCGCACCCCGCTTCTTCAAGGCAATGTGGTGTATATCTCCTCGAGAAAGAAATCCTGGCTGTTCAGGCCCAGGATTGAATTTCTGCCTCGGATGTCATATGCCTCAATAGTTAGAAAGGCACCCTCTGCTCCTGGCCCATCCAGGCCAACGAGCACGGTTGTTTCCGCGCCCATTCGGAACCCTTCTGCAGGCTCTACTCAACCCTGGCGCTCCCCTGGTAAAGCTGTCGGCAAAAAGGGTTCATACCCAGCCTAGGCTAAAACCAGTTCCCCCCCCCCCTCTTCCCCCAGCGTGACCGTTTCCCGTAAGGCGAAACGGCCACGAGCCTCCACCGAGTCGTTACACTCACAGGGGGCAACACCCGTGAAGCTGGTCGCCAGGCAATCTTCCGGGAATCCTAAAGCTGTCCCCCGAAAGGAGGACAGCAACAAAGGAACTTCGGCTCCTTCGCCCACGCCTAGAGGTGGTGCGAGTGGCTCGGAGACGGTGGTTCCTTGAAAAGAGGGCCTCCCGCCTCCGAAGCCGCAACGCCCGCCTAAGGTTTCGAGGCGGAGGGAAGAAAAGACTCATGGCGAGCCCAACCTCCCCCAATGAGTCCTCGAAGGCGACAGCGCCTTCAGCGCTTTGTCTGGCCAACAGCGCCCGGGGTTCTGCTTCCGGGAAGCGTACGGCCCTTCCCGTGAGGGTCTCCTGTTCGAGGAGAGCCCCCGCGTCTCCTCCGAGTTAGGCCTGGAGGGCATATTCCTTCAATGGAATTGCCGTGGACTCCGGGCCAACTGGGAGGAGCTGCGGAGGCTCGTCTCGCCCCATTCCCCGTTAGCTATTTTTTTGCAGGAGACCATGCTAGGTGCGTGCCCCTTCCCTGCCCGCCCTCCCGGGGTATAAGGGTCTTGCGACCTCTCCACCACGGGATGATCGGGCTGGGGGATGCGCGGTTTACACCCGGTATGATATCTTCGTTCTTCCTTTCTCTTTAGATACCTCCTTTCAGGCAGTGGCTGTGCAGCTGCACCTTGATAGGAGGTATACTATCATTTCTGCGTACATTCCACCGTCAGCTTACAAAGACCACTTCCATGGTGGTCGGCCGAGTGTGAGACGGCCCTCAAACAGAAGCGTTATGCCTACATGCGCTATAAGCGCCGCCCGAACGATTTCACTGTCGCTGAATTTCGTCCGGCTAGGACTAGGTTCTGGTATATTTCGAAGCACGCCCGCCGCTCTTCTTGGCGGGCATACGCGTCTTCACTTAACAGGAAGACCCCTTTAGTAGAGGTGTGGAAGCGAGTCAAAAGGATTCGGGGCAAGTTCCCGCAGAACTATCCTCCCGTTCTCCAGGAGAATGGGACCGCAATCTCGGACCCCGCGTCCGTGGCGGAATCCTTAGCAACCGCTTTTTCCGCATTCTCTAGCCGGGATGCTGCTCCGCCAGCATTCAATGCACGCAGAGGGTGTCCCGCAGGGAAGTGTCCTCAGTGTAACACTCTTTGCCCTGAGCATCAACGGCATCACATCGGTGCTGCCGGAAGATGTTCTCGCTACGCTCTACATGGACGACCTTTCGATCTCTTTTGGCGCGGCCCAGATGCCAACTCTGGAGCGTCGACTCCAACAGGTATTGAACCGCGTCTCTCGCTATGCAGAATCGCACAGGTTTCGATTTTCTTTGGCTAGGACTAAGGTGGTGCACTTCTGCCGCTATCCACGGCTCCACCCCGACCCAGATTTGTTTCTTAATGGGGTGCGCCTGGATGTGGTTGAGTCGCACCGTTTCCTTGGTCTTGTATTCGACCTATGCCTCACCAGGGAGGCTCATATTCGCAGCCTTAGGGTCTCTTGTACCCGCGCCATGGATATTCTCCGTTCCATGACGTTCAGCGCTTGGTGCGCTGATAGGGCTACTGCCCTTTTTTTTATCGATCCTTTGTTCGTTCCAAGCTCGACTATGGCTTCGAGTTTTATGCATCCGCAGCCGAGCGTTTATTGCGGAAGGTGGATTCGATCCACCACACCGGCCTTCGACTTGTGTCATGTGCCTTCCGCACTTCCCCCATTGAGAGCCTGTTGGTCGATGCTGGGGAGATGCCACTTGCTCTGTGCCCCGTGCAGTGCATCACTCGCCTGTACGCGCGAGCCTGGCGCCTCCCTCAGTAGCCAACAGCTTTCACTGCATCCGCAGCTGATCTCGACGGTGCCTATGCCGTCGAGAGACGCCACTCATACCCCAAGCCCTTTGTGTTTAGGGCCAGGAAATTTCTTCGAGAGCTAGATATAGCTCTCGGGCTGGTGGCGCCCCTGGTTCTGCCCAGGACGCCACCCTGGAGGGTACCACATTTGGCTATTTGTCACCACGCCTCTTCTCCCAAAGCTTGTACGGCGCTGGGAGTATTGCGTTCGACCTTTTTGGAGCACACCTCGTGTCACGCTGGAATCGTGCCTGTGTCTACGGATGGCTCCAAGTCCCAAGAGGGGGTCGGCTTCCACGCCGTATCCCCTCTGTTTGAAGTCAGCGGGGCTCTACCAGGCGCTGCGTCTGTCTTCACGGCCGAGCTGGTGGCAATACACCACTCGGTACGGGAGATTACGCGACGTGCCCGGTTCGGAGACCGGATTGTGATCTATAGCGACTCACAAAGCGCCCTGAGTGCTCTCGGGGCATTGGAATCTCCGCATCCCCTGGTTCGCGATATCCGTGACGCCACGGTTTTGGCGAGCCGGGCGGATGTCGAGATTATCTTCTGCTGGGTTCCTGGACATGTACCCCGTAAGGGGCGCGGTGATTTGCCATCCTGGCCGCCGTGCTGACAGGATCCAGCGATCCGTCCGGCCCCAGCTTAGCCTCTCTTCCTTCCTTCAGATAGCCCGATTTCTTCCCTACCTCGTCGCTTTTCATACAACCTCTCCCACAACTTTCTCTGGTCAGCCTCTAATTTCACAGGGTAGATGCTGACCTTCTTCTCAAGCTAACCACCCCGGATCGGGGCTGGGGGGGGAGGGGACATTGTTCCCTAACCCCTGAGCTCCGGTTCGGGATGGGGTTTTTTTAACAACCTGCTTCATCCCCACCCATACCTTCCTCACATCCCTTTTCCTCTCCTCTTCAAAATCTATCTTTTTTACGCTGTGTCCAAGGTGGAGCCGCCATGCCGATGGACTGCCATGCCACCAGGCGGGAGGGGTGGTCCCGAATGGCGGCGCCTGGCTCTGCCGGGCTTGTAAGCACCTCTCGCAGTGCGCGCTACTGCGAGGGGTGATGAGCTATTGCGTCCCGGGCAAAAATAGGGTCACCATGCCCATAGATGAACAACCAAAAAAAACCCAAACCCCTTTAACTCCCCCTTGCTCATCGACGGAGCCGCCCTTGGGCAGCTCCACCGAAAAAATGGAGGTCCCCCCCCCTGTGCTTGCACAGGGGACCCTCCATATTTCTCTAACCGGAGAGGAGGCTTACTCCTCTCCTTCACCTACGGGTGCAGGGGACTCCCCCTCACCCCCTTCTCTGGAGGTGCTTTCGGGCACCTCCCTTTTCCCAGCGGCAGTCCCATCTTTTCTTTTCAAGGGGACTGCCAAGAAAGCCAGCAGGCAGCCCTTAGTCAGCCGCTCCCCATCAAAGCGGCTCGGTAGGGCAAACCCCCTTAGGGGGGAGAGGGAAGCCAGGCCCCTTCGGCCGCTTCCCTCAAAAGACCTGCTGGCAAGAATATTAAACCTTGCCGGGGTCAAGGCCTGTGCCTCCCCATACAAGACTGGCGACACTGCCAAGGGGACCTGCGATGTCCTGGGAGGGGATGGCCAACTGGAGGCCCCTCCTGTGATAGACATGGTCCTTGAGGAGACCCAGCCCCAGACGGTAGGGCCTTCCATGGGGGGGAATTCGGGCTCGGCGCCAAGCACCGAACCCGAATCCGCCCCTATGCAAGGTCCTCCTCAAATGGCTGAGGGCTCCGAGGCAGTAGAAGGAGGGGAGGGATCTCCTCCGACAGGTGCCACTACGACAACCAGGACCTTCTCCATTTCGGAGAGGGACCTGGCTGAGGCTGGTCCATCTGGCCTGGGGACTTCTGCCGGCGGAGGTGAAAAGCGGGTTCATTCCCCGCCCTCCTCTCCGAAAAAGAAAAAGAAAACGACAAAAAAGACAAAAAAGACTCGGGGCTCCCCTCCATCCGCGGGGGCTGCGGGGACGGATGGGTCTGCTGCCACTCTGGCAAGCGACCAAGCCAAGATCGGCACATCCGCCCCCTCTGCCCCCCCGGTTGCGGAGCCCCTGACAAAGAAGACTAATACCAAGAGTGCACAGGGCGGAGCCTCGATGACATCGGGGCCCCTGATTCAGAGGTTACCTGGCGTTTTCGAGCCCGCTGGCTTCAAACGCTTCCTCGTTATTCGCTCCACTGATGGCACCATGTTGTCCAAGGGCAACATGATCCATTAGAGGAGAGGATTAGCTAGTGCAATTGGTAGAGAGCCGAAGGTAACCCGTTTCTCGGATGGGAGCCTTCTGGCGAATGCGGCGAATCCCGCCGAGGCGGCTAAGATTAGTGCTCTTCGGACACTTCATGGCACCCCGGTGAGTGTGACGCCGCACTCTACCATGAACTTTGTGAAAGGAGTAGTTTATGCGAGGGAACTCGTTGACTACTCCATTGAGGACATCACCTTAGAGCTGGCCGACCATGGGGCGGTCAAGGTCGAACGTGTGATGAGAAAACAGGGAGGGGCCTCGAGACCCACCCCTACACTCTTCGTCACGTTCGACTGTGACAAGCTCCCTGAGTCGGTGCGTGCCGGTTGGTACCGCTACCGCGTGAAGGCATTCGTGCCTCTTCCGCGGCGGTGCTATTACTCTCACCGCTTCGGCCATACGAATCGCTCATGTAGACGTGCAAAGTCGGGGTCACCCGAAGTCTGTGTAAATTGCTCCAAGGTCGCACACGATAAGTCCAAATCGTGTGTGGCCAAGTGTGTCAATTGCGGAGAGCCACACCCTGCTTCTTCGAAGCAATGTGGTGCATATCTCCTTGAGAAAGAAATCCTGGCCGTTCAGGCCCAGGATCGACTCTCATTCCGCGAGGCAAAGGACTTGGTCCTGGCGCGCCCGGCTCTGCCTGGGACGTCATATGCCTCAATAGTTAGGAAGGCACCCTCTGCTCCCGGCCCATCCCGGCCAATGAGCACGGTTGTTTCCGCGCCCATTCGGAGCCCTTCTGCGGGCTCTACCCAACCCGGGCGCTCCCCTGGTAAAGCTGGCGGCAAAAAGGGCTCATACCCTGCCCCGGCTAAAACCAGGGCTCCCCCCTCTTCCCCCAGCGTGACCGTTTCCCGTAAGGCGAAACGGCCACGCGCCTCCACCGAGTCGTTAGACTCACAGGAGGCAACACCCCTGAAGATTGTCGCTAGGCCATCTTCCGGGGTTCCTAAAGCTGCCCCCCGAAAGGAGGACAGCAACAAAGGAGCTTCGGCTCCTTCGCCCACGCCCCGAGGTGGAGCGAGTGGCTCGGAGACGGTGGTTCCTCGAAAAGAGGGCCCCCCGCCTCCGAAGCCGCAACGCCCGCCTAAGGTTTCGAGGCGGAGGGAGGAAAAGACTCGCATGGCGAGCCCAACCTCCCCCAATAAGTCCTCGAAGGCGACAGCGCCTTCAGCGCTTTGTCCGGCCAACAGCGCCCGGGGTTCTGCCCCCGGGAAGCGTACGGCCATTCCCGTGAGGGTCTTCAATTCGAGGAGGGCCCCCGCGTCTCCTCCGAGCTAGGCCTGGAGGGCATATTCCTTCAATGGAATTGCCGTGGACTCCGAGCCAACTGGGAGGAGCTGCGGAGGCTCGTCTCGTCCCGTTCCCCGTTAGCTATTTTTTGCAGGAGACCATGCTAGGTGCGTGCCCCTTCCCTGCCCTCCCGGGGTATAAGGGTCTTGCGACCCCACCACCGCGGGATGGCCGGGCTGGGGGATGCGCAGTTTACACCCGGCATGATGTCTCCGTTCTTCCTTTCTCTTTAGATACCTCCTTTCAGGCAGTGGCTGTGCAGCTGCACCTGGATAGGAGGTATACTATCATTTCTGCGTACATTCCACCGTCAGCTGACTTCGACGCGGGGGACTTCCGCCGCGTCGTTGCACGGTTGCCGAAGCCCTATCTCTTGCTTAGAGATCTGAACGGCAGGCATCCTCTCTGGGGAGATTACTCCATAAATCCCAGGGGACAAGTCCTTGCCGATCTGATCGAAGAGCTTGAGATGGGTGTCCTAAACGTGGATGAGTTTACGCATCACTGTCCGAGAACCGCTTCATTTTCTTGCCTTGACCTATCTTTGTGCTCTTCGGATGCACAGCCTGATTTTGATTGGGGGGTGGTCGATGACCTCCATGGTAGTGATCACTTTCCCATTCAAATATCATTTTCAGGGCAACTGCCGCCTGAGAGACCACCTCGGTGGTGCTTGGCCCGGGCGCGGTGGCCTGCATTTCAGGAAATGACTGAATTCTCTATCTCAGTCGAGGAGTTTAGGTCGGTAGATGAGGCCGTTGAGTTCTTCTCCGGCAACCTCATCGCCGTGGGCCTGACTACTATTCCTAGGACGTCTGGCCGTTTTGCACGCCGACCACTCCCATGGTGGTCGGCCGAGTGTGAGACGGCCCTTAAACAGAAGCGTTATGCCTACATGCGCTATAAGCGCCGCCCGAACGATTTCACTGTCGCTGAATTTCGTCGGGCTAGGGCTAGGTTCCGGTATATTTCAAAGCACGCCCGCCGCTCTTCTTGGCGGGCATACGTGTCTTCACTTAACGGGAAGACCCCTTTAGCTGAGGTGTGGAAGCGAGTCAAAAGGATTCGGGGCAAGTTCTCGCAGGACCCCCCTCCCGTTCTCCAGGAGAATGGGACCGCAATCTCAGACCCCGCGTCCGTGGCGGAATCCTTAGCGACCGCTTTTTCCGCATTCTCTAGCCGTGATGCTGCTCCGCCAGCATTCAATGCACGTCGTGATGTCGCGGAAGGCCGCTGGCTGGACTTTACCTCCAGTGGCGGAGAACCCTTCAACGACAAGTTTACTGTGAGTGAGTTGCGTTCCGCTCTCGCTTCGTGCGCGGACACCGCCCATGGTCCGGACGATGTCCCGTACGCCATGCTTCGACACCTGGGTGAGCGAGGCATGGCCTTTCTGTTAGATCTGTTCAACAGGATCTGGGTGGAAGGTCTTCTCCCAGACTCCTGGCGAATCGCTACTGTGCTCGCCTTTCGCAAACCGGGGAGAGATCACTCTACTCCGACCGGTTTCCGCCCAATCTCTCTAACCTCTTGCGTGTGCAAGTTGATGGAGAAATTGGTAAACGTTAGATTAGCTTTTTTCCTGGACAGCGGAGGCCATCTGTCTTCCGCATAGTGCGGCTTCCGCAAGTTCCACTCCACGTCGGATGCTCTGCTCCGACTGGAAAATGCCGTCTGCGAGGCTTTCCTTCGTAGACAGCACTACGCCACGGTGTTTTTCGATCTGGAGAAGGCCTATGATACCGCATGGCGATACGGTATCATGGAGACACTCTACACGATGGGGGCGAGGGGACGCCTCCCAATGTTTATATCTGAATTTTTGCGAGATCGTCGATTCCGCGTACGGGAGGGGGGAGCTCTCTCCGGCCCAAAGGAGCAGGAAGAGGGTGTCCCGCAGGGAAGTGTCCTCAGTGTCACACTCTTTGCCCTGAGCATCAACGGCATCACCTCGGTGCTGCCGGAAGATGTTCTCGCTACGCTCTACGTGGACGACCTTTCGATCTCTTTTGGCGCGGCCCAGATGCCAACTCTGGAGCGTCGACTCCAACAGGCATTGAACCGCGTCTCTCGCTATGCCGAAGCGCACAGGTTTCGGTTTTCTTTGGCCAAGACTAAGGTGGTGCACTTCTGCCGCCATCCACGGCTTCACCCCGACCCAGATTTGTTTCTTAATGGGGTGCGCCTGGATGTGGTTGAGTCGCACCGTTTCCTTGGTCTTGTATTCGACCGACGCCTCACCTGGGAGGCTCATATTCGCAGCCTTAGGGTCTCTTGTACCCGCGCCATGGACATTCTCCGTTCCGTGACGTTCAGCGCTTGGGGCGCTGATAGGGCTACCGCCTTACTTTTTTATCGATCCTTTGTTCGCTCGAAGCTCGACTACGGATGCGAGTTTTATGCATCCGCAGCCGAGCGTTTATTGCGGAAGGTGGATTCGATCCACCACACCGGCCTTCGCCTTGCGACCGGTGCCTTCCGCACTTCCCCCATTGAGAGCCTGTTGGTCGATGCTGGGGAGATGCCACTCGCTCTGCGCCGCGTGCATTGCATCACTCGCCTGTACGCGCGAGCCCGGCGCCTCCCTCAGTCGCCAACAGCTCTCACTGCATCCGCAGCTGATCTCGATGGTGCCTATGCCGCCGAGAGACGCCAGTCATACCCTAAGCCCTTTGGGTTTAGGGCCAGGAAACTCCTTCGAGAGCTAAATATAGCTCTCGGGCTGGTGGCGCCCCTGGTTCTGCCCAGGACGCCACCCTGGAGGGTACCACATTTGGCTATTTGTCGCCACGCCTCTGCTCCCAAAGCTTGTACTGCGCCGGGAGTATTGCGTTCGACCTTTTTGGAGCACACATCGTGTCACGCTGGAACCGTGCCAGTGTATACGGATGGCTCCAAGTCCCAAGAGGGGGTCGGCTTCCACGCCGTATCCCCTCTGTTTGAAGTCAGCGGGGCTCTACCAGGCGCTGCGTCTGTCTTCACGGCCGAGCTGGTGGCAATACACCACTCGGTACGGGAGATTACGCGACGTGCCCGGTTCGGAGACCGGATTGTGATCTATAGCGACTCACAAAGCGCCTTGAGTGCTCTCGGGGCATTGGAATCTCCGCATCCCCTGGTTCGCGATATCCGTGACGCCACGGTTTTGGCGAGCCGGGCAGATGTCGAGATTATCTTCGGCTGGGTTCCTGGACATGTGGGAATTGCGGGGAATGAGCGCGCCGATGAGGGCGCCAAAGAGTCCGCGAGGACTCTGCGACCGGACCAGCGTTTCGCTCTTCCTCACACCGACTACATGGCAGGAATACGGGCAGCTCTTCGGACTGCTTAGCAAAGAAGATGGGAGACGGTCGAAGGGAACTTAAAGTTGCGTGCCATTGCGCCGCGACTGTTCCCATGGACCTATCCCCCAATGCCGCGGCGGCTTCAGGTTGCTTTCTGTCGTCTCCGAATCGTACACACTCGTGTGACGCATCGCTATCTGGTGGAGCGCTCGCCTGCGCCCTATTGCAACGACTGCGTCGTCCCCCAGACTGTTCGGCACATTCTTGTCGAATGTCCCAGTCTGGGTGATCTTCGCGCACGACACCTGTCCCGGTACCGGGATGGGCGGGGTCGCTACCGCCTGTCCCTTGTACTCGGGACGAGTGCGTGCACTTTGACTGGTGGACTTGCTAACTTTTTGGGGGAGGCCGGCCTTCTCCCTTTTTTTTAACCAGGCTTAATTTTTGTTGTTGTTTTTGTTGTTGTTTTTGTTATTGTTTTGTTATTGTTATTTCTTTTTTGTTCCCTGTTCCATTTTTTGAAGTAGCCTAGAACTAGGCTGTTTGTTTACGGCGACTTATGCCTAAGTCGGCAGTCGCCAGATAGCCCCTTAAATAAAAAAAAAAAAAATCCTGGACATGTAGGAATTGCGGGTAATGAGCGCGCCAAAGAGTCCGCGAGGACTCTGCGACCGGACCAGCGTTTTGCTCTTCCTCACACCGACTACATGTCAGGAATATGGACAGCTCTTCGGACTGCTTGGCAAAGAAGATGGGAGACGGTCGAAGGGAACTTAAAGTTGTGTGCCATTGTGCCGCGACTTTTCCCATGGACCTATCCCCCAATGCCGCGACGGCTTCAGGTCGTTTTCTGTCGTCTCCGAATCGGGCACACTCTTGTGACGCATCGTTATCTGATGGAGCACTCGCCTGCGCCCTATTGTGACGACTGCGTCGTCCCTCAGACTGTTCGGCACATTCTTGTCGAATGTCCCAGTCTGGGTGATCTTCGCGCACGACACCTGTCCCGGTACCGGGATGGGCGGGGTCGCTACCGCCTGTCCCTTGTACTCGGGACGAGTGCGTGCACTTTGACTGGTGGACTTGCTAACTTTTTGGGGGAGGCCGGCCTTCTCCCTTTTTTTTAACCAGGCTTAATTTTTGTTGTTGTTTTTGTTGTTGTTGTTTTTGTTATTGTTTTGTTATTGTTATTTCTTTTTTGTTCCCTGTTCCATTTTTTGAAGTAGCCTAGAACTAGGCTGTTTGTTTACGGCGACTTATGCCTAAGTCGGCAGTCGCCAGATAGCCCCTTAAATAAAAAAAAAAAAAAATCCTGGACATGTAGGAATTGCGGGTAATGAGCGCGCCAAAGAGTCCGCGAGGACTCTGCGACCGGACCAGCGTTTTGCTCTTCCTCACACCGACTACATGTCAGGAATATGGACAGCTCTTCGGACTGCTTGGCAAAGAAGATGGGAGACGGTCGAAGGGAACTTAAAGTTGTGTGCCATTGTGCCGCGACTTTTCCCATGGACCTATCCCCCAATGCCGCGACGGCTTCAGGTCGTTTTCTGTCGTCTCCGAATCGGGCACACTCTTGTGACGCATCGTTATCTGATGGAGCACTCGCCTGCGCCCTATTGTGACGACTGCGTCGTCCCTCAGACTGTTCGGCACATTCTTGTCGAATGTCCCAGTCTGGGTGATCTTCGCCCACGTTACCTTTCCCGCTACCGGGATGGGCGGGGGCGCTACCGCCTGTCCCTTGTACTTGGGACGAGTTCGTGCACATTGCCTTTTTGGGGAGGCTAGGCTTCTCCCCTTTATTTAAGTAGGTTCTATTTTTTGTCTTTCTTTGTAGGTTGCACGCTCCTGCACCGGGGTGAGGGGGACCTCTTCCCGATGCCTGAGATTGCTTCCTAATTGTAGAGTTTTTCCCATATTTATCATTATTATTTTTTCATAATTTATTTTAAAGTAGCCTAGTTCTAGGCTGTCGTATTTCCGGCGACTTATTCCCAAGTGGGCAGTCTACAGATGGGCTATAAAGGAAAAAAAAAAAAATTCTCTGGTTGGCCTATGGTGGATATTTAACCACCTGCTTTATCTCTACCCATACCTTCCTCACATCCCCGTTCCTTTTCAATTCACACTCTATTCTTTTTACGCCGTGCCCAAGGTGGAGCCGCTATGCCGAAAGGCTGCCAGGTCACAGGTGGGAAGGATGGCCTAAAATAGCGGCACCTGGCTCTGCTAGACACGTATGCACACCTCGCAGAGCGGGCTACTGCGGGAAGTGATTAGCGTTTTCTTCCCGTACAACGTATAGGGTCTCCATTCCCGATGATTTAAATAATACAACTCTTCCTTCCCCTTTCCTCTTCACCAGCGACGGAGCCACATTCGGGCAACTCCGAGAAATTGGTCTCCCCCACATGTGCTTTCGCAGGGGAGCCTCCAAAACTATTTAACCGGAGAGGAGGCTTCCTCCTCTGATTTGCCTACGGGTGTAGGTGACTCCCCCTCACCCCCTTCTCTGGAGGTACCATCGGGTGCCTCCCTCTTTTCCACGGCAGTCCCCCTTTTACTTTCTAATGATACTGCCAAGAAAGACAGGCGGCCCATAATTAACTACTCTCGGTGAGAGCGGAACGACATCGCCAAACCCCTGAGCTGTAGGAGGGAAGACAGGACCCGTCGACCTCTTCCTTCCAAAGACCTGCGGGCTCGAATTTTGAGCATAGAGTGGGTCACCGATTGGGCCCGTGAAGTCATGAAGGGGGAGGGGTCGCATGGAGTCCCCTTGAGATGGACATAGTCCCTGAGGCCTCGCAGCCCCAGACGCTAGAGCCTTCCATGGGGGCGAACCAAGGCTCGGTGCCAAGCACCGAACCCAAGTGCGCCCCTGTGCGAAGTCTTCCTCAGACGGCTCGGGTCTCTAAGACTTTACAAGGAGAGGAGGGATTTCGTCCTCTGGCTGGTGCCCCTGTGGCAGCCAACACCTTATCCATCTTGGAGAAGGATCTTGCCTAGACCGGTCCATCTGGCCTGGGCGCTCCTACCGGCGGAGGAGAGAAGAGGATTCATTCCACGCTCTCCTGTCCTGAATAGAAAAATAAATCGAAAAGGGACAAAAAAAAATTCGGGGCTGCTCTTCATTTGCGGGGACGGATGGGTCTGCTGCCGTTTCGGTGAGTCACCAGGCCAAGATCGCCACGTCCGACCCGTATTGCTCTACTGGTTGGGGAGTCCCAAACGAAGACCAAAAGTGCCCAGAGCGGAGCCTCTATTACGTCGCAGCCCCTCATTCAGAGGCTACATTGAGTTTTCGAACCCACTGGCTTCAAACGGCTCGTCATTCGTTCCACTGATTGCAGCATGTTGGCTAAGGGCAACATGATCCATCAGAGGAGGAGAGCCTTAGCTAGCGTTATTGGTAGAGTGCCGATGGTGACCCGTTTCTCGGAAGGTATCCTTTTACCGAATGCATCGAACCCCTTCGAGGCGGCTATGATTAGTGCCCTTCGGACACTAGATGGCACGCCGGTGAGTTCGACGCCGCACTCTATCATGAACTTCGTCAGAGGAGTAGTTCATGCTAGGGAACTCGTGGACTACTCCATAGATGACATCACCTTAGAGCTGGCAAACTCAACGTGTGATGAGAATACAGGGAGGGTCCTCGAGACTCATCCCTACACTTCGTCACGTTCGACTGTGATAAGCTCCCTAAGTCGGTGCGTGCTGGTTGGTATTGCTACCTCGTGAAGGCATTCATGCCACTGCCGCGGTGGTGCTATTAATGTCACCGCTTCGGCCATACTAACGCTCTTGTAGACGCGCAAAGTGGGGGTTACCTGAAGTCTGTGTTAGTTGCTCCAAGGCCGCACGCGATAAGTCTAAGTCGTGTGTGGCCAAATGTGTCAATTGCGAAGATCCGCACCCCGCTTCCTCGAAGCAATGTAGTGGGTATCTCCTTGAGAAGTAAATCCTGGCGGTTCAGGCTCAGGATCATCTCTCATTTCGCGAGGCTAAGGACTTGGTCCTAGCGCGCCCGGCGCTGCCCGGAACGTCCTATGCCTCAATGTTGAGAAAGACACACTCTGCTCTTGGCCCTGCTAGGCCCTACGAGCACGGTCGTTTTCGCGCCCGTTCGGAAGCCCTCTGCGGGTTCTACCCACCCCTGGTGCTTCCCTGGTAAAGCTGGCGGCACAATGGGTTCACACCCAGCCCCGGCTAGAACCAAGGCTCTCCCTCCCTTCCCCAGCGTGACCGTTTCACATAAAGCGAAACGGCCACGCGCCCCCACCGAGTCATTAGACTCAGGAGGCAACACCCCTGAAGGGGGGGGCGTGAAGCCTTCTTCGGACGTTCCTAAAGCTGCCCTCCGAAACGAGGACAGCACTAAAGGAGCTTCAGCTCCTTCGTCCGCACCCATTGGTAGGCTGGGTGGCTCGGTGACGGTGGATCATACAATTGAAGGACCGCCGCCTCGCTCGCATAAGGTTTCGAAGCTGGGGGAGGAAAAGACTCGCATGGCGAGACCAACCTCCCCCGATAAGTCCTCGAAGGCGACAGCGCCTTCAACGCATTGTCCGGCAAACAGCGCCCTGAGTTCTGCTTCCGGGAAGCATACGCCCTGTCCCGTGAGGGTCTTCTCTTCGAAGAGGGTCTCCCGCATCTCTTTCGAGCTAGGCCTGGAAGGCATATTTCTTCAATGGAATTTCCGCGAACTCCGGGCCAACTGGGAGTAGTTGCGGAGGCTCGTCTCGTTCCGGTCCCCGTTAGCTATCATTTTGCAGGAGACCATGCTGGGTGCGTGTCCCTTGCCTACCCTCTCGGGGTATAAGGGTTTTGCGATCCCACCACCACGTGATGGGGGCCAGGCGGGAGGATGCGCTATTTACACCCCCGGCATGATGTCTTTGTTCTTCTCTTCGCTTGATATACCTCCTTTCAGGCAGTAGCTGTGCAGCTGCACCTGGATACAAGGTATTTGTATTATTATTTCCGTGTACATTCCACCGTCAGCCGACATTGACGCAGGCGACTTCCGCCGCGTCGTGGCCCGGTTGCAGAGGCCCTTTCTCTTGGGGATCTGAACGGTAGACATTCCCTCTGGGGAGATTCCTCGATTAATTCCCGGGGTTAAGTCCTTCATTTTCCTATCTCGATCTATCTTTGTGGTCTCCGGATGCATAACCTGATTTTGGTGGTGGGTGGTAGATGACCTCCATGGTATTGATCACTTTCCCATTCAAATATCTTTGGGGCTACTGCCGCCCAGGAGCCCACCCCAGTGGTGCTTGCCGCGAGCGCAGTAGTCCGGATTTCAGGAAATGACTGATATCTCTGTCTCAGTCGAGGAGTTTAGGTCAGTAGATGAGGCCGTTGAATTCTCCGGCAACCTCATCCCCGTGGGCCTAAGTACTATTCCTAGAACTTCTGGTCGTTTTGCACCTCGATCACTCCTGTGGTGGTCAGCAGATTGTGAGACTGCCCTCAAACAGAAGCGTTATACCTACATTCGCTATTACCGCCGCCCGAACGATTTCACTGTCAGTGAATTTCGTCGAGCTAGCGCTAGGTTCCAGTATATTTCGAAGCAAACCCGCCTCTCTTCTTGGCGGGCATACGTGTCTTCACTTAACGCGATAACTGTTCCCATGGACCAGTTCGTTCATAGACTTGTCGACTTTTTTTTGGAGGAGGCTGGCCTCCTCCAATTTATTTGACATTTTTTCGTTCTTCTTTTTGTAGGTAGCATGTTTCTGCGCCGAAGGGAGGCGGGCCTACCCCCGACGCCGAAGCATGCTTCCTTGTCCTCTTGCTTTTTCTCGTTATTTTTTATCATTGTTATTATTTGTTTTCTAATATAGCCTAGTAGTAGTCCATGTGGTGTACGTCGACTTATGCACAAGTAGGCAGTCACCAGATGGGCTACCACAATGAAAATAAAAAAATGGGCTAAAAATTTGTATCCAATCCTTTATAATTGATGCATGTGGGTGATGGGGTGTGTGAATGTGTGTAAAATGGGTTAATCTTAATGGTAGCTAGAAAATAGTAAATTTGGGCTATGGCTATGATTTCGCTACAGAAGTATGGGCAATCAATCCTCAATATCTATATGATACAATCTACGTTATATTCCCCCTTCCGCCGGGAGTAGTTGGCATGGTGCCAACTCATTTCGTCATTTAATGTTTTAAAGAGAGATGGTACCATCTCTAGATTAGGGTTGGGGTTAAGCCCCCTGTTTTAAAGTACGTCATATGTGCGATTGCCGGTAAAAACAAAGCAAATATAAGATCTTATTAAGCTAAATTTTTCAAGAAATGCAGTCCAAACAATCACGACATAATTATGCCAGTGATAATAAAATTGTTTGAAGCCAAAGTGACATTTAAAAAGCTTCCTTGCCATTCGGGAGAGCAAGGAAATCCCCAATGAAGATCTGGCGAAAGAACAAAAGTATTATAGCCAACCTCCTATACCTTAAACCTTTAAGGTGCTCTTTAAGTTTAGGTACAAAACAGCAAGAGCACTCAAGAGTAAGAGTTTGAACCGATTTGCGGATCACGATAAGACGGTACTGTGGGGCCAACTCACTCACTAGGGTGAACTAAATTCGTAATAAATTAAGGGGGAAGGGGTAGCCTCCCCGCGCATGCGCTTTGTTCGTACAGGCTACAGCTCCCCTGCCCCAACATTTGGAAGGAGGTGCGATAAATAAGAAATAAAGTCGGTGCTGGTTTTTTTTTTTTTTGTTTACCTTCGTTGGCTAACCTTGGGATTGAGTGAGGAGAGATGAACAAAAAAAACATTGATTGCCTCCAATGAGGAAGTTGCCGCAGCCTAAGGTGATGATTTGGTTTTTGCGGAGTTGAGCTCTTAACGTCATTTGGGGTCTGGCTGTCACGAAGATTTTACTTTACCACCAGTCTCCCCCCCCTCTTGGCGGGGGCCTTCCTGAGTCGTTTCAAAGATGAGATTTATCGTTCGTCACGCGATTTAAGCTGTGTGTATTTCCTTATTGCTTAATGTCAATTTTCCCGCAAGGGGGGGGGGGAACCTTGCGTAGCCTTGCACTTGGTACCTGGATGAGCTGCGTCCTTCTGGCCTGAGTGTAAATTAGAGAAGATCCGTCACTGGGTTGACGAACACTGACAGGCTGTGGTAAGTTGGTGTGCTTCCTCATTTCCCCCCTCTCAACATTCCTTTTTCTTTCTAAGACTATCCCCTCAACCGTGTTGTCTAGGAATAAGGGCCTGGCCAGCTACCTCGCTGTGTCAGAAGAAAAGATTTGGAACCTCCATAAACAACACTAATGCATGCAAGTCGCAAGAGACCAGGGCCTGAGGCATCCTGCAGGTCAGGACGCGATTAAAGGGAAGATCAGCTTTGCTTTAACCCTTTCCCTGCGTGTAACGGGCTGACCACCTCACTGCGGCCGCTCTCGGGTGCAAAAGGCTGTAATGTTTATTGCGGCGGCCTTTACTGACTTGGTGCCTTCCAGGCCAAAGAAAGGTCTCGTTGCAGACACAGATATGGGACCCAATAAATCTGCAAATTTTGGCTTTCGTGTCGACGATTATTACGACCTATTAAATAAATCCACCATGTCGTTCTGCCCTTCACCGTTCACTTGGGAGCTGCGGCTTTTGGGGAGAGATCGGTCCACCGGGCAATTTCTGGTCGGTGTGCGTTGCTGCAAAGGTGCGAATACCACTCAACGCACCCAGGGTGGAAACCTGAAAAGTCCGAAACCACGAGACCCTGGGATAGGTCCTAGCCAACCTTTTGTTTCTCTTTTTAATTGGTCGCAAGCTTTGGTATCATCGGTTGTTTGTAAATTTATGACTACCTTCCCAATAGCATAACCTGGCCTAACTTTAGCGTTGGGGTGGTCGAAGAAAACCAAGACAGCATCGCTGACCGTTGGAGAGGCTCTCATTTACAATCTTAGAGCAATTCGTGATGGAGGTGCTCCTCCAAAAATCTTTTCAGGGAGAGAGAGAGAGTTTTCCCTTCTAAGATGGTGAGGCTGCTTTCCCATCACCCCCTTGGAGTCGACCTTGGACGACGACACTTAGAGCAGCAGCGGTCGCAGCTTTTTCCCATCACAATTAGCACACTTGAGGGACGCACTGCCATTTGATGGAGCGCTTCCCTGCATCTTAGGGCGACGACTGCGTTGTCACCCATACTTCGGCGCATTTTCGGTGACTGTCCAAGTCTGGGTAATCTTCGCGCACGTTAACTGTTCCTGTACCGGGGTGAGCGGCGTCGCTGCTGCCAGTCCCCTGTATTCGGTGAACACATACATACTTGTGGATTATCTGAATTTTTGGAGGAGGCTGGCCTTCTCCATTATATGAGGGGCGGTCAATAAGTTATGCGAATCGGTAGGGCAAAACAGAGGAAGGGAGATGGCTGTTTGTGGGGGTGTTACGACAAGTTATGACAAGTCAGGACCTGCAGCCGCACGCTCCTGCTTCGTCTATTTAAGAAGCAGTATCTGATCGCAGATCGTCAGTCACAAATTTTTCAACAAGGGAGAAGGTTGAGCACCGCGCAGTGATCAAATTTTTGACCAAGGAAGGCAAGAATGCAAAAGAGATCCATGAACACATGGTTGCAGTGTACACCGACACCGCCCCTTCCTATGCAACCATTGCTCGCTGGAATAGGGAGTTCCGCCATGGTCGTGAGTCCCTTGAAGATGACCCCCGTCAGACGTGACCAACGAGGACAATGTGGCCCGTGTGGAGAGGATGATCCTCAAAAATCGACGGGTGAAGGTCGAAGAAATCAAGCGAGAACTTGGAATATCACATGCAAGTGTTATCAACATCATCCACGACAATTTGGCTATGAGCAAGGTCTGTGCCCCTTGGGGCCCTAGAAACCTCACGCCCCATGATCGACTTCAACGTCGTCAAAGTTCGGAGGAGCTGCTGCTCCTGTACAATCAAGACCAGGCTGGATTCGATTCACGCATAGTGACAGGTGATGAAACGTGGGTCCATCACTGGGATCCCGAGACAGAGCTCGAAAGCATGGCCGGGAAGCACAGGGGCTCTCCGACCCCCATCAAGTTCCGGACCCAACCCTCAGCTGGGAAGATCATGGCCACCATCTTCTGGGATTCTGTGGGAGTGTTGATGGTTTGACTATGCCCCCGTAAGGGCCGCGGCGATTTGCCATCCTGGCCGCCGTGCTGACGAGATCCAGCGCTCCGTCCGGACCCACCTTAGCCTCTCTTCCTTCCTTCAGATAGCCTGTATTTCTCCCCTACTTCGTCGCTTTTCATACAACCTCTCCCACAACTTTCTCTGGTCAGCCTCTAATTTCACAGGATAGATGCTGACCTTCTTCTCAGCCAACCGTCCCGGGTCGGGGCTGAGGGGGGAGGGGACAACGTTCGCTAGGCCCTGAGCTCTGGTTCGAAATAGGGTTTTTTTAACAACCTGCTTCATCCCGACCAATACCTTCCTCACATCCCTTTTCCTTTGCACTTCACACTATCAATTTTACGCCGCGTTCAAGGTGGAACCGCCATGCCGATGGACTGCCAGGCCACCAGGCGGGAGGGATGGTCCTGAATGGCGGCACCTGGCTCTGCCAGGCCTGTAGCACCTCTTGCAGTGCGGGCAACTGCGAAAGGTGATGAGCTATTGCTTCCCGTAAAAAATAGGGTCACCATGCCCATGTATGAACAAGCAAAAAAAACCCCAACCCTCAACTTCCCCTGTTCCATCGACGGAGCCGCCCTCGGGCAGCTCCACGTAAAAAATAGAGGTCCCCCCACCCACTGTGTTTGCGCAGGGGACCCTCCATATTTCTCAACCGGAGAGGAGGCTTACTCCTCACATACGCCTACGGGTGTAGGGGACTCCCCCTCAACCCCCTTCTCCCGCAAAAGACCTGCTGGCAAGAATATTAAACCTTGCCGAGGTCAAGGCTTGTGCCTCCCAACACAAGACTGGTGACGCTGCCAAGGGGACCAGTGATGTCCTGGGAGGGGATGGCCAACTGGAGGCCCCTCCTGTGATAGACATGGTCTTTGAGGAAACCCAGCCTCAGACGGTAGGGCATTCCATGGGGGGGAATCCGGGCTCGGCGCTAAGCATCGAACCCGAATCCGCCCCTATGCAAGGTCCTCCTCAAACGGCTGGGGTCTACGAGGCAGTACAAGGAGGGAAGGGATCTCCTTCAACCGCTGCCCTGCGACCACCCGGACCTTGTCCATTTCGGAGAAGGACCTGGCTGAGGCCGGTCCATCTGGCCTAGGGGCTTCTGCCGGCGGAGGTGAGAAGCGGGTTCATTCCCCGCGCTCCTCTCCTAAAAAGAAGAAAAAGACTAAAAAGACTCGGGGCTCCTCTCCATCCGCAGGGGCTGCGGGGACGGATGGGTCTGCTGCTACTTTGGTAGGCGACCAAGCTAAAATCGGCACATCCGACCTCTCTGCCCCACCGGGTCCGGAGCCCCCGACTAAGAACAAAAGTGCACAGGGTGGAGCCTCGATTACGTAGGGGCCCCTCATTCTGAGGTTACCTGGCGTTTTCGAGCCCGCTGGCTTCCAACGCTTTCTCGTTATTCGATCCACTGATGGCACCATGTTGGCCAAGGGCAACATGATCCATCAGAGGACAGGATTAGCTAGTGCAATTGGTAGAGAACCGAAGGTGACCCGTTTCTCGGACGGGAGCCTTCTGGCGAATGCGGCGAATCCCGCTGAGGTGGCTAAGATAAGTGCTCTTCGGATTCTTGATGGCACCCCGTTGAGTGTGATGCCGCACTCTACCATGAACTTTGTGAAAGGAGTAGTTTATGCGAGGGAACTCGTTGACTACTCCATAGAATATATCACCTTAGAGCTGGCCGACCATGGGGCGGTCAAGGTCGAACGTGTGATGAGAAAATAAGGAGGGGCCTCAAGACCCACCTCTACACTCTTCGTCACGTTCAACTGTGACAAGCTCCCTCAGACGGTGCGTGCCGATTGGTACCGCTACCGCGTAGAGGCATTCGTGCCACTGCCGCTTCGGTGCTATTACTGTCACCGCTTTGGCCATACGAATCGTTCTTGTAGACGTGCAAAGTCGGGGTGACCCGAATTCTGTGTAAATTGCTCCAAGGCCGCACACGATAAGTCTAAATCGTGTGTGGCCAAGTGTGTCAATATGCAGAAAGCCCCACCCGCTTCTTCGAATCATTGTGGTGCATATCTCCTTGAGAAAGAAATCCTGGTCGTTCAGGCCCAGGATCGACTCTCATTCCGCGAGTCTTAGGACTTGTTCCTGGGCGCCCGGCTCTGCCTGGGACGTCATATGCCTCAATAGTTAGAAAGGCACCCGCCATTCCTGGTCTATCCAGGCCAACGAGCACGGTTGTTTTCGCGCCCATTCGGAGCTCTTCTTCGGGCTCTACTCAACCCAGGCGCTTCCCTGGTAAAGCTGGCTGTAAAAATGGTTCATACCCAGCTCCGGCTAAAACTAGGGCTCCACCCTCTTTCCCCAGCGTCACCGTATTCCGTAAGGCGAAACGGTTATGCGCCTCCACCCAGTGGTTAGACTCGCAGGAGGCAACACCCTTAAAGTTGGTCGCCAGGCCATCTTCCGGGGTTCCTAAAGCTGTCCCCCGAAAAGAGGACAGCAACAAAGAAGCTTCGGCCCCTTCGCCCACGCCTAGTGGTGGAGAGAGTGGCTCGGAGACGATGGTTCCTCGAAAAGAGGGCCCCCCGCCCCCGAAGCCGCAACGATCTCCTAAGGTTTCGAGGCGGTGGGAGGAAAAGACTCGCATGGCGAGCCCAACCTCCCCCAATAAGTCCTCGAAGGCGACAACGCCTCCAGCGCTTTATCCGGCGAACAGCGCCCGGGGTTCTGCCTCCGGGAAGCGTACGGCTATTCCCGTGAGGGTTTTTTGTTCGAGAGGGCCCGCGCGTCTCTTCCGAGCTAGGCCTGGAGGGCATATTCCTTCAATGGAATTGCCGTGGACTCCGGGCTACCATGGGATGGCAGCGCTGGGGGTTGCGCGGTTTACACCCGGCATGATGTCTCCCTTCTTCTTTTAACTTTAGATACCTCCTTTCAGGCAGTGGCTGTGCAGCTGCACCTGGATAGAAGGTATACTATCATTTCTGCATACACTCCACCGTCAGCTGACTTCGACGCGGGGGACTTCCGTCGCGGCACGGTTGCCGAGGCCGTTTCTCTTGCTTGGGGATCTGAACGGCAGGTATCCTCTCTGGGGAGATTACTCAATAAATCCCAGGGAACAATTCCTTGCCGATCTGATCGAAGAGCTTGAGATGGGTGTCCTAAACGTGGATGAGTTTACGCATCACTGTCCGAGAACCGCTTCATTTTCTTGTCTTGATCTATCTTTCTGCTCTTCGGATGCACAGCCTGATTTGGATTGGGGGGGTGGTCGATGACCTCTATGGTAGTGATCACTTTCCCATTCAAATATTATTTTCAGGGCAACTCCGCCTGAGAACCCACCTCGGTGGTGCTTGGCGCGGGCGCGGTGGCCTCCATTTCACGAAATGACTGAATTCTCTCAGTCGAGGAATTTAGGTCGGTAGATAAGGCCGTTGAGTTCTTCTCCGGCAACCTCATCGCCGCAGGCCTGACTACTATTCCTAGAACGTCGGCCATTTTGCACGCTGACCACTCACATGGTGGTCGTCCGAGTGTGAGAAGGCCCTCAAACAGAAGCGTTATGCCTACATGCGCTATAAGCGCCGCCCGAACGATTTCACTGTCGCCGAATTTCGTCGGGCTAGGGCTAGGTTCCGGTATATTTCGAAGCACGCCCGCCGCTTTTCTTGGCGGGCATACGTGTCTTCACTTAACGGGAAGACCCCTTTAGCTGAGGTGTGGAAGCGAGTCAAAAGGATTCGGGGCAAGTTCTCGCAGGACCCCCCTCCCGTTCTCCAGGAGAATGGGACCGCAATCTCGGACCCCGCGTCCGTGGCGGAATCCTTAGCGACCGCTTTTTCCGCATTCTCTAGCCGTGATGCTGCTCCGCCAGCATTTAATGCACGTCGTGATGTCGCGGAAGGCCGCCGGCTGGACTTGACCTCCAGAAGCGGAGAACCCTTCAATGACAAGTATACTGTGAGTGAGTTGCGTTCCGCTCTCGCTTCGTGCGCGGACACCGCCCATGGTGCGGACGATGTCCCGTACGCCATGCTTCGACACCTGGGTGAGCGAGGCATGGCCTTTCTGTTAGATTTGTTCAACAGGATCTGGGTGGAAGGTCTTATCCCAGACTCCTGGCGAATCGCTACTGTGCTCGCCTTTCGCAAGCCGGGAAGAGATCACTCTACTCCGACCGGTTTCCGCCCAATCTCTCTAACCTCTTGCGTGTGCAAGTTGATGGAGAAATTGGTAAATGTTAGATTAGCCTATTTCCTGGACAGCGGAGGCCATCTGTCTTCTGCACAGTGCGGCTTCCGTAAGTTGCACTCCACGTCGGATGCTCTGCTCCGACTGGAAAATGCCGTCTGCGAGGCTTTTCTTCGTAGACAGCACTACGCCACGGTGTTTTTTGATCTGGAGAAGGCCTATGATACCGCATGGCGATACGGTATCATGGAGACTCTCCACACGATGGGGGCGAGGGGACGCCTCCCAATTTTTATATCTGAATTTTTGCAAGATCGTCGATTCCGCGTACGGGTGGGGGGAGCCCTCTCCGGCCCAAAGGAGCAGGAAGAGGGTGTCCTGCAGGGAAGTGTCCTCAGTGTCACACTCTTTGCCCTGAGCATCAACGGCATCACCTCGGTGCTGCCGGAAGATGTTCTCGCTACGCTCTACGTGGACGACCTTTCGATCTCTTTTGGCGCGGCCCAGATGCCAACTCTGGAGCGTCGACTCCAACATGCATTGAACCGCGTCTCTCGCTATGCCGAAGCGCACAGGTTTCGGTTTTCTTTGGCCAAGACTAAGGTGGTGCACTTCTGCCGCCATCCACGGCTTCACCCCGACCCAGATTTGTTTCTTAATGGGGTGCGCCTGGATGTGGTTGAGTCGCACCGTTTCCTTAGTCTTGTATTCGACCGACACCTCACCTGGGAGGCTCATATTCGCAGCCTTAGGGTCTCTTGTACCCGCGCCATGGACATTCTCCGTTCCGTGACGTTCAGCGCTTGGGGCGATGATAGGGCTACTGCCTTACTTTTTTATCGATCCTTTGTTCGCTCGAAGCTCGACTACGGATGCGAGTTTTATGCATCCGCAGCCGTGCGTTTATTGCGGAAGGTGGATTCGATCCACCACACCGGCCTTCGCCTTGCGACCGGTGCCTTCCGCACTTCCCCCATTGAGAGCCTGTTGGTCGATGCTGGGGAGATGCCACTCGCTCTGCGCCGCGTGCAGTGCATCACTCGCCTGTACGCGCGAGCCCGGTGCCTCCCTTAGTCGCCAACAGCTCTCACTGCATCCGCAGCTGATCTCGATGGTGCCTATGCCGCCGAGAGACGCCAGTCATACCCTAAGCCCTTTGCCCCTGGGCCAGGAAACTCCTTCGAGAGGTAGATATAGCTCTCGGGCCGGTGGCGCCCCTGGTTCTGCCCAGGACGCCACCCTGGAGGGTACCACATTTGGCTATTTGTCGCCACGCCTCTGCTCCCAAAGCTTGTACTGCGCCGGGAGTATTGCGTTCGACCTTTTTGGAGCACACATCGTGTCACGCTGGTACCGTGCCAGTGTATACGGATGGCTTCAAGTCCCAAGAGGGGGTCGGCTTCCACGCCGTATCCCCTCTGTTTGAAGTCAGCGGGGCTCTACCAGGCGCTGCGTCTGTCTTCACGGCCGAGCTGGTGGCAATACACCACTCGGTACGGGAGATTACGCGACGTGCCCTGTTCGGAGACCGGATTGTGATCTATAGCGACTCACAAAGCGCTCTGAGTGCTCTCGGGGCATTGGAATCTCCGCATCCCCTGGTTCGCGAAATCCGTGACGCCACGGTTTTGGCGAGCCGGGCAGATGTCGAGATTATCTTCTGCTGGGTTCCTGGACATGTAGGAATTTCGGGCAAATGAGCGCGCCGATGAGGGCGCCAAAGAGTCCGCGAGGACTCTGCCACCGGACCAGCGTTTCGCTCTTCCTCACACTGACTACATGCCAGGAATACGGGCAGCTCTTCGGGCTGCTTTGCAAAGAAGATGGGAGACGGTCGAAGGGAACTTAAAGTTGCGTGATATTGCGCCGCGACTGTTCCCATGGACCTATCCCCCAATGCCGCGGTGGCTTCAGGTTGCTTTCTGTCGTCTCCGAATCGGCCACTCGTGTGACGCATCGCTATTTGATGGAGCGCTCGCCTGCGCCCTATTGCAACGACTGCGTCGTCCCCCAGACTGTTCGGCACATTCTTGTTGAATGTCCCAGTCTGGGTGATCTTCGCGCACGACACCTTTCCCGGTACCGGGATGGGCGGGGTCGCTACCGCCTGTCCCTTGTACTCTGGACGAGTGCGTGTACTTTGACTTGTGGACTTTATGACTTTTTGTGGGAGGCCGGCCTTCTCCCTTTCATTTAACCCGGTTTAATTGTTGTTTTTTTGTTATTGTTTTTGTTATTGCTTAGTTATTGTTATTTCTTTTTATTGTTTCCTGTTCATTTTTTTAAAGTAGCCTAGAACTAGGCTGTTTGTTTACGGCAACTTATGCCTTAGTTGGCAGTCGCCAGATAGCCCCTTAATAAAAAAAAATAAAAAAAAATGTATCCTCTCTGTTTGAAGTCAGCGGGGCTCTGTGAGGCGCTGCGTGTCTTCACGGCCGAACTGGTTGCAATACACTACTCCGTACGGGAGATTACGTGACGTGCCCGGTCCGGAGACCGGATTGTGATCTATAGCGACTCATAAAGCGCCCTGAGTGCTCTCGGAGCATTGGCATCCCCTGGTGCGCGATATCCGTGACGCCACGGTTTTGGCGAGCCGGGCGGATGTCCAGATTATCTTATGCTGGGTTCCTGGACATTTAGGAATTGTGCGGGGAATGAGGGCTCCAAAGAGTCCGCGAGGACTCTGCCACCGGACTAGCGTTTCTCTCTTCCTCACACAGACTACAGGGCAGGAAAACGGGCAGCCCTTCGGACTGCTTGGCAAAGAAGATGGGAGATGGTCGAAGGGAACTTAAAGTTGCGTGATATTGCGCCGCGACCGTTCCCATGGACCTATCCCCCAATGCCGCGGTGGCTTCAGGTTGCTTCCTGACGTCTCCGAATCGGACACACTCGTGTGACGCATCGCTATTTGATGGAGCGCTCGCCTGCGCCCTATTGCAACGACTGCGTCGTCCCCCAGACTGTTCGGCACATTCTTGTCGAATGTCCCAGTCTGGGTGATCTTCGCGCACGATACCTGTCCTGGTACCGGGATGGGCGGGGTCGCTACCGCCTGTCCCTTGTACTCGGGACAGATTCATGCACATTGACTTGTGGACTTGTTGACTTCTTGGGGGAGGCCGGCCTTCTCCCTATCATTTAAGCAAGTTTTTTTTTTCCTTTAGTTGCACGCTCCTGCGCCCGGGGGACCTCTCCCCGACGCACCAGCTTGCTTCCTTTCCCCCTTTTTGGGGTGTTGTTTTTTTGTCTCTTTAATTTTATTTTAAAGTAGCCTAGAACTAGGCCAGTTTTAATACGGCGACTAATGCCGAAGTAGGCAGTCGCCAGATGAGCTCTTAAAAAAAAAAATGGGTGAGTGAGGCCTGGCCTTTCTGTTAGATTTGTTAAACGGGATTTGAATAGATGGTATCCTCCCAGACTCCTGACAAATCGATACCACAGACTTTAGTTTTCTTTGGCCAAGACTAAGCTGGTGCACTTCTGCCGCCATCCACATCTCCACTCTGATCCTGATTTGTTTCTTAATTGGGTTCGCTTGGGAGTATTGGACCCGCACCTTTTCGTTGGTCTTGTTTGACCGACACCTCGCGTGGTAGGCTCATTCGAAGCCTTTGGGTCTCTTGTACCCGCGCCATGGATATTCTTGACTGCGTCACGTTCAGCGACTAGGGCGCTGATCGGGCTACTTACTGTTTTACATTGTATCGTTCTTTTGTTGGTTGGAACCTCGACTACGGATGTGAGTTTTTTGCATCCGCATCCGAGCGTGTCTTGCGGAAAGTGGACACGGTCCACTACACCGGCATTCACCTGGCGACCGGTGCCTTTCCCCCTTTTCCTATTGAGAGCCTACTTGTCGATCCTGGTTAGATGCCACTCGCTATGCGCCATGCACAGTGCATTATTCGCCTGTAGGCGCGAGCCAGGTGCCTTTTTTCACTGCATCCGCAGCATATCTCGACTGTGCCTATGCCGCCGAGAGACCCAAGTCATACTCTAAGCCTTTTGGGCTTAGGGCACTGCATTGTCCCTCAGACTGTTCGGCACATTCTTTTTGAATTTCCCAGTATAGGCGATCTTCACGCACATTACCTGTAACAGTATCGGAACGAGCGAGGTCACTACCACTTGTCCCTTGTACTCGGGTACGAGTTCGTGCACATTGACTGGTGGACTTACCGACTTTGCGGGGCAGTCCGGCCTTCTTCCCTTTATTTAACGTTGTTTTTTTCAGTTTTTTGTTATTTCTGTAGGTCGCACGTTCCTGCGCCGGGGGGGGGGGGCGAACCTCCCCCCGACGCTGGAGCTTGCTTCCTGCCTCTTGCCTTCTTTTTTTCTTCTGTTTTCATGTTACTACTTTAAAGTAGCCTAGTACTAGGCAGTAGTAAGTACGGCGACTTATGCCCAAGGAGGCAGTCGCCAGATGAGCTCCAAAAAAAATGGGTTTAGGGCTAGGAAACTCTTTCGAGAGCTCGGGATAGCTCTCGGGCCGGTGGCGCCCCGGACGCCACCCTGGATCGTACCCCCCTTTCACTATTTTTTGCGACGCCTCTGCTCCTAAAGCTTCTACAGCGCCGGGAGTATTGCGTTCTGCCTTTTTGTAGCGCACTCCAGTCTCACGCTCGAACCGTGTCAGTGTATATGTATGGTTCGAAGTCCCAAGAGTGGGTCGGTTTCCACGCCGTATCCTCTCTATCCTAAGTCAACAGGGGTCTGTCTTGGCAGCCTATCTGCTTGCAATATCCCGCTCTGTACGGAGATAATGCGACGTGCCCGTTTTGGAGACCGAATTGTGATTTTGGAGGAGGCTGGCCTCCTCCACTTTGACTGTTTTTTGTTTTTTTTTGTAGGTCGCATGTTCTTCGCCGAGAGTAGGCGGGCCTGCCCCCGATGCCGGAGCGTGCTTTTTTCCCATTTCCTTTTGTTTTTTTATCTTTATTTGCTTTTTATATAAACTAGTACTAGACTGTGATCTGATTACGGAGACTTTTACTCTAGTAGGTAGTCGCGAGGTGGGCTCTGAAAATGTACAAAAACGTAAATTTCCATTGTTCAACTAGGAACATTTAAGATACTTTCCGTTAACGGAATGAATACTGCCGTTATTGCGCGCTCTTGTTTTCTACTGCTGTTGAGCTCCATCTGATATGGTGCTCTTGGAAGATGTGCGCGCGGGCGTACTTCCTACGTTGCTGCAGTCCTTTATTTGGGTTGGTAGACGAGTGACGATGATCGCGTCGCATTGAGCAATTTTTCTGATGCACTGCGAGATTGAGCTGAAGTCTCTACCTGATTACGTGGGAGCTTGAGTGATTTGCTTGCTAGATTTAATGATGAGGAATCGTTATCTCGATTGGGTTTTCCCTCACATTGTGTGTGGGGGGGGGGGGGGTCCACTTGATATAGCGCAATACCAACGAAGTGAAGATAGTGGACGCTAAAATGCGTGGAAGATGTATAGCCGTCGATACTTCTGTAAGCATTGGAGCCTGAGTTGCATGTTGTTGCTGTTGGAGCCGGCAGACCTCGCACTTATCTAGATGTCAGCCGCAGCAACGTTGCCGATGCTATTCCTGATATTCCCTTGCGGTGTGCTCGTGGTAGAATGGGCCGATGTGAGGGAGAGGGGAGGGGGTGCTTGCTGGAGTAGTAGTTTCTTGTATGAAAGTGGCATAACGTACAAATTGTGTAGGTGCCATAGTACTCTAGGGAATCACAAAATATTGTGACCTGGTTTCAGATCGTCCCGCCAGAGCAACGATGTCCGTCTTTGGTGGCTCTGGCTCGATCGGAATGTCGTTAACCCGCGGCAAGGTACAGTACAGGGTGGTTCGAAAGTCGTGTCACGAAAATGGTATTCGTACAGACCCTCGATGTGTGACTATCAATGAAAGTGAATACACTAAAATCAGTACATGTGTTTGATATTATTATATTGTTCCTACCAGGCAATGGCTTCGCCACTCCCCCTTACGGGGGGAGCTTTCGCTTCTCTACTAAGATTAGAATTAAAAAAAAACAGCCATGGTTAAATTTTTAGAAATTTTCTGAACTTCGTCAATTATAATAATTTTAAAAAGGAACTCTAAACTCAATTGACCCCATTTCAAAATATCACGTTGCTAAAATATAGTTATAGAAGAAGATATGTAAAAATAAATTTTCTGAACTTCGCCATTTGTAATTCCTTGGCTTTTAAAAAATTCACAATTTCGATACTTAAATTTATTTCTGAACCTCACCATTTTGTTTTTTGATATTATAAAAGAATTATTAGAAATAACTTTGCTAAAAAAACATAAGTCATAACCAAACTAAAATGAAATTATTATCCAAATACTAAAAAAAAAAAATCCCCTTAAATTAATGTTAGTGATGATGATGATGATGATTACTGTAGGTTTGTATATCTAGAACCACCGCGTTTTCTCTGACGGGGCTACCCACCGCCACCTCCTCGCAGGAGTGCAATCCAAAAGGTCATTTTCTGTTATTAGAGAAACTGTTTGTAGAGGTGCGTTAGGTTTACCTATGCTCTCATTTAGCGCTCTTACGAGGCTCTGCGGGCACGTGGGGACTTGGATGTAAAATATATTTGCTGCTGTGTAGTGCCCCCCCCCCCATTTATTGTGAAGGTAAATATGACCATCCCACTTTCCCCATATTGTGAAAGTAAAATTGACGAGCCTTAGATTGGGACCTTTGCCTGAGGCCGCGCTCAGCAGCTGAGGAGAGTCCTTCACCCGTCAACTAGTCTTAAAATGCTTCCCGAGGAT
Source organism: Ceratothoa steindachneri (assembly GCA_963969495.1). Taxonomy (NCBI): domain Eukaryota; kingdom Metazoa; phylum Arthropoda; class Malacostraca; order Isopoda; family Cymothoidae; genus Ceratothoa; species Ceratothoa steindachneri. Next base: position 106,822,632 of record OZ018321.1, on the reverse strand, counting down.
CGCTCCTAAGACGTCTCGCGATCGAGGAAATTCCGGCTGCGTTCGGTTTCCATTTGCTTCGTCTAGCGGGGGAACGGGTAGCAGGAATTACACTACCATTGGTTACTGCTTGCAAAGCTACTCTTCTCTCGTTTTTGAAATTGCCCATTTGATTTGGCGCTTCTGGGGCTCACAGTTTAGTGGGTCTTGCTTAGCGTTCTCGTCTCCCACGGAGTCGGGTTGTTTATAGTTTTGCGTGTATTCGCTGTATAAGCTTTTTCCTGGAGGCCCCAAAGGGGCAAACCTTCGTCAAGGAACGTGGGTTCGGTCTCCAATCTTCTCATTAGTCGAGTTATACTACTGGTTTTACTGTGCCCATATACTTGCAATCAGCCTCTCTTCTAAACCCTAGGAGTTCGTGTCAGCCATCTGAAATAGAAAATTAAAACTATATTTTCAGGGGATGAAAAAACTTTCGGACCACTCTGTATGTACCTCCCACATTTCATTTCCTCTTATTTTGCCACTCTACAAATCCCTTCGAACTTTTTGCCCCATTCCCCCTCCTCACAAAACAAAATGACTACTCACGACGTCTTTTCGCGGATTATTTTTTGTGTAACTTGTTTCTTCTATCTTCTGCGCAAGGGAGCTTTGGGTGTATTCTATCAGCTCTAGCCTTGGTTTTGTTTTCTTTTATTTCATTTTTCTTTCTTGGCTTCATTCGCTTGTCCATCTGTAATGTCCTGTCATTACTTATTAACGCTCTAAGTGTGTTTCGCCTAAAACGTTCGAGTGTTTATTTGCGCCTGTTCTTCCAACACCTTTTTAAAAAGGTCTCATTACTACTTCCGTTTACTTTCAAAGAACTCAAGGCCTTCCAACGGCGGATGATCGAGGCCTCCCTTACATACTCTCGGAAGGAGTATGTTTTCGATGGACGGGGGGTTGAACTCGGCCAGTATTGGTGTCGGGTAACATTTTAGGCTTATCTGCCCTCTGGCACAATGACAGCAGGAAGATAGATGTAGATGTATGTGTGGCTCTATCTTGGACTCGTTTTCACTTATATTACAAACTTCCCTTGATTTAGGACCTCGTTGACTCGCTTTAAATTTGAAAGGGGGTTGGTGGTGTCATAGCTTTGGCAGGGCATGGGGGCATTGTCTAGAATCTAGCCGATGAAGAAGTGCAGCTCTGAATTGAATTTGCGGTGCCTTGGTGCCATTTCTTTTGGTTGAAATTTGTGACTCTCGGTCGGTAGATGAAACCCCATCCCCTAAAGGAGTGCAAACCTGACCCTTGGCCCCTAAGGAAAGGGAATACCCAGAGTTTTCTGCTCGCCGTACGTAGCAGGCTGAAGAGGGCGCATTGGACTGGGCCTCACTGGGGAAGGGAGGAAATGCAATCCCAGGTCTTGCGTTATCTGCGGCCGTCCGTTTCACGTGACCCTTCCTTCTCTCAACTGCCGGGCTGACGCAAAGGCGGAGGTAATTGCGCCACCCCTGACTCAACGCCTGTCTCGCTCAGCCCGCTTGGGGACATGACTTAGTTGCAGAAAAGGGGAGTAATTAGGATGGCTGCGTGCTCTTCCTCCCCCCCACCCTAGTACCCAGAGGAAACGAGTCTGGTTGCCTTCCTTCATGTTTTTTACTTCACTTTTACCACAAACCTTTGCGGAGTTGATCGTGTGAAAGAGAAAGAGAAAGAGGGGGAGAGGAGGAAGTGGATGATATTGTTGAAGAGAGGGGTTCATGGAGGGGGCATGCGACGAGGTTGACGAAGGCGGTGTGCATGGATAGTGGTGGTAGTAGCAGCAGCTATACTGTTACTAGTATCGGTAATATTAGTGTTAATAGTAGTAGCAGCATTATGTTATGCACCTCTGTTAGTTCTTCCGGCTTTGATTGAAAGGTCATCCCACCAATGAATGCAGTCTTTGATTTAATAGTAAATTGTCAAAATGTTGAACAAAAAAAAAAGAAGAATGAAATGAGTTGAAGTTTCTGTATTAAAGTGTTTTTGTCTCTTCAAAGATTCTCCCCCCGCGATTTTCAGTTCCGGAAGTTGAACTGGTTAGTTAAGATTACTTAATTAAATCATGAAAAAGAGAAGGGGTTTGAAAAGAGTGAATGAGTTTGTTGATATTTGAAGTGTGTTTTGACGTTTGAATTAGAGATACGAACGATATTGTAAATAAGTTCAAAATGATACATCTTCACTTTCCTTTCCCGGGGTGTTTTAGTAATACCTTACCGTCACTCGTTTGAATCTCTAGAACAAATAAAGGAAACAAGGGGAGGGGGTAAGGGAGTATTTATGCTGAGGTAGAGGGATAAAAAGGGCTCGGAGAGGGGAGTATCTGTGCTCCAATTAATTATTTGGTTTCAGACGTCTGTGTGTGTTATGTCTACTTTTTGTTCAGCTGGGACCGAGTTCAAATGTAGGGGGTGAAAGGGGGGAGTGAGTCTCCCGAAGCCCTCAAGAGATGGCTCTCCCATATGCAGTTTTGGATAGGAGGCGAGAACAGATCGGGGCGGGGGGGGGGGTTGTTTTAAGCCCTTGTTTACTCGTAATAGTGTATCGTGACCCTTCTTAGCGCAAATGGTTCTGTTGGCTAAAGGATTTCCTCTCTTAGTTTGCGCTCAAAACAGGCCTGAAAGCATCATGCTACCTGGAGAGAGAAGTGATTAACTGATGCTTCGGGGGCCGGGGCCCAGGGCCATATCCTATTAAGATCGTTGGTGTTTGCGTGGAAATTGAGCTGGCACGTACTGATAATCAGGATGTGCAGCAAGACACGGAGAGTTTGTACGTGACCAGCGCATGGCCATAATGATCGCCCCCGTTTTCTCGCGTTTAGTTGAGGCTGAAGTCGGGCTGGCGGCTGGAATTCGCTTAGAGGAAGTATAATTTTAAGTAGTTAGGGTATCGCGAATTGGAATGGCTGGACGGCACTACAGTGTAGTAAGTCAAGGGAGTTGGATGCGAGTATGCTGTTCAAAGGTTAAGTGTTCCTCCTTTGCTACGACCAGGCATGATCGTATGGGAGTAAGACGTGGTGTGGCGAGGGAAAGATCAAGCGTAAATGGACATTAGGAGGTATGTTAGCGTGAGATTTTTATTTTTTTTTACGCTAGGGTCCAGCCACTGAAATTACAAAAGTCATATCTTAATGTCAAGTTAATCCAAATTTAAACTAATAAACAAAAGAGAGAGAGAGAAAAAAAATAAAACCCCCAGAAAAAAGTCAGTAATCTAAATCCTCCCAAAACAATCACACCACAATCTGGTCTACAGGACTCGGGACAGGCAGTAGCGCCCCTGCCTGTCGCGGTACAGGGTCAGGTACCGTTCACGCACTTCCAGACTAGGACGTTCAACTAAAACGTGACGTTCCGTTTGGGGGACCAAACAATCTTGACAAATGTTCTGGGGAGCGCTCTAACTAATGACGCTGCGTCCTGCAAGTGTCCTATTTGTGGAGGCGACAATAAATGAGTTACAGACTAGGATGTAAGGGTAGGTTTACTTGAAAAGTTGCGTTGGAATGCCACGCAACTTTAATTTCCCGTTCACCGTCTCCCATCATATTTGCCATACAAGCCGAATGGCTTTCCTGATTCATGCCATGTAGTCAGTGGTCACTCAGTCTCTGCAGACAGCCTGGCCCCCTCATTTCCCGTAACCCAGCATAAGGCATTCTCGACATCCCCCCGTCTCGCAGCAGCCATGGCATCACGTATACTGCGAAGTCGGGGCTGCGGTTCCGAATCGGTCTCCGAACCGGTCACCACTCGTAACCCCAATGTACCGAGCGGTGTATTGCAACCAGCTAGTCCGTGAAGACGCGCGTAACCAACCAAAGATCTCCGCCCGCTTCAAACTCTGGTGGGGGTGTGGGGATATCATGGAAACCAACTTCCTCTTTGCACTCGGAGCAACTTTCTACTTACACACTCTTATTGTTCACGACTCAAAGCCATCACAACTTCCCCTAACGTTTTCATCTGTAAAAATCTAATCGGGATACCGAATAAAATCCAAGTCATTCACGCACCCTAAGAGAGGCCCATTGCAACAGAAGGAATCTGCAGTCCCATGCTCTTTCGCGCCACCGACAGAAGAGGAAGATGGCTGAGGGTAACGTGTGTCGTGAATCATTTGAGCAGATTGGTTTTATCGAGGAAACGATTTTGTGCACTTGCCACTTTCCGGCGCTGCTTGGCAAAGTAACTGCAAGTCGATTGACATAGATCCCCTGATCTGGGCTATCTTTGGATGACGAGTGTCTGGTCAGGGCCATACACAAGGCTCATTAACGTGTTTAAGTGTTGGTGTTCTTTGTATAAGTGTGATTTGAGGTTTATAATTTTCTGGCTTTAGCTTTAGGAGGGCTGAGATACATAAGTGCATTCTTTCTCATACCTCATTCTTTTCATTAGCTCATTTGAACATTCCCTTTTATGTTTGCCACACATTTCTCAGCTTAGGATAAGCGTTAAATCACTTTTAATAATAGTGTTGTCAGTGTACCAGTTTTCGTGTTTACCACTCCAATATTGCTCTGCCTATTACGCTTTGGGTGAAGAGAGCGTCACGGCGTACACGGTAGGCGGAGACCGGTCCGGCTAGCCCAGTATCCGGACTTAAAACCTCTTGATGCACATACATCAGGGAACATATTTATGGGGAGAGAATCAGGGCACGGCGTTCCATTTTCGCTGTCCAAATCAATTGAATTGTAGATAGAAGAAAGCATTTTTACACCAGGCAGATGCTACACTTCGTGTATCTGAGTTTGTTTATTTTTTTGTCTCGGATGTAATTGTGTTGATCATGTATTTAAAAAAAGCGACGAGACACACCTGTCTGCTCTCTCTCTCTGTGCCGGAATTTCGCACGTGCGAGTTAACCTTTTGGCGTCGAATATACGAGGAATTGAACCCCGAACAGAGAGCTCCCTCACATCGAGGGCGAGTGGCAACTTACCACTCTGGGTCCCTAATTTTATTACCAGACTTAATTTTGAATCATCTGTCCCTTGTCGGCGCAAAGGACACACAACAATTGCTTCAGCCTCAGCTTTAACATGCCTCTCCCCCTCTCTTACCTGACGATCTGTCCACGGCAAAATCCAACTCGTTAAACTGCCATAGCCAAATCCTTAGATTCTTAGCCTTGTCTTGTATTTGAACACCGGAAAGTAGCACCGCTTCCAGCTTCCATCGCCGCTAACTTCTATAGCCAGTCTAGAAATTGTCATCATTTGTAATTCATTTCTCTTCACTGTCTATAGCGGTCAATTTTGAAGTGTTGTGATCTATTAATATATGTACATCTCACAAGGACGTGGGGGTGAAGCTGCTCAAGCATGAGCAACCATGTGGCGGCTAATTCTCGGAAGATTGCGTGCTTTCTCTACCCCCAGCGTCCACGTGGGGGAGAAGTACCGAAATTGTGGACGTTTTCTAGGTTATTCCTTCTTCCAACACATTTTCACTTCACCCATCTTTACAACGTGTTTTTACTTACTATCTCTGATAAAGTTTCCAGCGTATATGTCATCGTAGGTTTTCATTTAGTTTATTTGCTGGTCTCAAATTTAGTTTTGCTTCAACTTCCCTTTCCCTCACAGTTAACAAACCGCACGAAAACCTTTCAAATGCCTCTCTGGTGCCGGCCTGATTTGAACGCTCCTCTCCCCCCTCCCCATCCCTTCTCCCTCCCTGCCAAGCATTGGGACAGTCTGTAAGGCAAGCTCGGATGATTGTCCTTCTTGCTTCGTATCGATTGCTCCGTTCCCGTTTATTGATCGGTCGTGGCCCCCTCTATCCCTCTCTTTGGGGACTTGGCAACATGGTACCCCCGAGGTATTGATATGGGATGGGGGGGGGGGTAATAGGTCTCGCACTGCCCCTCCCCACCTTAACTAAAATAGAGAGGCAGTGGTTTCATTATGTCGCCCCCGGTAAGAGTCGCCTCGATGAACTCGGCCGACCACACCGGGTAGGTTTATCCCAGAGAAATGCTACACTCACTTCTTGTGTCTGAATGTTTTGTCTCACATGTAATTGTGTTGGTCATGTTGAACTGTGCCCGATTCATGGTGGCAGTGGGACAATATGCCTGTGTTTGTCGCGGGGGGAGGAGTATTTGTATGTGATCAGTAGTGAAAGATAACCGCACCGAAGCCTTGCAAGGGCGACCAGGTTTGGGCATGAGATGAATCTTTCTTCTGTCTTGAGGTCCGATGGTTGTCGGTTTCCAGGTGGTGGGATTTCTAGGCGTGATCTAAAATTTTCGAAACACTGCACTGTAGCGTGGCCAAATGCCAAACAGGATGCTAGATACAGAGCTAGACATTTTGCATTTAAATCGTAATATATGAAAAAAGCGCTTGCAAGACCTCATGGGTAGTATGCAGTACTATTCAGGTATCCATGTTTGTAAAAGATAACGCCTCGAGAGTCGAGCGACGAAATTAATTCTAGAACTTAGAAATAGATCGTACAAAGAAAAGGTTGAGGCGTCTCAGTTTGCTTGCACTAAAAAGATGGGCAGCTGCGCGGCGAATTTATTGAAGTATTTAAAGTATTGAACGGGTTTAATAATATAAGTGACTCGCTATTTAAGCTAGATAAGCAAGCGGCCACTAGAAATAACGGTTTCATTCTAGTAAACAAAAGTAAATACTGTCAAAGTAGTACACTAAATAAGGTAAAGAATATACAATCGATAAGTTACTTTAAAATGACCTTACACAAATAAAAGTTGACTTTTTTTATCTATATCCTCTCTTCCTTAACCTATCCATACCTCCGTCTTCCATTATTTTCTCCTTTTAGTATCTTTGTGTCTCTTCTGTGCACCGTCTCCGACAATCTGCTGGGTAATTTCTGATCCGGGTTGAAACGCACCCAGGAAGGTATCCTTGAAAGGTCCGAAAATCTTAGATGGGTTAGACGGGAGCGGCTGGAAGCGAGATTAAGCTCACTACCTCTTTTTCTTCTCTGGTCGAAAGCTTTAGCTCAGTTTATTGCTTACGGCCTTTTATTTAGAAATAGAGGAAACTTCTTTTAAGAACGAGATTTCTCACCTTGGTGCCAGAAGTGGGTGGGAGGACAAGCTCGGAACACCAATTTCTGGTGGCGTGGCTTCCCTCCCATCACCGCCAACCGATAAAGGGGCTTCTCTTTTACCATCTCAATCTAGCCAGCCCATCCCAATTTCCCCCTAGCGCTGAAGTCTTAAGTCTCTAGGTAAAGAATGGGCTTCGCCTTTGCATTAGCCCCTTTTTGGCTGGCCCCCTTTCTAGTGAGGTGGGGGGGGGCTAATCAGTGAAACTTCAGAAAACCTTCACGGTGTTTTTTTTTGTAGTAAAAACAGTACTAATGATGTTTTTAGGTATTCTAGTCGTCATTTACGGCTTCGGTTAGGCACGGAAAGCACTTATTTTTAAGATAATGTTACTCTGAGTACGACTCTATTTGCAGCGCTACTATATTAAAAATAACTGCTTTCCCCCCGAAAGCAAAGCCGTAAATGATGACTAAAATGCCTAAAACCGCCATTAGTACTGTTTTTACATACTTGCTATTTATTTAGAGATTATCCATATATGCGTTTGGTTACTGGAAGCCATTATCGAGCCGCACTATGGGTTGTCATTATTGGGGGGGGGGGGGCGCCTTCCTACTCCCCGTCTCGCTCCACTCGCGCCTCAGGAACAAGTAGTACATTGAAACCTTATCTAAAACACCTAGTAGTATTAACAATTTGAAAGCCTAGCATTAGGTTCGAATCCAAAGACAAAACCAACTTAGTACTTAGTGCTGGGAATATTATAATCAAGCCACACCTGTCGCAACGCTTCGCTTTCAAAATAAGGCTATAATTTCAACAAGTCTGTGAAATTTAACGAGGAATTGAGAAGTCTTATTAAAGATTAAAAAAATAAATACGCAAACAACACATGACTCCATTAAGAACGTTAGAGACACGGGTTTTTGCGCGAAAATCGAAAGCGGCGCTCCTATAAATAGTTTTATCCAGTGTTGGCAATGTGTTTCTTTTCTTTTATTCTATCTCATTTTGAGTATTGCTCTGTTGTATGTAGTTCTGCTACAGACTCATCTGAGATTGCTTAATCATGCATTTAATTCTGTAAAATCTTTACTATCAGATTTCGATTTAGACATTGGGCATCGTAGAAATGTTGGAGCTCTTTGTATTTTATTTAAAGTAGTGAATGGTGTGAATCATCTTCTGCATAAATTTTTGCCGAGATTTTATCAACCAGCCAGAGTTAGGAGTACTAAGTATTCTGAGACTGCAATTCCATCGCATTCGAAATTGGTCGCCATTCTACATCTCAGTTTTTTCTAAGTGCTTTTTACTGAGCATATGTAGATTATTGTGGAATACCTTGGCCACAAATATTGTGAATCCTCCTACGCTTGATAAGTTTATAAGATTGGCTAATGTCTTTTTTTGCGTAACTGTGGGGCTGTTTAATTCTTTTTCCTTTATTTCTTGCTGTGCTTTGACCTACACTGACGCCTTGGTGGTATAATTTCCAAAATTTTCAGTGTGGCTCTTTGCATGGTCTATATAATAATAATAATGTCTTTTTTATGCGCCCTTCAAGGCCTGAGGCCTTCCCAGAGCGCAAGTTGTGCGGAGATGAGAATGTAAAAATAATTGTTTATTTTCACATCAAGAGAAGGCAAGGCTGACATACGAGGGGCGGTCAATAAGTTTTGCGAATCGGTAGGGCAAAACAGAGGAAGGGGGATGGCTGTTTGTGGGGGTGTTACGACAAGTTATGACGTCAGGACCTGCAGCCACACGCTCCTGCCTCGTCTAGTTAAGAAGTAGTATCTGATCGCAGATCGTCAGTCACAAATTTTTCAACAAGGGAGAAGGTTGAGCACCGCGCAGTGATCAAATTTTTGACCAAGAAAGGCAAGAATGCAAAAGAGATCCATGAACACATGGTTGCAGTGTACACCGACACCGCCCCTTCCTATGCAACCATTGCTCGCTGGAATAAGGAGTTCTGCAATGGTCGTGAGTCCCTTGAAGATGACCCCCGTCAGACGTGACTAACGAGGACAATGTGGCTCGTGTGGAGAGGATGATCCTCGAAAATCGACGGGTGAAGGTCGAAGAAATCAAGCGAGAACTTGGAATATAACATGGAAGTGTTATCAACATCATCCACGACAATTTGGCCATGACCAAGGTCTGTGCCCCTTGGGGCCCTAGAAACCTCACGCCCCTTGATCCCGTAATGGGCGCGGCGATTTGCCATCCTGGCTACTGTGCTGACGGGACTCAGCAAGCCGTCTGACCACAGCCTAGCCTCTTCTCCTTCTTTCAGACAGCCTGTATTTCTCCCCTACTTTATCGCTTTTCATACAACCTCTCCCACCACTTTCTCTGGTCGGCCTCTAATTTCACAGGGTAGATGCTGAACTCCTTCTCAGCCAACCGTCCGGGATCGGGGCTGAGGGGAGGGGACAATGTTCTCTAACACCTGAGCTCCCGTCTGGGATGGATTTTGTTAACAAGCTGCTTCATCCCCACCCATACCTTCCTCGCATCCCTTTTCCTTTCCTCTTCACACACTATCAATTTTACTCCATGTCTAAGGTGGAGCCGCCATGCCGATGGACTGCCAGGCTACCAGGCGAGAGGGGTGGTCCTGAATAGCGGCACCTGGCTCTGCCAGGCCTGTCCGCACCCCTTGCATTGCGGGCTACTGCGAGGGGTGATGGGCTATTGCGTCCCGTAGAAAATTTAGGGTCACCATGCCCACTGATGAAAAAAATAAAAAATCCCCATAATTCTTCCTGTACCAACGACGGAGCCGCCTTCGGGCAGCTCCATGCCCCTTCGGTCGCTTCCCTCAAAAGAGCTGCTGGCAAGAATAATCAACCTTGCCGTGGTTAAGGCCTGTGCCTCCCCACACATGACTGGGGACGCTGCCAATGAGACCTGCGATGTCCTGAGAGGGGATGGCCAACTGGAGGCCCCTCCTGAGATAAACATGGTCCTTGAGGCAACTCAGCCTCAGACGGTAAGGCTTTCCATGGGGGGGGGGGATCCGAGCTCGGCGCCAAGCACCGAGCCCGAATCCGCCCCTATGCAAGGTCCTCCTCAAACGGCTAGGGATTCCGAGGCAGTACAAGGGGGAGGATCTCCTCCGACCGGTGCCCCTTCGACCGCCAGGACGTTCTGCATTTCGGAGAAGGACCTGGCTGAGCCCGGTCCATCTGGCCTAGGGGCTTCTGCCGGCGGAGATGAGAAGCGGGTTCGTTCCTCGCCCTCCTCTCCAAAAAAGAAAAAGACAAAGAAGACTACGGGCTCCTCTCCATCCGCGGGAGCTGCGGGGACAGATGAGTCTGCTGCTACGGTAAGCGACCAAGCCAAGATCGGCACCTCCGGCCCCTCTCCTCCCCTCCCCGGGTGCGGAGAATCTGACTATGACAAAGACCAAAAGTGCACAGGGCGGAGCCTCGATAACATCGGGGCCCCTCATTCAGAAGTTACACCGCGTTTTTGAGCCCGCTGGCTTCAAACGCTTCCTCGTCATTCGCTCCACTGATGGCACCATGTTGGCCAACGGTAACATGATCCATCAGAGGAGAGCATTAGCTAGTGCAATTGGTAGAGAGCCGTAGGTGACCCGTTTCTCGGACGGGAGCCTTCTGGCAAATGCGGCGAATCCCGCCGAGGTGGCCAAGATAAGTGCTCTTCGTACACTTGATGCCACCCTGGTGAGTGTGACGCCGCACTCTACCATGAACTTTGTGAAAGGAGTAGTTTATGCGAGGGAACTCGTTGACTACTCCATTGAGGACATCACCCTAGAGCTGGCCGACCATGGGGCGGTCAAGGTCGAACGTGTGATGAGAAAACAGGGAGGGGCCTCGAGACCCACCCCTACACTCTTCGTCACGTTCGACTGTGACGAGCTCCCTGAGTCGGTGCGTGCCGGTTGGTACCGCTAAAGCGTGAAGGCATTCGTGCCACTGCCGCGGTGGTGCTATTAATGTCACCGCTTCGGCCAAATGAATCGTTCTTGTAGACGTGCAAAGTCAGGGTCACCCGAAGTATGTGTAAATTGCTCCAAGGCCGCACACGATAAGTCCAAATCGTGTGTGGCGAAGGTTGTCAATTGCGGAGAGCCGCACCCCGCTTCTTCGAAGCAGTTGGTGCATATCTCTTTGAGAACGAAATCCTGGCCGTTCAGGCCCAGGATCGACTCTCATTCCGCGTGGCTAAGGACTTGGTCCTGGCGCGCCCGGCTCTGCCTGGGACGTCTTATGCTTCAATAGTTAGAAAGCCACTTTCTGCTCGTGGCCCATCCAGGCTAACGAGCACGGTTGTTTCCGCACCCATTCGGAGCCCTTCTGCAGGCTCTACTCAACCCGGGGCGCTACCCTGGTAAAGCTAGCAGCATAAAGGGTTCATACCCTGCCCCGGCTAAAACCAAGGCTCCCTCCTCTTTTCCCAGCGTGACCGTTTCCCGTAAGGCGAAATGGCCACGCGCCTCCACCGAGTCGTTAGACTAACATGAGGCAACACCCCTGAAGACTATCGCCAGGCCATCTTCCGAGGTTTCTAAAGCTGTCCCCTGAAAGGAGGACAGAAACAAAGGAGCTTCGGCTCCTTCGCCGACGACTAGTGGTGGGCTGAGTGGCTTGTAGACGGTGGTTCCTCGAAAAGAGGGCCTCCGAAACCGCAACGCCCGCCCAAGGTTTTGAGGCAGAGGGAGGAAAAGACTCGCTTGGCTAGCCCAACCTCCCCACTAAGTCCTCGAAGGCGACAGCGCTTTATCCGGTCAACAGCGCCCAGGGTTCTGCCTCTGGCAAACGTACGATCATTCCCGTGAGGGTCTTCTGTTCGAAGAGGACCCCCGCGTCTCCTCCGAGTTAGGCTTGGAGGGCAGAAGTGTGCAATGTTGTTGAAGGCTCGTGCAACAGTTTCAAAAAGAAGTTCATGACTCTTCAATCACATTTCATCCCTCTGAAATGTCCCCGTCGGTCTTCTGTTCAACCAAAGTGGTTTAATCGAGAAATCGGGCAACTGCTTAGGGAGAAGAGAAATGTGTACCGGCAATCGAAGATCTCGGGTGACTTTGACGAATACCGGAGGCTAGCCAGGAGAGTGAAGTCCAGCATAAGGGTGGCTAAGCGGTCTGAGGAACTCCGAGTGGCGAAACTTTGTAAAGAGAATCCCAAAGAGTTCTTTGGATATGTAAACAGGCGTAAACCAATCCGTCGAACGATTGGCCCTTTGAGGAATGAGGAGGGGACATTAAAGCATTCAGATGCAGAAAATGCCAACCTCCTCAACGACTACTTCTCTTCAGTGTTTACTGAAGAGTGTGGTCCCATTCCCCAGCCGACGGATTCCTACTCGGGGGGAAAAGCTGGAGGCAATGGACTTCACCGAAGGAGAAATAAAGAAAAAGATCGCTGCCCTAAAGACGAATAAGTCCCCTGGACCGGACGGGTTTCTACCTAAAGTGTTGAAGGAAGTGTGCGATGAAGTATCACTACATCTGTGCGCTATCTTTAACATGTCAATCCGGACCAGATGCGTTCCTAGAGACTGGCGTGAGGCGGAGGTGACTCCTATCTTCAAGAAAGGAGACCGTAACCAACCGTCGACTACCGACCTATCAGTCTGATTTCGATAGTCGGTAAACTCATGGAAAGCATCATGGTGGACAAAGTGACGTCGTATTTAGAGTCAAACCTGCTACTGAGGAGTTCCCAGCACGGCTTCCGAAGGCAACGGTCATGCCTGATGAACCTTGTAGAATTCTTCCACTTCGTTTTCAGTGAGCACGATCGGGACAAGGCGGTGGATGTGGTCTACCTAGACTTTCAGAAAGCCTTTGATAAGGTACCACACCGCCGCCTTCTCCGGAAAGTGCGAGCGCTTGGCATAGACGGAAAGGTAGCCGGCTGGATCGAGAACTGGCTAAGTGGCAGACGGCAACGGGTGGTGGTAAATGGACAGTCTTCTGAGTGGGTGCCCGTTACTAGCGGGGTGCCTCAAGGTTCTGTCCTCGGACTACTACTATTCATCATCTACGTCAACGACATGGACGGTGACATGGTTGCCAAGATTTCCAAATTTGCCGATGATACCAAGCTTGGTATGAACGTTGCAAAAGATGGAAATACTGCCCGCCTGCAGGAAGATCTTGGGAAGATTGGGGAGTGGTCGGACACGTGGCAAATGCCTTTTAACGTGGGAAAATGCAAAGTGATGCATATCGGCCACAGAAACCCCCAATCTCAGTATATCCTTAAGGGCACTGCTATGGAATCCACCGACACTGAGAAGGACTTGGGTGTAACAATCACTAGTGACCTCAAGTTCTCTAAACAGTGCATTGAGGCGGAGAAAAAGGCCCAAAGGATGCTAGGCTATATTAAGCGCCAGTTTGGTTATCGGAACCAGGAGATTGTACTGTGCATGTACAACTCACTTGTCCGACCGCACCTGGAGTATGCCGTACAATTTTGGAGTCCTTCATTGCGAAAGGACATCGCGAGATTGGAACGCGTACAAGCCAGGGCAACCAAGCTGATTTCCTCTATCCGACATAAAAGTTATGAGGATAGACTAAGGGAATTAGATCTGTTCTCGCTGGAAACCCGTAGACTGCGTGGTCAGCTCATCGAAGTTTTCAAAATACTTCGAGGGTTCGACAATGTTGACTACCGGGATATTTTCACACTGAGTGAGAACAGAACGCGCAATCACGGCTTCAAACTTGAACTGAAGCGTTACAACCGCAATCTGTGTGGAAATTTTTTCACCTACAGTATCTGCGGTAAGTGGAACGCACTTCCAGTAGAAGTTGTCAACAGTGAATCTGTTGACCAGTTCAAGTCAAGACTAGACAGGGTCTTGAAAAGTGGCCGTTTAGGGACGCAAAACAATTGAGCAGCCTTGTGCCCGCTCGATTGCAAGTCCAATGGTACCCTCTTTGAATGGACCGTAAGGTCTCCTAGTGTACCTTCTTTCCTTATTGTTACTCTCTCTCTCTCTCTCTCTCTCTCTCTCTCTCTCTCTCTCTCTCTCTCTCTCTCTCTCTCTCTCTTTGGTTATCGGAACTAGGAGATTGTACTGTGCCTGTACAACCCACTTGTCCGACCGCACCTGGAGTATGCCGTACAATTTTGGAGTCCTTCGTTTCGAAAGGACATCGCGAGATTGGAACGCGTACAAGCCAGGGCAACCAAGCTGATTCCCTCTATCCGACATAAAAGTTATGAGGATAGACTAAGGGAATTAGATCTGTTCTCGCTGGAAACCCGTAGACTGCGTGGTCAGCTCATCGAAGTTTTCAAAATACTTCGAGGGTTCGACAATGTTGACTACCGGGATATTTTCACACTGAGTGAGAACAGAACGCGCAATCACGGCTTCAAACTTGAACTGAAACGTTACAACCGCAATCTGTGTGGAAATTTTTTCACCTACAGTATCTGCGGTAAGTGGAACGCACTTCCAGTGGAAGTTGTCAACAGTGAATCTGTTGACCAGTTCAAGTCAAGACTAGACAAGGTCTTGAAAAGTGGCCGTTTAGCGACGCAAAACAATTGAGCAGCCTTGTGCCCGCTCGATTGCTAGTCCAAAGGTACCCTCTTTGAATGGACCGTAAGGTCTCCTAGGGTACCTTCTTTCCATGTTGTTACTCTCTTTCTCTCTTTTTTTTTCTCTCTCTCTCTCTCTCTCTCCTGTTTTCTCTTTCTCTTTCTCTTTCTACCGTATGGACGGAAGCAAGAATCCTTTGGTGGTGCGAAAGTGCACACTCGCTTCACACATTCGTTTAGGCACTTTGATGATATATGGGTCAGTGGGACGCAGTGGCAATAGAATTGGCACTCGACCTTCAACGGCAACTACGTCAGCACCCCTCCCAGCATCCTTCATTTGCCCCCACCCCCACCTCTTATTCCCCCATTCCTAATGTGACGTCACCACCAGCAACTAGGAAAATCATGCCGCTGGCACCCATCACCTCTAACGTTCTTTCTCTCCTTGGCAACGCAGCCAATATCAAATTACAGTACTTTCTTTCGTGTTACCATAACAACCGAAATATCAACTCGGAACAGCAGATTTTTTTTCATCTCCATATTTGCTGTTCCACATTTCGCAGATATTCATTCGCATCCTCTTAATTTATCTTCCTTATATTCACATCCCCTCTTAATATGTTAACATAAATCTGTCGGGTTGGGCGTGGGGGGTTAGAATAAAGAAAAAATCGAGTTTAAAGTCCCGGGCCTAAATCAAAATTTCGAAGTCAAACTATCTATGTCCATGCTCTACCACATAGTGGGTTAGGGCTGCAGTCTTCCCCCCCTCCCGCCTCCAGCAACTTCTACCCTCTTTCCTTCTTGATGGGGAATATTCTCGATTCGGTCAGTTGTATTTATTGAACCGAAAACCTTTGAGAATATTTGAGGTCCAGGGCGGGTGGGATTGGTGGCCCCACAACTTTTCAAGAGGTTTCGACAGTGCGGGTGTGTAGTCTGCAAGACTCAATGAGTGAGTGACCTTTGGGGTGGACATTGAGACGCGGTGTCTCACAAAGACTGTCATTGTTTCCGCGTTCACATTGCAATGCTTGCTGGCCACCGACATGCTTGCAGAGTGAAATTTTAATGATCCATTGATGGTGGGAATTGTGGCCAAGGAAATTGCCCCTGGTCTCCATTTTGTTTTTCTCAATTTCTTACCTTGATTGCGTCATAAACAATTGACATTGACGCATTCCGCACCTTCGCATTGGGAGTGAAATGTTTGTCGTGGTCTGATTGCGATTGCCATGAAACTACTCCATTCGGGTCTAAGTCACAACCTCGTGTAAGAGAAACTGGGTCAAGTTTCTGGAGAGGCAGTTGCTGTTCCTCTATTGGCTAGTTAGGTACCCTCATCCCCCCCCCCTTGTCTCCTAATTCTTAATTTCCACTTCGAACTTTTCGTTAAAAAGTTTTTCATTCTATTTTTCGCTCCAGTTTAAAAAAAAAATAAAACAAAACAAAACCTAATGTCCCTCGTGCAAAGCTAAACTGGGTGGAGCTTAGTTCTACGCGTGGGATCGATACAAGTTGTGTGGTCTTTTGGAAGGAATCGGCTGCATCATTGATTGGCTTTTGTGTTGTTTTCTCATAGTTGGTTCTTTGGGCTCAAAATGTAAACGTTTCAAACTTTGGGAATTTATTTTGAGTTTTCAAGTTGTTCTTTGCTTTGGAATTGGGGGAGGGGGCGATCTATCGGTGTATAATATCGATTGTCAGTGCGTGTCTACTACATTTATGTATACATTCGATGCCTTGTGTAGACTTATTAAACCTGGTAACTGGAGGAGGGGCACATCCCACACCGAGGGCCAATATGGAAGGCTCGGCACACTTGGTTGATTTGAACTCATTGACTTACTTTTTTCTAAGTATCCTCCCCTTCCTTATTTACTCCTTTGTTGGTTTAAGGGCCTGATCATCTGCCTCATGCTGTATCAGAAAAAAATTACTACCAGCAGGTTGTATGAGACCAAGGCTTGTGGGGTCCTGGGCGTTGGGGCACGATAATGGGAAGATCGGTTTTGCTCCAATAACCCCCTTCCCTGTGCCTAATGGGCTGACCACTTCCTGCTCTCTGGGTCTGCCACAAGAGATCTTCAGAGCCTGGCAGTCTTATCGACGAGTAGTAAGACATATTAAGCGATCCACTCTGGCTGCAGTGTTGGGAGCCATCGTTCAGTGGGTTACTTTTGTTTGGAGTTTGTCGCTGTGCAGGTGCAAATAGCGCAAAGCTGCCAGGCCTGGAGCCTGAAAAGTGCTAAAACCCTCCTCTGATTGTGCTCCACTGACGTTTAGACGCTTTCCCATTTCTCAGAATGAAGAGGCTGAGGCTGGCACAGCCGTTCTCAGTGCCCTTTATGAGTAAGGAGAGAAGAGGCTGCCTTCCCCGCCCGCCTCGTAAAAAGAAAAAGAAGGCTAAGACTCCCGGATATATTCGTAACCCCCTTGGAGACCAGGCCAAGATTGCACATCCGCTTCCAAAAGAGTGAGGGGTACGGAGCCTCTGACGTCTGTGCTCCTCATCGAGAGGTTACCCTGGGTTTTCGAACTTGTCCACTTACAACGCTTTCTCATTATTTAATCTATTGATAGGAACATGCTCTCCAAATGGCATATGCTCCATCAACGTCGGACACTAGTTAGCATTCTTGGTTTAAAACTCAGTGTCATCCACCCGCCTCTCGGTAGGAACCTTTCTGGTGAATGCGGCGAAGCCTTCCCAGGCGTACATTGTCATTGCTCTTCGAACACTTAATGGCTTTCCTGTGCAAATGACACCGCACTTTACCATGAGGGAAGTCGTTTACCACTTCCTGGAAGATCTTACATAGAGCTGGCCGGCCAGCAAGCGGTTAAGGTCGTGCGTGTGATTAGGAAATAGGGATGAGCATCGGCATGCACTTTACACGCTTTGTTACGTTAGATCGGAACAGGCTCCGTATCGGTGCGAGCTGGTTGATATCGTTATCGTTCCAAGGCTTTAGTTTCATTGCCGCTGTGGTCTTGTCACTCCCACATCTTCGGCCATACATGAAAAAATCCGTATTGCGTAAAGCTGTGGGGGAATTGCGGCGAGCCACGCCCAACTACCTCGATTCAATGCGGCTCGTATATTTTCGAGGTCTTTCCGTTCAGGCTACGGATTCATTCTTTCTTAGGGAGGCGAAGGGATTGGTCCTCCACACCTGGTTTGCTGTATCCGTGACGCTACGGTTACCGCAAGCCGGGCAGATGTCGAGATTACCCCTCGGCTGGGTTCCTGGACATTTGGGAATTGCGGGGAATGAGTGAACCAATGAGTCCGCCAGGACTGGACGACCAGAGTAGAGTTTCACTCTTTCGGCCGAGCGGAACTTAAGGTTGCGTGCCATTGCGCCGCGACTGTTCCCATGGACATACCCCCTAATGCCGCGACGGCTTCAGGTCGCTTTGTATCGTCTTTGAATTGTGCACACTCGCCGGACGTGCTGTCATTTGATGAAGCGCTCGCCTGCGCCTTATTGTGAAGACTGCTTTCTCCCCCGGACTGCTCGGCACATTCTTGTTGAATGCTACCGTTTGTTTCCCGTACTCGGGACGGGTTTGGCTACACAATTGCGGAATTATTGGAGTTTCTGAACGAGGTGGGCTTTTTGCATAACCTTTTTTTTTCCTACGTAATAGGATGCATGTTGACCCATGGGGAGGCGAGCTTCCCTCCGTCATCTGACCTTGCCTTTTTCTTAGTGTTTTTACCTGTTAACTTAGCCTAACAATACTAGGTTAGTTATTAATTTCGGCGAGTGCGCAGTTTCCTGTTCGGCGCATTAATAAAATAATGGTGAATCTCTGTGCTTAAGCTCCTTGTTGATGCTTTAACAGGTAACTCTCCAACAAACATTTGCACATATCAACAGCCACGCCGAGACCTTAAGTAAGGTGTGCCCATTAGGTGGTAAAATCCACATGTTCTCAGAACTGACAGCCATCGTTCAAATAAAATATGCCGGTTCTTTTAGATCTCGCTTGTTTTGGTTTTAAACCCCATTTGCTCTTCTCAGATATTTTCCTAGAAAAATTTAAAATCTATTCTACCTTGACTTTTGACGCGTAATTTTTTTTGTCTATATATTATAGATTTCCTTCATTTGACGCAGGTGCCATCTTCGATGGTTAGCATGTTCCCTGCGTTCATCCAACGCGGTCAAAGTCACCAGGTATCGGGATCAGTTACAACTGCTTTTTAAACAGATTAATGTCAGACATTGGCATTGAGGAGTGTACTACAAGGTTGGGGAAAAGTTACTGGAGAACTTTTATTCAATTGGCACTTTTGGAGACGTGCATGTGTGCGTCTTGGTTCGACCTTCAAACTTTAATAGTTGATGCTTCACTGTCTCACTGCGGGGGATCACCGTGGGAGGGTTAGCTCTTTCCCGGGAATAAAAATTAGGGTAGCTTATCTTGGGTGAGAAAAGATGGAATAGTTAGTCTTGCTTACAACGTAATAAGTTGTAGGTTTATGAAGCCATAATTTAATGGCCATGCGTTAGATAAATTAACCCCACTGCATCGTGCTGTGTAGAATAGGATGCTGCCCCGCTTAAGACATGATCCACTTCCTTCAATCATGTGGGTGAAGAACATGAAACCCCTAACCTAACCACCTAGGAACTCCTGTCCCATCGAGTTTTTTCCTCGTGTTTTCTTATCGTCTGGTTAAGCCCTCCCACCCTTTAAATAAAAAAGAAACCCATTCAATGGTTGGTTATTCTCCCTCCCTTCGGGTGGAACAGGGTGTTTAAACCCTTTAAATAAAAAAAAACCTTAATGGTTGGACTCTGCTTGTAAGTTATTAATGATATCCGCTCTCTTCTCTGAAACCTTATCGGTGCGATTTTTTCCCTTTTATTGACGATGTGTATTGCTTCATTCTGTGCTTGTTTTCAATAATAATAGATGGCTTAGGAATGGATATTGAGAAATCTAAAAAAATGTCAATACAGGGACTTCTGACACTTTGCTGCACTCGGTGAAAATAAAATAAGTAGTTAGATCTTAACGTCCGTGTGCGATTATTGACTTAATCATCGATCACGTGGGTCGGGTATTTGGATATAAAAGGGAGAGTGTAGGGAGGGGGAGTGTTAACAAAAAGGCTAGTTTTACTGCATGCAATGCTTTGGGGAACGAACACTGGTGTCAGTCTGAGAATGCCGTTGGTTCATTTATTTGCCCTAAGTACATGGTCGGCCCGCGACTTCAAATGGTCCCTATACCTGATAATAAGTCGTTAAACAAATTAAACCAGAATACGCATTAAAGATGATGCCGGAAAGTCTACTACGACTTTCTGCGACCAAGACCCTCATTCCCGGACTGGTATTTATCTTCCCCGCACACTACAAGGCAGGAATCCAGTCAGCCATTATCGCTACATGGCAGATATTAGAGGAGACGCCGCGCGAGAATTAGGGCTGGATGGCAAAGAAGATGGGAGACGGCGTGCGGGAATTTAAAGTGCGTTGCATTGCTCCTTGACTTTTCCCTATGCCCCTACGGTATAAAGTCATTTTTTGTCTTCTTTGAACCTTTATGGTTTGATCCAGTGGCTAACCTCTGGGGGTGAGGGGCGATCCCCCGGCTAGCATTTAAAAAAAAATGCAATTTTAATTTTTTCTTTATATTTTTGGAGATGATATCCAGTTTGGGAATTGTTTTTTGTTTAGAGAGCACTGTACTTTTAAGATGAGTTTCCTCCCCAGTTTTTATCTTTTACGAATAAAAATCGTTGTCAGCCCCGGACTCCTGGAGGAGCTACCGCTCACTCCAGACGCCCGACCTTATAGCCGTTGGCTACAATCGCGTCTCTCGATTCGTTTGCATTCCCTCGATATGGCATTTTTGTAAGTCTTGGAATTGTACCTATGTTGTTTAGAGGGGCGGCACAAACACTAGGTACCCCTCTGGCTTGATCACCTCACCATTTTGGTTTTGTTCTGGTCTGAGGTAGCTT
This sequence comes from Ceratothoa steindachneri, assembly GCA_963969495.1. Classification (NCBI taxonomy): domain Eukaryota; kingdom Metazoa; phylum Arthropoda; class Malacostraca; order Isopoda; family Cymothoidae; genus Ceratothoa; species Ceratothoa steindachneri. The sequence continues at coordinate 106,802,034 of OZ018321.1, read as the reverse complement.
CGTGACCGTTATCTGTCCAGGAACCGTGACGAGCGATGTCGCTAGCACTTGGCCCTGGTACTGGCGGCTGTCTCTTATGCGCCAGGTTATGGTGTCATAGTGTTTGGGGAGGATTCTTTTTATTGATGGTTGCTCGCTTGGGCCAGTGAGTGGTGCAGGGCCCTCAAGGGCCACCTGTGTGCTTGGCTATTATTTTTTAGGATGTTGACCATTGAATTCTGTCCGTCAGATGTTTTTTTTAGATGCCCTTGTATTTTCGACGGCTATGTCCCCGTTGGTAGCCGCTAGATGGGATCACCAAAAAAATAATCTTATGAATGCGTGCAATGCTCTTAGATTAGTCAAGTCGAGGTATTTGCCTGCACTGACCCGACTTTACGGCGCTTGTGTTCTTGGGATTTCAAAATTCGAGTCATCTTCCTCATTCGTTCACTCGCTCACGCCCCTTCGTATTTGCCGCATGCCGCTGCCCCGTTATTCGTGGGCAATTTGGGCATGGAAAAAGTATTTAAAATTATCGGCCGTGATCTTGTGCAAAAACTCTACTCGATGGTCTTTGTTCTTTTGCAGGCACACATGAAGTTCCCCTTCGATTACCCCTACTCGCCCCCGAGCGTCCGGTTTCTGACGAAAGTGTGGCACCCGAACGTCTACGAGAACGGGGACCTCTGCATCTCGATTCTGCACCCACCGGTTGACGATCCTCACAGCGGAGAGATGCCCTGCGAGAGGTGGAACCCGACCCAGGTACCTGGCGCATATCCAGTAATTCTCACCCCCCATTCCTTCGAGGAGGGAGAAACGGGATGTTTTTGCTTGTTGCTCCAGTAGTCTCCACTTTTGGCCAGTCTGGTTACTCACCTTCCACACATTTTCATGTCTAAGTTTAACCGGGAAGTGTTTTGTCTTTATAGTTCGGATTCCCCCATCAGCATTTTGTTTTTTTTAGTAAATGATTCGATTACCTCGGAGAGAGTTTCTGGGTTTGTCTGGTGAGGTGGGGTTTTTCGTCGGTTGGATGGATACTCTTTACACTCCTCTCCCTTTAATTAATTACGACGGCTTATGCCTATGATCTCAGCCCCTAGCTGAGGCTGGGCGCCATTTAACAAAAAAGTTTCCCAACGGAAAAATTCTTATTTTTTTTTGTCCCTGGGCACTTTCTGAATTTGTTCTCGGAAGATTGAGGATTTTGGTTTGGTGCTTATAATTTTGCAGGTCTGTCATCCCCCCCCCCCTCAATCCCGTGTACTTGCTATTTACCTTTCTTATTCCTTTGGTTCGGAACTCATGTTGAAGAGACATTGTATAGCTCCTATTTGACCATACATCTTGTGCAATTTTGTTTACTGTGCCTCGACTCAAATCCACAAGCGTTTGTCAAATTATAATAGATAAAATTTAGTAGGAATGATGGTACAACACAACACTCTTGGACCCGACCCATTTCTTCATATCTCTCTTCATTCTTTTTCTCTCTTCTCTTCATAGCTATCCGACTTATTTTTTACCAGTATCCAGTCCTTCTTGAAAGATCAGACGAGATAAAAGTTATCCCTTAATATCCTGTCGAATAGTCCAGATATTGGCCAAAATTCTTAAAATTAAAAATAATTGCGAAAAGAGTTGTGCATTATTTGCTGTTACGATGGAATGTAATATAAAGTTGAGTGAACCATAAATCATTAGCAAGGGATCTATTCCACGGAATTGGCTTGCATGAAGTTTTTGAAAAGTTTAAAATCAGAAAGCAACGGGTGAATCGATACTGACAATCAAAAGTACGTTTTAGCTTCTTTTGATACCTCTTGAATATTTAAGTTTCAAATTTTAATTATATAAAAACCAGGCAATGGCTTCGCCACTCCCCCCTACGGGAGAAGCTTGCGCTTCGCTACTAAGATTAAAATTTAAAATATAATAGAAAGCAGCCGTGGTTAAAGTTTTATAAATTTTCTGAACTTCGCCAATTATAATAATTTTAAAAAGGAACTCTAAATTAAATTTCCCCCCTTTCAAAATATCACGTTGCTAAAATATAGTTCTGGAAGAAGAAGAATAGAAGATATATAAAAAATAAATTTTCTGAACTTCACCATTTGTAATTCTTTGGGTTTTAAAATATCACAAAATTTCGATACTTATATTTATTTCTGAACTTCACCATTTTGTTTTTTGATATTATAAAAGAATTATTAGAAATAACTTTGATAAAAAAACAAGTCATAACCAAACTAAAATGAAATTATTATCCAAATACTACAAAAAATCCCTTTCTTAAATTAGCTTTCTTTAGTTTAGGGAAGTCCATCGATATCGATGATGGCGGATGTCCTCAGGGCGTTCTCCGACCTTGTTCAGGGTCGGTTTGCTGAGGACATCAAACCTGTACTAGATTTAAAGGAGTAAGAAGGCGTGCTCACCTCAGACCCGTATCTTGACCAAAGTGAGAAGATTCCTGGTGGCAGGAGAGTACTCAAGACGACCAGGCTTCATCTTCGGCTACAGGGGGCTGCCGAGACACCGGTCTGCTGGCGCTCGCCTAGAGTCGCCCCCAGTCCTGGTTTTATTATCGAGGTTATCCTTCCTCTATGTAGGAATTGCGGGGAATGAGCGCGCCAAAGAGTCCGCGAGGACTGCGACCCAACCAGCGTTTCGCTCTTCCTCACACCGACTACATGGCAGGAATACGGGCAGCTCTTCGGACTGCTTGGCAAAGAAGATGGGAGACGGGCGAAGGGAACTTAAAGTTGCGTGCCATTGCGCCGCGACTGTTCCCATGGACCTATCCCCCAATGCCGCGATGGCTTCATGTCGCTTTCTATCGTCTCCGAATCGGACACACTCGTGTGACGCATGGCTATTTGATGGAGCGCTCGCCTGCGCCCTATTATGACGATTGCGTCGTCCCCCAGACTGTTCGGCACATTCTTGTCGAATGTCCCAGTCTGGGTGATCTTCGCGCACGTTACCTGTCCCGGTACCGGGATGGGCGGGTTCGTTACCGCCTGTCCCTTGTACTCGGGACGAGTGCGTGCACATTGACTGGTGGACTTGTTGACTTCTTTGGGGAGGCCGGCCTTCTCCCTATTATTTAACCAGGTTTTTTTGTTTTTTTTTGTTTTGTTTGTTTTTTCCCTTATAGGTCGCACGCTCCTGCGCCGGGGGGGACCTCCCCCCCGACGCAGGAGCTTGCTTACTACTCATTTCCTTTCCCCTTTTTTAAATTTTTGATGTTGTGTTTGAGAGTTTTTTTTGTGTGTGTTATTGCATTCGATTTTAAAGTAGCCTATTACTAGGCAGTTTTTAATACGGCGACTAATGCCCAAGTAATCAGTCGCCAGATGAACTCTTAAAAAGTTTTTCCTGCCTTTACTAAGCCTAAAAAAATAAGCACTTATTTGAAAACACCCAAAGCAAGAGTAAATTATTAGGAGACATGTAGTGAAAACCTTTAAATTTGTGTAGATCAAAACCTCGTTGCCAGAACCAGATAGGTCGTAGCTCACCCCGAAGGGTCTGCCTGCGAAGTGCAAGCTCTTCCTGTAAGGAATGACGAAGCCGCTCCTCTTATAATAATTATAATTTAGGAGCCTCCATGCACGAGTAGGTAGAGACAGGCAACCGACTCAATTGTGTCTGCATTGAATCCGAATGGAGATGGATACAAATAATTTATTTATCGTGTTTTTGTTCCTTTCAAAGTATTAGCATCTCTTTATACTAAAACTCCAAAACATACATTCCATATCCACTGTACAACACAGCAAATGCCCTTGCTATCCTTAAGATACATACACGCAGTCTTCCTTGGTACTTTTGCCTGAGGGCCACGACTACTGGAAGACATACCGCATCCATCTATAGGCAAAAAGAATTTCTGCTATTCGCCTTGCGCAGTCCATATGCGCCTGTGTGTGTATATATATATATATATATATATATATATATATATATATATATATATATATATAATCAGTTAGTCCTGGACATTCGTTGACAATTTATTGTAATTCCTATCCTGGCTGGAACTGTGAAGGTCTTCATTTATTTGAGTTTCGAGCCTGGTTCCACTTAATCCCTCGTGGAAAGAGTTTCGTATTTGAAGGTCAGCGTGTCCATTTTAGGGTTATTTTTTGTTTGTTTGTGTGTAGGGGGGGGGGAATCTATTTAAAAAACAGTTGCTGAAGGTCTTGCCTCTAACCACCTTCTCAATGATGAACTGGCGGGCGGTTTTTTTCATCGACCTCCAACACTCTCCGAGTTTTGTTTGTGTGCAATTGTTTGGCATGTTGTCAACATACACCCTTGGTCAAAAGTATAAAGCACTCCTCATAAATTTATATCAAGTTTTAGGTCTATCTATCCATACTTTTCATCCCACAAGACCAAGTAATGAATTTCTATTTCAGTAGGACAATGCTCCATGCTATACATCCAACCACACCAAGAATTGATTAGAGAAATAAAGGAAAATTACAGGCTAAATGGGGGTAAAATAGCGTCAGGAATTGGTGAAATCTATGTCAGAAAGAATTATGGCTGTAATTAAAAATTAATATATAATATATTAAATTCATTCACTACATATGTCTAATTACATTATATGAATAATTCCATAGGCTGCTTTATACTTTGGCCAAGGTTTGTTTGGTTCCTGTTGGTAAGCTTATGCGGTGTTTGTTGGCGGTAGATTCTGCGTCGAGACCCGTTTGTCCAGCAGTAGATGTTCCTTAAGTGTCAATGCTTAGTGGAATGCTACTTGGGAGAGGCTTTTGATGCCGAGGATAAATGTCCTGCTATATTATCTGTATGAGGTTTTCGTTTTGGAATATTGGGTGTATTCTGTGTATTTATATCATAGAATCCTACGTATTTTTCCCAGAGGATCGTGCGGGACTTGAATATACAAGGTGCGCCTGTTATTTGAGAAAAAAAAGCAAAAAAAACCTGAAGAATATATTTGCATTGAATTTAATGTTTGTGCATGCGTATAGAATGTTAATGTTAAGTAAACCCGCTTTTGAAGCCTCTGTGCGGCTTCGAAAGCTATAGCATCAACGGATCAGGTAGTTCTCATACGTCCATAACGTCATCGATGGCATCCTTCAATGAATTCCTGGCACTGTAAAGTTCCGGTTGGTCTGCCTCTTAACGACGTGCCCCGTGAGAAGCAGGGCTATTTGCTTTCCTGGCCGCCGTACTGACGGGACTAAGCAGTCCGTCCGGCCCTTTTTAACACCCTGTCTTCTTACCGTGCTTCCTCACTTTCCCTACAACCTCTCCCACAACTTTGTCTGGTCGGCCTAAAATTTTACAGGGAAAACACCAACCAGCTTCGTCTCGCCCAACAATCCAGGATCGGGGCTGAGTAGGTAGGGGGCAATCCCCCCTCACCCCTGAGCTCTGGTTTGGTGTGGTGGGTTTTTAACAACCTTCCTCATTACCACCCTCACCTTCCTCACATACTCTTTCTCTCTTTTCACGGCCCCGTAAGGGGCGCGGCGAATTTCCTTCCTGGCCGCTGTGTTGAAGGGACTCAGCGCCCTGTCAACCTCTCCAACAACTTTCTCTGGTCGGCCTATATCGTCACAGGGTAGTTGATGATCTTCTCGGCCAACAATCCCTAACCCTTGATCTCCGGTTTGGTTAGTGAGTTTTTAACCTTATTCATCCCCACCCATACCTTCCTCACATCCCTTTTCCTTCTCACTTCACTATTTTCTTTTACGCCGTGCCCAAGGTGGAGCCGCCATGCCGAAGGGCTGCCAGCTCACCAGGCGGGAGGGTGGCCTAAAATGGCGGCTCATGGCTCTGTCAGCCCCATACGCACCCCTCGCAGAGCGGGCCACTACGAGGGGGTGATTAGCGTTTGCTTCCCGAAGAAAGAATAGGGTCCCCATGCCCGATGATGAAAATCTAAGAAAAAACCCTCTTCCCCTTTCCCCACAGTTACACTGAAAAAATGGAGCCTTCCCTTCGTCCTGTGCTCTCGCAGGGGACCTTCCAAATCTCTTTAACCGGAGAGGATGCTTACTCCTCTCCTTTGCCTATGGGCGTAGGGGACCCCCTCACCCCTTTGTCTGGGGTGCCCTCGGGTGCCTCCCTTTTTCCAGCGGCATTGCGCCCCTTTACTTTCCAAGGAGACTGCCAACAAAGCCAGCAGGCAGCCCATAACCGACCTCTCCCCATTGAAGCGGCTCGGCAGGGCAAGCCTCCCTTAGTGGGAGAGGGAAGACAGGGCCTATCGGCCGCTTTCCTCCGGAGACCTGCTGGCTAGCATACTAACCTTAGCGGGGATCAAGGCCTGTGCCTCCCCATACTCTACTCGTGACTCCGCTGCCAATGGGACCTGTGATGTCCTGGGGGGAGGCAAATGGAGGCCCCTCCTCCCCGAGATAGAGATGGTGCTTGAGGCATTCATGGGGGTGAATCCGGGCTCGGCGCCAAGCACCGAACCCGAGTCCGCCTCTATGCAAGGTCCTTCTCAAATGGCTTGGGTCTCCAAGGCAGTACAAGGAGGGGAGGGATCTCCTCCGACCGGTTGCCCTGCGACCGCCAGGACCTTCTCCATCTCGGAAAAGGACCTTGCTGAGGCCAGTCCATCTGGCCCGGGGGCTCCTGCCGGCGGAGAGGAAAAGCCGGTCTATTCCCTGCCCTCTTCTCATAAAAAGAAAACAAACAAAAAAAAATACTAAAACTTTAGACTGGGGGCTCCTCCCCATCCGCGGGGGCTGGGGAGACGGATGGCTCTGCTACTTCGGTAAGCAACCAAACCAAGATCGGCACCTCCAGCCTCACTGCTCCCCTGGGTGCGGAGTCCCTGACAAAGACCAAAAGTGCAAGTGCGCAGAGCGGAGCCTCGATTACGTCGGGGCCCCTCATTCAGAGACTACCCGACGTATTAGAGCCCGCTGGCTTCAAACGCTTCCTCGTTATTCGCTCCACTGATGGCAGCATGTTGACTAAGGGCAACATGATCCATCAGAGGAGAGCTTTAGCTAGTGTGAATGGTAGAGAACCGAAGGTGACCCATTTCTCGAACGGGAGCCTTCTGCCCAATGCGTTGAATCCCTCAGAAGCGGCCATGATTAGCGCCCTTCGGGCACTTGATGGTACGCCTGTGAGATTGACGCCTCACTCTACAATAAACTTAGTGAAAGTAGTTTATGCGAAGGAACTCGTGGACTACTCCATAGATTACATTACCTTAGAGCTTGCTGATCATATGGCGGTCAAGGTCCAACATGTGATGAGAAAACAGGGAGGGGCCTCGTGACCCTGAGTCGGTGCGTGCCGGTCGGTAGAATCCCAAAATAAGACCAAAAGTGAGTAGAGCAGAGCCTCGATTACGTCGGGGCCCCTCATTCAGAGGTTACCTGGCGTTTTAGAGCCAGCTGGCTTCAAACGCTTCTTAGTTATTCGCTCCACTGATGGCAGCATGTTGGCCAAGGGCAACATGATCCATCAGAGGAGAGCTTTAGCTTGTATAATTGGTAGAGAGACGAAGGTGACCCGTTTCTCCGATGGGAGCCTTCTGGCAAATGCGGCGGATCCCTCCTAGGCGGCCAAGATAAGTGCTCTTCGGACACTTGATGGCACCCCGGTGAGTGTGACGCGGCGAATTTATGCGAGGGAACTTCGTAGACAACTCCATAGAAGATATCACTCTAGAGCTGGCCGACCACGGGGCGGTCAAGGATGAGCGTGTGATGAGAAAACAGGGAGGGGCCTCGAGACCCACCCCTACACTCTTCGTCACGTTCGACTGTGACAAGCTTCCTGAGTCGGTGCGTGCCGGTTGGTACCGCTACCGCGTGAAGGCATTCGTGCACTGCCGCTTCGGCCATACGAATCGCTTATGTAGACGTGCAAATTTTGGGTCACCTGAAGTCTGTGTAAATTGCTCCAAGGCCGTACAAGATAAGTCCAAATCGTGTGTGGCCAAAGGAGCTTCGGCTCCTTCGCTCAGGCCTAGTGGCGGGCTAGGTGTCTCGGAGACGGTGGATCCTCGAAAAAATGACCCCTTGCCTCCGAAGCCGCAACGCCAGCCTAAGGTTTCGAGGCGGAGGGAGGAAAAGACTCGCATGGCGAGCCCAACCTCCTACAATAAGTCCTCGAAGGCGACAGCGCCTTCAGCGCATTGTCCGGCCAACAGCGCCCGGGGTTCTGCCTCCGGGAAGTGTACAGCCATTCCCGTGATGGTCTTCGAAGATGGCCCCTCGTCTCCTCCGAGCTAGGCCTGGAAGGCATATTCCTGTAATGGAATTGCCCCGGACTCCGGCCAACTGGGACGAGTTGTGGAGGCGAGGCTCGTCCCGTTTCCCGTTAGTTATCTTTTTGCAGGAGATCATGCTGGGCGCATGTCCCCTCCCCACCTTCCTGGGGTATAAGGGTTTTACGACCCCATTACCACGGGATCTGGGCCGGGCGGGAGAATGTGCGATTTACACCCGGCATGATGTATAAGTTCTCTTCGCTTTAGATACCTCCTTTCAGGCAGTAGCTTTGCAGCTGCACCTTAATAGGACGTATACTGTTATTTCCGCCTACATTCCCCCGTCGACTTCGGTCGCGTTGTGGCACGGTTGCCGAAGCCCTTTCTCTTGCTCGGAGATCTAAACGGTAGACGGGGAGACTACTCTATCAATCCCTGGGGTCAAGTCCTGCCCGACCTGATCGACGAGCTTGTGTCCTAAATGTGGATGAGTTTACGCATCACTGCCCGAGGACCGCTTCATTTTCCTGCCTCGATCTATCTTTGTGCTCTCCGGATGCATAGCCTGATTTTGATGGAGGAGTGGTCGATGACCTCCATGGTAGTGATCATTTCCATTCAAATATCATTTTCTGGGCCGCTGCCGCCCGAGAGCCTCCTCGGGTGATGCTTGGCGCGGTGGTCTGCATTTCAGGAAATGACTGAATTCTCTATCTCACTCGAAAAGTTTAGGTCTGTAGATGAGGCCATTGAGTTCTTCTCCGGCAACCTCATCGCCGCGGGCCTAACTACTATTCCTATAAGGTATGGCCGTTTTGCACGCCGACCACTTCCGTGGTTGTCAGGCGAGTGTGAGACGATCTTCAATCAGAAGGGTTATGCCTACATGCGCTATAAGCGCCGCCCGAACGATTTCACTGTTCGTGAATTTCGTCCGCTTATAGCTAGGTTCCGGTATATTTCGAAGTACGCCCGCCGCTCTTCTTGGCGGCCATACGTGTCTTCACTTAACGGGTAGACCCCTCTAGCAGAGGTGTGGAAGTGAGTCAAAAGCGTTGGGGCATGTTCTCGCAGGACCCCCCTCCCATTCTCCAGGAGAATGTGACCGCAATCTCGGACCCCGCGTCCGTGGCGGAATCCTTCGCGACCGCTTTCTTCCCATTCTCTAGCCGTGGTGCTGCTCCGCCAGCATTCAATGCACCTCGTGATTTCGCGGAATGCAGCCGGCTGGACTTTCCCTCCAGAGGCGGAGAACCCTTCAACGACAGGTTTACTGTGAGTGAGTTGTGCTCCGCTCTTGCTTCGTGCCCGGACACCGCCCATGGTCCGGACGATGTCCCGTACGCCATGGTTCGACACCTGGGTGAGCAAGGCATGGCCTTTCTGTTAGATTGGTTCAACACAATCTGGGTGGAGGCTCTCGCGGTTTATTTGCGAATCGCTACTGTGCTCGCCTTTCGCAAACCGGGGAGAAATCACTCTACTCCGGCTGGTTTCTGCCCAATCTCTCTTACCTCTTGCGTGTGCAAGTTGATGGACAGCGGAGTCCACCTGTCTTCTGCACAATGCGGCTTCTGCAAGTTCCACTCCACGTCGGATGCTCTGCCCCGACTGGAAAATGCCGTCTGCGAGGCTTTCCTTCGTAGACAACACTACGCCACGGTGTTTTTCGATCTGGAGAAAGCCTATGATACCGCATGGCGATACGGTATCATGGAGAGATTGTACACGATGGGGGCGAGGGGACGCCTCTCAGTCTTTATATCTGAATTTTTGCGAGATCGTCTATTCCGCGTACGGGTGGGGCGAGCCGTATCCGACCCAATGGAGCAGGTCGAGATCGTCTATTCCGCGTTCGGGTGGGGGGGAGCCGTATCCGGCCCAATGGAGCAGGAAGAGGGTGTCACGCAGGGAAGTGTCCTCAATGTCGCATTCTTTGCCCTGAGCATCAACGGCAGTCGCCAGATGGGCACCTTTGAAGAATAAATTTGCAACCATCTGCGAGATGCTAAAATTGTCCTTATCTCTACTTATTTTTCTTTTACTTATTCATTTTCCTAGTAGGTTCGGTCATAAGGTTTTCTTTACTTTCTTCTTCCCTCATTACCTGATAAATAAATAAAATTTCCTCAGTAATTTGGGCAAGAGGAAGACCCATTCCGTCTTCTGGTGTGCCCACCGAAATGTTTTTCTCTGACCGCAATTGTGGTAATGGGCAGATATTATGTGGAGCTCGTCTTCTAATGGCATTGGAGTGTGCCAACCCTACCTTACGGCTAAGTGGTTGATGATGATGATTGAAGCCCTAGGGTACTTCAAGTCTAGGACAACGAAAAAAAGGTTCTTAGTAAATTAGAGAATTTACTCAAGATATATCATATGTGACCACCTCTTCACATTGTAGAACACTCACACTGGTATGTTTACCCATTAGGTTAGGGCCTTTTTGGTCCATATAACTTTTCATATTCAATCTATCTTGCACTTTTCCAAATCAAGCCTCCCCTCGACTCGAACACAAGAAATGATTTATGCCAATGTTGTCTTTGAATATTATTTATTGAAACCTTTGCTTCTATGTTGTTGTTTTTTCAAGTTGTACTTTCGTTAACTCGTTGGTAACGAGTGATGGTCTTTTGACAGAGCGTCCGCACCGTGCTGCTGTCTGTGATTTCTCTGCTGAACGAGCCCAATACGTACTCTCCTGCCAATGTGGATGCGTCTGTCATGTACCGCCGCTTCAGGGACTCCAAAGGGAAAGACAAAGAATACGAAAATATCATCAGGTAATATCATGGGGATTCCACTGATTTGAAATTATTGACTGGTGGTGATGTCCAGATGACGAGCGGTGGTTAGTTCTTATTGGGTGGCTAGGTATATTTTGTCATTTGTGCCCCCGTGACGAGCAGAGCAAGCCTGCGTGGTTAGTGTGAGTTGGTTCTTTCAGACACTGTTATAGGTTTGGGAATGTTTGTTCAACCTGCTTTATTTCGACGACTATGTTCTTGATAGTAGTGGCCAGAATGACGCTTTTGAACGAAGATAAAAAAATGTCAGGTTAGATAGATATGGCTGTCCTATGTTATTAAGCCTGATTCTGGTAATATAGATCTTTTCGACAATTTAGAGCAACAGTTTAAATATCGATCATTAGTATAGGCTTTTAAATTATTATTGTGCTCGATGTGCGTCGCTGTACAGGTGCACACACCACTCTTGATGTATAGGGTATGTTTCGAAGCATGCTTGTCGCTCTATCTGGCGGGCATACGTGTCTTCACTCTAGCAGAGGTGTGGAAGTGAGTCAAAAGGATTCGCGGTAAGTTCTCGCAGCCCTCCCGTTCTCCAAGAGAATGGGATCGCAATGCTGCTCCGCCAGGATTTAATCGGCGTCGTGATGTCGCGGAAGGCCGCCGGCTGAACTTTACCTCCAGAGGCGGAGAACCCTTCAACGACAGGTTTACTGTGAGTGAGTTGCTCTGCCTTCGTGCGCGGACACTGCCCCTGGTCCGGACGATGTCCCGTACGCCATGCTACGACACCTGGGTGAACGAGGCATGGCCTTTCTGTTAGATTTGTTAAACAGATCTGGTTAGAGGATATCCCCTCAGATTCCTGGCGAATCGCTACTGTGTTCGCCTTTCGAAAACCGGGGAGAGATCACTCACTTGCACACGCAGGAGGTTAGAGAGATTGGGCCGGTTTCCGCCCAATCTCTCTAACCTCCTGCAAGTTGATGGAGAAATTGGTAAATGTTAGACGAGCCTTTTTCCCGGGCTGCGAAGGCTACCTGTCTTGTGCACATTGCCCCTTCTGTAAGTTTCACTCGGGACTGGTTCGTGCACACGACTTTTTGGTGGAGGCTGGCCTCCTCCACTTTATTTGACGGTTTTTGTAGGTCGCATGTTCCTGTTCCGGGAGGAGGCGGGCCTACCCCCGACGCCGGAGCGCGCTTCTTTCTTGTTGCCTTTTGTTTTTTTAGCCTCTGCTTACTTAGCCTTTGTTTTTCTTTTTATCTTTGTTATTTGCTATCTACATTTTTTTGTTTTTTTTTAATCTAGCCTGGTAGTAGGCTCTGTTGTGTAAGGCGACTTTTGCCATAGTAGGCAGTCGCCAGATGGGCTGTCAAAATAATTTAAAAAAATTATAACCTTTATGCTGCAGGAAGATATTCTCGCTAAGCTCTATGTCAACGACCTGTTTATCTAGTTTCGTGCTGCCCAAATGCCGACTCTGTTGACCTCAAAAACAATTAAACCGCATCTCTCGCTATGCCGTAGCTCGCAGATTTCAGTTTTCCTTGGCCAAGACTAAGGTGTTGCATTTCTGCCGCCTTCCACGGCTCCACCCTTACCCACACATTTTCTTAATTGGGGTTCGCCTAGAAGTGGTGGATTCGCACCGTTTCCATAGTCTTGTTTTGACCGGCGTCTCACCTGGGAGGCTCATATTCGCAGCCGTAGGATATCTTGTACCTGCGCCATGGGCATTCTTTGTAACGTCATGGGGTGCTGATAGGCTTACTGCCTTGCTTTTCTATCTATCCTATGTTCGTTCGATGCTTGACTATGGATGCGAGTTTTATGCATCCGCAGTCGAGTGTGTATTGTGGAAGGTGGACTGGATCCATCACACCGGTCTCTGTTTGGCGACCCTTGCCTTCCACATTTTCCCCATTGAGAGCCTTCGATGCTGGGGAGATGCCCTTCGTTCTGCGCGGCCCATCTCGACGCTGCTTATGCCGCCGGGAGACGCCAGTCATACCCTAAGCCCTTTGCGTTCAGGGCTAGGAAACTCCTTCGAGAGCTCGGTATATCTCTTGGGCCGGTGGCGCTCCTGCTTCTGCCCAGAACGCCACCCTGGAGGTACCAACCACCTTTGACTATTTGTCGCCACGCTTCTGCTCCCAAAGTTTCTACAGCGCCGAGAGTATTGCGTTCGGCCTTCTTAGAACACACTCCGTGTCACGCTGGAAGCGTTCTAGTGTATTCAGATTGCTCAAAGCCTGAGGAGGGACTCTGTTTCCACTGGATCCTATCTGAAGTCAGCGGGGCTTCGCCTTCTCAGGGCCTAGCTGCTTGCAATAACCCTCTCGATACGGGAGATAACGCGACGTGCACGGTTCGGAGACCGGATTGTGATCTGCGACTAACAACGTGCTTTGATTGCTCTCGGAGCATTGGAATCTCTACACTGACTGTTTCGCGGCATCCGCGTCACCACGGTTGCCGCGATCCTCCGGGACGCCGAGATTATTATATCTTGCTGGATTCCTGGACATGTAGGAATTGCGGTGAATAAGTGCGCCAAAGAGTCCGCGATACCTGGGGGACCAGACCAACGTTTCGCTCTTCCTCACCGATTACATGGCAGGAATCAGGGCTGGTTGGCAAAGAAGATGAGAGAATGCTGAGGGGAACTTAAAGTTGTGTGCCATTGCGCTGGCAACTGTTAACATGGACCCCCCCCCTCCCTCCTCCCCATGCCGCATCCGCTTCAGGTCGCTTTCTGTCTCTTCGAATAATTGTCCACACTAGCAAGACGCACAGCCATTTGATGGAGCGCTCTCTTGTAATTTATTTCGACGCCTGCGTTGTTTCCCAGATTGTTCGGCACATTGTTGTTGAATGTTCCAGTTTTGGTGATCTTTGCGCACATGACCTGCCCCGGAACGTGGTCGCTACCTCTTGTCCTTTGTACTCGTGACAGGTTCGTATACATACATTGGACTGTCTTTTTGGAGGAGGCTCGTCTCCTCCATTTTTTTTTACTATTTGTAGTAATGTTATTACGGCGACTTTTGCCCTTGTAGGCCGTCTCCAGATGGGCTGTTAAAAAATATCTGACACCCATTATATTTCCTGTCGCAATCGTTATATTTGAAATATTTTACAAGAAAACTTGGACAACAATCATTATTCTGGGTGACTTTCCCCTCCTGGTCAAACACTAGCTACTGTATACCCTTTCGTATTTTATTATAAACCTGAGAACACAAATTGTCTTAACCATAAAGGTTTTTGCTTTATCAGTGACTCATTACCCCATTCAGTATCTACAGTTCATGCATTTATTAAAAAAACTTTTACCTGCCATAAATGATATTCTTCCAAAATGCACAAAAGTTCACTTTTTTTTAGATGGTTGTGCTGGAATGAAGTGTGAATAGGGTTTTCGGCACCAATCGTGGCAAGAATGGCTGTGATGGGATGGCATTCTTCAGATAAATTGCCAATCATAACTAACACCTTAGAATTTTTCAAATTTTCTGTAAATTATTTTACTGAAATTCAATTCTTTTACATTCCATCTGATTACATATCACAATTGAAGAACAAATGCAATCTAGATTTGAGACTGCTCAAACCTTAACAGGTACACAAGGATTCCATGAAATTATTCCCAACAGTTTGATGACTGTCAAATCGTTCAAAACAAGTCAAAAGAATATACTGACCACCAAATTTCAGCCGATATATCCATTCTTTCCACAATTTACATTGACTACAATGCTGGCCAAGATGTTCTTCACCTAGTGTTTGTTGAAGAAATCTCAGATAACATCGACTGAAATTACTTCATGCACCAGGTTGCGCAAAATTCCCTTTTTTTGTCCACTGAGGATACATGTTAGATAGTGATGAAGAACATTTTGAGTGTGTTCAGTGTCCCCAAATTGAATGCAGGAGTCATAATCACATTTAGTTGACCCAAAAGAAGCAGCAAAATTTCCTTCTAACATGTTACTGTCTATGTTATCTATGCTGTTGTCAATGCTAAAAAATTGTTTATTTGCAATTTTTTATAAACATAAAAAGTTCAATACATTTCACCATGTATATTGAGCAGACCAAAAGAAATCATTCATTCTAAGAAACAAAAGAGAGAGTGCTTTGGGGGGAATTTTTCTTTTTCATTTGCCCTTCCCCCCAGCCCCCACACACACACTTACAACTTTAGATGGCCGTAACTTTTTATTGTTTCCAATGTAAAGAACTAAAAATTCTCTTTTAATGGATTTTTGTTTAACCTAGGTAAATTAGGGGCTGAGAAGTCTATAATTAGCGGGGTGTGGGCACCCACCCCTAAATTGGTATATACATAACTTTGCTTCTAATTAAGATATTGAAACATGGATTTCAGACTTGGTGGTTTCAACCAGAAATCTACCAATGCACGATTTTTTCATCAAAATCTGATGGGGTGGTTCTATATTTCAAAATTTTTGCCTGATTTGTTAGAGAATTGGCCATCTGTCATTCCTTGGGTTTATCTTTGTATCTTTGGTCCTGGTCGATGTTTTTCCCATCAGAGAAAAACCAAAGCATTCCAGCTACTTTGTTTCAACATGGAGAGCAAGCGCTTTGCACATCAAACCATTCTCGTCTGTCTTACCCGACATGAACTGACCTCTCCGCATTAGATATGACTTGTAATGGATATCCATGAAAAACTCTTGTCGAATTTTTTCCTGTACTTTCTGCATAAATTTTTTGGTTCTGCTGGAATTAGAACCGTGTTTTTCGTGCTTGCGTTTAGCTGCTAATGTTTGGATCCCTATCAACATCTTTCAGGTCTTTTCTAACTTTGGCAACGAAGAATCGGTAAATTTTCTGAAAGCGAGCAATCTCGGCATCATACTGAGCTTTTATGGCAACGATTACAACGTGTTTTTTCATTTGCTTCGTCACTTTAATGTCATTCATTTATTAATCTGAAAAAGAAATTTGAAAAAATAGTTATAAGAAAGTTAAGAGCTATTTAAAATGATCTCAAAATACTGACGCATTCTGTATAATAATCACAAACTATTGTTTGATGTTTTTAAATCGTCGGTTTTATGCCACGACAGACTGTCAGGGGTGTAGTTGTTGTAAATGTGCGTTGTTGTTTTTTCAGGAAACAAGTAACACTGTCTCGAAGTGAGGCTGAGCGCGACGGAGTCGTTGTGCCGACCACATTGGAGGATTACTGCATCAAGACTCGCTCGAAGCCTGACCCGGAGCCCGTCGACATGGCGGATTTCTACGACGACGATTATGACATCGACGATGAGGAGGAAGATGATGAAGATGAGGATGCTCTCTCCGATAACGGTCAGTGAATGTGACGAAGATAAGCCATTCGAGAGGTTTGTCACCCGCTGGGAAGGGGGACATAACACTACTGTCGCGCTGTCTCTATCGCCCACTCTCACGATGGCCGGCTCTACGGGCTTCCCAGGGATTGTTATTCTGATCTTGATGTGAATTTCATCTGGTCGGAGGACGGTGTCCACATTGGAAAAGGACGAAAGTTACACCTTTCGTTCCCTTTACAATTCTCGACGAGGTCCTCCGACCGGATAATGAAATTCGCACTAAAATCAGAATAAAAATCTCTGACGATCATTATGGCACCAAAAGGTGCAGCAGAAAACCAACCCTTCATGACCCCAAGGGCGGGAGCACTCGTTATCCGTCAGCCCCTTCTGCATGTTCCGTGACAGAATACTACTATGGTGCGCCATCCTGCTTTCGCTCGTGGGAAGCAGACGTCGCTCTTGACAATGTATTCAAATTTACATAAAGATCAAAATGACAATTTCGCTGAGCCCAAACGCACCAAGGGTCGGCCTCATTGGGGGAGGAAGGTGGCCGGATAATAATGTTTGTACGCCTGTATGTGGGTGAGGTAAGAAGCGACTACATGGCGACTGTTCTCATGGACGGCTTCGGGTCTCTTTCTGTCGCCTTCGAATTGGGGGCACTCGCGGGACGCACCGCCCCTTTTGATTGGGGGACCACTCTAGACTGTTCCGCACATTTTTGTTGAATGTCCCACCCTGGGTGAGCTTCGCGCACGTTACCTGCCCCGGCACTGGGACGAGCTGGGTCGCTACCCTTTGTCCTTTGTTCACGGGACGGGTTCGTGTACCCACACTTGCGGACTATTTGCCAACCTACTTCCATTTTATTTGAATCTGGTGTTGGTCTTATGATCCTGCTCCGGGTGAAGGTCTACCTCCCTCCCCCCGATGCCGGAGCGCATCGGGGTTTTGCTTTTGTGAATTTAAAAGTATCCTATTATACTGGGCTGAAATTTTAATTGCACGGACTTATGCCCTTGTGGCAGTCACCAGATGAACGCTGTAAAAAAAAACTTGTCGGGGTTCTTTTCCTTCCATCCCATTTCGCTCGTTAATGAATTAACCAGTAATAATTCTCCCTCTCCTTCAGAGCTCGAAGATGACGGCGATGACAGCGGAAACGGAGAATCGTGATAGGCGAATTGTCCCACTACGTTTTCCGCCTCTAATCATAGCCCTTT
This sequence comes from Ceratothoa steindachneri, assembly GCA_963969495.1. Classification (NCBI taxonomy): domain Eukaryota; kingdom Metazoa; phylum Arthropoda; class Malacostraca; order Isopoda; family Cymothoidae; genus Ceratothoa; species Ceratothoa steindachneri. Next base: position 106,784,504 of record OZ018321.1, on the reverse strand, counting down.
TATTAATATTATCATCTTCATCATAGTACATTTATGCCAAGAATCAATCACTCTTAGATCAAACATAACATTATTCAGTAATTTTTGTCGAATTTTATTTCAATTCGTCCATTTTCCCAAATTGGAAGACGAATTGTGGCCAATTGTCCCTTCCTTTTTTAAAAGATTGAAACTTGTATTATTGGCGCCAGGTATTGTTAATGTAACATAAATATGAATGAAAATGCCTAAAAATTCCCTCTTAAAACTATCGTCCAAGACGTGACAATTCTTTGGTTGTTTTTGCTACCCCAATTGCGTCTCTCTATTCCGGGATTTTAACCTAATAAGCCGCCGGTCGTAAGTTTGATCTTTTCAAGAGTAAGATTAATTCCGTCTTACAAGAGATGAAAGACAGAATTCCTTGGCTGTTCTAATCATTCGAAGCAGAGCTCTTGGTTCATGCCGGTTCCTCAAGGTTTTGAATATACTTAATGAGCCAGTAAAAAGAATTGCTTCAGTAACCTGTTTTTTTCTTTTCATGGTCTTTACCTCTGTTTTTTTTTCTCGCCCTCAGTCATCATTCGATTGGTCATTTTTACTAGTTCCTCAGTATTTTGCTCTTATAGGTACCTTATTTAATATTTTTTATAGGACCTTTAATTACAATCTTCGTGATGTACATATCATTTTTTAATAGGCTTTTTAGTGTTTTCGTCCATATACTTGTGTATTATAACACAAAGTTGGTTTAACCTTTTTTTGTAGGTTTTATCACACGGTACTTAAGTACAGCATTGTGGTAATTTTACATATAGCTTTTGATTGTGCTCCTGTTGCACACTGTTCAGTTTTTAGTAGTAGTGTTCATATTTTAGTGTCTTCACTAAATTAGTATTAGGTTGAAAGCTTCGAATTTTGGTGTTAGTTTGGAGATTGGATGGGGGAGGGGCTGTAATAAACTACAGTCTGTTTTTATTCCCCAATAAAAGAAAATAATCGATAACTTGGTTATGTTTCAGCTAAATTTTGCTGAATGTCAAAGATATGGGAGTGGCTATGGTTCCACCTACCACTTGTTTGCTTGCGGAAAATATTAAAATCTTTCTCCTAATGCCCGTAATTGCCAATAATAATATCAATTGAGGTTTATTATTGCATTTTGGATTACACCAAAATTTGAGGCCCCTATTTTTGTGCCTTGTTTCAAGAATGATCGATTGTACGCATTGCCATGAACAATTTTCTTAACCTTATACTCTCCTTTTTATCTTTATCCTAGTATTTTTTTTTTTAGTTTGGCTAAGAGGGAGAATAGCACTTGGGTTTATACACCTTTGAAAGATTTTATATTAACAAGCATTTGTCAACAATCCCTTAAATACGTTGCTTCGTTCATTTATTGAGAATAATTAATTTGCAAAGAAAGTTGACTTTTATCAACTGAACCATGTTATCATTGTACATTTCTGGATAAAGTTTACTAGTGAAGACTATAAAATATTAAAATAGGTTCAAGAATGAATTTGTATAATCAATCCTAGTTATAATAAATTGAGTATCACTGCCCAAGAAGGTAAAGTGTAATGATGGTTATTGTGATTCCATCCTCCTATCCGGTGGATCCGAGCACCTCCTGTACAGTCGAGTTTGAGGCTCCTACTGTATGCAAAGTTTTCTTCCTGTGGTTCTCTCATTGCAACCCATTACCTTATTATTGATTAGAAATGGTTTATATCCTTGTTGATGGATATATCGTTAATTTCTGTCGTCACGTTGTCCATATCGTCAAAACTATTCTAACAAAGAAAGTTTTTGATCCCTTAAATAACTTCATAAACAAGATGCGCTTTGTTCTTTTTATCTTCAGAAATCGGCAAGTGTTCGTTGGCGAGTAATTAAAGTTTCTATATATATATAATTTTGTTCAGCGATATTTTTTTCAGTAATAAAATTTTTCCTCCCCAATTTTCGTTCATGTGCGTGCATAATAATGTCATCACGCGAAAAACTTGCAAGGGGGATATCGATGTAATTCATTATTTTACACATACACACACACACACACACACATATATATATATATATATATATATATATATATATATATATAAAGCATTACTTTTAGATTGACTTCATTCATGATGACGTTTCAGGGGGCATTTTGCAGCTATAAACCAACAGTCGTCTGGTCACAAGTCATCGGTGTTGGCCTTATTTTTAAGAACTTATTTTTATTTAGATTAAAAGCGTTGATTGTTCACTAGAGCTCATATTTTTCGAGCCCCGAACTGGTATGGGGAGATGACATTAATTTTGCCATCTGAGATGGCAAGAAGTTAGTTAAGGTGTCAAAAAAAATTGTAAATTTGCTTAAAAATAATTGGATACTTGTTGGTTTGACTTTAACGTAAAAAAAAAATTACCAAGTACCTATCAACCAACAAGTAAATATAATTTCTTGACCCTTTAATTTTCTTATAGCAGTTCTCCTAGTGTTTTTTGCGTCCAAACTTTTTATTAAATAGTGTTTAGGATGTAAAATTATTTATCGCCATTGTCTTTTTCCAATCGAGACGTTTCAGAAAATAAGAAATCACCGTCATCAGTGTTTTAAGGAGGTCGAAGGCTCCGTTGTCCTTTACCGTCATTGTAAATATTTCATGCATAAATCATATAAATATAATTTTTTTAAATGATTTTTGGCACTCTTGCAGCAGTTCACCAATGAAATAACTTGTTTAAAGATAGGATTGAGTGGTGATTTATTCTTTTCTTGCGTGTCTGTGCGAAAGGATGAGTGAGTAAGAATTGTTAAAATGAAAGTGCGCTAGATTTTGATTGGTTCCACTCTCAACAGCAACTGCTTCACACCAAGCAAGATATGGTCAATATTGGTGGTATTGTATGTTCATTTTATCATTGCTCATTCTTTTATTAGTTTGTAACAAAACAATGAATGTAGCATTTAAATATATATATTTTTTTTTGCTGCTGGACTTTTATTTTGAGTCTGCGTGAAATTGGGCGGTTCATGATCTCGTCGATCTATTTTAAATTTTGACGTAGTGAAAAACAATTTAGAAAGAAACCTGCCACTCAACAGCCCAATTCCATCCGATTTTCGCTGGCAGTCCGCCAAAAATTATAATTTTGAACAGATTCATTCGTAAATTTCAAAAGATAAAATACTTGTATTTCGATGCCCCCTTCCCACCCACGATGTTTCAGGACACTGTGGAAGGGCTTGTGCCTGCTAGCGGGAGCAAAAAACGACAACGAAACCAAAACACCACGTTAGAAACAGCACCAACCATCCAAACACTTATACAACGATAACAGAGTCGACACCAGCCAACCTTCGTGGACATACTAAAACCGCAAAAAGAAAATGTGGAAAACTATTAGAGAATTTGCCAACTCAAACAAAAGCGAACAAGGCACAGCCAAAGCTATTTACAAAAAAGCAAACGGTCAACTTCAACAGACTGGCAAATACCCAGATGCAATACACAAACACAAATACAGTCAACATTAATTGATTACGAAATGCAGCCAATTCTTCATTAGGTATTTTTATGGAAGTTGCTTTAACAACCTATTGACGCATATGCATCCTATTCAAGTGGGAACGGGAGAAAAACTAATCTGTAATTATATCGAAGTGAGAAGCCTAGTGGGAAGAAGAAGAAAGAGATTATAATTAAGGGGGGATGAGGATCGTCAGCCAGGATTAAAATCGAGGGTTCTGAGTTGAAGGTTGGGAGAGCGGGAAAGGGACGGAATACTTGGGCGCACTTAGCGAGTAAGGTGGAGATGGCGGAACTACGTATCCATGTTAGCCTGATGTAATTCAGCCAAAGGGTGCCAGTACCACAACCTTTATGGCGTGACTAGTGGAAGGATGGTACTCTGTAACCGAGATGGGGTTTAAAAGGCAGCTCTCCATTATACAGGTAAATTCTCTAACCAATTTGGGTCGGATGAAGATGGGCCCCCACCTGTGACAAAGCGGACTTTTATCATGACCCACTCCATCTTTAGTAATTTTATTTTTCCTTACACTGATAAGTATGAGCGCTTGTGATCATTTTCGGCAATACTCAGAGGTATTAAATACCTAATTCTGAGCTTAGTTCCTAGGCTAAAGAGCCTCGGATCGGTTATGAGGGCCAATAAGACCGAGGTTTTCCCCTCCCCAGTTTTGGATATACCAATTGTAAAAATAATACTAAAACCGCGAATGACCCTAAGTAACGAGTATGGACTATTCACCAAATTTCGGCGACTATACCCCCGCAAGCATTCTCCAAGTTAAAGATCCTGCCCCCCCGTAAGGGGCGCGGCGATTTGACATTCTGGCTGCCGTGTTGACGGGATCCAGCGCTCCGTCCGGCCCCAGCTTAGCCTCCCTTCCTTCAGATAGCCTGTATATCTCTCCTACCTCGTCGCTTTTTATACAACCTCTCCCACAACTTTCTCTGGTCAGCCTCTAATTTCACAGGGTAGATGCTGACCTCCTTCTCAGCCAACCGTCCCGGATCGGAGCTGAGGGGGGAGGGGGACAATATTCCCTAACCCCTGAGCTCCGGTCTGGGGTGGCTGGTTTTTAAAAACCTGCTTCATCCCCACCCATACCTTCCTCACATCCCTTTTCCTCTCCTCTTCAAAATCTATTAATTTTTACGCCGTGTTCAAGGTTGAGCCGCCATGTCGATGGACTGCCAGGCCACCAGGCGGGAGGGGTGGTCCCAAATGGCGGCGCCTGGCTCTGCCAGGCCTGTAAGCACCTCTTGCAGTGCGGGCAACTGCAAGAGGTGATGAGCTATTGCGTCCCGTAACACAAATAGGGTCACCATGTCCAATGATGAAAAAAAAACCCCCAAAAAACCCAACTTGCCCAAGAACATTAACGGAGCCGCCCTCGGGCAGCTCCACCGAGAAAATGGAGGTCCCCCCCCACTTGTGCTTGCGCAGGGGACCCTCCATACTTTTTAACCCGAGAGGAGGCTTACTCTACTCCTACGCCTACTCCACCCCCTTCTCTGGAGGTGCTTTCGGGCACCTCCCTATCTCCAGCGGCAGTCCTTCCTTTGCTTTCTAAGGGGACTGTCAAGAAAGCCAGCAGGCAGCCTATTGCTGACCGCCCCTCGTGCAAGCGGCTCGGTAGGGCAAACCCCCTTAGGGGGGAGAGGGAAGCCAGGCCCCTTCGGTCGCTTCCCTCAAAAGACCTGCTGGCAAGAATTTTAAACCTTGCCGGGGTCAAGGCCTGTGCCTCCCCACACAAGACTGGCGACACTGCCAAGGGGACCTGGGAGGGGATTGCCAACTGGAGGCCCCTCCTGTGATAGACATGGTCCTTGAGGAGACCCAGCCTCAGACGGTAGGGCCTTCCATGGGGGGGAATCCGGGCTCGGCGCCAAGCACCGAACCCGAATCCGCCCCTATGCAAGGTCCTCCTCTAATGGCTGAGGGCTCCGAGGCAGTAAAAGGAGGGGAGGGATCTCCTCCGACAGGTGCCCCTACGACAACCAGGACCTTCTCCATTTGGGAGAGGGACCTGGCTGAGGCCGGCCCATCTGGCCTGGGGGCTTCTGCCGGCGGAGGTGAGAAGCGGGTTCATTCCCCGCCCTCCTCTCCAAAAAAGAAAAAGACCCTGGGCTCCTCTCCATCCGCGGGGACGGATGGGTTTGCTATCACTTTGGTAGGCGACCAAGCCAAGATCGGCACATCCGGCCCCTCTACCCCCTCGTGTGCGGAGGCCCTGACCAAGACTAACACCAAGAGTGCACAGGGCGGAGCCTCGATGACATCGGGGCCCCTCATTCAGAGGTTACCTGGCGTTTTCGAGCCCGATGGCTTCAAACGCTTCCTCGTTATTCGCTCCACTGATGGCACCATGTTGTCCAAGGGCAACATGATCCATCAGAGGAGAGGATTAGCTAGTGCAATTGGTAGAGAGCCGAAGGTGACCCGTTTCTTGGACGGCAGCCTTCTGGCGAATCCCGCCGAGGCGGCTAAGATAAGTGCTCTTCGGACACTTCATGGCACCCCGGTGAGTGTGACGCCGCACTCTACCATGAACTTTGTGAAAGGAGTAGTTTATGCGAGGGAACTCGTTGACTACTCCATTGAGGACATCACCCTAGAGCTGGCCGACCATGGGGCGGTCAAGGTCGAACGTGTGATGAGAAAACAGGGAGGGGCCTCGAGACCCACCCCTACACTCTTCGTCACGTTCAACTGTGACAAGCTCCATGAGTCGGTGCGTGCCGGTTGGTAACGCTACCGCGTGAAGGCATTCGTACCACTGCCGCGGCGGTGCTATTACTGTCACCGCTTCGGCCATACGAATCGCTCATGTAGACGTGCAAAGTCGGGGTCACCCGAAGTCTGTGTAAATTGCTCCAAGGTCGCACACGATAAGTCCAAATCGTGTGTGGCCAAGTGTGTCAATTGCGGAGAGCCGCACCCCGCTTCTTCGAAGCAATGTGGTGCATATCTCCTGGAGAAAGAAATCCTGGCCGTTCAGGCCCAGGATAGACTCTCATTCCGCGAGGCTAAGGACTTGGTCCTGGCGCGCCCAGCTCTGCCTGGGACGTCATATGCCTCAGTAGTTCGAAAGGCACCCTCTGCTCCTGGCCGATCCAGGCCAACGAGCACGGTTGTTTCCGCGCCCATTCGGAGCCCTTCTGCGGGCTCTACCCAACCCGGGCGCTCCCCTGGTAAAGCTGGCGGCAAAAAGGGTTCATACCCAGCCCCGGCTAAAACCAGGGCTCCACCCTCTTCCCCCAGCGTGACCGTTTCCCGCAAGGCGAAACGGCCACGCGCCTCCACCTAGTCGTTAGACTCACAGGAGGCAACACCCCTGAAGATGGTCGCTAGGCCATCTTCGGGGGTTCCTAAAGCTGTTCCTCGAAAGGAGGACAGAAACAAAGGAGCTTCGGTTCCTTCGCCCACGCCCCGAGGTGGAGCGAGTGGCTCGGAGACGGTGGTTCCTCGAAAAGAGGGGCCCCCGCCTAAAGATTCGAGGCGGAGGGAAGAAAAGACTCGCATGGCGAGCCCAACCACCCCCAATAAGTCCTCGAAGGCGACAGCGCCCGGGGTTCTGCCCCCGGGAAGCGTACGGCCATTTCCGTGAGGGTCTTCAGTTCGAGGAGGGCCCCCGCGTCTCCGAGCTAGGCCTGGAGGGCATATTCCTTCAATGGAATTGCTGTGGTCTCTAGGCCAACTGGGAGGAGCTGCGGAGGCTCGTCTCGTCCCGTTCCCCATTAGCTGTTTTTCTGCAGGAGACCATGCTAGGCGCGTGCCCCCTGCCCGCCCTCCCGGGGTACAAGGGTCTTGCGACCCCACCACCGCGAGATGGCCGAGCTGGGGGATGCGCGGTTTACACCCGGCATGATGTCTCCGTTCTTCCTTTCTCTTTAGATACCTCCTTTCAGGCAGTGGCTGTGCAGCTGCACCTGGATAGGAGGTATACTATCATTTCTGCGTACATTCCACCGTCAGTTCACTTCGACGCGGGGGGACTTTCGCCGCGTCGTGGCACGGTTGCCGAGGCCCTATCTCTTGCTTGGAGATCTGAACGGCAGGCATCCTCTCTGGGGAGATTACTCCATAAATCCGAGGGGACAAGTCCTTGCCGATCTGATCGAAGAGCTTGAGATGGGTCTCCTAAACGTGGATGAGTTTACGCATCACTGTCCGAGAACCGCTTCATTTTCTTGCCTTGACCTATCTTTGTGCTCTTCGGATGCACAGCCTGATTTTGATTGGGGGGTGGTCGATGACCTCCATGGTAGTGATCACTTTCCCATTCAAATATTATTTTCAGGGCGACTGCCGCCTGAGAGACCACCTCGGTGGTGCTTGGCGCGGGCGCGGTGGCCTGCATTTCAGGAAATGACTGAATTCTCTATCTCAGTCGAGGAGTTTAGGTCGGTGGATGAGGCCGTTGAGTTCTTCTCCGGCAACCTCATCGCCGTGGGCCTGACTACTATTCCTAGGACGTCTGGCCGATTTGCACGCCGACCACTCCCATGGTGGTCGGCCGAGTGTGAGACGGCCCTAAAACAGAAGCGTTATGCCTACATGCGCTATAAGCTCTGCCCGAACGATTTCACTGTCGCTGAATTTCGTCGGGCTAGGGCTAGGTTCCGGTATATTTCGAAGCACGCACACGCTCTTCTTGGCGGGCATACGTGTCTTCACTTAACGGGAAGACCCCTTTAGCTGAGGTGAGGAAGTGAGTCAAAAGGATTCGGGGCAAGTTCTCGCAGGACCCCCCTCCCGTTCTCCAGGAGAATGGGACCGCAATCTCGGACCCCGCGTCCGTGGCGGAATCCTTCGCGACCGCTTTTTCTGCATTCTCTAGCCGTGATGCTGCTGCGCCAGCAGCCCCAGCCTAGCCTCTCTTCCTTCCTTCAAAACACTTGTTTCCCCTCTTTTAACAGAACCTCTCCCACAACTTTCTCTGGTCAGCCTCTAATTTCACAGGGTAGATGCTGACCTTCCTTTCAGCCAACCGTCCCGCATCGGGGCTGAGGGGGTGGGGGACAATGTTCCCTAACCCCTGAGCTCCGGTCTGGGGTGGCTGGATTTTAACTACCTGCTTCATCCCCACCCATACCTTCCTCACATCCCTTTTCCTCTCGTCTTCAAAATCTATCATTTATACGCCGTGTCCAAGGTGGAGCCGCCATGCCGATGGACTGCCAGGCCACCAGGCGGGAGGGCTGGTCCCAAATGGCGGCGCCTGGCTCTGCTGGGCCTGTAAGCACCTCTCGCAGTGCGGGCTACTGCGAGAGGAGTGCGCTATTGCATCCCGTATTAAAAGAAGGGTCACCATGCCCAATGATGAAAATCACACCAAAAAAAACCAACCCCCAACTTCCCCAAGAACAACGGAGCCGCCCTCGGGCAGCTCCAGCAAAAAAATGGAGGTCCCCCCCCCTGTGCTTGCACAGGGGACCCTCCATATTTCTCTAACCGGAGAGGAGGCTTACTCCTCTCCTTCGCCTACGGGTGCATGGGACTCCCCCTCACCAACTTCTCTGGAGGTGCTTTCGGGCACCTCCCTTTTCCCAGCGGCAGTCCCCTCTTTTCTTTCCAAGGGGACTGCCAAGAAAGCCAGCAGGCAGCCCTTAGCCAGCCGCTCCCCATCAAAGCGGCTCGGTAGGGCAAACCCCCTTAGGGGGGAGAGGCAAGCCAGGCCCCTTCAGGCGCTTCCCTCAAAAGACCTGCTGGCAAAAATATTAAACCTTGCCGGGGTCAAGGCCTGTGCCTCCCCAAACAAGACTGGCGACAGTGCCAAGGGGACCTGCAATGTCCTGGGAGGGGATGGCCAACTGGAGGCCCCTCCCGTGATAGACATGGTCCTTGAGGAGACCCAGCCTCAGACGGTAGGGCCTTCCATGGGGGGGAATTCGGGCGCGGCGCCAAGCACCGAACCCGAGTCCGCCCCTATGCAAGGTCCTCCTCAAATGGCTGAGGGCTCCGAGGCAGTAGAAGGAGGGGAGGGATCTCCTCCGACAGGTGCCCCTACGACAACCAGGACCTTCTCCATTTGGGAGAGGGACCTGGCTGAGGCCGGTCCATCTGGCCTGGGGGCTTCTGCCGGCGGAGGTGAAAAGCGGATTCATTCCCCGCCCTCCTCTCCAAAAAAGAAAAAGACTAAAAAGACTAAAAGGACGAAAAAGACTCGGGGCTCCTCTCCATCCGCGGGGGCTGCGGGGACGGATGGGTCTGCTGCCACTTTGGTAGGCGACCAAGCCAAGATCGGCACATCCGGCCCCTCTACCCCCTCGTGTGCGGAGCCCCTGACTAAGACCAAGAGTGCACAGGGCGGAGCCTCGATGACATCGGGGCCCCTCATTCAGAGGTTACCTGGCGTTTTCGAGCCCGCTGGCTTCAAACGCTTTCTCGTTATTCGCTCCACTGATGGCACCATGTTGTCTAAGGGCAACATGATCCATCAGAGGAGAGGATTAGCTAGTGCAATTGGTAGAGATCCGAAGGTGACCCGTTTCTCGGACGGCAGCCTTCTGGCGAATGCGGCGAATCCCGCCGAGGCGGCCAAGATAAGTGCTCTTCGGACACTTCATGGCACCCCGGTGAGTGTGACGCCGCACTCTACCATGAACTTTGTGAAAGGAGTAGTTTATGCGAGGGAACTCGTTGACTACTCCATTGAGGACATCACCCTAGAGCTGGCCGACCATGGGGCGATCAAGGTCGAACGTGTGATGAGAAAACAGGGAGGGGCTTCGAGACCCACCCCTACACTCTTCGTCACGTTCGACTGTGACAAGCTCCCTGAGTCGGTGCGTGCCGGTTGGTACCGCTACCGCGTGAAGGCATTCGTGCCACTGCCGCGGCGGTGCTATTACTGTCACCGCTTCGGCCATACGAATCGCTCATGTAGACGTGCAAAGTCGGGGTCACCCGAAGTCTGTGTAAATTGCTCCAAGGTCGCACACGATAAGTCCAAATCGTGTGTGGCCAAGTGTGTCAATTGCGGAGAGCCGCACCCTGCTTCTTCGAAGCAATGTGGTGCATATCTCCTGGAGAAAGAAATCCTGGCCGTTCAGGCCCAGGATAGACTCTCATTCCGCGAGGCTAAGGACTTGGTCCTGGCGCGCCCAGCTCTGCCTGGGACTTCATATGCCTCAGTAGTTCGAAAGGCACCCTCTGCTCCTGGCCCATCCAGGCCAACGAGCACGGTTGTTTCCGCGCCCATTCGGAGCCCTTCTGCGGGCTCTACTACACCCGGGCGCTCCCCTGGTAGAGCTGGCGGCAAAAAGGGTTCACACCCAGCCCCGGCTAAAACCAGGGCTCCCCCCTCTTCCCCCAGCGTGACCGTTTCCCGTAAGGCGAAACGGCCACGCGCCTCCACCGAGTCGTTAGACTCACAGGAGGCAACACCCCTGAAGATGGTCGCTAGGCCATCTTCGGGGGTTCCTAAAGCTGTCCCCCGAAAGGAGGACAGCAACAAAGGAGCTTCGGCTCCTTCGCCCACGCCACGAGGTGGAGCGAGTGGCTCGGAGACGGTGGTTCCTCGAAAAGAGGGCCCCCCGCCTCCGAAGCCGCAGCGCCCGCCTAAGGTTTCGAGGCGGAGGGAGGAAAAGACTCGCATGGCGAGGTCAACCTCCCCCAATAAGTCCTCGAAGGCGACAGCGCCTCCAGCGCTTTGTCCGGCCAACAGCGCCCGGGGTTCTGCCCCCGGGAAGCGTACGGCCATTCCCGTGAGGGTCTTCAATTCGAGGAGGGCCCCCGCGTCTCCTCCGAGCTAGGCCTGGAGGGCATATTCCTTCAATGGAATTGCTGTGGACTCCGGGCCAACTGGGAGGAGCTGCGGAGGCTCGCCTCTTCCCGTTCCCCGTTAGCTATTTTTTTGCAGGAGACCATGCTAGGCGCGTGCCCACTGCCTGCCCTCCCGGGGTATAAGGGTCTTGCAACCCCACCACCGCGGGACGGCCGGGCTGGGGGATGCGCGGTTTACACCCGGCATGATGTCTCCGTTCTTCCTTTCTCTTTAGATACCTCCTTACAGGCAGTGGCTGTGCAGCTGCACCTGGATAGGAGGTATACTATCATTTCTGCGTACATTCCACCGTCAGCTGACTTCGACGCGGGGGACTTCCGCCGCGTCGTGGCACGGTTGCCGAGGCCCTATCTCTTGCTTGGAGATCTGAACGGCAGGCATCCTCTCTGGGGAGATTACACCATAAATCCCAGGGGACAAGTCCTTGCCGATCTGATCGAAGAGCTTGAGATGGGTGTCCTAAACGTGGATGAGTTTACGCATCACTGTCCGAGAACCGCTTCATTTTCTTGCCTTGACCTATCTTTGTCCTCTTCGGATGCACAGCTTGATTTTGAGTGGGGGGTGGTCGATGACCTCCATGGTAGTGATAACTTTCCCATTCAAATATCATTTTCAGGGCAACTGCCGCCTGAGAGACCACCTCGGTGGTGCTTGGCACGGGCGCGGTGGCCTGCATTTCAGGAAATGACTGAATTCTCTATCTCAGTCGAGGAGTTTAGGTCGGTAGATGAGGCCGTTGAGTTCTTCTCCGGCAACCTTATCGCCGTGGGCCTGACTACTATTCCTAGGACGTCTGGCTGTTTTGCACGCCGACCACTCCCATGGTGGTCGGCTGAGTGTGAGACGGCCCTCAAACAGAAGCGTTATGCCTACATGCGCTATAAGCGCCGCCCGAACGATTTCACTGTCGCTGAATTTCGTCGAGCTAGGGCTAGGTTCCGGTATATTTCGAAGCACGCCCGCTGCTCTTCTTGGCGGGCATACGTGTCTTCACTTAACGGGAAGACCCCTTTAGCTGAGGTGTGGAAGCGAGTCAAAAGGATTCGGGGCAAGTTCTCGCAGGACCCCCCTCCCGTTCTCCAGGAGAATGGGACCGCAATCTCGGACCCCGCGTCCGTGGCGGAATCCTTAGCGACCGCTTTTTCCGCATTCTCTACCGTGATGCTGCTCCGCCAGCATTCAATGCACGTCGTGATGTCGCGGAAGGCCGCCGCCTGGACTTTACCTCCAGAGGCGGAGAACCCTTCAACGACAAGTTTACTGTGAGTGAGTTGCGTTCCGCTCTCGCTTCGTGCGCGGACACCGCCCATGGTCCGGACGATGTCCCGTACGCCATGCTTCGACACCTGGGTGAGCGAGGCATGGCCTTTCTGTTAGATCTGTTCAACAGGATCTGGGTGGAAGGTCTTCTCCCAGACTCCTGGCGAATCGCTACTGTGCTCGCCTTTCGCAAGCCGGGGAGAGATCACTCTACTCCGACCGGTTTCCGCCCAATCTCTCTAACCTCTTGCGTGTGCAAGTTGATGGAGAAATTGGTAAATGTTAGAATAGCCCATTTCCTGGACAGCGGAGGCCATCTGTCTTCTGCACAGTGCGGCTTCCGTTAGTTTCACTCCACGTCGGATGCTCTGCTCCGACTGGAAAATGCCGTCTGCGAGGCTTCCTTCGTAGACAGCACTACGCCACGGTGTTTTTAAATCTGGAGAAGGCCTATGATACCGCATGGCGATACGGTATAATGGAGACTCTCCACACGATGGGGGCGAGGGGACGCCTCCCAATGTTTATATCTGAATTTTTGCGAGATCGTCGATTCCGCGTACGGGTGGGGGGAGCCCTCTCTGCCCCAAAGGAGCAGGAAGAGGGTGTCCCGCAGGGAAGTGTCCTCAGTGTCACACTCTTTGCCCTGAGCATCAACGGCATTACCTCGGTGCTGCCAGAAGATGTTCTCGCTACGCTCTACGTGGACGACCTTTCGATCTCTTTTGGCGCGGCCCAGATGCCAACTCTGGAGCGTCGACTCCAACAGGCATTGAACCGCGTCTCTCGCTATGCCGAAGCGCACAGGTTTCGGTTTTCTTTGGCCAAGACTAAGGTGGTGCACTTCTGCCGCCATCCACGGCTTCACCCTGACCCAGATTTGTTTCTTAATGGGGAACGCCTGGATGTGGTTGAGTCGCACCGTTTCCTTGGTCTTGTATTCGACCGACGCCTCACCTGGGAGGCTCATATTCGCAGCCTTAGGGTCTCTTGTACCCGCGCCATGGACATTCTCTGTTCCGTGACGTTCAGCGCTTGGGGCGCTGATAGGGCTACCGCCTTACTTTTTTATCGATCCTTTGTTCGCTCGAAGCTCGACTACGGATGCGAGTTTTATGCATCCGCAGCCGAGCGTTTATTGCGGAAGGTGGATTCAATCCACCACACCGGCCTTCGCCTTGCGACCGGTGCCTTCCGCACTTCCCCCATTGAGAGCCTGTTGGTCGATGCTGGGGAGATGCCACTCGCTCTGCGCCGCGTGCAGTGCATCACTCGCCTGTATGCGCGAGCCCGGCGCCTCCCTCAGTCGCCAACAGCTCTCACTGCATCCGCAGCTGATCTCGATGGTGCCTATGCCGCCGAGAGACGCCAGTCATACCCTAAGCCCTTTGGGTTTAGGGCCAGGAAACTCCTTCGAGAGGTAGATATAGCTCTCGGGCCGGTGGCGCCCCTGGTTCTGCCCAGGACGCCACCCTGGAGGGTACCACATTTGGCTATTTGTCACCACACCTCTGCTCCCAAAGCTTGTACTGCGCCGGGAGTATTGCGTTCGACCTTTTTGGAGCACACATCGTGTCACGCTGGTACCGTGCCAGTGTATACGGATGGCTCCAAGTCCCAAGAGGGGGTCGGCTTCCACGCCGTATCCCCTCTGTTTGAAGTCAGCGGGGCTCTACCAGGCGCTGCGTCTGTCTTCACGGCCGAGCTGGTGGCAATACACCACTCGGTACGGGAGATTACACGACGTGCCCGGTTCGGAGACCGGATTGTGATCTATAGCGACTCACAAAGCGCCCTGAGTGCTCTCGGGGCATTGGAATCTCCGCATCCCCTGGTTCGCGATATCCGTGACGCCACGGTTTTGGCGAGCCGGGCAGATGTCGAGATTATCTTCTGCTGGGTTCCTGGACATCTAGGAATTGCGGGGAATGAGCGCGCCGATGAGGGCGCCAAAGTGTCCGCGAGGACTCTGCGACCGGACCAGCGTTTCGCTCTTCCTCACACCGACTACATGGCAGGAAAACGGGCAGCTCTTCGGACTGCTTGGCAAAGAAGATGGGAGACGGTCGAAGGGAACTTAAAGTTGCGTGCCATTGCACCGCGACTGTTCCCATGGACATATCCCCCAATGCCGCGGCGGCTTCAGGTTGCTTTCTGTCGTCTTCGAATCGGACACACTCGTGTGACGCATCGCTATTTCATGGAGCGCTCGCCTGTGCCCTATTGCAACGACTGCGTCGTCCCCCAGACTTTTCGGCACATTCTTGTCGAATGTCCCAGTCTGGGTGATCTTCGCGCACGATACCTGTCCCGGTACCGGGATGGGCGGGGTCGCTACCGCCTGTCCCTTGTGCTCGGGACAGATTCGTGCACATTGACTTGTGGACTTGTTGACTTTTGGGGGAAGGCCGGGCTTCTCCCCTTTATTTAAGGTTCCTTTTTTTGTTATTGTTTTGTTTGTAGGTTGCACTCTCCTCCACCGGGGTGAGGGGGACCTCCCCCTGCTGCCGGAGATTGCTTCGATTGTTTAGTCTTTCCAATTTATATCATTGTTAAGTTTTCATATTTTTACTTTAAAGTAGCCTAGTTCTAGGCTGTCGTGTTTTTCGGCGACTTATGCCCAAGTGGGTAGTTGCCAGATGGGCTCCCTAAAAATAATAATAAAAAAAAAAAATAAAGATCCTGCCCAACCGCTAATGCGAATGCACCTTGCCGCTTTCAGCAACGCAATCATTTGTACCCGCTTCCATCTGTTGATCTTCACCCTCGTCCCATTGATATCCCTCACTAGCCTCTATCTCTTCATTCTTAATTAACCCCCACCAAATATTCGAAACCACCATCAGCTAGACCCGCTTATAATCAAATACAACTGCAATCTCCCTCTCTCCCAACTAATCGCATTCCCGTCCTACAACCATCCTCCTCTTCGGCCTACTTAACCCTCAGTTCATGAACAATTATTTCAGGAGCAACATACAAATACTTCAAAAAGAGGCTCGATCTCCGTCCCAGTTGGGTGGTCTGCTCTTAAAGTCCCGTTTGTTGATTGCTCGGTCTCTGCCCTCTCTCTCTCTCTCACTAGAAGAAAGTAGAGGGAGAGGTGACGCCTCCTTGTCGCGGCAAGAAAGCTTGTGTGGACCTTTGACTTTTCGAGCTATGTCGGCGGGGGTACCTCTCTTCTGGGTACCCCTGGTAGGGCTTCCCTTGTCGATTTGGTCGGAAACGAGGTTCCAGACTAAGTGCGTCCTTCATTCCTTTTTTTACTCTATCCTTCTCCTTTTTCACTTTTATCTTATCTCTTCCACTTACTATAGAAAAAGAAAAACAAAAAAAAACCCTGCTCCTATCGTGTCACCCTTGCCCTTTTTTTACCTCTATCTACATATAAGGACCTGGCAGCTACCTCACGCGTCAGAAGAGAGGCTTTGGAACCTCTATAAACAACGCCAATCGACGCTCACTGGTTGCGAGAGACTAGGACTACAAGTGTCCTAGGCGTTGGGGCACGATGAATGGGATGATGGTAGTGCCCCGTTAACCCCTTCCCTGGCGCGTAATTATTGACCGTTCCCAGTGCCCGTTAACGGGTGCCTCTGGTAGCATCGGTCCGAGGTGACTGCCCTTTGTTCCCAGGATATCCATTGAACGCTACTCCGAGATCCTGGCCGTCGTGAAGGGAACTAGTAGTTTAGTACGGGGCGTGCTCCGTTGTTCACCTGGTGAGAAATCGATGGCCCCTTCGGGGACAGTCAGTGCTGCTTGGTTGGGAGCCACGGCACTCCGAGGTTTGACGACTCGGTCGGATGAATAGCAGCACATGGAGCGTGCCTTCTGAAAGATCCGAAACCTCTCCGATGGATAGGCGGGAGTGACTCACGCGGGGCGAACTCACCACCCCCCTTCTTTTTTATTGAGTTGTCAAAGTATTCAAAGATATAAAGTTTTCAGCATGACTGGAAAGAGAAAGGACAAGTGGTGCGTGGAATTTCCGGAGGGGTGTTACTCCAAATGCCACCCGGCAAGTATCTGCACTGACTGTGTCCTTAAAGGAGAAGTGCAAGAGCTCAAGGATATATATACATCATCTGAGAAAAAATCTAAAGAATTGGAGACGAAGCTGCAGAACCTAGAGTCTGAACACACGCGTCATCTTCGCCGTCTCGAGGACAGGATCGTCTAGTTGTCCTCAAGACTAGAGGTCCATTCGGCTACCGATGCATCTCCCACCGACGAGACCCTCTCCAAAGAAGCGGGCACTTCATCGGCAGTGCCACGACAGGCTTCGAATGTCTCAGCGCTGGAGTCAGCTGCTCCGGGATTGGTTGAAGGGGTAAAAAAGAAAAAGTAAAGAAAAAGGAAGAGAGGTAGAAACAGAAGTTAAACCAGAGGAAGATAAGAAAGAGGAAACAGAAGTCGCTCCTGAAAGGCAAGAGTCTGTCCTCTGTGAGGGTCGTCCTTATCGGTGATTCTCAATCAAGGGATCTGCAACCCATGCTAGCGGCACGCCTTCGCACTAGTGTGAGGGTAAGCTGCCTCCCAGGACGCGGGAAACCAACAAATAAGAGTAGAGGCTGAGAAATCTCAGATTTCTGACGGTTCAGTCATTGCCCTGATGGTAAGTGGCAACGAGATCCTTCAGACGGTCATGAAGGTTGTGGATGACTGTGGGTTAAAAACCCGCAGACTTGTCGTTGTCGGGATTCTCCCGAGAAGAGGTCCAAGCCGGATCGCTCACTCGAGGAACGTCGCACTGAACCGTCGCCTAGCAGATTTATGTACGGCGGAATGGGTGTTTTTTTTTGCCGACCCCTACCGCATCTTTTATGGTAGGAACGATCTCTAACAAAGGGATGGGGTGTACCTTTCCTTGATACAAGATGATGTTGAACGGACTCAAAGGAAGGTCCAGCCCAGAGTGAGGGCGGACGTGCGCCAGTATGCCAAAGTCACCCATGGAACGACCTTCGCGGAGGTCACTCGAAATGGTGCCACGGGAAACGGAAGAGCGTAGATAGTCCTACAGTCGGGGACTCCTTGAAAGTTCTGTTTAATACGAGGTCTATCAGAAACGAGTTTCTTGAACTTCGTGGCCTCGTAGCAACAGAAGAACCTGAGATGGTGGCCATAACGGAGTCGTGGATAAAAACCTCAAGCCGAGATTTTGAAGGTGAATTCACGATTCCCGGTTACCAGCTCTTCCTGAAAGATAGGCCAGACAGAGAGGGTGGCGGTGTGATGTTGTATGTCAAGGATGCTCTCAACTCGACGGATTACAACAGCGTATCCGACCATGAATACTTGGTGTTGACCTAGAGATAGGTCCTGACAGATACAGGACCCTGGTGCTTTACAGACCCCCTGCCTAACTCTTAGAACAGGACAGCAGTCTGTACCAGCTGTTGGGCGAACTTGTAAAAGACAGAGTGTATATCGTCATGGGTGATTTCAACACACAAGTTGACTGGAAAACCAGAGAACCCTAGGCGAGAACGCACTACTCCTGGAGTTCGCGAACAACGAGTTCCTGACTCAATGGGTGAGAGAGCCAACGAGAGGAGAAAATATCCTCGACTTGGTTTTCACCTCTGAGGATGACATCTTTGAGGACATCTCTGTTGGCGAAGAGCTCGGTGGCAGTGATCACCGACTAATTAGATTTGTAGTCAAAGTCCCCAAGGCAGAGCCTGCAACTAGTAAATCGAGGAAACTTGATTTGAGAAGAGCAGACTTTGCAGGTCTTCGTGCTGGACTGACTGACGCGAGGCTAGAATTTTTTTTTTTTTTTTAATCAAGGGGCTATCTGGCGACTGCCTACTTAGGCATAGGTCGCCGTAAACAAACAGCCTAGTTCTAGGCTACTTTAAAAAATTGAACAGGAAACAACAATAACAGGAAACAACAATAACAAGAAATAACAATAACAAAGCAATAACAAAAACAACAACAACAATTGAACCTGGTTAAATGAAAGACAGAAGGCCGGCCTACCCCCAAAAGTCAACAAGTCCACCAGTCAAAGTGCAAGCCCTCTTCCCGAGTACAAGGGACAGGCGGTAGCGACCCCGCCCATCCCGGTACCGGGACAGGTGTCGTGCGAGAAGATCACCCATTTTTTTTTTTTAATTAAGGGGCTATCTGGCGACTGCCGACTTAGGCATTAGTCACCGTAAACAAACAGCCTAGTTCTAGGCTACTTTAAAAATTAAACAGAAAACAATAAAAAGAGATAACAATAACAATAAAGAGATAACAATAACAATAAAAAAGCAATAACAAAAACAACAACAACAACAACAATTAAACTGGGTTAAATGAAAGGGAGAAGGCCAGCCTCCCCCAAAAGGTCAATAAGTCCACTAGTCATGGTGCACGCACTCGTCCCGAGTACAAGGGACAGGCGGTAGCGACCCCGCCCATCCCGGTACCGGGACAGGTATCGTGCGCGAAGATCACCCAGACTGGGACACTCGACAAGAATGTGCCAAACAGTCTGGGGGACGACGCAGTCGTTGCAATAGGGCGCAGGCGAGCGATGCGTCACACGAGTGTGCCCGATTCGGAGACGACAGAAAGCAACCTGAAGCCGCCGCGGCATTGGGGGATAGGTCCATGGGAACGGTCGCGGTACAATGGCACGCAACTTTTAAGTTTCCTTCAACCGTCTCCCATCTTCTTTGCCAAGCAGTCCGAAGAGTTGCCCGTATTCCTGCCAGGTAGTCAGTGTGAAGATGAGCGAAACGCTGGTCCGGTCGCAGAGTCCTCGCGGAATCTTTGGCGCCCGCATTCCCCGCAATTCCTACATGTCCAGGAACCCAGCAGAAGATAATCTCGACATCTGCCCGGCTCGCCAAAACCGTGTCGTCACGGATTTCGCGAACCAGGGGATGCGGAGATTCCAATGACCCGAGAGCACTCAGGGCGCTTTGTGAGTCGCTATAGATCACAATCCGGTCTCCGAACCGGGCACGTCGCGTAATCTACCGTACAGAAGGGCTCCGAATGGGCGCGGAAACAACCGTGCTCGTTGGCCTGGATGGGCCAGGAGCAGAGGGTGCCTTTCTAACTATTGAGGCATATGACATCCCAGGAAGAGCCGGGTGGGCCAGGACCAAGTCCTTTGCCTCGCGGAATGAGAGTCGATCCTGGGCCTGAACTGCAAGGATTTCTTTCTCAAGGAGATATGCACCACATTGCTTCGAAGAAGCAGGGTGCGGCTCTCCGCAATTGACACACTTGGCCACACACGATTTGGACTTATCGTGTGCGACCTTGAAGCAATTTACACAGACTTCGGGTGACCCCGACTTTGCACTTCTACATGAGCGATTCGTATGGCCGAAGCAGTGACAGTAATAGCACCGCTACGGCAGTGGCACGAATGCCTTCACGCGGTAGCGGTACCAACCGGCACGCACCGACTCAGGAAGCTTGTCGCAGTCGAACGTGAGGAAGAGTGTAGGGGTGGGTCTCGAGGCCCCTTCCTGTTTTCTCATCACACGTTCGACCTTGACCGCCCCATGGTTGGCCAGCTCTAGGGTGATGTCCTCAATGGAGTAGTCAACGAGGAACCTCGCATAAACTACTCCTTTCACAAAGTTGATAGCAGAGTGCGGCGTCACACTCACCGGGGTGCCATGAAGTGTCCGAAGAGCACTTATCTTGGCCGCCTCGGCGGGATTCGCCAGAAGGCTCCCGTCCGAGCAACGGGTTACCTTCGGCTCTCTACCAATTGCACTAGCTAATCCTCTCCTCTGATGGATCATGTTGCTCTTGGACAACATGGTGCCATCAGTGGAGCGAATAACGATGAAGCGTTTGAAGCCAGCGGTTCGAAAACGCCAGGTAATCTTTGAATGAAGGGCCCCGATGTCATCGAGGCTCCGCCCTGTGCACTTTTGGTCTTTGTCATGGTCAGGAGCTCCATACCCGGGGAGGCAGAGGGGCCGGATGTGCCGATCTTTGCTTGGTCGCTTGCCAAAGTGGCAGCAGACCCATCCGTCCCCGTAGCCCCCGCGGATGGAGAGGAACCCCGAGGTCTTCTTCGTTTTTTTGGTCTTTTTTGTCCTTTTCTTTTTTGGAGAGGAGGGCGGGGAATGAACCCGCTTCTCACCCCCGCCGGTAGAAGCCTTCAGGCCAGATGGACCGGCCTCAGCCAGGTCCTTCTCCGAAATGGAGAAGGTCCTGGTGGTCGCAGGGGCATCATCTAGAGGAGATCCCTCCCCTCCTTGTACTGCCTGAGAATCCCCAGCCGTTTGAGGAGGACCTTGCATCGGGGTGGATTCGGGTTCGGTCTTTGGGACCGAGCCAGGATTCCTCCCCATGGAAGGCCCTACCGTCTGAGGCTGAGTTTCCTCAAAAACCATGTCTATCTCAGGGGGGGCCTCCAGTTGGCCATCCCCCCCCCCCTCCCAAAACATCGCAGGTCCCGTTGGCAGTATCGTCACTAGTCTTCTTTGGGGAGGCATAGGCCTTGACCCCGGCAAGCTTCAGTATTCTTACCAGCAGGTCTTTTGAGGGAAGTGACCGAAGGGGCCTGGCTTCCCTCTTCCCCCTAAGGGGGTTTACTCTACCAAGCCGCTTCGATGTGGAGCGGCTGGCTAAGGGCTGCCTGCTGGCTTTCTTGGCAGTCCCCTTGGAAAGAACAGAGGGGACTGCCTTTGGTAAAAGCGAGGCGCCCGAAAGCACCCCCAGAGAAGGGGGTAAGGGGGAGTCCCCTACACCCGTAAGCGAAGGAGAGGAGTAAGCCTCCTCTCCGGTTAGAGATATATGGAGGGTCCCCAGCGCAAGCACAGGGGGGGGGGACCTCCATTTTTTGCTGGAGCTGCCCATTTGGCGGCTCCGTCGATGGTATAGGGGAAGTTGGGTTTTGTTTTTTTTTAAACTCATCATTGGGCATGGTGACCCTCTTTTTGACACGGGATACAATCGCGCAACACCTCTCGCAGTAGCCCGCACTGCGAGAGGTGCTTACAAGTCTGGCAGAGCAGGCGCCGCCATTTTAGACCAACCCTCCCGCCTGGTGGCCTGGCAGTCCATCGGCATGGCGGCTCCACCTTGAACATGGCGTAAAAAATATATAGATTGTGAAGAGGAGAGGAAAAGGGATGTGAGGAAGGTATGGGTGGGGATAAAGCAGGTTGTTAAAAACCAACCACCCCAGCCTGGATCTCAGGGGTTAGGGAACATTGTCCCCTCCCCCCTCAGCCCCGATCCGGGACGGTTGACTTAAGAAATTAGAGGCTGACCATTGAAAGTTGTGAGAGAGGTTGTATGAAAAGCGAGGAAACAAGTGTTTTGAAGGAAGGAGAAGAGGCTAAGCTGGGGTCGGACGGGGTGCTGAGTCCCATCAGCACGGCGGCCAAGATGGCAAATCGCCGCCGCCTTACGGGGACGCGAGGCTGTTGAAGACTTGTGGAACAGTTTCAAAACCACATTCATGATTCTTCAATCGCGTTTCATCCCTCTGAAATGTCCCCATCGGTCTTTTGTTCAACCAAAGTGGTTTAATCGAGAAATCGGCCAACTGCTTAGGGAGAAGATAAATGTGTACCGGCAATCGAAGATCTCGGGCGACTTTGACGAATACCGGAGGCTATCCAGGAGAGTGAAGTCCAGCATAAGGGCAGAAAAATGGTCTGAGGAACTCCGAATGGCGAGACTTTGTAAAGAGAATCCCAAGTTCTTTGGATATGTAAACAGGCGTAAACCAATCCGTCGAACGATTGGCCCTTTGAGAAATGAGGAGGGGACATTAAAGCACTCGGCTGCAGAAAATAACCTCCTCAACGACTACTTCTCTTCAGTGTTTCCTCCTTCTTCTCTGGGATCTTTTCTTCAGGGGTTGTTCCCAGAGAGGCTCTGGCCTTCTCGTGGCGAGGAGGGGTCAGCCCTGGGCCCCCTAGGGGACCCATGGTGCTGCCAACGAGACTTTTAACAGGCCCCTCTTTCTTTCCCCCTTTTCCTTCACCTATCTAGTGGACCTTATGGATACCCGACCTGTGATCGTTTAATGGATTGATTCTGAATTGTTCTTTCATGAAGGTGAAAGAGGCTGGGCATTTCCACCGCCTTCGTCTACCGAATGCCCAAGGAGAAACCCATCGTTGGCCCCTTTTCTCCGTGCGTAGGAGAACTCGGGCAGCCTCTTAGGTTTCTAAAGATGCTATGGTGGATCTGTATCCATTCTCCAAGAGGACATACCGGACGTAACTGATGGTATAGTTGCAGTAGTGCCAGGCCCTTGTAGGCCTCCATGGTGGGGAGTCCCGAGGGAGAATGCGAAGTTTTTTTCTTTTCTCAATGGCTAGCCATAAACCAAAAACCTCCCCTTCTGGTAAGGGTTCTCTTGCCAAACGTTCCTTAGCCCCCCTTTCAGCCTTCCCTCGCTCGTTGGACCCCTACTGCAACGAAGTAGACCAAGATCTAGATTATCCTCGCTTTATTGTCATGAATTCATCATCCGACGCCTCACTTGCAAAAGTCGATGTGTTTAAAGTCAATGAATCTTTTGAGTCCCACTGTGGTGAACCCCGCCGGATGTGGTCAAGAGGTAGTGGTGATGTAGTCGAGATGTCATCCCACTCAACAACACAATCTTATGCGAAATCTATCTTCTATAGCTGAAATTTTAATAACTTTCTCGCCCTATCCACGTCTAAATATTGTCAAAGGTGTCGTCCGTTCAAACGAACTAAAGGACTAAGATCCCACCCGCCTTCAGAGTAAGCTTAGTACCCAACGTGTCACACACGTACACAGGGTAACTAAAACATTAGGCACCACTAGAGTCCCAACCGCCACACTGATTTTAACATTTGAACGACAAGAACTGCCACAGTATATTAAAGGTGGGTACCTTCGTGTCCCGGAAAGTCCCTACATCGAACTACCCAGACGCTGCTTCAATTGCAATCAATTTGGACATGTTGGCCGTGCCTGTCGGCACCCCCGCTCCTACGTGAATTGTAGCTCTGACTACCATGGCTCCGAATGCACCAAAACACCCCGCTGTGCCAACTGCGGAGGTACCTACAGTGCTGCGTCAAAACTCTGTTCTATATTTTTATATGAAACGGAGGTGCTCGCTCTGCGCGACTCCCTACGTCTAGATATAAGAGGCCCGCGAGCGTGCTCGAGCACAAACCTCCCCACTCAGCTGGCTCTTCTCAGACGTTTTACGTGACGCCGGACGAAACCGACCATCACGCGCGAGTTCTGACCAGCCTGAAGCAACTCATCCGACATCTACTCGCGGCGTCGGAAACATTCAGAATATGCAGTCGAAGCATCGCTCTGACACCGAGATAACCAATGTAGCCCCCCCTCTCTCCAGCAGCTCTAGCTGGGAGAGACACTTGAAGACTTCAGACGCTATTTGAAAGAATCCTCAACATCGACCAGTGAAGGTTCATCTACCCAGCCCCGAGACCCAAAGCCCAGTGGTAAGAGGAAGGATTCCTCACCTAGGTCATCGACCACCAATAAGCGTGCAGCCTTTGGAGCTGACTCGGCCGAACCCCGAGAATCTTCAATGGACTCTTTCCCCACCCTTCACAGGACTTATCTTGATCCAAACGACGGCAGATATACACCCAGTTCCACACACCTCGCTCAGATCGCCTGTCCGTTCTACTAACCCTTCAACCCAAGATCCGATGGAAGCAGTAGATACTCCAACATCACCAATCGCGGCGGTTGGAGCAACCCCCTCAGAGACCGAAAATACCCTCGACCCATGAATCCGGATCTACCAACCGAAAATCCCTTCTCGATCTTCCTTTTCCGCCAGGTTGCGAGCCCGAATTACAATCAAGGGCCTCGGTCGGTTCTCCAAAACCCACGAAAACAGCCCCAGTTACTGCTTCATCTAGGATCTCTTCCCCTACAAAAGCAGGATCCTCAAAATCAGCTCTCCGTCTCCCAAGCTCTTTGGGACGAAGCTCAAATACAATATCGGCCTCAAAAGAGAAAAAGATATCCACAGTGGTATCTAATCGTCCCACATAATATCTTCCATTTTACAATGGAATTTTCAAGGAGTTCTTCCAAAGTGGGAAGAACTCAAAATTCTTTTGACGACTCCACCCCGCTGTTATTTGTCTTATGGAGAATAAACTGGGTATACGGCCCTTTCCGCCGATACCCGTTTTTTCTCACTTTCAACTCTATTTCTCCTGCTGGAAGCTCCTCTCATGGGGGGTGTTAATCATGGTATCTTCATCCTACCATGTTTCTCTCATCTCACTACATACTACCCTCCAAGCTGTTGCTGTGAGGGGTTTTCTTACTAAGCTTTTTACCGTTTGCTCTATTTACCTACGCCCTTGTTTATCATTGTCAAGATCCGACCTTTTAGAACTTATTGACCAGCTGCCCTCCCCATTCTTATTACAAGGAGATTTTAACACCCGTCACCCATACTGGGGTGACATCACTCGAAATGCCAAAGCCAGTGTTTTAGAGTCTCTTTTATTATCTGACCTTCTTTGTGTTTTAAATACTGGCGATTTTACCTCTTATCATGTCCAGACGGACTCTTTTAGCTGCGTTGACCTATTTGTTTGTCCCCGGATTGCTTCACGGAATTTCGATGGTCAATTCTTGACGATCTCGATTGGAGTGACCACTTCCCTATTGTCTTGTCGGCCCTTCTAGTTAGGCCTCATACAACTATGCCCCCTTAAGTGGGACTTAGGTCATGCAGATTGGGAAGGTTTCCGAGAGGCGTCCTTCACAAGTGCATCCTTGGGGACCTTCAATGGAGTGGACGTGGCAGTAGAATACTTTACATCGACTATCTACAATGCAGCAACACAAACCATCCCACGGAGGCGACCCGCCACGGGCCGCTCAACCGCGCCCTTGTGGACCTCCACGTGTGGAACAGCTATCAAAATTACAAGTTAGCCCATGCCCGATTCCGAAAGCACCCAACTTTGTGCAACAAGGTAGACCGAAACCGAGCTCGTGCACTTCGCCAAAGAACCCTTCGTCAGGCTCGCCGAAATTCATGGCGCCGTTACGTTTCATCACTTTCCTCCATAACACCCACCTACTGCTAATATCTGGAAGAGGATTAATAAGATCAGGGGCCGTTATGCTAATCATAATACCCCCCATACTCAACTCAGACGGTTCCTTGGAGAATGACAGCATGGTGGTCAGCATAGCTTTTGCTGACCATTTCTGTGCCATCAGCAGTGTCAGCCGTTACGATAATTTTTTTTTGAGGGGCTATCTGGCGACTGCCAACTTAGGCATAAGTCGCCGTAAACAAACAGCCTAGTTCTAGGCTACTTTAAAAAAATTGAAAAGAAAACAATAAAAAGAACTAACAATTAGGAAGCAATAACAATAACAACAACTAAACCTAGCTAAATGAAAGGGAGATGGCCGGCCTCCCCCCAAAAGTCAACAAGTTCACCAGTCAATGTGCACGCACTCGTCCCGAGTACAAAGGACAGGCGGTAGCGACTCCGCCCATACCGGTACCGGAACAGGTAACGTGCGCCAAGATCACCCAGACTGGGACATTCAACAAGAATGTGCCGAACAGTCTGGGGGACGACGCAGTCGTCGCAATAGGGCGCAGGCGAGCGCTCCATCAAATAGCGATGCGTCACACGAGTGTGTCTGATTCGGAGACGACAGAAAGCGACCTGAAGGTTCGCGGCATTGGGGAATAGGTCCATGGGAACAGTCGCGGTGCAATGGCACGCAACTTTAAGTTCCCTTCGACCGTCTCCCATCTTCTTTGCCAAGCAGTCCGAAGAGCTGCCCGTATTCCTGCCATGTAGTCGGTGTGAGGAAGAGCGAAACGCTGGTCCGGTCGCAGAGTCCTCATTCCCCGCAATTCCTACATGTCCAGGAACCCAGCAGAAGATAATCTCAACATCCGCCCGGCTCGCCAAAACCGTGGCGTCACGGATATCGCGAACCAGGGAATGCGGAGATTCCAATGCCCCGAGAGCACTCAGGGCGCAATGTGAGTCGCTATAGATCACAATCCGGTCTCCGAACCGGGCACGTCGCGTAATCTGCCGTACCGGGTGGTGTATTGCCACCAGAACGGCCGTGAAGAGAGACGCAGCCAATGGCAGAGCCCCCTGACTTCAAACAGGGGATACGGCGTGGAAGCCGACCCCTGCTTGGGACTTGGAGCCATCTGTATACACTGGCACGGTTCCAGCGTGACACAATGTGTGCTCCAAAAAGGTCGAACGCAATACTCCCGGCGCCGTACAAGCTTGGGGAGCAGAGGCGTGGCGACAAATAGCCAATTGTGGTACCCACCAAAGTGGTGTCCTGGGCACAACCAGGGGCGCCACCGACCCGAGAGCTATATCTAGCTCTCGGAGGAGTTTCCTGGCCCTAAACTCAAAGGGCTTAGGGTATGACTAGCGTCTCTCGGCGGCATAGGCACCATCGAGATCAGCTGCGAATACAGTGAAAGCTGTTGGCGACTGAGGGAGGGGGGGCGGGCTCGCGCGTAAAAGCGAGTGATGCACTGTACGCGGCGCAGAGCGAGTGACATCTCCCCAGCATCCATAGTCGAGCTTCGAACGAACAAAGGATCGATAAAAAAGTAAGGCAGTAGCCCTATCAGCCTCCCAAGCGCTGAACGTCACGGAACGGAGAACATCCATGGCGCGGGTACAAGAGACCCTAAGGCTGCGAATATGAGCCTCCCAGGTGAGGCGTCGGTCGAATACAAGACCAAGGAAACGTTGCGATTCCCCCACATCCAGGCGCACCCCATTAAAAAAAAATATGGGTCATGGTGGAGCCGTGGATAGCGGCAGAAGTGCACCACCTTAGTCTTGCAAAAGAAAACCGAAACCTGTGCGCTTCGGCATAACGAGAGACGCGGTTCAATGCCTGTTGGAGTTGACGCTCCAGAGTTGGCATATGGACCACGCCAAAAGAGATCGAAAGGTCGTCCACGTAGAGCGTAGCGAGAACATCTTCTGGCAACACCTATTCCTGCACCTTTGGGCCGGAGAGGGATCCCCCCCCTCCGTACGCGGAATCGACGATCTCGCAAAAATTCAGATATAAACATTGGGAGGCGTCCCCTCGCCCCCATCGTGTGGAGAGTCTCCATGATACCGTATCGCCATGCGGTATCATAGGCCTTCTCCAGATCGAAAAAGACCGTGGCGTAGTGCTGTCTACGAAGGAAAGCCTCGCAGACGGCATTTTCCAGTCGGAGCAGAGCATCCGACGTGGAGTGGAACTTGGTGGTTTGCCAAAGTGGCAGCAGACCCATCCGTCCCCGTAGCCCCCGAGTCTTTTTAGTCTTTCTTGTCTTTTTCTTCTATTTATGAGAGGAGGGCGGGGAATGAACCCGCTTCTCACCTCCGCCGACAGAAGCCACTAGGCCAGATGGACCGGCCTCTGCCAGGTCCTTCTCCGAAATGGAAAAGGTCCTGGTGGTCGCAGGGGCACTGGTTGTAGGAGATCCCTCCCCTCCTTGTACTGCCTCGGAGGCCCCAGCCGTTTGAGGAGGAACCTGCATAGGGGCGGATTCGGGTTCGTTGCCTGGCGCCGAGCCCTGATTCACCCCCATGGAAGGCCCTACCATCTGAGGCTGGGTTGCCTCAAGGACCATATCTATCTCAGGGAGGCCTCCAGTTGGCCATCTCCCCCCAGGACATCGCAGGTCCTGTTGGTAGAGTCACCAGTCATGTGTGGGGAGGCACAGGCCTTGACCCCGGCAAGGTTTAGTATTCTTGCCAGCAGGTCTTTTGAGGGAAGTGACC
Organism: Ceratothoa steindachneri; assembly: GCA_963969495.1. Taxonomy (NCBI): domain Eukaryota; kingdom Metazoa; phylum Arthropoda; class Malacostraca; order Isopoda; family Cymothoidae; genus Ceratothoa; species Ceratothoa steindachneri. Next base: position 106,756,175 of record OZ018321.1, on the reverse strand, counting down.
GAAGGGGCCTGGCTTCCCTCTTTCCCCTAAGGAGGTTTGCCCTACCGAGCCGCTTCAACGAGGGGCGGTCAGCAATGGGCTGCCTGCTGGCTTTCTTGGCAGTCCCCTTGGAAAAAAAAGAAGAGGGGACTGCCGTTGGAACAAGGAAGGTGCCTGAAAGCACCTCCAGAGAAGGGGGTGAGGGGTGTCCCCTACACCCGTAGGCGTAGGAGAGGAGTAAGCCTCCTATCCGGGATAGTTGGCTGTGAAGAAGGTCAGCATCTACCCTGTGAAAATAGAGGCGGAGCAGAAAAGTTGTGGGAGAGGTTGTAGGTGAAGTGACGAAGTAGGGGAGAAATACAAGCTGTCTGAAAGAAGCTGAAGAGGCTAAGCTTGGGTCGGACAGGATGCTGAGTCCCGTCAGCACAGCAGTCAGCACAGCAGTCAGGATGGCAAATCGCTGTGTCCCTTATGGGGCACACGTTAGTAGGAATAGGGGCATCTGCAATAACAAACTTTGTTAGAAGTGAGGCGAATACCCTGAGCATCAATAAGACACCAATAACACACTTCTTCAAACAAAGCTTCAACCCAGCACTGTCAGAGCTTTCTAAAAATTCTTCTAAGGTAGAGAAGTTGGATTTTATGGGGCCACCAATTGAAAATGTAAAAACAGAGGTGCAGGTTGGATGTACGAAAATATTTTTGGGCCAACGGAGTGGTAGATTACTGGAATGGTCTACCACAAGAGACAATAAACAGTCCAAATTTAAATGTTTTCAAGCTCAGATTTGATAAGTATATGGGCAGGGTAGGTTATTATGGTTTTTAAGTTGTACGAGGGGCGGTCAATAAGTTTTGCAATTCGGATATAAGGAAACGAGATGTGAGGAAAAGTGTTTTATTATTTTTCAAAATAACTACCCTCGACTTCAATGCATTTGCGCCACTTGTCCTTGAGGCTTCGAATGCCCGACAACCAGAAATCTCCCGACTGCTGTTCAATCCACTCCTGGACGGCGAGCTGGACATCTTCATCATCGCCAAACTGGCGTCCACGCAGTGCAGCCTTGAGCTGGCGGAAAAAAAGTAGTTGCTAGGGGCAGATATAGACTGTAGGGGGTATGGTTGAGCTCCTAGAATCCGCACTCACGCAGGGCAGCTTGTGCAACTCTCGCCTTGTGGACTTTGACGACGTTGAAGTCGATCATGGGGCGTGAGCTTTCTAGGGACCCAACGAGCAGAGACCTTGGTCATGGCCAAATTGTCGTGGATGATGTTGATAACACTTCCATGTGATATTCCAAGTTCTCGCTCGATTTCTTCTACCTTCACCCGTCCATTTTCAAGGATCATCCTCTCCGCACGGGCCACATTGTCCTCATTAGTCACGTCTGACGGGAGTCATCTTCAAAGGACTCACAACCATGGTGGAACTCCCTATTCCAGCGAGCAATGGCTGCATAGGAAGGGGCGGTGTCGATGTAAACTGCAACCATGCGTTCATGGATCTCTTTTGCATTCTTGCCTGCATTGTTCAAAACTTTGATCACTGCGCGGTGCTCAACCTTCTCCATGGTTGAAAGATTTGTGACTGACGATCTGCGATCAGCTAATGCTTCTTAAATAGACGAGGCAGGCGCGTGCATCTGCAGGTCCTGACTTGTCATAACTTGTCCTAACACTCCCACAAATAGCCATCCTCCTTCCTCTGTTTTGCCCTACCGATTCGCAAAACTTATTGACCGCCCCTCGTATTTGGGCAAATTATATATCGCAATATCAATTTGTGTATATATTATATTATTGATATGTCGATTGCATGATTTGTTTTTTGACAAGCCATGCTGGTGATTCTTTTCTAAGAAGTAGCTGCCTGATTTCAATGAGCTATGAAGGTGATGCCTATTTAAGCAGTTTATACATAATCTTGTAGATGCAGTTCTGGGGTGTGTGTTGACTGCATACATATTATGAATATGCATTATGTTGTGTATGGTTGGTTCCTAGTGGTTCTGGGTACAGATGTCCATCAGTTTAGGCCAGTGTGGTTTTTGCATATGTTTTTTGTTCAGCTTAGGATGATGATTATATCGGAACCTTGTCAGGCGGAGCACATAGATTGTAAGAATGAAGTGTTTTGTAGGTAGTGCCAGCTTTGTTATGGTGTTACAAGATTCCTTGGAGTATCTGACAGTAGTGTGTAGTGTAGTCTTTAATGGATGTTCATAGAGACTAGTAGACTTTGTATTTATTGACATTGATGGCTCGGATGTGGTTTATTATGGAAAAGTTTGTTTTGGCAGATATCTAGGTAGATTCTGATGTGCTATGAGCATGTAATATTAATGAATGAGAATAGACTGTGAAGAGTATATGTAAGTGAGTGGAATGGTGTGTAAAGATTGATTATAGTGTAAAAGAGGGAGTGATGTGTATGTGTTTAAGAGAAAGGGAACTGACAGAGGGACAAGTGGATGGTATTATATAAATGTGTATGAAGGAGGTTGCTTTTGGTTGGGGGTTGCGTCTGGCTGATAAGATACAACAGCATACAGTATCCTATCAATATGAAGGGTAGAGAACTTCTTGTGGCATTGATTGCGTGCGGAGGCCTAATGTTGGAAAGTGGGCTAACGATCATAATTTCAAGAATAAGTGAGCTAAACACAAAGGTAATTAAAACCTTGATAAAAAGCGTGCAATATTTATTGATATATAAATAGTATTAAATTTTTCAAGGTAAACAGAAGAGAGCTAAATGAGATTATCACTGGGATGTTTTACCTTTTAAGGATGGTTCATTTTGTCAAAAAGCCAACAGGGGATTAATAGATTCTCTTTTCCTACAATAAGGGGAAAATATTTTTTATTTTGGCCTCTACAAATAGCTTTCACTTTACTAATAAGGTAAAATAGTTTAATGTCAAATATAAATTGAAAAATATTTTGTTAGCATTATAAAAAGAAAATGACATTCTAGGACCCCATTGGCTATTGTGCCTGCTAATTTTGAATAATTGCCAAAGGGTTTTCTTTTTCCTAAGGGACTGTTTATAGTAATAATCATTTGAAGACCCTTAATGTAGACCAGTGCCCCTTCAACATTTTCTCCCCACTTTTAATATTTTTATGTGAATAAGATTAGCCAACCACCAAAACTAAAAATCCAACAAACATAAAATATATGTATAATACAATATATATATACAGTGCTCAACAAAAGTTTAGGCCGGGTGAGCGGGGTGGACTAAACTTATGTTTAAAAAAGAATGGTATAGATGAGGGTGATTTAATTTAGTCATAAGTTTGGGCCGGCTGCATGATGTCACTACATCCCTCAGTTTACCCGCTCAGCCTGCCAGCACATGCTCATTGTCGGCTTGTCCGTGGTAGTGAGAGGACTGCGCTGTTGTGTTCTCCTGACCGACACCATTTTGTGACTGGGTTTTTGTAGTTTGGGAGTGTTTGTGGCCGTATTATGGGGAAAGCGAGGCAGTTACAAGGGGAGGACATCAGCACTCTTCCCAAGCTGGAGAAGGAAATTAGGGCTCGTTGGGATGCTATACCTACCCAGAAGCTACATGATCTTGCTATGCCCATGTATGTAATATGAATGTTTTATGGTCTAATATTCTCTCTGCTTTGGAACAGAAGAATATTTTGAGCAATTTATTTCATGTATATTTTATTTAAATATGGTAGTCAAGTACTGTGTCCATATTTGGTAAATAAACACTATCATAAATGAGAATGAAGCGTGAAATTTGAGGTTTCTTCATTAGCAAAAGCATCATAAATTTAAATATCATTGACTAGATTATGTATATTAACATTTATACAACTACTAAAGGGCAATTTTGCTAACTCTTTTGAAGGCACAAAACAAAAAGACCAGTTCTATTGGGTTAATGAAGATTCAAAAGTACTTATATGACAAAAATCATAATCAGATTTAACTAGCCATGAAAGTATATTAAGTAGGATGTTATTAGAAATATATCGCATCCAGAAACTTATATAGGATTGTCAATATTAAAGCATATACATAAGGGGTTTTTTTATTTTCCCATTCACAAGATAATAAATATATTTACAAATTATGAGTTATAATATTGTAAACATATTAGGTGAGAATATCAAAATGCTATGAGTAGCATTGGAAAAGGCAGCCTTGAAAGCGATCTTTATTGGAGTCAATTAAGGGCATTCAGAAATTTGTTTAAATAAATTTTTCATTAAGGCCAATTTCACACGAGTGTTTCTTGTAGCATGTTGCATTTTCTCACCACTTATATTCCTTATACAATTCTGACAATTATACATAAACATGAATAAATTGCATACCATTTAAGTAAATATGGAGTACTTACTGTCTTTTTTTTTTAAATTATAGGAGCCTATCTGGCGACTATCCACTTGGGCATAAGTTGCAGCAATCACAACAGCCTAGCACTAGGCTACTATAAAATAAGAATATGAAAAACCAACAATAAAAAGGGAAAATGGCAATAATTAGGAAGCAAGCTCCGGCGTCGGTGTGAGGTCTGTCTCCCCCCAGCGCAGGAACGTGCGACCTACAAAGAAAACAACAAAACCTAGTTAAATAAAGGGGAGAAGGCCGGCCTGCCCCCAAAAGTCTAAAAATCCACCAGTCAATATGCATGAACTCATCCCGAGTACAAGGGACAGGCAGTAGCGACCCCACCCATCACGGTACTGGAACAGGTAACGTGCGCCGAGATCGCCCAGACTGGGACATTCAAAAAGAATGTACCAAACAGTCTGGGGGACAATGCAGCCTTCACAGTAAGGCGCTGGCGAGCGCTCCATCAAAAGGCGATGCGTCCCTCGAGTGTGCCAAATTCGGAGATGACAGAAAGCAACCTGAAGCCTTCATGGCATTGACAGGTAGGTCCATGGGAGACGTCGCGCAATGGCATGCAAATTTAAGTCCCCTTCAACCGTCTTCCATCTTCTTTGCTAAGCAGCCCATGTAGTCGATGTGAAAAAGGGAAAAATGCTGGCCCAGTCGCAAAGTCTTTGATGAATTTTTGGCACCCTCATTCTCCGCAATTCCTACATGTCCAGGAACCCAGGATAGGATAACCGCGACATCACAGATATTGCAAACCAGGGGATGCAAAGATTCCAATGCTCCGAGAGCACTCAGGGCGCTTTGTGAGTCGCTATAGATCACAATCCGGTCTCCGAACCGGACACGTCACATAATCTCCTGTATCGAGCGGTGTATTACCACCAGCTCAGTTGTGAAGACAGATGCAGCACCTGGAATAGCCCTGCTGACTTCAAGCAGAGGGGATACGGCGTGGAAGCCGACCCCCTCTTCGGACTTGGAGCCATCCATATACACTGGCACGGTTCCAGCTTGACACGAGGTGTGCTCCAAAAAGGTCGAACGCAATACCCCAGGCGCTGTGCAAGCTTTTGGGGCAATATAGTGCTAGTTCGGAGGAGATGCGGGGGTCCTCTTCAAACCAAAAACCCTCACGGGGATGGCTGTATGCTTCCCGGAGGCAGAACCCCGGCGCTGTTGGCCGGACAATGCGCTGTCGCCTTCAGGGACTTATTGGGAGAGGTTGGGCTCACCATGCGAGTCTTTTCCTCCCTCTGCCTCGAAACTTTAGGTGGGCATTGTGGCTTCAGAGGCAGGGGGCCCTCTTTTTGAGGATCAAACGTCTCCGAGCCACTCCGCCTACCTGCTATCCTGCTTTCGGGGGGGCAGCTTTAGGAACACCGGGCGATGGCCTGGTGACCAACTTCAGGGGTGTTGCCTCCTGTGAGTCTAACAACTCGGTGGAGGCGTGTGGCCCTTTTGCCTTACGGGAAACGGTCAAGCTGGGGGAAGGGTGGGGAGCCCTGGTTTTAGCCGGGGCTGGGTGTGAGATCTTTGTGCCGGCAGCTTTACCAGGCGAGCACCCGGGTTGAGTAGAACCTATAGAAGGGCTCCAAATGGGAGAGGAAACAACTGTGCTCATTGGCCTGGATGGGCCAGGAACAGAGGGTGTCTTTCTAAGCATTAAGGTGTAAGACGTCCCAGGCAGAGCCAGGCGCAACAGGACCAAGTCCTTGGCCTGAACGGCCAGGATTTCTTTCTCAAGGAGATATGCTCCACATTGCTTCAAAGAAGCCGGGTGCAGCTCTCTGCAATTGACACACTTGGCCACACACGATTTGGACTTATCATGTGTGGCCTTGGAGCAATTTACAAATACTTCGGGTGACCCCGACTTTGCACATCTACATGAATGATTCATATGGCCGAAGCAGTAACAGTAATAGCACCGCCGCGGTGGTGGCACAAATGCCTTTAAGTGGTAGCAGGACCAACGAGCACGCAACTTAGGGAGCTAGTCACAGTCAAATGTGATGAAGAGTGTATGGGTGGATCTCGAGGCCCCTTCCCGTTTCCTCATCACACATTCGACTTTGACCGCCCCATGGACAGCCAGCTCTAAGGTGATGTCCTCTATGGAGTACTCAACGAGTTCCATCGCATAAACTACTCCTTTCACAAAGTTGATGGTAGAGTGTGGCATCACACTCACCAGGGTGCCATCAAGTGTCTGAAGAACACTTATCTTGGGTGCCTCAGAGGGATCCGCCGCATTCACTAGAAGGCTCCCATCCGAGAAACAGGTCACCTTTAGCTCTCTAACAATTACACTAGCTAATGCTCTCCTCTGATGGATCACGTTGCCCTTGGCCAACATGCTGCCATCAGTGGAGCAAATAACGAGGTAGCATTTGAAGCCAGCGGGCTAAAAAATGCCAGGTAACCTCTGAATGAGCTGCCCCGTTGTCATCGAGGCTCTGCCTTGCACCCTTTTGGTCGTAGTCTGCGGCTCCACACCCAGGGGGTGGGGGGGAGCAGAGGGGCCGGCTGTGCCGATCTTGGCTTGGCCATTTACCAAAGCAGCAGATCCATCCATCCCCTCAGGCCCCGCGGATGGAGAGGAGCCTAGAGTTTTTTTAGTCTTATTTTTTTCTTTTTAGGAGAAGAGGGTGGGGAATGAACCCACTTCTCCCCTCCACCGGCAGGAGCCACCAGGCCAGGTTTTTCTCTGAGATGGAGAAGGTCCTGGCAGTCGCAGGGTCACCGGTCAGAGGAGATCCCTCTCCTCCTTGTACTGCCTTGGAAACCCAGGCCATCTGAGGAGGACCTTACATAGGGGCGGATTCGGGTTCGGTGCTTGGCACCGAGCCCAGGTTCGCTCCCATGGAAGGCCCTACCGTCTGAGCCTGGGTTGCCTCAAGGACCATGTCTATCTCAGGGGAGGCCTCCAGTTGGCCATACCCCCCTAGGACATCGCAGGTCCAGTTGGCAGCATCATTAGTCATGTGTGGGAAGGCACAGGCCTTGACCCTGGCAAGGTCTAATATTCTTGCCAGCAGGTCTTTTGAGGGAAGCGACTGAAGGGGCCTGGCTTCCCTCACCCCCCTAAGGGGGTTTGCCCTACCGAGCTGCTTCAATGGGGAGCGGTCGCCTATGGGCATGGTGACCCTATTCTTTTCACAGGAAGCAATCGCTCATTACCCCTAGCAGTAGCCCACCCTGTAAGGGGTGCGCACAGGACGTGGCAGAGCCTGATGCTGCCATTTTGGACCACCCCTGCTGCCTGTTCGCCTGGCAGTCCCTCAGCATGGTGGCTCCACCTTGGACACGGCATAAAATTATTAGTGTGAAGAGAGAATGAAGGGGATGTAAGGAAGGCTTGGGTGGGGATGAAGCAGGTTGTTAAAAACCCACCATCCCAAACTGGATCTCAGGAAACTTTGTCCCCTCCCCCCATCTACCCTGTGAAATTAGAGGCTGACCAGAGAAAGTTGTGGGAGAGGTTGTATGAAAAGCGACGAAGTAAGGGAGAAATACAGGCTGTCTGAAAGGAGAAGAGGCTAAGCTGGGGTTGGAAGGGGTGCTGAGTCCCATCAGCACAGTGGTCAGGATGGCAAATCGCCATGCCTCTTACGGGTTGTGAAATTAGAGGCTGACCAGAGAAAGTTGTGGGAGAGGTTGTATGAAAAGGGAGGAAACAGGGGGAAAACACAAGTGTTCTGAAGGAAGGAAAAGAGGCTAAGCTGAGGTCTGATGGGGTGCTGAGTCCCGCCAGCACGGCAGCCAGGATGGCAAATCGCCGCACCCTTTACAGGGGTACTTTCTGTCAGTTGCTATTCGTTCAAGCAAAGAAAAGTTACTGGAGTGGTGGTATGCACATGGCAACTGGCAACAGATGCTCATACCAACAGCCCCAATGTCACTTGTAGTCAATAAGGATGCCTATCACAGGCCTTCAGTCAACTTCATTCAGGAAACTCACGCTCGGGTGAACAACACCCTTGGAATGCATGTAGTTATAGAATGTGTGACAAGAAACACTCATGTGAAAGGGTCTTTAAGATTATTTCATTACATTACATATTCTTGATTAGAGAACATGATCCAAACCTAACATCGAAGCTCAATTTTTTTTTAGTACAAAAGGGAACTATTTAAAAGTGTATGAATACAGATAAAACTGTACAAACATGCATGTCTATAAAGCACCCAAATACCTATCTCTATTAATATTCTTTTCCCTCATGGAATCCAAAGATGTATTGTGCTGAGTATGATGCAGTTCTGAATGAAATTAGAAATTATATTTTAAATTTAAATTTGGAAGAAACCTATAAATACTGCAAATTCCAGATTACTAAAACTTTTTTGAGGGTTTTGTAAATTAGGGCTGGTAAGTTATGTAATATTACCACCAGAACACCTGGAAATAGTCACAATGATAGGGAAGGGGGGTATATAATTAAAAATCTCACTTATTTTTTAGGGAATGGAAATAGGTATAGGCTATTCATTAGCTTTTTGCAGACTCCTTTTGTTATGTTATGAGCCAAGGTAGCTAATTAGCATGGTGAACAAATTAAATTGTATGATGTAGAATTGTTTGGTAGTTCATAGAAGATGAGATCAGTAAGAGGGAAACACTTTTGATCACTATGAATAATGAGTTCTGTGAACAAATTTTAACCCTTTGATGCTTGAATTGGACTATATATATAAAATATAATAACCCTTAAATCAATATATATGAGAGTCAAAATGGCTTGAAATTGTGGTTCCACATGGCAACATAGGCCCTTAAAAGGTTAAGGCGTGAAAAATATCTTGAATTCAACTGTTGATCGTTTGTTAACATTACATCTATTTTAAATATCACTTAAGTGGAGTTTGGGAAAATCATGTATCAAATAACATTGCAAAGTAGATGAAGCTGGCCTCCCGAGGGCCCATGCAATCAGAAATAAGCTCTATAACAAAATCTCAAGTTTTAATTTTAAAGTTTCCTGTTAATGGCAGTTAGAAAGATTTAATTAACCTTTGGCTGTTTTATCTACCCTAAAACCATAAAAATTATGATTCAGATAAAAGACACTTTTTATTCTAATTAGAAATCAGATTAAAGTGATTATGAACACCATGGCATCATCTCAAATTCATTCAAGCTTCATATTGATAAAAATTATTTGATTTAATCATTTCAAATTGCAAATATTTAAAGGCAGTGACAAATGTCAAGAAAGGAAATCAACTTAAAAATACTGATAATTTGTTCTTATAAAAAAGATAGCTAACAAAGCCAAGAGAAGGAAGGTAGCCTGAATACTATCCAAGTACATTTTGAAGTTTTATTTTACATAGTATCATCTCAGCAATGAAGAAATGTTTTAAACCATGAAAATTCTACTGCATATATCATTCCAAAATTGTATTCTTATGCCTGTCCAAAAAAGGCTATCTACCATATTCTCATCTAAATGGGACAATTAAAAACATGTGTTTTCAAACAAAGTACTTGAAAAATTGATATTAAATAGATACAAAGTCCAGCAATGCAATTATATATACATATATTAATGGTAGAGGAGGGAACAGCTATTTGACACTGATTATAATAAGAAAGTGGGAAATGGGTGCGGGAGACTGGGAGAAAAAACAAGTGCAGCTACATCAGAGAAAACAAGTGGTAGAAATAAAAGTGAGATTATTTATGGAGAATCAGGGGCTTCATCCAGGATAAGACCTAAGTACCTTGAAGAAAAGTGATGAAGGGAGGAGAGAATACAAAAGGCATTCAATGATTACATGAGACAAGGCAAGGTTGGTATAACAGGGGTTACTGATGGGAGGGAAATCATGTATGTATCATAAGGTATCTGTAGGTTAGCCTGATATGAAAGGCAAAAGAAGGTCAACACTACCTCTTTCTGATGAGCAGTGGGAAGATGAAGCTCTGTAGCCAAGGACGGACTCAATGTGGCGAAGTTTGGTGAGAGGCCTGGATTGCGTGGTGGCAAGACATGCTGCATTAAGAATTTTCTATCGTGTGCAAGATCAGTAAATGGAATGGGTTCGAGGTGTGCTTGGACAAAGGCTGACTGAGCTGCTGTTGTTTGTTGCTCTTGTGCATTTCTTTTCTTTGTGTAAGCCCCAACTGACAAAAATAAGTTTGGAAGAACGTGGAATTAGAGTTTTGATTTGCTACTGTCACAAGCAAAAACTTTCCACAAGAGTTGCTGTTAAGGAAATTTGTGATACTAAAGGAGAAGGCTCAGCCAGTCAGGCAAAGGTCTCAAGGTGGTACAGACATTAACTCTGTGGATTTTACCCTTGATGATCAACCTGGTATCTTGGACAGATTTGGAGGCTGGTTGATCACTGGAACAAGAACATAGAGAATGATGGACTATTTTGAAGAATAAATGTTGGTGTTGCTCCACAAAATTGTTGTTGTTTTCTTTCATGACTTTCTGGCCAACATAATATAAAGCATATGTGTTAATGTGAACAAAATATCATGTATAAAAGATATGAATTATTTGAGTTATTAAATTTTGAACTTAGTATACTCTTTCTGGTCACCAATATATATATATATATATATATATACAGGGTGGATAGTTAATTTTTCGACTAACTTCAATAACAGAGTTCATTTATACAGATTTACCTAAATTATGTGTTAAAAAGATGAAGGATTGTACTATTCATTTTATTCAATGATGTCCTCCAGGCAGTGTCAAAACTTGTTGCAGGATTTCTTGACAATCTCCGTTTAACTGGATGAAAACTGTGGACCTAACCTCCCCTTGGGAGTGCAGGGGGGACTTGTTGGTCTCTTTCTCAACCATGCAAAACACATACTAGTCCAGGGGTTGCCTGGTTAAAGAAGTTGTCCGATAGCCAATATTGGGTCAACCTGCTTGTGGTACGGTGCAGAGTCCTGCGAATACATGGCTTTCCAGTGGCAACCTCTTGGCTCTAGGGTAACACAAACTCATCCAGGCACTTGATGTAGCTCTCCAGGAAGATAAATGGAAACAATATACCATGTGGACTGGGAACTTGGTCTTCCTGCGAGTTGATCACCTGGTCCTGGCAGAAATTCCTATCTGAGAAGAACCAAAGCATGTCAAGCCCAAGGGGTTGGTTCAGTTTGTTCACAAGCTTCACAGCATGTTGATTCATCTTTTGCAACAGAAGCTGGTCATTTTTCATCTTGTATGAGTAGTAGAGAATGTTCTCCTGCACAAAGTGCCTGATGAGAGATTCTGACATCCATTGTTCCTGGATATTATAGGCATCATTGACTTGCTGGATTTTTTTTTTTTTTTAGTCCATCTGGTCACTGCCTACTTGGACATAAGTCAGGGTACACAACACAGCCTAACACTAGGCTATATTAAAAAAAAAATAATATATAAATAACAAATAACGATAAAAAGGACAAAGACTAAAAAAAAAATAATAGAATAAAAATGAAAGGAAGCAAACTCCAGCATCGGGGGTAAGCCCAACCTCCCCACAGCGCAGGAACATGCTACCAAACAAAAAACAATCAAATAAAGTGGAGGAGGTCAGCCTCTTCCAAAAATTTGTATATTCCACAAGTCTGTGTGCACAAATCCATGACAAATACAAGGGACAAGCAGAGGCGACCCTGCTAGGTAATGTGTGCAAAGATTACCCAGACTGGGATATTCAACAAGTGCCAAAGTCTGTGGGACAATGATGTTGTCACAGGCAAGGGCTCCATCAAATGGTGGTGAAAACTGTGAGCGTGTCCAATTCGGAGATGACAGAAAGCAGCCTGAAGCCATCGCGGCATTCGGGGTTAGGCCCATGAGAACAGTCGCGGAGTAATGGCAGGTAACTTTAAGTTCCTCTCGGCTATCTCCCATTCTCTTTGCCAAACTGCCCACAGGGGAGCCCAGATTCCTGCCATGTAATTAGTGTAAGGAAGAGTGAAACACTGGTCTGGTCTCCCCGTCCTCGCAGACACTTTGGCACTATCATTCCCCGCAATTCCTACATGTCCAGGAACCCTTAAAAAGATAATCTCAAAATCCACCTGGCTCGCCAAAACTGTGGCATCATGGATATTGCAAACCAGGGTATATGGAGATTCCAATGCCTCGAGAGCACTCAGGTTGCTTTGTGAGTCAGTATAAATCACAATCTAGTCTCTGAACCGGACACATCGCATTATCTCCCATACAGAGCAGTGTATTACAACTGGCTCAGTTGTGAAGACAGACACAGAGCCTGGCAGAACCACACTGACTTCAAACAGAGGGGCACGGCAAGGAAATCAACCGACTCACTCTTGGGACTTGGAGCCATTTGTATACAATGGCACATTTCCACCATGACATGAAGTGTGCTCCAAAAAGGCTGAGCACAACACTCCCGATACTGTAGAAGCTTTGGGAGAAGAGGCGTAGCAACAAATAGTCAAAGGTGGTATCCTCCATGGTGGCATCTTGGGCAGAACCAGGAGCACCACCGGCTCGAGAGCTATACCTAGCTCTAAATGCAAAGGGCTTAGGCTATGACTGGAGTCTTCTGTGGCATACACAGTCAAAATCAGCTGCGGATGCTTTTTTTTTTTTTTAAGAGTTCATCTGGCGACTGCCTACATGAGCATTAGTTGCCGTATTAAAACTGGCCTAGTTCTAGGCTACTTTAAAATAAAATTAAAGAAACGAAAAAAACACCCCAAATGGGAAAAAGGAAGTAAGCTCCTGCATCGGGGGGAGGTCCACCCGGCGCAGGAGCGTGCAACCTAAAGGAAAGAAAGAAAAAAAAAAACAAATGCAAAAAACAAAACAAAACAAAAAAACAAACCCTGCTTAAATAATAGGGAGAAGGCCGGCCTCCCCCAAAAAGTCAACAAGTCCACCAGTCGATGTGCACGCACTCATCCCGAGTACAAGGGACAGGCGGTAGCGACCCCGCCCATCCCGGTACCGGGACACGTGTCAGGCGCGAAGATCACCCAGACTGGGACATTCGACAAGAATGTGCCAAACAGTCTGGGGGACGACGGAGTCGTTGCAATAGGGCGCAGGCGAGCGCTCCATCAAATAGCGATGCGTCACACGAGTGTGCCAGATTCGGAGACGACAGAAAGCAACCTGAAGCCGCCACGGCATTGGGGGATAGGTCCATGGGAACAATCGCGGCGCAATGGCACGTAACTTTAAGTTCCCTTCGACCGTCTCCCATTTTCTTTGCCAAGCAGTCCGAAGAGCTGCCCGTATTCCTGCCATGTAGTCGGTGTGAGGAAGAGCGAAACGCTGGTCTGGTCGCAGAGTCCTCGCGGACTCTTTGGCGCCCTCATTCCCTGCAATTCCTACATGTCCAGAAACCCAGCAGAAGATAATCTCGACATCTGCCCGGCTCGCCAAAACTGTGGCGTCACGGATATCGTAAACCAGGGGATGCGGAGATTCCAATGCCCCGAGAGCACTCAGGGCGCTTTGTGAGTCGCTATAGATCACAATCCGGTCTCCGAACCACGCACGTCGCGTAATCTCCCGTACCGAGTGGTGTATTGCCACCAGCTCGGCCGTGAAGACAGACGCAGCGCCTGGTAGAGCCCCGCTGACTTCAAACGGGGGGATACGGCGTGGAAGCCGACCCCCTCTTCGGACTTGGAACGATCCATATACACTTGCACGGTTACAGCGTGACACGATGTGTGCTCCAAAAAGGTCGAATGCAATACTCCCGGCGCAGTAAAAGCTTTGGGAGCAGAGGCGTGGCGACAAATAGCCAAATGTGGTACCCTCCAGGGTGGCGTCCTGGGCAGAACCAGCGGCGCCACCGGCCCGAGAGCTATATCTACCTCTCGAAGGAGTTTCCTGGCCCTAAACCTAAAGGGCTTAGGGTATGACTGGCGTCTCTCGGCGGCATAGGCACCATCGAGATCAGCTGCGGATGCAGTGAGAGCTGTTGGCGACTGAGGGAGGCGCCGGCTCGCGCGTACAGGCGAGTGATGCACTGCACGCGGCGCAGAGCGAGTGGATCTCCCCAGCATCGACCAACAGGCTCTCAATGGGGAAAGTGCGGAAGGCACCGGTCGCAAGGCGAAGGCCGGTGTGGTGGATCGAATCCACCTTCCGCAATAAACGCTCGGCTGCGGATGCATAAAACTCGCATCCGTAGTCGAGCTTCGAGCGAACAAAGGATCGATGAAAATGTAAGGCAGTAGCACTATCAGCGCCCCAAGCGCTGAACGTTACGGAACGGAGAATGTCCATGGCACGGGTACAGGAGACCCTAAGGCTGCGAATATGAGCCTCCCAGGTGAGGCGTCAGTCGAATACAAGACCAAGGAAACGGTGCGACTCATCCACATCCAGGCGCACCCCATTAAGAAACAAATCTTTGTCGGGGTGAAGCCGTGGATGGCGGCAGAAGTGCACCACCTTAGTCTTGGCAAAAGAAAACCGAAACCTGTGCGCTTCGGCATAGCGAGAGACGCGGTTCAATGCCTGTTGGAGTCGACGCTCCAGAGTTGGCATCTGGGCCGTGCCAAAAGAGATCGAAAGGTCGTCCACGTAGAGTGTAGAGAGAACATCTTTCGGCAGCACCAAGGTGATGATGTTGATGCTCAGGGCAAAGAGTGTGACACTGAGGACACTTTCCTGCTCCTTTGGGCCGGAGAGGGCTCCCCCCACCCGTACGCGGAATCGACGATCTCGCAAAAATTCAGATATAAACATTGGGAAGCATTCCCTCGCCCCCATCGTGTGGAGAGTCTCCATGATAACGTATCGCCATGCGGTATCAAAGGCCTTCTCCAGATCGAAAGGAAAGCCTCTCAGACGGCATTTTCCAGTCGGAGCAGAGCATCCGACGTGGAGTGGAACTTGCGGAAGCCGCACTCTGCGGAAGACAGATGGCCTCCGCTGTCCAGGAAAAAGGCTAATCTAACATTTACCAATTTCTCCATCAACTTGCACACGCAAGAGGTTAGAGAGATTGGGCGGAAACTGGTTGGAGTAGAGTGATCTCTCCCCGGTTTGCGAAAGGCGAGCACAGTAGAGATTCGCCAGGAGTCTGGGAGAAGACCTTCCACCCAGATCCTGTTGAACAAATCAAACAGAAAGGCCATGCCTCGCTCACCCAGGTCTCGAAGCATGGCGTACGGGACATCGTCCGGACCATGGGTGGTGTCCGCTCACGAAGCGAGAGCGGAACGCAACTCCCTCACAGTAAACTTGTCGTTGACGGGTTCTCCACCTCTGGAGGTAAAGTCCAGCTGGCGGCCTTCCGCGACATCACGACGTGCATTGAATGCTGGCGGAGCAGCATCACGGCTAGAGAATGCGGAAAAAGCGGTTGATAAGGATTCCGCCACGGTCGGGGTCCGAGATTGCGGTCCCATTCTCCTGGAGAACGGGAGGGGGGTCCTGCAAGAACTTGCCCCGAATCCTTTTGCCTCGCTTCCACACCTCAGCTAAAGGGGTCTTCCCGTTAAGTGAAGACACGTATGCCCGCCAAGAAGAGTGGCGGGCGTGCTTCGAAATATAACGGAACCTAGCCCTAGCCCGACGAAATTCAGCGACAATGAAATCGTTCGGGCGGCGCTTATAGCGCATGTAGGCATAACGCTTCTTTTTGAGGGCCGTCTCACACTCGGCCGACCACCATGGGAGTGGTCGGTGTGCAAAACGGCCAGACGTCCTAGGAATAGTAGTCAGGCTCACGGCGATGAGGTTGCCGGAGAAGAACTCAACGGCCTCATCTACCGACCTAAACTCCTCGACTGAGATAGAGAATTCAGTCATTTCCTGAAATGCAGGCCACCGCGCCCGCGCCAAGCACCACCGAGGTGGTCTCTCAGGCCCTGAAAATGATATTTAAATGAGAAAGTGATCACTACCATGGAGGTCATCGACCACCCCCAATCAAAATCAGGCTGTGCATCCGAAGAGCACAAAGGTAGGTCAAGGCAAGAAAATGAAGCGGTTCTTGGACAGTGATGCATAAACTCATCCACGTTTAGGACACCCATCTCAAGCTCTTCGATCAGATCGGCAAGGACTTGTCCCCTGGGATTTATAGAGTAATCTCTCCAGAAAGGATGCCTGCCGTTCAGATCCCCAAGCAAGAGATAGGGCCTCGGTAACCGTGCCACGACGCGGCGGAAGTCCCCCGCGTCGAAGTCAGCTGACGGTGGAATGTACGCAGAAATGATAGTATACCTCCTATCCAGGTGCAGCTGCACAGCCACTGCCTGAAAGGAGGTATCTAAAGAAAAAGGAAGAACGGAGACATCATGCCGGGTGTAAACCAAGTATCCCCCAGCCCGGCCATCCCGCAGTGGTGGGGTCGCAAGACCCTTATACCCCGGGAGGGCGGGCAGGGGGCACGCACCTAGCATGGTCTCCTGCAAAAAAATAGCTAACGGGGAACGGGACGAGACGAGCCTCCGCAGCTCCTCCCAGTTGGCTCGGAGTCCACGGCAATTCCATTGAAGGAATATGCCCTCCAGGCCTAGTTCGGAGGAGACGCGGGGGCCCTCCTCGAACTGAAGACCCTCACGGGAATGGCCGTACGCGTCCCGGGGGTAGAACGCCGGGCACTGTTGGCCGGACAAAGCGCTGAAGGCACTGTCGCCTTCAAGGGCTTATTGGGGGAGGTTGGGCTCGCCATGCGAGTCTTTTCCTCCCTCTGCCTCGAAACCTTAGGCGGGCGTTGCGGCTTCGGAGGCGGGGGGCCCTCTTTTCGAGGAACCACCTCTCTGAGTCAATCGCTCCACCTCGGGGCGTGGGCGAAGGAGCCGAAGCTCCTTTGTTGCTGTCCTCCTTTCGGGGGACAGCTTTAAGAACGCCGGAAGATGGCCTAGCGACCATCTTCAGGGGTGTTGCCTCCTGTGAGTCTAACGATTCGGTGGAGGCGCGTGGCCGTTTCGCCTTACGGGAAACGGTCACGCTGGGGGAAGAGGGGGGAGCCCTGGTTTTAGCCGGGGCTGGGTATGAACCCTTTTTGCTGCCAGCTTTACCAGGGGAGCGCCCGGGTTGAGTAGAGCCCGCAGAAGGGCTCCAAATGGGCGCGGAAACAACCGTGCTCGTTGGCCTGGATGGGCCAGGAGCAGAGGGTGCCTTTCTAACTATTGAGGCATATGATGTCCCAGGCAGAGCCGGGTGGGCCAGGACCAAGTCATTAGCCTTGCGGAATGAGAGTCGATCCTGGGCTCTAACAAAGTTTACTGCATATCGCCCTTTAGAAGTTGAATTGATATTAATTGTGTATGGATTTTTTGGCTCGACTTCTTTTGAACCAGACGTTTTTGATCGCTGTCACTTCGTCGTCGAACTTTATATTACCTTCTCACTCACGGTCGCCCGCAACTACAATCTTCTAAAGGCTTTCGGCCCCTACTAACCTCTTGGAGTATCTCTAGCCTAGCTCTGGGAGACCTAGGCCGCCAGGCCCAGGTGAACGGTCCCCCAATGGAAGTTTCCCTAACCCCTAAGGGCAAACGTGGCCCTAGCCCTTCCGCCGAAGCGGACCCTCGTCCGACTTCACGTCCTCGCTTCAATCAAGACGTTCCAAGACCTAATATTCCTCGATCTCACCATGCCTCCAACTCAACCCTGGCTCCAAATGACAACTCTGAGTCTCAGAATGTTGTTCTCATTAAATCATCTGAAAACAATGCCGTATTTTCCCATCCATTAAGAGTCACAGCTGCCTTAAACTCATCACCATTCCATAAGCTTATAAAAGAGGGATCCTGCCGAATCTTGGGAAAAGGTACAGCCCTAAGAATTGAACTCTCTAATATAAATAAACTAGAGGTAGATCTTGAAGATGTCTCCACCCTGGGGGAATGGCCAGTCAAGTGCTGGCGCCCGGAAGATGCCTCATTAGGCAAATACAAATATGGAAGTATCTCTGGCCTTCCAGTCTCCCTACAGCAAGAAGACCTCAGAAACAACCTGCAGATCCTTGATTCTAACAGCCTGTCCAGTCTTATGGAGATTTCTAGATTACCTTCCCATCCTGAGGCTTCCACCTACTCAGCGCGTCTCAAATTTGCAGGAGGACTACCAGAAAGAATGGCTCTGGGCTTCACCTCCTACTCAGTTCTCCCATACTATCTCCCCCCTCTGAGGTGTTTCACATGCCAGCGTTTTGGCCATGGATCACTGACCTGCAGATCCACACAAAGATGCAGCAGATGCAGTGGTTTTCATGCAGGCCAAGAATGTTCAAATCTCCCCTACTGCTACTTCTGCGATGACAACCATCGCCCGTCCTCCAACAACTGTCCATTCTCAGAAAAGGCAAGGCAGATCCAATGCAAATCAGTGGATGATAGTATCCCTACCTATACCATCCATGCCCAGCTCCGCTCCATCTACTCAGCCCCAAAAGACTCCAGGACAACTTCCGCTGCCTCCAAAACTACACCCTCACTATCCTCCCAGGATATCCGCTCTTCTCCTAAAACTCCGCCAAGAAAGCCCCTCCAGACCCCCTCCTATGCAGAGATGGCTGCTGCTCCCATCCCACCAAGGAACCTCGGTAAACCAAATCCACCTGTAACCTCCCCCTCTTCACACAGAGCCAACAGAGAGACCACTCCCAAGAGGCCCTGCCCCAGCCAATATTATCACCCCAAGAGCCCTTCTCCAATTCCTCCTCCATACCCACTTTTCCCAGTCATCCAGAATGTGCCTCTTCACCACCGCAAAGGAGCACCCTCAGCTCAGCCACTCATAGTGAAGATCACAAATCTCCTAAAATAATTCGTCACCCTGCTCCAATCTGGCTCTCCTATCCAACAAGTCCTTATCACTCTCCTCCCTAGTGTAATCAATCTGTTCACTTCATTCCTCTCATAATGGCTTCAATGCACAGCCCTATAATTTTCTGGAATGCCCACTCCCTTCGTCACAAGATGAGAGACCTCTCTCTACTCATCAACTCTCTATCACCCAATATAGTTGGCATATGTGAGACCTGGTTCCAGCCTGAAATTTCACCCTCATTCCAAGGTTACACTGCATTCCGCAGAGACAGGTCAAATCGGGCAGGTGGTGGCCTCCTCCTTCTCATTAAACATGGATTGACCCACCGTCTCCACACACTCATACCATACCCCCAAGGCCTTCTAGAACTGCTGGCAGTGCAGATAGACATCGGCGGAACCTGGTGTGACATTCTCATCTGCTACAACCCATGCCTCCCGGTCACTGAGCAAGAATTTAACCACTATTTTGACCAACTCTCCCCTACAAGCCTCATCATGGGAGATTTCAATGCCCCCCACCCCCACTGGGATCCATCAGCCATCACAAGCTGCCCAGGCTCTGCCCTCTCTCAAGCCCTCCTCTCCTCGACCCACCTCTCCCTTCTCACCCCACCAGGCCTCTGCACCAGGGTGGACCCAGCAAAAGCCGTGCCTTCAACCCTGGATCTGTGTATTGGCAGTGGGTCCTTCACCTCTTCAGTAGTTTCTACCGGCCAATATATGGGAAGCGACCATCTACCAGTGATCATCTCCTCAAATGGCCTCACAAACCCTCCCCCTAGGTCAATCCGCCCTCATTGGAAAACAGACCCAGGAAAATGGACAAAATTCCAAGCCTCACTCGAACCTCCCCCCCCAAATCTCCTCTCAGTTGAAGAAAAAGCCAACTGGTTTTCAGAATCCCTCAAGGCAGCTGGGGAACACACTTTTCTCCTGACCACCAGTCGCTTCAATGGCCGCCCCCGCTGTCCTTGGTGGACAGAAGAGTGTGCATCAGCCATCCGCCTCAGACGACTAGCATTTGCAAGATAGAGACGTCAGCCCTCCCAAACTAACAAAATTGGATTTAACAGACAGGATGCCAAGTGCAAAAGGATCTTACTTCAGGCATAAATTCTGTAGCTCGCTTTCCTTTTCCACCCCCTCCACTAAAGTCTGGACTTTCTTCAGACACATGACCTCACCTTCAAAGCCCAATTCCTATCCCCTCTGCTCAGGTGGCTTCCCACTAACAAATGAAAAAGACAGGGCTGAAGCCTTTGCCACAGAATACAGCCGACTATACAGCAGCAAAGCAGACTCTCTCTTAACCAGACCTCAAGCCAGGCTTCTCATAGAGAGTATTTCCAACACCACAGATGACCCACTTGCATCCCCTTTCCAACTCAAAGAATTGCATGGGGCACTTTCTGAAAAAAGGCAAGGCCCCTGGCTCCGACATGATCCTCTCTGACTTCCTAAGTCACTTGTCTGAAGTTCACCTAAACTTCTTACTGGAGCTATTCAACGACAGCTGGACCCAAGGCCAATTCCCCTCCCCATGACATATCCATCTTCTGCCCCGCCCAAACTCCCCAACTGGTCCATGACAGACTCCAAAACGCAGTAAACGACCTCACAGCATGGGCTCAAAGTTGGAACCTGCACCTAAACAAGACCAAGTCCAAATCACTCTGGTTCACTCATCGCCATCTAGGACCACCACCACCCTTGCTCATTTCTGGCACACCTATTGAACGGGTGTCCACCCATAAGCTTCTTGGACTATGGTTAGATAGCCCAACTCTAAGCTGGAACACCCAAATCAACCAACTGCGAGAGAAATGTTTCAACTGTCTCGCCTTGATGCGCCGCATTGCTGGTGTGAAATGGGGTGCCTCCCGGGAAACACTTCTTGAATTCTACACAGCCTACATCCAAAGCAAACTAGACTATGGTTCGATTGTCTACTCTGCGGCAAATAAGACCCAGCTGGCAAAACTAAACCCTATTCAGCACAGTGCAATGAGAATTGCCCTAGGAGCCTTCAGATCTTCCCCCATTTCAGCGCTTCATGCAGAAAGTGGCATCCTTCCCTTAGAATACAGAAGAAGGAACCTCCTTGAAAATGGTTCTATCGGACAACATACCTACCAGAAGACCACCCTCTTGCAACAATCATAGCCTCCCACGCATATCTTCAACCCTGGCCAACTTCTTGACATCGCCCAGTAGCAGTCCGTGCAGCCCAGACTTTTGCTCAATTTGCTTTTCCTCTCCCACGGCAGGCTCCACTTCCAGCAACGCCTCCCATTCCACCTTGGATATCACTATCCGCAGTGATATCACCCTCCCTCCCATGTCAATGGACAAAATATGACCCACCCCACAAATTGAGAGCAATCTTCTGCAGCCTAGAAAATGCCACTTACAAAGACTACTTAGCCATATTCACAGACGGCTCCCACCATACGGATCCCCCCTCAACTACAGCAGCAGTCATCTGCCTAGAATGCCCATTTGAATTCACATGGCATTTAGATCCCCTGCACAATATCGTGGTGGCTGAACTGTATGCCTTGTTCCACGCTCTTAAAATAGCCCGGACACTTGTCCCCTCCAGGAAAATAATCATCTACACTGACTCAATGTCCTCGCTTCAGCTTCTCCTCTCCTCCGCACCCCTCACCCACCCACAACTCTGCTATGAAATTAAGGCATTGCTCCTCGACTTCCTCATCCACCCTCTATGGGATGTGAAGCTGCAATGGATCCCAGCCCACTCTGGTATCATCGGCAATGAAAAAGCGGACAGAGCAGCAAACCAAGCTCACTCCACTCCCATTTTGGGAACACTTCCCATCTCTCCAGCCACACGAACCTCCCTCTGGAAGGCACACACCAGAGCTACATGGGAAGAAGACCTCCGCCAACAGCTCCATGGATCCTCCAGATCCATCCTTTATGAGGACTCTGGTCCTATACTTTGGTCAAGGTCAATCAATCATCGTCTTGACTCTGCCCTCATCCGATTGAGAATTGGACATTCTGGTCTGTCTGCTCATCTCTTCCGCCTGGGTCTCTCTCCCTCTCCAGACTGCCCCTGGTGCCCCAATCAACCAGAAACCATCCAGCACTTCCTACTAGAATGCCTGCACCATCACTCCCATCGAGTACTACTCCGTGAAAAACTCAGAGAAATTGGAGTAATGCAACTCACAATCCCAGTCATCCTCAACGGAATCGGTTACCCCATCCCTATCCGCCAAGCAATTTCCAATTATCTCCAGTTCTTTCTGACTAAAACTGGACAGTTACATAGAATATAAATCATAGATCATCCCCTCCCTCCTGTACTAACATGGCTTATCTCCTGTTAGATTGCTAAGTCAGCCCAGCAAGTAAAGTCCGCTAAATCTTTCCTAAGCCAAAGTACAGAGAAATATAAACGGCATTGACCTTCTCCAGGGCCGATAGTGCTGACCCACGCACTCTCTGGCCCCCAATTTACCAAATTCTTTGTCTTTTTATTTTTTGGAAAGGAGGGCGGGGAATGAACCCGCTTCTCGCCTCCGCCGGCAGAAGCCCCCATGCCAGATGGGCCGGCCTCAGCCAGGTCCCTCTCCCAAATGGAGAAGGTCCTGGTAGTCATAGGGGCACCTGTTAGAGGAGATCCCTCCCCTCCTTGTACTGCCTCGGAGCCCACAGCCATTTGAGGGGGACCTTGCATAGGGGCAGATTCGGGTTTGGTGCTTGGCGCCGAGCCCGGATTTCCCCCCATGGAAGGCCCTACCATCTGAGGCTGGTTTTCCTCAAGGACCATGTGTATCACGGGAGAGGCCTCCAGTTGGCCATCCCCTCCCAGGAAATCGCAGGTCCCCTTGGCAGCGTCATGAGTCTTTAGTGGGGAGGCACAGGCCTTGACCCCGGCAAGGTTTAATATTCTTGCCAGCAGGTCTTTTGAGAGAAGTGACCGAAGGGGCCTGGCTTCCCTCTCCCCCCTAAGGGGGTTTGCCCTACTAAGCCGCTTACATGAGGGGCGGTCGGCAATGGGCTGCCTGCTGGCTTTCTTGGCAGTCCCCTTAGAAAGCAAAGGAGGGACTGCCGCTGGAAATAGGGAGGTGCCCAAAAGCACCTCCAGAGAAGGGGGTGAGGGGGAGTCCCCTACACCCATAGGCGTAGGAGAGGAGTAAGCCTCCTCTCCGGTTAAAGAAGTATGGAGGGTCCCCTGCCCAAGCACAAGGGGGCGACCTTCATTTTCTCGGTGGAGCTGCCCGAGGGCGGCTCCGTTGATGATCTTGGGGAAGTTGGGGGTCGGGGTTTTTTTATTTTCATCATTGGGCATGGTGATCCTATTTGTGCTACGGGACGCAATAGCTCATCACCTCTTGCAGTTGCCCGCACTGCAAGAGGTGCTTACAGGCCTGGCAGAGCCAGGCGCCACCATTTGGGACCACCCCTCCTGCCTGGTGGCCTGGCAGTCCATCGGCATGGCGGCTCCACCTTGAACACAGCGTAAAATTGATAGAATGTGAAGAGGAGAGGAAAAGGGATGTGAGGAAGGTATGGGTGGGGATGAAGCAGGTTGTTAAAAACCAGCCACCCCAGACCGGAACTCAGGGGTTAGGGAACATTGTCCCCTCCCCCCTCAGCCCCGATGCGGGACGGTTGGCTGAGAGGAAGGTCAGCATCTACCCTGTGAAATTAGAGGCTGACCAGAGAAAGTTGTGGGAGAAGTTGTATGAAAAGCGAGGAAACAAGTGTTTTGAAGGAAGAAGAAGAGACTAAGCTGGGGTCGGACGGGGTGCTGAGTCCCGTCAGCACGGCGGCCAGGATGGCAAATTGCTGCGCCCCTTATGGGGAGCTGCGGATGCAGTGAGATCTGTTGAGCATAAGGGCGAATAATGCACTGTAAACAGCGCAGAGGACATGCGGAAGGCAGCAATCGCCAGGCAAAGGTCGGTGTGGTGCATCAAGTCCACCTTCCGCAATACACGCTCAGCTGCAGATGCATAAAACTTGCATCTGTAGTCAAGCTTCAAAGGAACAAAGGATCAATAAAAAAAGTAAGGCAGTAGCCCTAACAGCACACCAGGCGCTGCACATCAAGGAATGAAGAATATCCATGGCGCAGGTACAAGAGACCCTAAGGCTGTGAATATGAGCCTGCCAGGTGAGGCATCAGTCAAATACAAGACCAAAGAAACGGTGTGTGTCCACCACTTTCAGGCAAACCCGATTTAGAAACGAGTCTGGGTCAGGGTGGAGCCATGGATGGTGGCAGAAGTGCACCACCTTAGTCTTGGTCAAGGAAAACCAAAGCCTGTTAGCTAATAATTGAGTCTAGTAGGTGGGGGGAGGGGGGGCTGAGGTTAAGGGTATGAATAGAGGGGGTATCATAGTTTGCTGAAGAATTGTGTATCATGTTTACATGGTCTTCAATGGGGATAATATTTGATTCAGCGTGGAGGTGGTGTATTAGGGTGTTTTTAACAGACAGTTGTGATGCAGAGGCCAATACTGTTTGTATCTTGTGTAAGTGAGCATTACATAAGGTTGGTGATCAGGCTGGGGCTGTGTAGTTAAGTATCATGAAGATGAACTCTGTATAGAAGGTTCAGTTTCTTTGTGTTGTCCGAAGTTGGTGCTTATGAGTGTTCTGTTCTGAGGATGTTGAGTTTGGAAATGGGCTTTAAGGTAATGTTTTGAGGGAAGGTCATATGCAGGTCTAGTGACACCCAGTCATGGATGTTACGGTTGGGTGCCAGAAGTTGGATTGGGCTGTGATGGATAGGTAATCTGTTGGCAAAAACATTTAGATGAATGATTGAGTATAGTGGGAAGGGGTTTGTCATGAATGAAAAGTTGAAGACAGGGGGAAGATGGTACCTTGAGCAACTGATATTTTGCCCTGGAGACATATAACCATGCTTAGTGGCTCACAACTGGATGGTAATAGACCAGCAACATTGATAAAACTGTCCAACTTTACATACATAATTAAGGTTGCTATTAATGGGGTACTGTTTACACTATTTTAAAATAATTTGATTGTATGAAAAATGGCAAAAATTTCCCTAGGATATTCTTATTTCCACTAGTTTAATTTAAAATCAACAAATTAGAAGTTTTTTGAGAATTCATGTAGTGTATTCATACATTTGAGTATACAAAAATAAAAAAATTATATTGATAAACAATACAGTGAATTAAAATCTATACCCACTTTATTGCGAATAATATTGCTGTCTCTACTGAGAAATCTGCTTCTATTCTAAATTTTAAAAGTAAGCAACATGGGATATATGTACAATCGGTCATAATACTAGACTTAGTATATTAATACTGGTATTTGGTTGGCATCAATTATGTTTCAATGAATTATATTAGTTAAGTCACATAATCAGTGGAGATTTAGCTTGACAAACAATTGCATAATTCAACTATAATTTAACATAATAACTTCAACTAGAATTATTATAGAGCTTGCATAGTAAAATAAATTAAAAAATAACATGCTAACATGAAATATATTTCTTTTTTGCATCCAGGACAATATCAGTTATTTATCCAAAAGGATCACACACCAGTGATCCTGCAAGCAAGTAACAACCTAAAACAAGCAACTACATGCCAAAATAGAACTCTTTTTTGAACAAGAAATTTTTCCTCTGCAAAATGAACAAAAGCATATTGAATTTTCTCATTGTTTAAAAAGCTCCCCAATTTTTCGCTCATCAAAGTCTTTTCTTATTCCAATTTTTTTTCCGAGGAAATCCCATTTTGAACATGTGTGTCTCCTCTTCTGCTTCAATCTCCGGGGGTTTCAGATAACGCGGAGCCACGCACAACCCAGTGATCGTCAGCACTGGGAACACAGGAACTTGTGCATGATTGAGTTATTGGTAGAATGGGGGTTTTATATTTATTGAAATAAATATAAGCCCTTTTCCCCTTACTATTGGAAGATAAAATGATGGGTGGCCTTGTGCTTAATAGGGTATTTAGGGAAAGGGGAGCATTGTGCGCTTTTAGTGTTGAGACCTACATCTCCCATCCTATTTTTTAATTAATATCTTTTCAAAATTTTAGGCAGGGATTGTCTGCCAGCCTTTTTACATTTAAAAAACTCAACTAAATAAACAAATTCAATTGCAATTATTAATGAGAAGGAAACTTGTGTAATATAATGAAGGCATGTTCAGACATTGAAAGAAAAGCAAGGAAAAAAGAAATGATATAAATCATGAAAATAGTAAAATGAAGGGGGCAACAGGAAGAGTTTGGGCATTTCAACCCTTCATAATCGACCCTGGAGGGTGTGTTATATACCCAACAAAAATCTGCACAGAAAAATGCAGCCAAGTACATTCAAATCCTATGAGGGGATTTAATTCATAGTTGTGGCAACATTTATCTTCATTTACTTAATTGAGTTATGTTTAAGGTAGGCATCCACTAGGTTTCAAATTGGTTCTTTTAACATTTTATCAACTGTCAGGGCTGGGGTGGATTTAGGCATGAAACAAAAGGTTTAGTGCATTTAAACCTCTATATCTTATAGATAATATAAAATATACTAAATGATAGATGGGTAATGCTTTTTATAGAAAAGGGTTCATTGAAGAAATCTCAGATGATATTATGACTGTAAAATTAATTTAATGCACCATTTGAGCAAAACAAATTCCCTTTTTTATCCGCTGAGGATACATACATGTTGGGTATTGGATATGGAACAGACAAAGTAAAATATCCCAAGGAAATTATGTATTTTAGGAAACAAAAGGGATAGTGCTGTTTTTAGAAAAATAATTTTTTATTTCTGTGTACCTTGGGGGATCCCTCTCCCACATTTAAACATTTAGATGGCTGTAACTTTTTTTAAATATTGCTTCTATGTTAAAATATTGACAATCACTTTTAAAGAGCTAGAAATTTTCTTTTGAATGGCTTTTTGTTTAACCTCTTAGGTAAATTAGGGGCCGAGATAAGTCTTTAAAAAATGGATTTCAGATTCAGTGGTTTCAGCCAAAACTACTCAAACCAATTTTCATAAAAGTTGAGAGGGTGTGGTTTCCCTTTGCCTGATTTGTCCGAAAATCAGATTCAAGTTATCCATTTTCACTGTTCTCAATTGAGATCTTTTCTTCTTCCATGCATAAGTTTCCCTCCCACACACAAACGTTCACACCAGCAGACACTCATGCAGCTTCCAGGCACATTTCACTAAGGCTCTAATTGGCTCATTTAAAACAATGCAGTTAATCTGCTTCATTTGTACCACTATCATTTACAATGCATCCTAGATACATAAAACTTGTAATTGTTCAAGGGTGACTCCATATACTGATATCACACCCCACTTAATCCTCACTCTCCAATAAGAGTATAATAAAAGGAGTCTGCAAAAGGTTAATCAATAGCCTATATGAGGCAGCTCCTGTTCTCATCACCAAGTTCAGTCCCACCTAGCATCATCATCCATAAATCTATCCAATCTATTCTTATAACTTTGCAGGGATGAAGGTATCACATTAGTTTTCTTCCAAGCCATTGGTATAATAATGCTAGTCTCAAACGATTTTCTAAATGGGCATGCTTGGGGCTCACTTAAAATATCTTTACATTCTCATACCTAGTGGGCTTCCTACCTCTTACATCAAGCACGCAAGGCAGTGGGGAAGCCTCACTCCACTGATGCACCAGCCCATATTAAAAACAAAACAGCTAGTACAATTTCAAGGCAACAAGGGCTGGAGGGTGCAACATTGCGGCAATATATATATATATATATATATATATATATATATATATATATATATATATATATATATATAAATATATACACTTCAAAAATTATGGCAAGAACGGCACAGTCCTACATATCTTAAGCTAAAATATCTCCTTCTGACCGCCAACTGTGACCTGGAAAGGGCAATTTTGTATTTGTGGCCTCTTGTGGAACCCAGGGATGGGTGAGGAAACAAGTCTTCCCTAGACATAGAAGTGCTGTCATAAAAAATATGCCAGTATTTAATAATGTCAACCCCGCTAACCTTGCATACAATATTTTCAATATGTTGTTAGAATTTTAACTTATTATTTACCAAGATCCCCAGGTCAGCCATTGTGTCCTAAATCAGTCCATTGTCTGTTACTTCTAGTGAATCTAAGAGCCACACATTTAGTTGAGTTGAGAGTTAGTCCCCATGATTCAGAAACCATGAACAAGGTATTTATAATTTTGTTGACAATTTTGCACAGCATTTTTTTATACCCTCCACAGTCCCCATTTCAATACTAATATATAATTTAAGGTGATCAGCAAAGATCTTGGTAGTAGATATAATATCATTGGCTATAAAGTTTATGTACAGTAAAGAGAACAAGGGTCCTAACACAGATCCTTGTGGTATACCACTGCTAACATGGTGGGTCACACTTTTGGTGTGAGCCACCATCACATTCATTTTCCGATCAGAAAGGAAATCCTTAATCCATGTTAGAATGTTACCAGTAATACCCAATTGTACCAGCTTATCAAGTAGTATGTTATGACTAATAACATTAAAAGCACACAAGTAGTCAAATATTAAATCAACGGTGTTACCAGCATCTAGTTATTTTGTTACATCTTCATATGTAAGCAATAAATGGTTTTCTGTGGATCTTCCCGGGTGGAAACCAAACTGATCTGGAGTTAACAATGTACTCAAGTACAAGTTTAGATATGATTCTCTCCAGTGATTTACAACATAAAGATGTTAAGGAGACAAGTCTGTATTTGAGAGGGTCAGCTCTTGAACCATTTTTAAAAATAGGGACCACAAGGGAACTTTTCCAAGACTTAGGGAGCTGGCCTTGCAAGTAAGAAGCTCTGAATATGAGCATCAGAAGATATGTCAACTGGTCAATGAAGGCTTTTAAAAAATAGCGATGAACCTCATCTGGTCCCATAACAGAGAAAGGCTTGAGCAAAGAAACACCCTCCTTAACATCCCTCTTAGTAATCATCAGGTCCCCAAATTCTCCTGCAAAAACCTGATGAGGGTGTGGGTTTTGGGGGGTAACTCTAGTATACACAGAGGAAAAAGCTGTGGCAAATAAGTTAGCCATGGACAGCGGATCACCAATAAATGACCCATCATCAGACTTCCAGGGTCCAACTCCCACCTTATTTCTAATGTAGGCATGAAGGACTTTAGGGTTTTGCACATACTGTCAACCAAGGAGCGCTCATGCCTGGCCTGCTTAAATATATCAAAGTTCCTGTACTGGAAGTTAATGTCTATAAAATTTTGTAAGGCATCATTTGCACCCTCTGAGTGTCTCTCCAGCCGACAATGAAGCCTCTTATACTGACTCCAAGCATTATGTCTTTTTCATTTAAAGGAAGGTGGGGGTTTGACTGGCCAGGAAGATCCAAGTTGTTTGCAACAACTGGAGGGACATAATTTGAGACCAGTGGATTTATAAAAGACAAAAAGCAATTATACATAGCATCAACACTCCTGTATCTGAACTCTATATCGCAGTCTACTTGTGACAATAAATATTTAATCATCTCATAGTTCCCTTTGGTCCATAATTTGTAAGTAGGATTGACTAGGGAGTGATCACAATTTGGAAGTGGTAGCAAGACCTGAATTCACAGACTATCTTCTTCTGAAGTGAAAATTAAATCAATAATGTTTCCAGATCTATAATATATGGGTTCCTTAACCCATTGTGTTAGACCCAAAGAATTGAAACAATTAAAAAATTCAGAATCAGTAGGGGACAATCCTATACAAGTTAATTCATTTTCCCATTTGAATGTTGGCAGATTGAAGTTGCCCATTAAGATGATATTCTTATTACAACAAAAATCCAGTAAAAAGCTTTTTAGGATAACATTTTCCAATGGTAAATATAATGGTGGGTGATACACAGTAATAATGTACAGTTTATATTCAATAAGGTAAACCACCAACACATTTGGGGCCTGAACCTCCATTTCACTATATTTTAAATTTTCCTTTATGTAAATACATACACCATTCTTCATTACAGTACCTACAACATCCTTACATAACAATACATAATTAGGTAGGTAGACTTACACAAGCACGAGGAATACAAGAGGTCAGCCAGGTTTCACTGACCCCCAACACATCTATCTTATGGTCAAACAATAAAGATGATTGATTTTGTTTACCAGAGAGTTGGTATTTACATGTGCAAAATATATATAAGTAAGGTTGGTATCTTGATTTGTATCTTGACTTATGTCAGTTACATCCCCTGGCCTAAATGGTTATCATCACTAGGAGTAAACCCGCCAGCATGAGATTCCTCAGCCTTTCTGGCACGGAGCTCCTCTCTTTGTTCTGTAGGTAAGGTCCCTGTGCAAATATACAGATTTATAGTGCTCAGATTGCTTAAAACTGCTGGCTTCTGAAAGGAGTGACCTTCTTACCTGGGCATCAGGGATCTTACCTCTGTAAATACCTTTATCCTGGTTTATGCAAGTAACATCATTTAAAGGAATTTAACACACACATCATTTACATTTAATTGAGGAAGGCCTCTTATAATAATGGAGTTCTTCCTACATTCTTGGTCTTGTAATTCCCTGATTTCCTCTCTTATAACTTTCCTGCTATTGCAATTAGGAAAAGAGACAGCAATTTGACTCTGGTTTAGGCGCTGTGTAATAAGTTTATCCAATTTATCAGACAAGGATTTAACAGTGGTACACAAAGCCATAACCATCTTGTGCATCTGTTTAAGGGCCTCATTGTTTGGTGCTTGGCTCCCTCCATTTTGCTCTGGCATGGAGGGCTGTTTAGCAATCCTGCATTTTAAACAAACAAAGAGGATACCCTCACCCTCCAACTGCACAATATCATGAATTACTTTTCTGGGAGGCACGAACACAGAGAGGAGGGATGAAACCAACCCTCACAATTGTCACATCCAATACCATTGTCCTCTATATTAGCACTACAAGTACCACATATAGTAGCCGATGTACCATCCAAGCCCTGCCCTGATACCTAATAATGACTTTGCTTCCCAACACTCCCTGAGCTTGGGTGTGATCAGCCGGCACATAAGTGAGGGAGTTGGGAAGTACCAGACCCTCCCCCACTGGAGCCCTGCTTACGTCTCTTCATGCTAACAGGTAGTAGTACTGACCACCAGGTTTAGAAGCAACAGTTGCAGCTGCAAACTGCTAATTATTCTTCACAGTGTATGAATAATGTTTGGCCTTCTATATGATGTGGGGTGAGGGCGAGAGAGGAGAGGAGCACATTCTTCTCATTCACAATTTTGTTATATCAGTCTCAATTCTGTTATATATTCCTTGATTCATTTGTTAAAGCTTCTTTTTTTTTCCCTTCAAAATCCTAGGAAAAATTTAATCAGGCCCAGCGCTTGACTAAATTTAATTCTATCTATTTCTTTTAACACTATCTCCTTTGTGATTAAAATATCCTCTAATTTCTCCTCCTCATTACTGCTGAAGATCAATGTTGTAAATATCTATTTAACATCCTAGCCTTGCATCACTAGCACTCACTAACTCTACATCTGTAGTTTTAAGTGGGCCTATTTTATCTCTAGTCTTAGTTCTGTATAATTGAAAGAAACCTTTAGGATCTTCCTTTGCCCTATTTGCCACTTTAATTTCATAATTTCTCTTTACTACCCAATTAACTTTTTAATGTCCAGAGTCAGTTCATTGATCATCACAATTTTTTTTTATTTTCTTATAAATGCCCCTTTAAATACCAATATAGTTTAATTTTATCTGACATCTGTTTAGCATTGACAGCCTTGGTTTTAATTTCCCTATATGGAATATTCATATTCTGTCCATCAATTAAATGCTTAATCAATGCCTCATATTACTGATCTACACATTGCTGCGGTGGACCTAGCAGGCCTTGCCCTTGACATGCACTACACATTATAATCAATGTGATTGAAGTCAGGCAACTGTGGCGGCAAAAGTCCTTTGAACAGACATTCGTATTCGACCCCAACCACTTTTGCATTCAAGAAGACTTATGAAAATTCTAATAAATCAGTGTTGCTATTCAGCGCTAGAACAAATACACTTTAACTAAACTGGAGAAAAAGATTTACAGATGTGGAAATAAATTTTAAGTTATAGAAGAAAATTGTGGTGAAATACAGGAAGATGTGGATTAAAAAAGGACAAAATAAGGATAGTGCAGTGCTGATGCACAAGCTATACCGGACGCCTTCATCTGATCTGATGCTGATGATTTGTTAAGTGACTGAGAGTGAGAGATTCAGAAATGTTGTTTGTAGCTTTCTAGTGTGTGTGAGATGAGGGATGAGGTAATAATAATAGGTTGAAGCAGGTAGGGGTTAAGGAATTCAAATGTATTTAGAGAGCAACAGGTGAGGAAATGAGCAGACAATCAAATGGGAAAGTTCTTCAATGAAGAAGCTGAACAAGCTAGGAGACATGGTACACCCTTGTCTAACCCCAATATCATTCACCATCCAACCTGTTTCTATGCCATTCCATAGAATATAGAGATTGTCTATGGCTCTTCTTCCAGACCTAAATCCATTTTGCTCATCTCCAAGCATCCTTTCACATTCATCCCACTCCTTCAGTTTCTTTGTCATGATGCTACCAAACATCTTTCCTATCGCACTCATTATGGCTACAGCCTGGGTAATTTAAGACGAAGATAGCACAGTCATTTCCAATGTTATAGGCACACACTCACCTCCGCTGTTCCCTGCATAATATTTCTTTCATATTCCAATATGCTTCACCCTTTTTGTCTAATTTGAGTGGCCTAAAATTGAAAGCGCCCCTTTTAGGGCCCCGCCAAGAACCTTAATATATCCGAATGGTTTTATTTTTAGCCCTTGGGGGGGATGGGCAGAGCCCCCCAGGGCAATAGGGAAAATAAATAGGTATTCCTATGTAATTTGATGAGCTGAATAACATTGCTTCTATAATTTTTTTAATTAGAAGGCTTTAGTCTAAAACCTTGGAAATGACAGCGCTATCTTTGTCTTAAATTACCCTGGCCTGTAGCTATCTACCAGTTTTTTGTCTTTATTACCACCTTTGTGCAACAAATTAATCCTACTTTTCTGCCAAGTCTTAGGCACCCATCCATTCACTAGCATATCATTAAATAGGCTTGTCAGTAATTCCTTCATCCTTTCTCCCCCATATTTCAGAAATTCACCAACTATTCTTTCTTCATCCATTGCCTTATGATTTTTTAACCTTTTCAATCCATACTCTATGTACTCCCTGTTCATCCCCTAATTCCTGTACTGCATCCTGAAGTTCCTAATTAGCTCCAATTTCTTCACATCCCTCCCTTGCCTGAATGATTTTTCCCCAATATTTTTCAATTTGTATCTATATTTTTTCCTCATCCTTACAGTCTCCTTCTGGTGTCTTTATCATTACTTTGTCCTCTCTTTTGTCACAGGTGAACAACGTTGATTTGAATTTTGAAGTTCAAGTGTAGGTTCCAGCTTTTAGCACATGCAGTGAATTTATTGACTGCTCCATGGAGTCTGTGGTGGACCAGCTGAGGCATTTGGACAGTACAGATGATGGAGACATCATCTGCATATACTAGTGGTGTTGTGTGGGCGCTTATCAGCAAGTCTGATATATATATATATATATTGTGAAGAGGAGGGGGCTTAGTGGAGAGCTTCGAAAGCCTAACTTCTTCTTGGGAATTTGGGGCCTTTCTGGTTGTGGTTCCATAGCCTCTGGTGCCAGTTTTAGGCAGTTGTGTATTTAAATTCTATCAATCTGTCCAGTCCTCTGCAGGAAAACTCTGGTGTACCTAATTATCTTGAGGGCCAGGCTGGGGTTTTGGGAGCCTCCAAGTAGGTCTGCGGAGACAGTCAAATAGCAGATGGTCTGGAGTGTCTGGTTGTGTGGGGCACCAGGGGCCGTGTGGGAAGTCAGTCAGGCCAAGCCTGTGCATGTGGGCATTGAAGCGGCTGTCCTATCCTACGTTTGGTAATGGCAGTGTCTAGGGCATGGTTGGGTGAGTGGGTCCACCAAAGGTGACATGTGTCCTGTCTGATGCATCCAAGTGTCGTATATTGTAAGGCGTGTCAGGTGTCTTTTCCAGTCAAGGTTGCAGTCCTTTTGTATGTTGCTCAATAGGTCTGTCTGGTCTATGGGGAGGTCTATGGGAGAGGGATGAGAATGGGCCTTATTTGCCACTCCATCGGCCACGGTGTTGCCAGCAATGCCGATGTGGGAGGGGACCCACTGAAGGTGGATGTCAATATTTAAAGTTGACAGTTAATGTAGTAGGTGGTGTATTTGGAGGCAAATGGAGTGGTGTGATTTAGGGGAATGGCGTTGGATGAGTTGGAGGGCTGTGAAGAGTGTTCTGGAGGAAGGAGTGTGACTTTTAGCAGCCTTCAGTCCCTCTTTAATGGCAAAGAGTTCTGCTATAAGGATAGATGCAGTGGTTGGCAACATTCAGGAAGTGGTGATGGAGAGTGATAATATGAATATACAGTGGGTAGAATAAATATCTGATACATGGTCAAAAGTTTATTTACCATAGTTACACAACAGCAAAGTAATTGAAAATTGAACATCTTATGTATTTTGTATGTTGAATAAAAATTGGTATCATATTGCAAAAATAGTAAAACATTACTATGATTACGGCAAAAATATCAAACAAACATTTCAAAAAGTATCCGATACATCTATGAAAACCAGTTAGTATTTTGTGATATGACCTTTCATTGCTAGTACAGCTTCCAACCGTTTGGGATATTTACTTATGAGGTTCTTACAAATATTTGTAGATATCTTGGCCCATTCTTCTTAGAATATTCTTTTTAAATCTGTTAGATTTCTTGGGTCCCTTTTCTGAATCTTTAATTTTAATTCTTGCCACAGGTTCTCAATAGGATTTAGGCCTGGCGACTGACTTGGCCATCTCATAACCTTTATTTTCTTTTGCTGTAACCACACTGCAGTGCCCTTGGCTGTATGTTTTGGATTGTTGTCCTGCTGGAATGTCCATCCTCATGGCAACTTCAAGTCATCTGTAGACTGTAAGAGATTATCATCCAGAATCCTGCAATACATCTGAGCATTCATTTTCCCTTCAATAATATGGAGTCTTCCAGAACCTGCAGAGAAGAAGCAGCCCCATACCATTATTCTGCCTCCTCCAAACTTCACTGTTGGGATTGTACTTTTTAGGATCATGTGCTGATTTTTTTCTGTCTCTAAACGTGACAAACACTATTTAGCCCAAATAACTCAAAAACTTGCAGGCTTCTCTAAATGTTCCTTGGCAAAATTCAGACGATTTCTGACATGAATTGGTTTCAACAAGGGCATCTTTCTTGGTGCAAGAATGGAATCCTTCTGTAGCTGCTCCAACTGATGGGGGAGATGGAAAGCGTGAACCATCATTATATATGTGTAAGGAGTGTCTGTACTGTGTGTGTAGGAGATTCAGGAATAAGGTCCTGCCCAGCGCTGGGCAGTCAGCCTTGGACCATGGTATCTGTGTGTGAAATCCCTGAAAGACTATTGAGGAAAGAGAGAGAAAGAGAGAACCAACAAGTCAGTGGGAGGTTTTCTCTAGTGTGTGTGGAAGGAGGGTAGGGTGGTCCGGAGGGTAGCAAAGAAGGAGAGGGCTCTGTCAACAAAAAGCATGTGGGCTTGATATGGTAGGGTGCCATGTAGTGATTTCCTACACTGTTGGAGGAGAAGTGAGTGGAGGGCATGTCCACTTGGGGTGGCTGCAAGTTTGGTGTAGGTATGGACAATGAGGGTGGAGCATCAGTGTGATAGTGATGGTAAGGAGGACTCTGCCTGAAGGGCTGTGACTGGGGAGGATCTGAAAGCTCCTAAAGCTATATGGAGTGCTGTATTTTGGATTACCTCCAATTTTTTGAGTAGGGATGCGAGGCTGCTCCATAGACCTCACATCCGTAGTTTAAACGGCTCCAAATGTAAGAACAATAAAAGCGGAGGAGGGTATTCCTGTCTGCACCCCACTTGACACTTGCAAGGGACTTCATGAGGTTAAGGCTCTTGAGGCGCAAGGTCTTCAGGTATTGTATATGGTGACCCCAGGTTAGGCGGAGGCCATCTAATATTAAACCAAGAAATTTGTGGCGAGTTTTGAAGGGAATGGGTGTCCCATTGATGGTGACTACTGGGATGTTGGGGATGCATCTTTAGGTGAAGTACAGGAGGCTAGATTTCTCAGAGTTCACTGTCAGACCCCAGTGCATTGTCCAGGAGTGGACGTCATCAAGCCTATGCTGAAGATTGATCTGAGCCTCTTGGATAGTGGGAGCGGAGCAGGAACATGTCATCAGCATAGAGGAGTGCTTATGTGTGTGGTGAAGAAGGAAAGTCAGAGAGTAAGACATTGAAGAGGATAGGGCTAAGGGGAAAACCTTGTGGGACACCTCTGGTGACAGGGTGATATCTAGAGTAGGTATCACCTATCACCATGGAGAAGGAGCCGGAAGACAGGAAGGACTTAACCCAGTTAAGGGGGGAACCTCTGATTCCCAGGCGGCAAGTTTTGTTATAATAGCATTCATTATGTATAGCGGGGTCAAAAGCTCCTTTAAGGTTGAAGAAAGCTCCTAGAGTGAATTGTTTATTGTTAAATCCTTCCTGAATGTGGTGTTCCAGGTAGAGTAGGGCATCCAGTGTGCCCCTGTGGGGATGAAACCCATACATGTATGTGGGAAGGAGGTGTTTGTGTTCTAGCCACCATGTCAGTCTGTCCTGTACTATGTGTTCTAGTGTTTTCCCAAGGTTGGAAAGGAGGCTAATGAGTCTGTATGAGGAAGCCTTTGAGGGGTCCTTGCCAGGTTTGGGGATAGGAAGTGTGACTCCTTGTTGCCACACTGAAGGGAATGTCCCCGACAGCCAGCTGTCATTAAAGACATTCAGGAGGAGGTGAGCCAGAGGGTCTGGGAGGTATCGGAGGAATTCTTGGGGACATTGTCCACCCTGGTGGCCTTCCCCACAGACAGCCAGTGTAAGGCTGAGGAAAGCTCCTGTGGTCTGATAGCTGTGCTGATTGCAGGGTGGGCAAATAAAAAAACCTAGCCCTAAAACACCCGGGTTTTGGGGGGCTTTTTCAAGTGAAATTTGAAAAAACCCAGGTTTTTTCAAAATTACTATTTTTTCTCAAGAAATGAATGCTACTTATCATTATTTTATTCAAAACTCATATTTGTTTATAATTTCAACAAATGTGTATCAAATTAAGGTTATTTCTCTGATACTGACCCATAATAATTCATCTCTCCTTCTACAGGTTATGGCTCTCATGGGTACCCATAATTCTTGATCAGTGATCTGTTCTTACTATAATATAATTATTAAACTAAGTAATTATTAATATTATATAAAAATAGAGATAGCTATTCTTTTTCTATGTTATTCTAATGCTTGTAGCATTTGTTTTTTTGAAAAAACCCAGAATAAAACCTGGGTTTTATTGGGCTTTTTCAAATTTGGGGGTTTTTTGCCAACCCTGGCTGATTGTGTGGTCTATGTGTGATAGAGGTATGTTGGGGGCAGGTACAGGGTCGGGGGAGCCAAGTGTGGTGTGAATGTGGGAGGCAAGACACTCAGGTTTCTGGGCAATTGTAGTGAGGAGGGCACCGTTATTAGTTAGCGGCAGGGTGAGTGGGGGTTGAGGGTGGATCACCTTTCTGAAGAATGACCAGGCCCAGGATTCTGAGGAAGTACAGGATAGAGAGGTACAAAATGAAGCCCAGGCAGAACGTTTCTCGCCAAGGATAACACGCTTGCACCGGACCTCTAAGAGATGGAAGCAGGAGTGAAGGGGGAGGATGGAGTTCTTAGGCCATGCTTTAAAGGCATGGCATTTGGCCTAAAGGGGTTACCACGCACTTCTGGAACCAACAGGGTACCCTGAAGGTGCGGGTTGGGGAAGAGGTAACAAAGTGAAAGTGATGGGATCCCACATCCAGCAGGGTATCTGTGAGATACTGAATTTGGTCTTGTGACAAGAGGAAAGTGGGTGGGATAACAACACCTTTTACCCTGCTTTTACTCATCCTTTCAACTAACCTTTTATACTGCTCACGTAACTCACATGTACCCACCTTCTTTACATCATTCACTCCCACATGCGTAATCACAACTGCATCCCTCTCACACCCAGAAACCAGCCTATCATACCTCTCACAAACATCACTTACACCAGCACCCGGCAGACAAACTCTCATTCCCTTCCACTTGCTATCACTCAACTTCCTATCTAAATACCTAATCTGAGAGTCACCCATCACTAGCACCTCAGTCATTCTCCTATTCTGTCTTGGCCTAACAATACCCTCCCTCCTGCTCTCCGTCACACTACCACCCATCCTGCTTTCATCCACAATCACACCAGGCAAATCACTTTCACACTCTTCCTCTCTCAGGACATTGAATCTGTTAGTCAACCTAACAGGTTCTATATCCTTCCTTTTCAAACACCTAATCTGTCCTAACTTATCTATCCTATCCATTTTCACCCACCATTCATCATCACTCACAACTTCCACACTGTTCCCAGTCCTAGCCCTATCTTCCACCCTCTTAGCACTAATCTCACCTTTCAATCGCACACTTGCATCTCTTCTCACCTCAAACACCAAATCATTCAACCTCTTACATTCCCCACTCAACCTCCTAACCTCCCCTTCCAGAAAACACACACGGCATTCAGTTACATTCACTCTCCTTTCAACTCCACATGCATCACACACCACATACACACTACTTTCAAACGGCATGCTCTCACCATCTATACAAACAGCCATACTCTCAGAAATTTACTAAGGACAAAGTTAACACTCACCCCCCAAAATTCTTGCTCAGGATTGCTGCCAGTTATCTTCCCCAAAAGTATTAATCACTAATGTATTTATTACATAGTGATTGATGTATTAAATAAATACAAGAAAAACTACACACCCAAATCAGTATTATATCCCAATCTTACAATGAGAATCAGGAGCTTCCTGTAAGACAACCTTCCAGAACTTACC
The DNA here is from genome assembly GCA_963969495.1 of Ceratothoa steindachneri. Classification (NCBI taxonomy): domain Eukaryota; kingdom Metazoa; phylum Arthropoda; class Malacostraca; order Isopoda; family Cymothoidae; genus Ceratothoa; species Ceratothoa steindachneri. Next base: position 106,717,005 of record OZ018321.1, on the reverse strand, counting down.
AAAATAGCAAGGATGACAAAGATGATTGGTGGGCTAAGGAACTTACCTTATAGTGAAAGGCTCAGAAAACTAAATCTACATACATTGGAAAGGAGAAGAGTCAGAGGGAAATTGATTGAAGTCTTCAAATGGGTAAAAGGATATAATAAAGGGGATCTGGGTAAGGTTCTTATACTTAGTGAACATGACAGGACACGTAGCAATGGGTTTAAGCTTCATAAGTATAGATTTAGGAAGGAGATTGGGAGGAATTGGTTTACAAATTGTGTGGTGGATGAATGGAATAGGCTCACTAGACATGTGATAGAAGCCTCCTCTCTGGGTAGTTTTAAGAATAGATTAGATAAATATATGGATGAAGCTGCTAGATGGGACTGACTTTTTTTATGTACATATGTATATATTTTTCTAAGGAGTGGGGAGATTATATTTTGCGGTTGCATGAATGGACATAATCCTCTGGATGCATTTTATGTATATTGTAGATTAGATCTGACGAACTTCTGTAAAGGGTGACAATGTTGATGACTTTTCTCTGGTAAGAAATCTTTTGTGTGTTGACTGGAACAGGAGCTGTCAAGTGTAGGCCATGAATGGTCTTTTGCAGTCTCCTTCTTTTCTTATGTTCTTAAGCTAATATTGACCCTACGGGAATAAGGTAAGTGCCTAGCTTAATTATTTTTTGTAGTGGTGTAACTTTGTAGGAAACTGGTTCCCTTGTATGTACTATCAAATCAACCAAATCCCTTTCAGACTGTAATGTGCAGCCTCTTTTCAAATTCAGTCTTATCAAACTTTAATACTTTATCATCATCACCATCATCATCACTAACTCTATAATTTAAGAAGAGGATTTTTTGGGAGTATTTGAGTAATAATTTCATCTTAGTTTGGTTATGACTTGTTTTTTATCAGTTATTTCTAATTTTGTGATTTTTTTAAAACCCAAAGAATTAAAAATGGTGAAGTTCAGAAAATAGATTTGTATATATCTTCTATAACTCTATATTTTAGCAACATGGTATTTTCAAAGGGGGAAAATTTAGTTTAGAGTTCCCTTTTAAAATTATTATAATTGGCAAAGTTCAGAAAATTTAGACAAATTTAACCATGGCTGCTTTTTTTTATTCTAAATTTTAATCTTAGTCGCGAAGCGCAAGCTCCGTGAGTGGCAAAGCCATTGCCTGGTGTTCAAATATTTATCCTTCATCCCTTTCTATAACAAACTACAAACTAATGAGATAATTTGGGACTCAACTCATCTCTGAGAAGGGATTAAACTTTTCTAAAACAAACAATCAGAGTTGTTGCCTACCTTAAAGCCTTTTATTCACCAGTAAAGGCTGACACTAACACCGTACCTTTTCCAGCGAGTCTCGTAAGATGACTAGCCCCGGATATGGGTTTTGGTCATGTGAACGCGATACCCAATGGTGGTAATGGGTGAGGCTACAGCATAACCGATTCATCTTGTGACAAAGCGGATGATTATGATTATTTGCTGTATAAAATGAGAGGGTTGGAGGACCTATGTTTAATCCAAGCTGAGTGACTCGAGGAGATTAAGGTTCCTGTGAATGTATTCAAACTGGAAAGTTATGAAATTTATCTTCGTTGTTAAAATTTAGAAGAATTATCAGATTACATATTACTGGATGACACGGTTTCGTAAGAAATTGACTTTGATATCGTATGATCAATTCTGTATAGTAATGCAATGAGACACACTTACTACAAACGCACACTATGCTGACAGTTTGTAAGATGAATAGAAGAACAATAAGATACGTAGCAAGCAAAAGAAAAAAAAAGATATTCAAGCAAAAATCAAGTGTATATGTAACTAAAAACAAACCCAAATCTAAACCATTAAAAGACAAATTACTCGTTAAAAACTAACGAAGTACGAATATATACCACTCAATTTTTATGCTAACCGAAAACAGGGAACCTAGGATGAAAGTCGATTCAAACTAAAACATCGGAATCGAAACAAGAATACAATATACTGACATGGTCGCTTGGGTAGCCGGTCTAGACAGTGACATAAGAAAGGAAAGAGTCTGCAAAAGGCCTACCAATGGCCTATACGAGACCGCTCATGTTCTCATCGCCCAATTCAGTCCCACCTAGCATCCTCATCTATAAATCAATTCAGTTTCTTCTCAAAACTCCCCATGGAGGAAGCTTCGATCACATGACTCCTGAGCCTATTTCATTCATTTACCACTCGATTCGCATAACAATTTCTACCAATCTATTTCCTAAGCTTGTCCAACTTAAACCCATTGTTACGTGTCATTTCCTGTTCACTAAGAATAAGAACCATGCCTCTCCCCCCTATTATAACCTTTTACCCACTTCAGACCACGAAGTCCTCTCGAACTCTTCTTTCTAATGTATGTAGATGTTGTCTCCTACGTCATAAGATAAGCTCGTCAACCATGAATCATTTTAGTAGCAGCAGTAGTTCGCCAACCTGCTTTTATCCAGGCGGATCTCGACCGATAATGAAATCGACATAAAAATCAGTATGGCAATCACTGGTGAGATCGAGGGAAACAGGAGCGGGTCCTTCTGGAGGGAGGGGGGGGGGGCAGAAAGTATGTTTTGAGACCAAACAGCGTTCAGGAGGAAATTTCGTCGCCCCAGGGCAAAGGGACATGTTCCGCGTCAGAGGTATGTTGATATTGATACCCATCGGCAGGATTACTTGGAACTGAGACTGTGTTGTGCTGCGAAGATGGGGGAGGAAAGAGAACAGTGTTGTAATGGCTATGTGTGTAATGAGAAGTGTAAGATCTACTCATCCCAGTACAGGACTGAGCACAATGCATCCACCAATTGGTAGCCAAATCTCTACGTGCGCTGACGTTTGTGTCCGCTCTTGTCGGGATCGAAACCGGTACCGCGGCGTTGGCAGACCAACGCCGTATCCACTCGGCAAGCAAGAGCTCTGAATCATCTTAGTATGGCTTTTTCGGTGACAGTATATGAAGAAGAAAGGAACCGCAACGCTCCAACACCCAAATAAAATATTTTTGTTTATATTTAATCGAAAACCATTCATTAAATTCCTTACCTGCAATGACGACTGGGAAAATCGTATAAAAATTGAGAGGCGCCGTTCGGTAGTAGAACGTTTCCATGTAATTTGTGATAATCGTTAATGTACAGCTACAAATAGCCATACTTAAAATTCTGTAAGAGGTGGTGAAAAAATGTAAATTGCTTATAATAATCACATTATTTTTGCAGATTTGACTCAATTTGAGAATAACTGAAAAATATTGACTTTTCAGAGGCAAATAGGCATGCGTATATCTCCCAATACACGGGCAAACATGTTTGGAAAATTCGATCATGTCAGAAAAATGAGTATCCTCAGACCTTAATCATCATTTTTATGGCATTTTTAAAGGCCAGAACCTTAACAGAGCGCTGTCTACTAACTAAAGATAGATTTAGGAGAAAAGGTGGGTCATCAAGGCAGCAAGGAGGCAGATCATTCCACATTCTACGTGCAAATAGCGAGAAAGTACGGTCAGCTATGCAGCACAGAGGATTACGAAGAACAAACAATTAAGAGATAGAGTCAGGATGTAGGGTTCTCAAGGGCGGTGATGGAAACGAGTCGGATGGTGTTGAAGTATTTAAGATCTTATATGTAAGGAGGAGCTCGAAGGCAATGGTGGGCAGGAGAAAAGTCTCTGGCGGAGAAGTACACAGAATGGCGAGTGGTGAGTAAGCTGGGGAGTCGAAGAGTGGGACCTCCTGTGGTAATCCAGCGACAGGGAAGTTGCAGTGGTCAATGCGGGGGAAGGGTGTAACAAGAATTTTCTATCGAGACTATTGTGATCAAGGTGAGGTTTCTCTCGAAATTTAAATCGCAATAGTAACGAGGCCGCATCGCGTCGAAGGTTAGTAAGGATAGATCTGTAAAGAAAACGGTGTAGGTAGAAGTGGAAAATATATAGCCATTCTCTTGCAGGCGTTGGGACCGGGGTGTGTACAAATGAGGACACCGGGACCTGGGATGCATGACGCTCCTCTAGGTTTCTGTTGTAGCAGGGTCAAGCGGGCGCGGTTAAGTTTACGGAGGAAGTAGAGGGGGAATTTGCCGGCAACAGCAGTCTTTGAGAAATAATTGACTATTAAAGGCGATTTCTAGATTTTTAGCAGTATAGGAGAGAAGAACCAGAGAGTCCCAAGGCTAAGATGAGGATAACTAGCTTTACAGCGAGCCACTTCAGATGGAGTACCCATAAGTAACGGCCTCTTTTTTAAATGAACGAGTTTCAGAAAGTCAACCGAGAACAATTCAGTAATGATGTCCTATGCGGAGAGTAGATTTACTAAGTGTCAGCAAACGAGGGGAAGAAAGGTAGATTTGCGTGTCATCGGCGTACAAATGGTATGATAGACTAAGACAGGCCATAAGAATATCAATGGTAAAAAGATATATCAGGAGAGGACTAAAAACTAGTTTTGCAGAATACCTGTCTGGCTGAATACAAAGTATGTACAAAGAATGGGATTATGGAGAAAATAATATAAGTACCAAAATAGTGCACAAACTTTCCGCGCATAAGCACGCCTAGCCCGTGGCGGCGTCTCTATGCATGGGTCCGTTCATTGTGAACAAAATAGCAGCCGGGAAGAGAAGATAGAAGAAGCGTTGTGATTTATTGGACTATTCAGGAATCGGGAGGAGGGGCTTTCTAAGATTCCGAGAGGCTGGTCTGTTTTATTCAGTTCTGGAACTCCTCTGCTGCTGATGACTGTTAAATCAAAGGTAAAAAAAAAAAACGAAGTCACTTTTTGCCAAGAGAAAACATCGTCGCCCTCTTCTGGCTTTGATCCGAACCAAGGACTGACTCCTACCAAAGACAAGCATCTCTCCGTTCTACGGACTCTTTGACTACGTAGGTGTATAAGCTGCTGGTGTGTTTTTTTTTTATTTGAATTCGTTCTTCTTATCAGTAAGATCTTTTCTGCTGTGCAGCGAGTTCTATTCCTACCATTGAAAATAAAAATAGTGGCGATTCCCACCCATGGCCATACTTGGAATCATTTTTCAAGTACAAGAAGAATGGGGAAACTCAGGGAAGCAGCAATGTAGGCTGTGCTTGCTGAAAATTGCCGAGGTGACCGCATACATCAATTCGCCTTCAAATTTAAAGAAATACATTGAGGTGTCTTCATGCTTTTAACTATGTAGTGTATATGCTATTTGGTTAAAATACCCACATATTGGAAAGGAAAACGTATAGGTTCTATACATTGGTGTGAGTATTCATGCTTTTAACTATGTAGGGTATAGGCTATTAGGTAAAAATACCTACATGCTGGATGAAAACATATAGCTTGCTAAATCATCCTTTACTTGTACCGGTAAATATTTGAATAGGTTTATCTTATTGTGCATTAAAACGTTTATATAATACATAATGGTTTTCCTTCATTTGTTTCTAGGGTATTAATTTTGGAAGTAATTTTTCAGTTATGCCCAGTCTTTTCAATTAGGGGTTATCTTAGATCAATTTTAACTTTTTAAGGCTTATGTCAGTTTCTCTTTACCATAATATAATCCGGTTATGGTTTAAAATATTTAAAGCTTGTATTAACAAACTCTGACCCAGTTGGTCAAAACAAATGCACGTGGCCTGACCTTTATGGGATAAATTTCTTATAATATAAATGATTTGACCCATAAATCTAGTAAGTATACTAATTATTTTTTTAGCGTGTTAACCCTGGTAAATTACTCCAGTACTCCTCTTTGACGTCCCAAGCTCGGAAGAAGACAGTAATAAAAATTGAAAGTGAGGACACCATTCCAAACAAGCAACCTAAGATATACTCCACATTGCACTCAAGTGTACCAAAATCAAAAGTGGATGAACTGATCATAAATTTCAGTGGAAACGAAGGGATATGGCAGCCTTGTTAAGGGCATACAGCCAGGATAAACTATGCTTTCAAGGCCAACTGTCTCCAAAAAAATCCAGGAAGCTGCTTTGGATGTGAAAAGCAAATTTATTGCTGCAATGTGCAAGGCTGAGTATGTTGCAACAATAAGAGAGTGTTGGGTATGCAGAAGACGCAGTTATATTGGTGTAACAACACACTGGATAGATGTCAGCACATTTGAACGACATTCAGCAGTGTTAGCTTGCAGGCAGGTGAAAGGGAAATAATGCTACAATATTTTGGATAGTACCCTGTATTAAATCGATTCTGAGTAAAAGATTCAAAATAAAGTAGTAAAAACAACAACAGCTAACGGCTAAAATTTCTTAAAAGCATTTAGAGTATATGGAAGTGACAAAATTCAGTCATAAGAGGATGTACATGAACAATCTGTAGATGATGAAAGTGATGGATCTAAAATCATTACCCAGGATACAACAAGCATTTTGTCTTCTAAAGAAGATTAAATTACGAGTACAGGCTACCAAAACATCAACACTCTGCCTGCCATCTTCTTAATCTTGTGGCCACTGTAGATGTTGTTGTAGGAAAAATGGAATCTAGTGAGCCCTACAAGAGGATGTTTCGCTCAACATTTGCGAAATGTCATGCTCTTTGGAATAGAGTTAGGCGTTCATCGGTTACTGCGAAGTCTGTAGCGGAACACTGCAAGATACAACTTATTCGTCCAAATGCAACCAAGTGGAACTCTACATTCTTGGCTGTAGAAAGAATATTGAGGATTGTGAAAAAAGAAGGTGAAGCCATAAATAATGTGTGTGCTGCATTCCAGGTAAAAATTTAAGTATATTCAAACCTATAAACGAAAGAGAAAGCTATATACATATTAAATCATTGTACTATCTGTGCTATACTTAGTAGCAATATGATCTTCACTAATCACTTACAGTTTTTAGCCTGAAACCCCCTTTACGGCTGTGATATGTTTGATTTAGTGTCATATTAGTAAAACTTCAAGAACCTTAATATTTTATAATCATAAGTATGTGGTTTTACTGATATAGTTATTTTCTTCCAGGCTAAGCCCCGTACAACTGAATTTCCTGAAGGAGTACTACACTGCCTTGAAGCCAGTAGCTTAATCAGTGGACAGCTTTCAGTCTGAGAAGAATAGACATATGGGAATGCTTCTTCCAGCTCTGTAACAATTGTTGACTAAGCTGGATAAGTTCAAGACTTCTGCTGACCTGAGCTTTCTTCTCATCACGAGCCTTATGTCAGCAATAAAACATCGGTTTGCTGAGATGCTGGGAGATCATGAACTAATTGCTGCTGCTATTTTATTGCCAAAATTTAAGAAGCTAGCGTACGAGAAGTGCAGGCGAGCGGCTTAAAAGCTTCGCTTGAATGAGTCTTTCTAAGACTCAGGATAGCCAACTGGATTCGCCGCTTGCTAACAGTGGTCCAGCGACGCGGGAAACTGTTCGTTTGATTGTAGTGCCTATTGCAAGATGGATTAGGATAAACAATGAAGCCTCACAAATGAATGTCGTATAAAACCTATGAAGTCTTGAGATGGGCACGCAAAAAATTATGCACATACAAATAATCTAAAAGTGTATAGCAGTCTCCATAAATAAGAATAACTCTTTGTGTAACTAATATATAACATCTCTGCAAAATAATAATGTATAGTTTTCGTTCATGTAAATAATAAGACCTAAGTGCATTGCAAGGCGGAATAGGTTCAACAATGAAGCCTCACATATGAGTATCATGTGAATCTTATAAAGGTTTGTAAAAGGCACACAAATCGAACATTGAAAAATATACCATCCTGTAATAATTAATTAATGTAAGACAAAACAAATAATTGTAAATAATGTCCAATGGAGCCAAGTCTACTTCAGTGAGGAAACTAAGTTCAATTTGTGAGGATACGATGGTTGGATGCTCGTTCATCGCAGAGTAAGCGAAATATTGTCTTTCAATTGCACCAAAAAGAATGTGAAGTTTGGCGAAGGAAGTGTCATGGTGTGAAGCGAGATTTCGGTACAAGGCACTGGGTCATTCTGCACTTACTGGGAAATTTTCACGAAGGATAACGCCCCCCTGCCACAGTGCTAAGTCAGTTAAGACCTTCTTGGACAACGAGCACATCACTGTTATGAACTAGTCTGCACAGAAACAGGACTTGAATACCATGGAAATGTTTAGAAGACACTAGAAGAAAGGTCTAAATCGAGTAATCCGAAAAATGTTCAAGATCTTTGGCAAATTCTTCAGGATGAATGAAGCAAAATTACCTCGCAAGTGTCCACGGTTTGTTCGTTTCTGTTGTAGAAGATGTCAAAGCATCTTCGAAAATAAAGTACTCCACCTTAAATATTAATTACTTAGAACTTATACAATTGTTTTCTACTAATAATTGAATCCATATATTCCAATAGAAAGTTTCTTCCGGTGTCTTCGGATTATTTTGGACACTTAATTTTTCTAGTAAATTGCTTACAATACCGTCCCAAAAGATCAAAACTCTTATATTTCTATCAAACGACTTCCATAACTTTTGCAAGAGAAAATGCATGGTTTCCAGCAGATAAGCTGTTTACTCGAAAAATTGAAGTCTTCGAACTAGACACAATGATTTATCTCTCGTACTAATCGGTGAATTACAACCAGCTCGGCCATGAAGGTAGATGCAGCACCTGGTAGAGCCCCATTGACTTCAATTAGAAGGCTTACGGCATGGAAGCCGACCCCATGTTCAGACTTGAACCGTTAGTGTACAATGCCACTGATCCAACGTGACACGAAGTGGGCTCCAAAAAGGTTGAACGCAATACTCCCAGCGCATGTGGCATCGTAGGCAGAACCAAAGGGGCAATTGGCCGGAGAGCTACATCGAGCTCTCGTATTCGCAGGGTGTATGAGCCTTCCTCTCCTGCTGACTCGAAACCTTTGGCGGAGTTCTTTCGAGAGCCCTAAATTTCCACAGAACCCCGTCCAGCCTTGTCCATGGGCAAGGAAGCCCATGTTCCCTCGTTAAGCCCTCCATCGAGGGGGCATACTTGGATACCACCGGCATGATCTCGCGACAACCTTTAGAGGATTTGTCTCATGTGAGTCTAACGACTTGATAGAGGCGCGCGGCCGCCTCGCTAATTACAAAGGGGCCTCGTGTCTTGTGAAGGCCTACTTGTTTTAAATAGGCGAGGTGCGACTCCATGTTGCCACCAGCTTTACCAGAGATCCACCTGAAAGGTAGAAACCTCAGAAGGTATAGGGGGGCCAGAAACATAGGGTGCCTTTTTAACATTAGAAGTGGAGGAAGTCCGAGTTCGCACATGGCGCGGCCTGACCAACTCCTTGGTCTCTCCAAAAGGTTAGCTCAGTAGCCTAAACGGACAGGACCTCTTTTTCGAAGAGATAAAAGTCATATTATTTCGATGAAGCAGTGTGCGATTAGCCGCAATTCATACACTTGGTCATACATATACAGTTTTATCATGTAAAGCCTTAGATCAGTTTGCACATATATCCGATTGACCCACTTAGTACGACTACATATTCGATTTATATGGCCGAAGCGGTGACAGTGGTTGCACCTCATTGGCAATAGCGGTAGCGATACCAATCAGCTTGTACCGACTCAGGGAACTTGTTATGGTCGAACGTGACGAAGAGCGTATAGGTGGGTCTCGAGTCGCTTCACTATTTTCTCATCACACGTTTGACCTTGACCGCTATCTGGCTAGGTACCTCTTCTGTGATGTCTTCTAACGAGTAGTCAACGAGTTCCCTCGAATAGACTACTCCCTTCACAAGGTATATGGTAGAGTGCGGTGCCACCTCTACAGGCTAGTCATCGAGCGTCCGAAGACTACTCACAATGGCTATCTGGTCAGGGTCTACTCCATTCACCATAACGGTTACACCCGATAAACCGGCGACCTTTGTTCTCTAACGAGAATCCTGACAAGTGTCCGATGCTGATGGAGTAAGTGTCCGTTGTACAGCATTCTACCATCAATAGAATGTATAAGAGAAAGAGTTTGAAAGGGCAGGCTTGCAAACGCCGAGAAGCCTCTTGAGGCCGGACGCTCCATTCTTGGCCTGGTGACTTGCCGAGTCGGCACAGGACCCGTTCATCCCTCTGCCCTCCGGAAAGGAGAGGAACTGCTAGTCTTTTTACATTTTCTTTTTGGTGGAAGCGGCTGGGAATGTATGTACCCTCTTTTCTCGCCCCTAGGAAGGTGCTCATAGGGTGGACGGGCCAGCCTCTCAGCCCGATCCCTCTCCGAAATAGGGAAGGATCTAACCGCCTTTATAGAGGTGGAGCTGCCCGAGGTTGGTTCCATAAGTGTTAGAGGGGAAAAATCTTTACCAATAGAATGTGTGTTGTCTAGTTTTTCACTCACCTCAATACCAGGGTTGAGCGAAGTTTTACTTATTGCAATACTGTAGTCCGAAATTGTAAGAAAAACTTGCTAACTCACGAGAATTCCCAAAGTGTGTGACCATACAAAGAGAAAATAAGAGGTTGGTGAGGTATATCACACGTCCAGCCTCTCTCGCATATCCTGTCTTGGATTTTCAGACTTCTCAGGATTCCAACTCTTGTGCGTTAAAGGATTAAATTCACGCCTGTGCGGTGACACACATCTACCGTAATTTTCCTAGGGGGCGGTCACTTCCAAATTGCCGCAGCTCTTAACTGGGAAGACAGAGTAAATCCCTTACTAAGTCGTACTAATCGTCTACAAGAAGGTCAAGATCTGAAGAGCTGTCATGTGACAAACCCAGAGATTTATATTTGGCAGGGTAGCCAACAAGGCTTTAAAGCCCGCCCACCATAAGCAATACAGCCTTATCCGCCCGAGAAGAGCCGCATGTGGGTGTCAGCCCATTAAGCGCAGGTAAGGGGTTATTGGAGTAAAACTGTTCTACCGTTCTTCCCATTAATCGCGCTCTTAGCGACCAGGCCTCCTTGTTTCTTGCAACCTGAGGGCGTTGTTTATAGAGGCTCCAAACAACCTCTTCTGATACTGCATGAGGTAGTGGACCAGGTCTTTGCAACTAAAGAAGAGAAATAAGGAGTGGATACTCTTGAAAAGAAGGGGCACATAGAGGGAGCGAGGTGAATGCATCAACCTCCCTAGGCTCTGTCAAAAATTTTAAGTCAACCCAATGAGCCGGTCCTTCCATTTTAATATCCAGGGTGCTCCCATGTGGGCTGATTTTCACACCAACACCACGAGCTCTCCGTATAGCCACCTGCCTTCTCAATCCTCCCCTATTAACCCACATCTCATTCACGAACCCAGCCCCCCCACCCACATCCCACGAGTCCCTAATACACACATTGAATATCTTGCAAGTGAACATAAATCGTATACCCAACAAACAAATGGAACATACGCAATTCCTCATCAACCACATCATACTGTACTTCTGTCCCGATACACGCACATTAGGGGAGGCAGACACAGAAAAGACGGAGGTGGGGGGCTAATTACATATATCAAAGATGACATCATCTTTAATAATACCTCGTCACCATCACAGCTTCTATCTTACAACACAACCCGCTAGAAATCTAAATCTTCCGAACATGCATCAATAAAACACTAGACTTTACTAACATCTACATAAGCCACATTGTATCCTGCCTACCATACTACAAGCTAGCGTTAGACAACTTCGCAACACTGCAAAATAACACCATTGTTGTGGATGATTTCAACGCTCATAAACCCACCTGGCTAGAATTCCAAGACCAAGACACAAGAGCCCACAGCATCTCATGATACTTATACTACCTATTCATCTTGAAGAACCCTTCTACCTTCCGACACAGAAACCATTCAACACTGACACCAGCAACCAAAAAAACTTGGAAACCCCACGCTGCATTATTCTGCGACTTCTCACACAGAGTTACCAAACGCACGCACTTATACTAAGTAAATCAAAGCTGACCGGGACCTCTTCACCAACTATATAGAGAGAGCTCCCAAGGCTGCTCTTTGCCCAGTTCACTGACATAAGAAAAGTCTACACTTACTACACCAACATGCCTTTACTAGTAGGTTAGCAAAGACAGACAAAGGGAAAACTTAACACACAACTACCAAAACTTCTTCCAGGAAATCAGAGCACAAAAATCAGGGAAAACCTACACAAAGAACCACGTAGCACAAATCATTAATAGAATAACTCACTTTCCACACAGATTCACAAACAAGTCTATTCCCCCATCAACCCTGTGTTCTTCTCCGATAAAGTTATTCATATTCAATCTAGCATTCATACTGGCCCCGAGCATCGCCAAATGGTACTTCCCTGCATCTCACCACCCTTCCTAACGTAGGGCCTCCTTAGCAAGCAACCCGTCTCAACAAAGTCATGTCCCCCTCTTGAAATCTTCCCTCCAAGTCTTTATGCCAGTTCCTCACTATTCCCCTTCCTTACTTCTTGGTACCTTTAACGCATTCCATTCATCTGCTATAGCACTATTCGATTTCATACACGCTGCTTAGAGTATATTCCGATTTTAAAGAAACCCTATCTACCCTCAAACATTCCTGCAAACTTCCGCTCAATTTTTGAACTCCCGTTCCTTTCTAATGCCCTTGAAAGGCTGGTGTCAGCCCGCTCTCTCAATCATTTGTTTCCCTCCTATATCAACGACACATCATCCAGTCTGGGTTCATGGCTGGTCACAACACCGAATCTGCTTACCTAAGTGTAACTGGCCGAGATTGATGCTGGTCTTCCTTTCATTCTATAACTAATTGATCTGTCGACAGCTTTTTATACTGTCAATCACAGCGTTCTTCATCGTCTTCAGGAATTCATGGGGAGTATCTGCGACAGGCCATGAATGTTTTTCCTCTTATATTGGGTCGCCAGAAGAGCTTAAAAATGTTTATATCGTCAGTTATATAGTATCTAGGCCTGTTGAGGTGCGCATTCTTGTTCCGCAGGGATCGGTTCTTAGTACATTCATTTTTCGTATCTATCTTCTCCTCCTTACATTCTCATGCAACGCCTTGGTGCACCATTTAATTTATATGCCAAAAAACACGCAAGTCTACTTATAATGCTATCCCCACCTCGCGTGATGAAACTATTAGAAATTATTTTCTCCGTGTACACCATTAATGAATGGCTGGGGACAACTTTCTGAAAATGAATCATGACAAACCTGAGGTGATAGTGGTGAACACTCATTAAGATGTCAATCGCTGCAAAAATATTCTCTCTTTCTTGACCTCGTTGGCTCCCTGATCCTTCTATCCAACCCTGTTAAAAATCTGAGTGTCACCTTAGAACTTAGTCAACTATCTTACACAGCTCATGTAGCTAATGCTTCCTTCGTAATCTTAGCCATATCTGCAAAAGAGTATCGAGATCGCCATCCACACTTTCGTTACCTCGCAATTTGATTACTGTAACTCCTCCCACACTGAAACACATACTTTTATGCTTCCATCCCTTCAACTTGCTCAAAACTTTGCCGTCCATGTTCTTCTCCGCAGAAGACCTTTCTTTCGTGCACCTCTTCTCCCGCTTTCTTAAATACCAAGGAACGCACTTGCCTGTTTTCCTTTCTGAACCTGTCCTGGCTCCTGGGATCCTTACTCTAGCGTTCGGCCCCTTTATTTCTTGAACTTCATAGATGATTGTGCTGCATAGGTGGTGCTTTCAAGAGTTTTTTCTGAGGATCTGAAATGATCTGCCGGCTGCTATATACCTAATCATTTCCGTCCCATGGTGCCTTCAAGCATGTCTAAAAAATTGCCTTAAAACGTTTAGGTTTAAGGTTAGGAAACTCCATCGAGAGTTCAGAAGAATTCTCAGACGGGTGTTGCGAATGGTTCTGTCCGAGTGGTCACTCTAGTGGATACCACCATTTACTGTTCATCGTTACACCTCTGTCCCCACAATTTACACAACAGAGGGAATATTGAGTTCTTATTTTTTGGAGCATATATCGTGTCATACTGGAGCCGCGACCGTTTATACCTATAGCCCTAAGGAGGAAGGGGGAGTTGGATTGTGTTATATCTCCTTTGTTTGAAGCCAGCTGGGCTCTTCCGTTCGTTGCGTTCCTCTTCATGGCCAAGTTAGCGGTACATTAACACTCGATACGGGGAGATTAAGCTGTGTCCGGCAAGGAGACTATTTTGTGATTCATAGAGTCTTCCAGTGTGCGCCAAGTAACTACCCTTGGCGCATTGGAATCGCCGCATCTCCTCGTTTATAGTATCAATGACGCTATGGCTGCACTATTTCGGGAAAAATGTTGAAATTTTCTTCTGCTAGATGTCTGGATATGTTGGGTTTGCAAGGGACTAGAACGACATTGAGGGTCCCAGACTATCTAAATAGACTGACTTACCTGTCCTACACTTCGCTTATCCCTACAATGAATACAATGAAGGGATCGAGAGAGCCGATTGGGCTACTTTACAAAGAAGATAAGCATAGTTTGGTAATTTTAAGTTTCGTTTCATCACTCCAAGACTCTTTCCTCGGGCGTATTCACCAATGTCGCCTCCAACCTGGCCACTCTTTCTAAAAGCGGCATCATCTAATGAAGCGTCCCTTTGAAAACTTCTATCCTGAGTGCTGTGTTTTCCTAACAGTCAGCCAATTATGTTTGATTCCCACAACATGGGGGAGTTGTGAACCAGGTATCTGGGTAATTAGCATTTTCCATTGGTGATTGATTGGGACAGGATCCTGAATTCTAGGTTGTGGTGTGGTGTTTTTAAACCATTTTCTTACCCTATTGGGCCGAGGAGGGCTCTCTGCACTCCTACGTGACGATCTGGTACGAATTCAGATATGAATATTAGGAGGTCTCTCCTCGCTCTCATCTTATAGAGGGTATAGCAGCAATGCCCTCTGGGCATTCCTAAAATAAATCAATTAAATCATTCATGCAATTTATGTATAACTTAATAATTCATTCATTTATTTTACTTAACTTTTGTCAATTCAATCATTCAATTATTTTATGCATAATTTTTGCAATTCATTTATTTTATGTAACCTTTAATAATTTAATTATTCCGTGACGTGAAACTGATTTCATTTAACGCACTGGCTCAAACAACATCTCTTAGAATTTCACCACTTGTGAAATAACGCGAATTGACTCTTTTCGCATTTGTATTCGCCTCACCATCCATTCGTGCTCGACTTTACTTCCAATTAAGGTGTTATAAATCCTCTCACACTTATTCTCTGCAAACTGCCATACGAGAGTAGGTCCTAATTCTCGTTACTTCTCTCATTGTAGATCCCAATTCACATACCATCATAGTCACTTCATATCTTAGTTACTTTGCATCTTGTTACTTTAAATCATAGTTACTTTACCACATCTTACTTGATCATATTTACTTTACCACATCTTACGTTATATTCCTGATTCAATTCTTTCATTGTGCATTCGTTAATTTTTTAAATATATTTATTTTGTTTATTTTCTGTTTTTCTTACAAAACTAGTTTAGAAGTTTTCTAAATTCATTTCACGTCAGTTGTTAGGCCTAAATATTAGCAGACGACTATTCCATCCAATTTCAACAAACTAGTGGTAATGGTTTTCAATTGGCTATTTAGGCTGATTTATTAACTAAAATCAATCCCAATAATAACCAAATACCATAAATGGTCTCAATGATACCTTATCGCTGTTCGATATCATATTGCCTTCTCCAGATCAAAAACACCGTAGCGTGGTGATCTACGAAGGAAGGCTTGGCAAACAGCATTTTCCAACCTGAGAGAAGATTTCTGTGGGGTGGAACTTGTGCAAATCGCAGTGGGCAGAAGACAGATGGCCCCCGTTATTCAGGAAAATGGCTAGTGTAACATTTACCAATTTATCCATCAAATTCACACGCAGGAGGTTAGAGAGATTGGGCGGACACCGGCCGGGCTAGAGTGATCTCTCTCCGGTTTGCGAAAAGCGAGCACAGTAACCATTCGCCAGGAATCTGGGAGTATACCCTCTGTGCAGATCCGAAGCATGACATGCCGGACATCGTTTGCACTATAGGTAGTGTCCGCGCATGAAGCGAGAGGGGAAAGCCACTCGCTCAATGTAAACCTCTCTTTGACGCGTTATCCGCCTATGGAGGCAAAGTCAGGTCGCCGGCCTTCAGCGACATCACAGCGCGCAATGAATGCTAGCAGAGAGCAGCATCCCGAGTAGAAAGGGTAAAGAACGGGAGGGAGGTACCTGAGATAACTTGCTTCGAATCTTTTTGACTCGCTTACACACTTTGGAAGAGGGTTTTTACCGTTGTGAAGACACGTATTATCACCTGACCGCGGGCGGGCTTCGAAACAAACCGGAACCTAGCGTTAGTTGTGCAAAATTTTCCGACGGTGAAATCGTTCGGGTGGCTCTTATACCGCATGCAGGCATATTACTTCTGTTTGAGGGCCGTCTCACACTTGGCCGACCATCAAGTACGTGGGCGGTATGCAAAAAGGCCATGCGTTCTTGGAATAATAATCGTGAGTTTGCTGGATAAGAACTCAACGGCCTCATCCACCGACCTGAACTTCACGACTGGAACAGATAATTCAGTGATTTCCTGAAATGCAGACTACTGCGGTAGCGACTCAGAAAATGATATTTGAATAGGAAAGTGGTCACTACAATGGGCATCCACCACTTCCCAACAAAAATCAGGCTGTGCACCCGGAGAGCACAGGCAAGAAAATGAAGCGGTTCTCGGGCAGTGATGCGTAAATTCATACACATTCAGAACCTTTATCTCCAACTCTTCGATCAGGTTGGCAACAATTTAACCACTGGGCTTGATTGTGCATTCTCCTCAGAGGGGCTACATACCGTTAAAATACCCAAGCAGGAGAAAGGGCCTCGGCAACCGTGTCACAACGCGGCGGAATTCCCCCACGTCGAAGTCGGCTGACGTTGGATTGTACGCAGAAAGTATACCTCTTATCCAGGTGTATATGCACTGCAACTGGCTGAAAAGAGGTATTTGTACCGAGTAGAAGCATTGAACCTTATGCCGATTGTAAATCTCACATCCACCTGCCCGTCTCCCATCCCATTTTGGGCATCCGCAGCTCCTCCCAGTTGACCCGAAGTCCATGGCAATTGCAGTGAAGGAATATGCCCTCTAAGTCTAGCTTGGAGGAGATGAAGCGACCCTATTCGAGATGCAGACCCTTACAGGAATGGCCGAAGACTTCCTGGGTGGAGCTCCTTGAGCTTAAGACTGTCGGAGGCTCTGTCGCCTCCAAGGACTTACTGGGGGTGAGGTTGGGGTCGCAAGGAGAGTATTTGCCTCCTTCTTCCTCGGAATCTTTAGTGTGTGTGGCGGGGGGAAGGGGGGGCTTAGGAGACGAGGGTCTCGCGCCTGAGAGTCATGCAATCAAGCCTCGCATAAACCACCTGTTTCACAAAATTCATGGTAGAATGCGGTGTCACCTGTACACGGGAGCCATCGAATATTCGGGAGACCTTCAATTCTCTACCTCGATCCCTAGATAATGCTTGGCCCTGATGGATCATTTATACCTTGGACGAACACTCCCATCAGTTGAACGAACAATCATGAAACGCTTGAAGCGGGCGCGCTCCAAGACGCCGAGAGCCTCTCGATGACGTCACCAAGGCTTCACTCACCCTACCTATGACTTGTCTTCATCATATAAATAATCATATTATTGGCCTTCCAATCCTCTTTGGGTGGGACTGGCCAGTCGTTACCCGATCACCTAGCAAAACGGCAGGGGATACGTCCGTCTCCACCCCCTCCCTCTCCCAAAGCAGGAAAAGAACACCTACTTTTCTTGCCTTCCTTCTTCGTTTTAAGAGAAGGCTGAGAGTGAAACCTCTTCTCTTCACTCCCAGAAGAGGCCCCCAAAGCCGGACGAGCCACATTTTGCCATGTCCTCAGAAAATATCTCCTCCAACAGAAGGAGATACTTTCTCTCTTCCTCAGCCCTCACGGAAGGGGGTGCGCATCAGGATGATTTTGTACATGGGCGGACTTTGGCTCGTGGTTGTCTCTCACCGATTCTTTGTTGTCCTTAGAAAAACCCTGCCATCTAGGGAGGGGGTCTTTGGGGTTAAATTTCACATGGGGTGGGGCCTCCAAGTGACCATTCCCTCCTTAAGGTATCACAGATCCTAACCGGGGACTGTTCAGGCATATTGCCTGTAACTAACGTAATTGGAGTCGGCGAGCCGACGTCCACCAGAAAAAGACGGGGGAGGGAAGGTAGGTCAGCCACCAACAAGGCAAGGACACATGGGTCGATGGTAGCAGCAGATACGGCTCTACGGGCCCAAGCAACTCTAGTCGTTCTAAGGGGTTCGGTTTTTTAGTCTCCTGAGAAAGGGAAAGAGGGGCCGCTACTGGTACTAAAGTGTAGTCATGGAGTGTAACTCCGAAGGAGGTGCCGAGCGTAAAGTGGCCTCACCGTGGACATACAGCCGCGACCAAAAGTTTTCGGACATCTGGAATTTTCTATTTCCTTGGGTATGTCTATTAATATGTTGGTCTAGATTTTCATGCATGTATCCAAAAATATTTGAAAAGAAATCAAAATGTCTTCATATAACGCATCATATTTGTTGATTAGTATGATATTCTATGCCGACAAGATCTGATGATGGCGAAAAATATGATAGAAGTCTGAT
The DNA here is from genome assembly GCA_963969495.1 of Ceratothoa steindachneri. Taxonomy (NCBI): domain Eukaryota; kingdom Metazoa; phylum Arthropoda; class Malacostraca; order Isopoda; family Cymothoidae; genus Ceratothoa; species Ceratothoa steindachneri. Next base: position 106,698,366 of record OZ018321.1, on the reverse strand, counting down.
ACGCACGTTGCACGAAGAGAGTTTTAGTTGTCGATAAATCACCCAGAGGTTCAGCGGATCACATTCCGGTGTTCAGAAGTGTTGAAGAGCCTCCGATAAGGTGGAAACATCCACCTTATCGGAGGACTCAGAGTCAGTAGGCAACGTGACGACAGTCCTCTGCGTCGCATTGACCTTCGAGATCGTAATAAAAACTGAAGTATGCCTGTATAATGAATGGACAGAAGGCGGTCAGGTTAATGCATCCTTCAAAACAGTCCATTCTATACTGCTCGTACAAGGCCTGAAGTCATGTAAAGCCTGCCAGAAGCAGCTGATAATCTGCAGCAGAAGCAACGTCGAGTGGTTTGGGGAGATGCTCACTGCAACTAGACCAAGCGTCAGTGGGGACGTGTCTTATGGTCCGGTGATTTCACGTTTCAGTTGTTCTCGACCCCAGGCATAATTAGAGTCCGCAGGAGGCCAGGGGACAAGTGAAATCGGTTACATGACAAGTTCAATGATAGTTCGTCTCACTGTTTGTGATGGCACCATATATTCAGAGAAGTACCAAGCTCCCCTCACACGAGTTAGCTCCAGAAATTCCCGGTTTCGGGCAACAATATCACGGTAATGGATGGATCACCTCAGTCTCCAGATATTAATCCTCTGGAAAACCTCTCGCAGAACCTGGAAGAGGATGAAAGACATCGTCTGCCAACCTCCAATAGGCAACTGAAGGCAGTCATCCCCAAGGATTGGGCAAGCATCGCCCCTCAGGTGTCGCAACCTCGTGGAGAGCATGCCTGGAAGAATGAATGCTCTCTTCACTGCCAAGGGAGTCTCGACACGCTACTGACCTTTCTCTATCAGATTGGTATTGATGTCATTTTCACAGAGCTTCACGAGCTTATGTTTTATATTGTCGATGTTACATGTTTTGGCAAATTTTGTTAATTTTCGTTGATTGCTTGTGGCATATACGAGTATAACATTGCTATTTATTCGTGCTTAGTTCACTGTTATATTGATATACAAATAAAAACTTTACGACACTGCATATATCTAATTTCCTAAAATTTCTGAGGTGTCCGAAAACTTTTTAGCTGCGGGTGTAAGAGGCGGGAAACATCATATCCGTTTAAAGAAGGTTGAATAGACCCCTGAGAAGGCATAGGGGAACACATCCTGTTTAGAGGTGGCACTGCCTGAGGGCGGCTCCGAAGATTGAAAAGGGCACGCCCGTTGCCGCAAGATGGTTGGAAGGGGCCACCCACTGGTTAGAGTGATGTTGTTGAGGGTTTTCTCGCCAACAGAACATATTTCCAGAGCTTGAGACCAATGAGAAAAGGTTGGTGGGCTATAGATCAGGCATCTAGCCCCACATGCCACCTCCGTCTCGGATTTTAGGACTTTTCAGGTATCCAACCTGTGGGCGTTAAATGATGGTGTTCGCGCATGTGCATCGACGCACACCGACAAGAATTTGCCCAGTGGACCAGTCACTCTCCAAATGCCGCAGCCAGAGTGACAGGGTGGATTTCCTTACTAGGTGGTTCTGATTGTCGACATGACAGCCAGGATCTGGATCTGTTGTGGCAGAGCCAGAGAAGGGATCATAGACTTTTAGTTTGCTTGGCAAGCAACAAGGCAGTAAATCTCGCTCCCCATAAGAAATAAAGCCCGCCTGCCATAATCATTATCGCCGTATGCACCCGAGAAAGACCACAGTGGGTAGGGTCAGCACATTACACGCAGGGAATGGGTTGAGGCAAAACCTACCTTCCTATTAATCGTGCCCCAACGCCCAGAACCCGTTAAGTCCTGGTCTCTTGCGACCTACGGGTGTTGTTTATAGAGGTTCCAAAGTCTCTCTTCTGACAGAGTTGAGAGGATAGTCATAGAGAAAAAATGTTATGCTGAAAGGGACCGAGGAGTAAATAGGCACACCAACTCACATGGTTCCGTCAGTGTTCAAATCAACCCAGCGACGGGGCTTCCTTAATATAGACTCAGAGCGGGACGACGTGCAACTCCTACAGGTAAAACGTGCATCAGGCTATATAGGGTACCCCCTGCGGGAGCTAATCAATCGACTGGCTAGCTGCATTGCTTGCTTGTCATTTGGCCGACTTGCAGGTTTGATGATGATGTTGAATAGCATGCACTAATTGATTAAAGTGGACAATGAAATCAAGGTGTAAAAGCTAAAGGTTGGCCCCACTAACATAAAAAATCGATAGACCGGATATTATTTAACGGTTCTCGTAAAAACCATTTTAACTTACGGTCTGTGGTGAATGCAGAAGGCGCAATGTGTTAGAATTAAGGCTGCTAATACGCGATGACTTCCTAGCAACCGGGCCATAGCAGGACTGACTAAAAATGAGAAAAACAGAGTTACAGATTTATAGCGACTGACAAAAATATGATAACACGCAAATTTATCACCATCAGTGCACAAGTTAGTCAATTACGCCATACGTCCTGTTCAATCGAGGACACCCTTACGAAGAACTACAAGGTAGTACAGTGTTTAGACATCACCATCGAGCAGATAACACCTTATTAACCAGAGAGGTGAGGCGTTCGATACCAGGGGTGTATAGATATAGAACCTCTTCAGCAGGTTTCGCAAAGGAAGAGTAGATATATTGCGTTTGTGAAGACGTATGTAATAAAATACCTACCTCCATGGGCATGCCTAGCGTGTTCACAAATAGGAGGTCATCCCTTGCTTTGCGCTGAAGTTTTATATCCACTCTCGCTTGGTTCGGACCTGACACCTAGGCATTGGAAGTCCAAAGCTTCATCTACTAGGCTAACGAGAACTCCACTAAGTGCACAATAACTGTAGTAACAAGGAGTAACAAGGAAAATAAGTACCCTAGAAGACCTTACGGTCCATTCAATGAGGGTACCTTTGGACTAGCTGTCGAGCGGGCACATCCCCGCTTAATTGCCTTACGTCCTCCCTAAACGGACACTTTTCAAGACTTTGTCTAGTCCTGTCTTGAACTGGTCAACAGAATTGCTGTTGACAACCTCCATCGGAAGTGCGTTCCAGCTACCGCAGATACTGTTCGTGAAAAATTTCCCACACAGATCGCGGTTGTAACGATTCAGTTCAAGTTTAAAGCCGTGATTTCTTGTTCTGCTCTCAATAAGGCTGAATATATCCCTGTAGTCAACATTGTCGAACCCTAGAAGTATTTTGAAAACTTCGATGAGCTGACCAGGCAGTCTACGGGTTTCCAAGGAGAACAGATCTAATTTCCTTAATCTATCTTCATAACTTTTATGTCTGATAGAGGTAATCAGTTTGGTTGCCCTGGCTTGCACTCGTTCCAATCTCGCGATGTACTTTCGAAATGAAGGACTCCAAAATTGTACGGCATACTCTAAGTGCGGTCGGACAAGTGAATTGTACAAACAGAGTATTATTTCCTTGTTCCGACATCCAAACTGTCGCTTTATATAACCTAGCATCCTTTGGGCTTTCTTCTCCGCCTCAATACACTGCCTTGAGAACTTGAGGTCACTAGTTATAGTTACACCCAAGTCCTTCTCAGTGTCGGTGGATTCAAGGATATACTGAGATTGGGGGTGTCGGTGGCCGATATGCATCCCTTTGCATTTACTACATGTCCAACCACTCCCCAATCTTCCCAAGATCTTCCTGCAGGTGGGCAGTATTTCCATCCTTTGCAACGTTAATACCAAGCTTGGTATCGTCGGCAAATTAAGAAATCTTGGCAACCATGTCACCGCCCATGTCGTTGACGTAGATGATGAATAGTAGTGGTCCCAGGACAGAACCTTGAGGCACCCACTCAGAAGTCTGTCCATTTAGCACCACCTGTTGCCGTCTCCCACTTAGCCAGTTCTCTATCCAGCCGGCTACTTTTCCGCCTATGCCCAGCGCTCGCACTTTCCGGAGAAGGCGGGGGTGTGGTACCTTATCAAAGGCTTTCTGAAAGTCTAAGTACATACACCACATCCACCGCCTTGTCCCGATCGTGCTCACTGAACACGAAGTGGAAGAATTCCACAAGGTTCGTCAGGCATGACCGTTGCCTTCGGAAGCCGTGCTGGGAACTCCTCAGTAGCAGGTTTGACTCTAAATGAGACGTCATTTTGTCCACCATCATGCTTTCCATGAGTTTAACGACTATCAAAGTCAGACTGAGAGGTCGTTAGTTCGACGGTTGGCTCCGGTCTCCTTTCTTGAAGATAGGAGTCACCTCCGCTTCACGCCAGTATCTAGGAACGCATTCGGTCCGGATTGACATGTTGATGATTGCGCTTGTTTTAACACTTCTTTAGAACTTCTTTTAACACTTTAGGTAAAAACCCATCCGGGCCAGGTGACTTATTCGTCATTAGGTCAGTGATCTTCTTTTCTATTTCCCCTTCGGTGAAGCCCATATCCTACAGCTTTTCCCACGAGTAGGAATCCGTTGGCTGGGGGATGGCACCACATTCTTCAGTAAACACTGAAGAGAAGTAGTCGTTGAGGAGGTTAACATTTTCTGCATCTGAGTGGTTTAATGTCCCCTCCTCATTCCTCAAAGGGCCAATGATTCGACGGATTGCTTTACCGCTGTTTACATATCCAAATAACTCCTTGGGATTCTCTTTACAAAGCTCGCCATTCGGAGTTCCTCAGACCACTTAGCCGCCCTTATGCTGAACTTCACTCTCCTGGCTGTAGGGACCTGGTAAGTGTCAATATCATATGTTGACTGGTCAGGTCAATTTAATATTGTTGTTTATAACTCCCTGGTATCAGGTGACATCTCTGATTCCTCAATCGCTTGAGAAATTAAGGGAGGATGCCTTAAATCCTATAGGCTCCGCCAACGTAGGCCGCGCCTTCCGTGAGGCTGTCCTGAGGGACCAGGTTAGAGTAAAATCAAGCTGTGGCATGCTGTGGGAATTTTATAGAACTCTGCCCCCTGTACTAACGGTCCGTGCAACAGCGAGTAAGTGAGAGTTCTATTGTAACTTAACCTCACGTGGATTATAACCAAGTAAGGTGGTCCCACTCCATGATTGCATCCAGGTGGTAGTCATGTCATATCTACTTAGAAATGACTGACCACTCTTTTTCTCCTGCCTTACAGGGTGGATAGAGCTAAAAAAATACAGCCTTGTCTACTCGGCCAATGCGTCTTGCCTTACAGGGTGGATAGAGTTAAAAAATACAGCCTTGTCTACTCGGCCGACCCGAATTTAAAGTTGAAATCGATATGAACAAAAAGCTCTTAATTAACTTAATTTACGGCACATTTGTCGCAAAAATTTAAATAAGAAAAATTTTCTTTCTTATGATCAGAGGATACAATGATTTGATATCTAGGACCATTGAAATTTGGGCCAATGTTTAAAATCTACTCTGGAATGACTTGTGAAAAAATTAACTTTGTGCAAGGACTCACCGTGTTCCTCTCCACTCAACGACGCTTGCAAATGTAAACCCAAGAATGATTCGGCGTCGATAAAACACTGCACAGCAGCCCCCATGTCGAGAAACGCAGCGAAGGCGATCCATCCTCGGAGTCCGTAAATAACCTTGGAAAAATATAATTTCAGTTATTAGTCGCGTGCGACTCTATAATTACTATGTCAGTCTGTAGGTCGGTCGGTCGGTCGGATAGTAACCGTTTTACTTTCCAATGAGATTTGGGAAATAACATCGTCACTATTTGGCCGATTCTAACGAAATTTGAAACCCTTATGTCGTTTTATATTCTCTTTCGAATGATAAAATTGCCAAGGTCCTCCCAATGTTAGTCCGGGAATTATTAAAATAAAACTAACTATGGGTCGGATTGCCCCACTCATTATATTTTGAAGGTCGTAAGGTCATAAGTCAGAATAATTGAGAGCACGCGACTTAGGTTTGTTGACCAGTGTATGGCAGCCTCCTTAAAAACGACAGAAATCGGGACTCAATGCGTTCACACAATATTCACAGTATAAGCGTTTTGCTGAAGTCGGGAATTGTGTTATCATTCGGTTAGGCCCAACACACTTAGTATTAGCGTGACCGGAAAATAATTACGCATTTTCAAAAGGGAGACAAAAAGGCTTGAGAAGTTTAATTAATTTATTTATCAATAATGCAATCATTATCAATAGATGCAGTTTCGATTCCTGTTTTTAAAAATTGCGCCATTTTTTACAAAAAAAGACAACGTTTGAGACCATTTTCCATGGCATGGTTGTTTCTAAATGTTCTACCACTTATGAATTTTTTTATTAGTAATCCAAATAAGTAAAACTCCGTAAGTGCTAAGTCGAAGGGGTGTGTGGAATGTTGAAGATTATCCCATCTTAACAATTGTATATTTTTCTGAGTTTGGGTTTGCATTTTCATGCTATAGAGCGACATCTTGTCTGTTTACCAAAGCTGGCTACTGCAATGATTTGTTTACAAGATCAATTTGATGGCAATAAGCGTTTGCTGGAAGGAGCGTGGGCATTGGTCATCACTCATTCAGTCTTCGCGCCAAATCTCTGGTGCTTTAACACGGATCTGATTCAACAGTTTATTCAAAAGATCGACTATGACAAATCCTAGGACACCGGTTATAGGCTAGTAGTTGGTGTATACGTTATCGGTTACCAGTTTACCTGGAGTTAGTTAGTCGTTAGTGGTCAGAAGACGGCTAGCTAAATGTTCACTGGTAGAGGTCGACTTGGCTGTTTCCCATCCAAGCACTAGGCTTGCCCACTGTTGCTTAACTTCGACGTAGCGCTACTGGGGTATTCGGTTACCGGGCGCTGACCTTGGGATGACTCCAATTTTGGGAGAAGATTATTCTCTCGCTTGATTTTAGTGAAGTAGGCTGGGTAAGAGGACCGGTTGGATTACCCACAGCAAATTGAAGGCCAGGAGGAGGGTGTTTGTGCCTGGGAGGAAGGTATGGAAGCTTAAAAATCAGGAAGTGAGGGAGGCTTTTTACGAGGAGTTCGGTACACAGGCGGCTGAGAATAGAACGACTGACGGAAGTGTGAGTGAGCAGTATGGGAGACTGAAAGATAACTTTCTAAAAGCCACTGCACAGGTTTGTGGATGGTCAAGAGGTCCACCTAGACACAAGGCGTCTTGGTGGCGGAATGAGGAAGTTGAGGCTGCAGTGAAGGAGTAAAGAAGATCGTTTATGGCATGTAAGCAGGGTGGGAGTAAGGAAGTATACTTGGAGCGAAAAGAAGGGCAAGTTGGGAAGTGTATAGGGCTAATTCAGAGGCCCCAAAACCTCTTCTTGAGAGCCTCGATGGTGCTGAGGGCAGGAAAAAAGTGTTTAAACTGGCTAGGCAGATGAAGAAGGAAAATAGTGATATAGCGGGTGAACAGTGCATTAAAAATGATGATGGTAGAGTTGTGGTTGGGCAGGATGATATACAAAAAGGCTTGGGGGGAGCACTATAATCGTCTATTAAACGTAGAACTTGACTGGGGCAGGAGACTTGTGGATTCTGCAGAACCTGTGGCTGGACCGTGGCCATCAATTGAGGACAAAATGGTGAGCAGAGCCATCAGTCACATGCCAGAAGGTAAGGCAGCGGGTGTTACTGAGATAAATGTCGAGATGTTGAAAGCCTCGGAAGATATCGGTGTGCGGTTGGTCACGGATCTTATAAATACTGTCACATATGAATGAGTTGTACCAGAATACTGGCTGAAGAGTGTGATTGTGAATGTGTATAAGGGTAAAGGTGATGCGCTAGAAAGGGGTAGCTACAGAGGCATAAAGCTCTTCGATCATGTTATGAAAGTTATGGAGCGTGTTCTAGAAGAAATGATTAGGGAAAGAATGAACTTTGACGACATGCAGTTTGGGTTCATGCGTGGAAAAAGAACCATGGATGCTATATTTATAGTTAGTCAGCTCGCTAGAGAAAGAACGTTGTATTATATTTTTGTTTACCTAGAAAAGGCTTTTGATAGGGTACCAAGAGATGTGGTGAGGTGAGCAATAAGAAAATTAGTGATAGAGGAGTGGTTGGTTAGGGTGGTCATGGCTATGTACGAAGGTTCGACAACCCAGTTGAGGGTAAATGGAGAATTGAGTGATGACTTGTCTGTGAAGGTTGATGTGCATCAGGGTCCGTTTAGAGTCCCTTGCTCTTTGTTATGGTCCTGGAAGTGCTGTCACAGAATTTTAGAACAGGATTGCCATTCGAGTTGTTGGACGCTGACGAACTAGTGCTGATTGCTAAGGATGAGAGGACGGCACTTAAGAAGTTCAGGTTGTGGAGGGAAGGGATGAATTCCATGGGGCTGAGAGTGAATTTGGATAAAACAAAGATGATGACTTCAAGAGTGGGTGGTGGTAATGACATCATTGAGGGTATGTGGCCATGTGCAGTCTGTCATAGAGGAGTAGGGAATAACTATCATGTGTAATGGATGTGGTTTATGGGTGCATTCGAGATGTAGTGGTATCAGGGGCAGGCTGCAGAATTATGAAGAGTTTCAGTGTACTGTGTGTAGAGGAGAGCAAGTGGAGGAGAGGATTGTATTTGATAGTGTGTCGCTTGAATGCGTAGATGAGTTCTGCTATCTGAGAGATATGATCATTGTAGGGGGAGGGGAGGTGCTGGGGAGAGTTCCGTGGCAAGGGCTAGAAGTGGTTGGAAAGGGTTCAGAGAGCTGCTTCCTCTCTTGAAGTTGAGGAGTTTTTCCCTCCGAGCTAAGGGACGTATGTACACTACGTGTGTACGAAGTGCAATGTTGTACGGCAGCGAAACTAGGTCGGTGAAGGAAAAGGACATCCTGAGGCTCAAGGGTACTAAGATGAGAATGGTGAGATGGATGTGCGGAGCATCTCTGAATTTGAGATCTGGAGGTGACAGAGTTGTGAACTGTGAATTAAGGGATAGATTGGGGAATAGAATGCATTAGTGTGGCACTGAGAAGAAGCAGACTGGGGTGGTTCGGTGATGTGAAAAGGATGCAGGATAATAAATGGGTGAAGGGTGTTAGGAGAAAGAGGTTGGAGGTGTAGCTGCCAGAGGGAGACCGAGGAAGACGTGGAATGAGGTCATACAGAGGGACCTCAGAGATATGAGTTTGAATAGAGAAAAAAACAGCCAGAAAGCGAACAACATAGAAAGCCGCCATAAGGTAAATAAGGCTGATACATGCAAGCATATATGGACCCTTCAAAAATGATGATGATGATGAAAAGGAATCTCGAAAGGCGGATTCAAGGACTCTGTATTGAGAGGAGAACTCGGTACGCTTAGGCGCAATGAATTCGATTGAACTATGTCGGGTATTCGGGGCTGGCATATTAATGTTTGAGTCTATTTCGACTGTCCTTGACTGACTACCTAACTGACCGGCTTCTGGGGTCTACCCAGAACTCTATATAATGAATCGAAAACAGTGGGCGTGGTTCACTGTTGGCCAATGGACAGTTTAGGCGGAGCATACTCGAATGAATGTTTATTTGTGTGTGCACGGGGATAGAGAAAATCTTTATTTCAAATTTCGAGAATAAGATTTTGTGTTTCGCAGCTCTTCGATAGTAAATACAGGTCCGCATCTTTCTTGGATTCAGCTCAGTGTCAATGACTACATCTTTGACGTTTGTTTTTACAGCTGCGGCGTTTCCCAGAACCTTGGTGAAAAGGTCTGGATATCGCAAGAGGCGTGTAAGTGTATATGCGTGCGAGTGTGAGTGTGAGCGCGTATGCGTGTGAAAAATTCGTTTTGCCTATAGCCCTTTACAAGAACAGTATATATTATTGTTTAGATGATCAAATGTTGTATATTATTTATCTGACAAAATGTTATATATTATTATTTACATGACAAATGTTATATATTTTAGATTACTTGCATGCGCATAATTATGTGCTTGCTCATTTCAAGCCTTCATAGGATTTATATGACACTCATCTGTGAGGTTTCATTGTCAATCCTATTTCACCTTGTAATGTGGCACTACACGACCTCCAATATGGTTTGTCTTCCAGAACAGAGTGCCTTCGGAGATGTCACAACCGTTGTTTTGGGTGTTGTTGTTTTTTTAACCACCTGTCATTTACGAGCTTCCATTGCATGGTGATACACTCCATAAGGCCTTTTCAGTGCCTTAGTAGCAGCAGTAGTAAGCCTCGAAACCCATACAATAAACAATGACGAATATGTTGCTCTTTAGTCTTTGTCTTCCATGGGAAGATGACTTTAAAAAAGACATCGGGATAGACGGGGTGATAAAGTAGATCCAAACGTTGTCTTTCACCATTTAAGTCCTTTCACTCCCTCGTTTGTGTCTTATAATCCATAGTGATCAAATCTGCAAATACTTTTTTAATATCCTAATATAATTAATGGCAAAAGCCGTAAGAAATGGCTACTTGTTAAAGTTTCAAGTTTTTTATAGGCCCATCTGGCGACTGCCATTGATAACACAAGTGGAAAATATTTTTCAGCCTAATACTAGGCTCTATTAAAAACCAGACAAACAAAAGCCAACAAATCAAGCTACGCAAGTAGAGTCCCTCAAGGAGGGGCGGAGGAGGTTTCCCTATCTTAAAACCTGTAGAAATGGCAGCGCGTTCCGGCCCCAATGTCTACCTTGTAAGGGGGTGTCAGGTATGGCATAGGTCAGCATGCCGCAGCTGACATCTAGAGGATTGGTGGCGTTTATGCCCCACCCCTAAGAGGACCTGCGGATATATATCTATGACACATTTTCACTTCCTCTCTCTTCCACAGTTTATTTAGAGATCCCTCCTTACAACAAATTTTCCGTAGGGTGTCATCTTTGATTTCCGCTTTAAATAGAATTAAAAAAAAACAACAAATACAGATGAACATTTTTGACGATAACTTTTAGCCAGAAAGTTTTTTCTGTTAACACAATTCTGTATAGGAATACAATTGAAAAACTTGGAAATGTGTTACGAGTCATCGCTCACCCAACTCTCTGCGTGCATAGAGCAAGAGGTGGTTGGTAGTTACTCAATTTCTATTTGCATTTCATATACTCAAATAAAAGCTTGTTATGGAAAAGAAACGATTGTCGTGTAATAATTGGGCGCGAAGCAAGTTAATGGCGCTGTGAGCAAGCAACGTTTCTCTATTGAACACCCAACTTTGGGAAAGGATTTAGATGCGAAAACTTTACAAAACTTCGGGAGATTTTGAAACATTTCTATGTAGAGTAGAACATTTCTGCCTCAGACATGGATCACATTTTACATGCGTTTGATTGAAATGAAAATTGGTATCACAACACTAAGGAAGGTAACCATTGAAAGCTTAAGAAAAAATATTTGAGATATAGAGACGGAGGAAATCGTGAAAACTAATTTTAACCGTTATGAAAAATTAATAAAGGAGTTGGATTGGAACCTTTATTCATTTTTCATATAACGATTTTCTCCGTCTCTATATCTCAAATATTCTTTCTTAAGCTTTGAATGGTTACCTTCCTTATTGTTGGGATACCAATTTTCATTTCTTTGGGACTATAAATGCATATATATATATATATATATATATATATATATATATATATATATATATATATATATATATATATATATATATATATATATATTATCATCATCACTAACTCTATAATTTAAGAAGAGGATTTTCTTTTTAGTATTTTTTATCAAAGTTATTTCTAATAATTCTTTTATAATATCAAAAATCAAAATGGTGAAGTTCGGAAAATTTATTTTTATATATCTTCTATAACTATATTTTAACAACGTGATATTTTGAAATGGGGGAAATTTAGTTTAGAGTTCCTTTTTAAAATTGCCAGGCAATGGCTTCGCTACTAAGATTAAAATTTAAAATCTAAAAAAAAGCATCCATGGTTAAATTTTTATAAATTTTCTGAACTTCGCCAATTATAATAATAATAATTATATATATATATATATATATATATATATATATATATATATATATATATATATATATATATATATATAAGGGTCTTTCAACAATGACGCTCGAGCTTTGTCAGGTGATAGTAGGCATGCTGTTAAAGCGACATCTGGCAACCTCACTGTGAACTGTTCAGTAGTACTTGGCAAGTTACGATGGAAGGTTATAGATTTGAACAGCGTGTGCAAATCATCAAATGTTATTATCAAAATCGTTGCTCTGTTCGACAAGCGTTCGGCGTATTACGTGATTTCTATCATCTTTAGCGACGAGGCCCATTTTTGGATGAATGGATATGTGAACAAGCAAAATTGTCAGATTTGGAACAAAAACAATCCACATGAGATACACCAGCACCAATTGCATCGCCACAAAGTCACTATTTGGTGCGGATTTTCGTCTAACATAATCATCGGTCCGTATTTTTTTTGAGAACGAAGATGGGATTGCCATAACCGTCAACGGCGAGACCTACAGATCGATGATAAGCAACTTCTTGTGGCCTCAACTGGATTATATGCCTGATATGGATACTGACGATATGTGGTTCCAACAGGACGGCGCTACATGCCACACTGCGCACGCCACGATAGACATTTTGCACCAGCGATTTCAGGGCAGGGTCATCTCGCGTGGCGGCGACGTCAACTGGCCACCGAGATCATGCGATTTAACGCCATTAGACTACTTTCTTTGGCGCTACCTTAAATCGCAGGTCTATGCGAATAATCCGCAAACAGTTGATGTCCTCAAAGTCAACATAACGAACACCATCCAGCAAATTCAGTCAGATTTATGCGACAAAGTCATCGAAAATTGGGCCTCCCGAATACGTTCCACAAAGCGAAGCCACGGCGTACATTTGAACGATGTCATATTCCACACTTAATGCCATAAAATGTAATTTATAAATTCAAAATAAATTGAGTGTATATATCACACAGCTTGTTTTATTTACATTTAAAAATCGAGCGACCTTATTGAAAGACCCTAGGGTGCTTCTTCAGAAAAGGACATTAACTTGGGTTTGAAAGCTCAGAATAAACCTATAGGGTCTGAGTAAGTTGTGGTACTCTCTCTCTCTCTAGTTTTGCAGGCTGGGTTAAGTGATCATCAGCTTCCTTATGGGACGAAGGAAAAATATATATATATATTATATCTGGATTCTTTATTCCTATGTATTTATAGTCGGAATAAGCTTTGAATATGGTGAACAAGGAATATAACTTTTCTTCTTAAAACAACAATAATTTTCTGATTTTTCTGACTGAAATTCCTTTTTTTTCTTTTAGGTTGGCTCTCCAAATATTTATCTTTCCTTTATCTTGACTTCCGTATAGTTCCTGGCTGGGTTGGTCCTTAATCTTCGCTTTCTTTCTTGATGCATCTTCATTTTTCGTGGTGTTTCTTGATTCTTGTTGAGTTCGTCCTTCAAGCGTTTTCTTTCCGTTTTCTTTCTTGGGCGATTTTCCTAAAATTTTTGGACTGTTAAGTTTCGAACGCGGTTCCTCTTGATTTAAACGCCAATACTTTAGCCTCACGACTGGTTGCTAATTTTATCGGCCATTTATATTATCGAGTGGAAGGAATTTCTCTGATACATTTTCGCCCCCCTACACAGGTTCCTTTCTAGAAAGCAGAGCGAATTTGAGGATTGGGGAGAGACTAGTCTTGGATTTCTTAATCGAGGAGTATTTAGCTCTCCCTCCTACGGCCTCCAAGCCTGCGGGATGAGTGGAGCAAATTTAGTGGGATTGAGGAGAGCGAACGAAGTCTTATCTCTAATCAATGAGTAATGTCTTCTCCTTTCCCGGGTCTCCGAAGTTCCCAGCAGCACTTTTTCTTAAATCTCTAGTAGAAAGGCAGGTGCAGTTGTAACGGAGTACAGAAGATTGTTCGGTCGTTGAGGGTCACCAGTTATGAGAGGGGCATATCCTTATTATAATTTTTATTCTTGTTCATCTTGCTTTTCACTTTGCAGGTTTCCTCGAATCCATATTCTTCTTCTTGACTGAAATTCCTTTTTCTTTTTAAGTTGGCCCTTCAAATATTTTTGTCTTCACTTTTTCTTGACTTCCTTATTCTTCTTGGCTGGGTTGGTCCTTAATCTTCGTTTTCTTTCTTGATGCATCTTCTTCGAATTTTGTTCTTCTTCATGATTCTTGTTGAGTGAATCCTTCAAGCGTTTTCTTTCCGTTTTTTTTTTCTTGACAGATCTTCATAAACGTTTTTGGACTGTTGGGTTTCGAACGCGGTACCTCTTGATTTAAACGCCAATACGACTGGCTTTAGTCCGTCTCTGGTTGGTAATTTTATCGGCCATTTATATTATCGAGTTGGAAGGAATTTCTCTGATACATTTTCGCACCCCTACAAACCCTCGAAGCTCAGTCGTGCATTTTCTTTCCCACATGTCTCCTGGGCTACACATCTTCCGTGATATATATATATATATATATATATATATATATATATATATATATATATATATATATAAACATACGAGGGGCGTTCAATAAGTTTTGCAATTCGGATATAAGGAAACGAGATATGAGGGGCATATCCTTATTATAATTTTTATTCTTGTTCATCTTGCTTTTCACTTTGCAGGTTTCCTCGAATCCATATTCTTCTTCTTGACTGAAATTCCTTTTTCTTTTTAAGTTGGCCCTTCAAATATTTTTGTCTTCACTTTTTCTTGACTTCCTTATTCTTCTTGGCTGGGTTGGTCCTTAATCTTCGTTTTCTTTCTTGATGCATCTTCTTCGAATTTTGTTCTTCTTCATGATTCTTGTTGAGTGAATCCTTCAAGCGTTTTCTTTCCGTTTTTTTTTCTTGACAGATCTTCATAAACGTTTTTGGACTGTTGGGTTTCGAACGCGGTACCTCTTGATTTAAACGCCAATACGACTGGCTTTAGTCCGTCTCTGGTTGGTAATTTTATCGGCCATTTATATTATCGAGTTGGAAGGAATTTCTCTGATACATTTTCGCACCCCTACAAACCCTCGAAGCTCAGTCGTGCATTTTCTTTCCCACATGTCTCCTGGGCTACACATCTTCCGTGATATATATATATATATATATATATATATATATATATATATATATATATATATATATATATATATATATATATATATATAACATACGAGGGGCGTTCAATAAGTTTTGCAATTCGGATATAAGGAAACGAGATATGAGGAAAAGTGTTTTATTATTTTTCAATATAACTACCCTCGACTTCAATCCACTTGCACCACTTGTCCCTGAGGCTTCAAATTCCCGACAACTAGAAATCTTTCAACTGCTCTTCAATCCACTCCTGGACGGCGAGATGGACATCTTCATTGTCTTCAAACTGGCGTCCAAGCAGTGCAGCCTTGAGCTGGCGGAATAAAAAGTAGTCGCTAGGGGCCAGATCTGGACTGTAGGGGGGATGGTTGAGCTCCTCGAATCCGCACTCGCGCAGACGAGATTGTGCAACTCTGGCCTTGTGGACAGGGGCATTGTCGTGGAGGAGCAAGAGACCGCGTGTCAACTTGCCGCGCCGCTTCTGACGGATACACTTCTTCAACCCAGCCAGTTCCTCGGCGTAATATTGGCCTGTGATGATCCTTCCGCGAGGCGAATAGTCCACCATCAACACTCACTCAGAATCCCAGAAGATGGTGGCCATAATCTTCCCGGCTGAGGGTTGGGTCCGAAACTTGATGGGGGTCGGAGAGCCCCTGTGCTTCAAGGCAATGCTTTCGAGCTTGGTCTCGGGATCCCAGTGATGGACCCACGTTTCATCACCTGTCACTATGCGTGACTCGAATCCCACCGGGTCTTGGTTGTACAGGAGCAGCAGCTCCTCCGAACTTTGACGACGTTGAAGTCGATCATGGGGCGTGAGGTTTCGTGAGGTTTCTAGGGACCCAACGGGCAGAGACCTTGGTCATGGCCAAATTGTCGAGGATGATGTTGATAACACTTCCATGTGATATTCCAAGTTCTCGCTCGATTTCTTCGACCTTCACCCGTCGATTTTCGAGGATCATCCTCTCCACACGGGCCACATTGTCCTCGTTGGTCATGTCTAACGGGTGTCCTGGACGAAAGTCATCTTTAAGGGACTCACGACCATGGCGGAACTCCCTATTCCAGCGAGCAATGGTTGCATAAGAAGGTGCGGTGTCGGTGTACGCTGCAACCATACGTTCATGGATCTCTTTTGCATTCTTACCTTCCTGGGTCAAAAATTTGATCACTGCGCGGCGCTCAACCTTCTCCATTGTTGAAAAATTTATGATTGACGATCTGCGATCAGCTACTGCTTCTTAAATAGACGAGGCAGGAGCGTGCGGCTGCAGGTCCTGACTTCTCCTAACTTGTCCTAACACCCCCACAAACAGCCATCTTCCTTCCTCTGTTTTGCCCTACCGATTCGCAAAACTTATTGACCGCCCCTCGTATATCTAAACGACCAAAAATCTAGGGGTATTCATAATGCTCTGCAAAATATTATATTATTACGGGAAAACGAAAGGAATGTAGCAGATTAACTTACCATGTTAAACTAAAGGAGAAACAACTGGATAGGATACGGAGTGGAGACCAGATTTTTTTTTAGCGCGCCCACCTGGTGCCTAGGACTAGGCTAGTTTAAACTTACCAAGACCAAACTAAACAAAGAAACCCCAACAGAAAATACAAAAACAAACAAGAAGGAAGCACGTTCCGGGGGAGGCCCGCCTCCCCACGGCGCAGTAACATGCGACCAAGAACAAAGAGAGTCGAATAAAGTGGGGGGTATGCCAGCCTCCTCCAAAAAGTCGTATAGTCCACAAGTCTATACACACGAACCCATCCCGAGTACAAGAGGCAAGCGGTCGCGATTTTGCTCGTCCCGGTAACGTGTGCGAAGATCACCCAGAGTGGCGGGACATTCAACAAGAATGTGCAGAGCAATCTGGACGACAAGGCATTCATCACATTAAGGCGCAGGAGAGCGCTCCATCAAGCGGCGTTGCGTCCCGCGGGTGTGTCCAATTCGGAGACGACAGAAAGCAACCCGAAACAGTAGTGGCATGGGGGCGGGGAGACCAGAAGAAAACATGGTTGGAGGGAGGAGGATTAAATTAAGAGGAGCGAAACAGCAGTGGAGTCATTAATGAGGGAAGGCTTTAATATATATTGATTCTAAAATTCGGAGGCAAATCATATTGTTGCAGTGGGCTAGGATTTAAAAATTATCGGCACCGATATCGATTTTACATTTTATGACGAGATCCCAGATAGCTGATGATGTTTTCCGGTTCAGAGGTTTTTCATTTCTCGAAAGACCAAATAGATCTACCATATATACGTTCCTCGATAATAAATAAAATTATATACTAAGCAACTGCGGAGGTTCCGGGGGATGGGTGTATCCTTTACATTAAACATTGAGCCAATTGAAGAATTATTAGTGAAGATTATTTTAAATTGGAGATGGGGAAAGTATTGTGGGAGAAGTTTTGTTAATCCCTTGCGGAGGGAGGGGCTGCGAGAGCCTAAATATTGTGATGATACATAAAATGAATCTTTGCTGACAGTATTTATGAGTAAATTAGGCCCATATAGTTGGTTTAAAAATTTGTTGAGCGAGATTGTAAAGATTAGTGAGAAAGGAATTATTTTAAAGAAATTGCGAAGAAAGTCAAATTCTTTGTGGACAGATGAATATGTTAAGGATAGAGGATAAACGGGATGGATTAAGGTTTTTGTGGCCTTGAATTTGAAGTTTTATTACAGAAACTGAAAAAAATAGTCCAAGGCCAGTGATAGTAGGTTTTCGATATAGCAAGATGTTAATTTTATTGTCAGACTTATCAATCAAAATGTCAGGAAATGGAAGATCATTATTCTTTTCGAATACAACGGTATATTCGATGTTAGTGTGCAGGGCATTAATATATCTAAAACCTATTAGCTTGTCTTTAGTAGTGATGACACTCAAATATACCTTACCTCATACCCTGTGTCCTTCTCTCAATCAATTACCAAGCTCCTTTCAGCCTACACCTCCATAAACGAATTGCTGTCTGACAACTTTCTCAAACTTAACCACGATAAAACTGAAGTTCTCCTTGTTGGTACCGCTTCGATAGTGGAGAAATCTAAAGCTCTCTTTCCCTCCCTTAACCTTGGAGAAACCAATGTCGCCTTCTCTGATACCGTCAGGAATCTTAGTATTATTTTAGACGAGCAACTCTCGTTTAAACCACACATTCATCGTATCTGTAAGTCTTCCCTCAGTTTCCTCCGCATTTTTTCACGTGTTCGATCCCATTTTGATCGACGAAGCATTGAGACTGCTATTCATGCCTTCGTCACATCACGCTTAGACTACTGCAATTCTCTTCTAGTGAATCTACCTTCTTTGTCACTTCGCCCCTTACAACTAGTTCAAAACTATGCTTCTCGGCTCCTCCTTCGATGTTTCTGTTACAGGAGCTACACTGGTTACCTATTCGCTTCCGTACCCAGTATAAAATTCTTCTCATCAGCTATAAGGCCCTAAACCTCGAGGCTCCACCTTATCTCTCGTCTGCCTTCTTCCCTTCGTCAAACTCCTCGGGCACTCAGGTCTAACCTCGCTCCCCTCATGAACACTCCTCGTTCTGTCCTCTGCTCGATGGGTGACCGTTCCTTCTCAGTTTGTGCTCCTAGACTCTGTGCTCTGGGTGTGTGTGTGTGTGGGGGGGGGGGGGGGGGTAACACCCCTGAAGGGCGCATTATAAATACCTATTATTAGTATTATATTATTATTCTTATAGTGACTATAGCTAAGCAATCGTTTACAAAACGGCGATAATCAAGGGGGAGAATCTTTGACAACTGACATCAAAATTGTGCCCTCCCTTATATATATATATTTCTTTAATGACAACGTTTCAGGTTATAAGCCTATCATCAGGTCTAACAAAGAGAAATGAAGAAATATTTAAATTCTAACATATTAATAATTGGTATAAAGTGAACTTCAAATCAAATAGACAAAACATCATTTAAATGGGGAAGACTAAGGAGAGAAAGGGGAAGGAACATGTAACTTACCGGGTTGAGCCGTGAGGAAAACTCAAATGAATAAGTTAAGGAAGGGGGACAGGAAGTAAGCGCGGTGGATGGAAGAGTGGTTAAACTAGGAGGAGGGGAACCGCACTTGTGTCGTTATTAAAGGAAGGTTTTAATATTTTAATATACAGACTCTAAGATAGGAAGGGAGATTTCATTATTACATTGTTCAAGGATTTTAAAATTTTCATGAGTGACATCAGTTTTACATTGTATAATGTGAGTTCTTATGGCTGATATTTCTTTATGGTTCAAAGGTTTGCCAGTTCTATTGCTAATACACAGGTGAGAACACACCCTGGCCATCATAACATAGGAGTATATGCAATACCATGCAACGATTGCCATAAAGTTTATATAGGGAAAACGGGGAGAAATCTAGACAAGAGATTGTACGAACACAAAAGAGATATTAAAGTGGGCAGCGAAAGCAGTGGAATATTTTGCCATGTTAAGGACAAGAATCATACGATCGATTTCAATGGAAGTAAAATGTTATTTAAATCGGCCAACTATGTTAAGAGAAGAATCGTAGAATCGAGCTTGATATCATCAGTTCCTAATTTAAATCTATCTGAGGGTCAATTTTCTTTTAATCCTGTAATAAGAAAGCAAATAAACAAAATAGTAAAATGTCAGTCCTTCAATATGTTTAGGCCTAGTTCCCCCCCCCCCCAGATTAGCCACAAGTAGGGGATTGGGGGAAAAAAGAGGGGATCTTGTGTTATGCTTATATGCACTTCTCTTATATTTCTACCCAGTGTCAGTTGAAAAAGGATGTGAGATACACCGAAACTGTTCTGAATTATATGGTCTTCGGAGAATGTGGTTTAATTCCTCATATATATATATATATATATATATATATATATATATATATACAGTGCCCCGCAAAAGTTTACAACACACCATGAAAAACAGACGTTTATGTATTTGTAAGCACGAAAGGTAAATGAAACTCTCATTACTGACAGGATATGTATTCAAACAATAAGTTAAATCATCAGGACTATACAAAAATATCAGTATAGTTTTTTGTTGAAGAAATGCAATTAATTAGTAACCCAAAAGTTTACAACACATATTGATTTTTATCACTTACTCATAAATGTTCGAGAAAGAGAAACTTCTTACAATTTCTAGAACATTCTACATTAATCTACGTACATAACTTAGGGACTGGTATAAGCTATCGCGCCATTGTTTATCAGACAGCCTCCTGTAAACATTCGCACGATGAGGAAATAGAAACGAATCGATCAAGATCTTCGAAAACGTATTGTAGACTTTCATAAAAGTGGAATTTTGTTATAGAAAAATATCTCGTCAGTTAGTAGTTCCATGAGTTCAGTTGGAACGATAATACGTCACTGGAAGTCTTAAAATTCTACTCTTCCTCTGATCACTTCTGGTCGTCCTCGCAAAATAACCGAAGGTGCAGGGAGATTATTAGTAAGAAAGGTCAGTAAAACTTCAGCGTGACTTAGAAGTGAGTGGAGTTACAGTGAGTAAAGACACAATTAGTCGATCACTTCGTAGCATGGGCATCTACTCACGGTCTCCAAGGAAAACCCCACTTCTTACAAGAAAACAAGTCCGTAATCGTTTGAATTTAGCAAAAGAGTTTGTTGGTAAACCTGCAGAGTTTTGGGACAACGTACTTTGGTCGGATGAGACAAAGATAGAACTGTTCGGCCGTAATGGAGCGCCGAGGGTATAGCGAAACAAAGGTACCGAATGCGCACCGAAGAACACTACCCCAACAGTAAAATATGGAGGTGGCTCAATCATGATCTGGGGTTGTTTTAGTGCCGCAGGTGTTGGAAATATCGAAACCATAGAAGGAAGGATGAATGGAGAACATTATAGAAGAATCTTGAAGAAAAATTTACGTCCAAGTGTGCATTCTCTTAAATTGAAACAGGATTGGATCTTTCAACAAGATTTTTTTTTTAATTTTATAGAGCCCATCTGGCAACTGCCCACTTGGGCATAAGTCGCCGAAAAATATGACAACCTAGAACTAGTGTACTTGAAAAAAAAAAAAAATGTAAACATAAGAATGATATAAATTGGAAAAACTTAACAATCAGGAAGCAATCTCCGGCAGCGGGGGAAGGTCCCCCTCACCCCGGTGCAGGAGAGTGCAACCTACAAACAAAAAAAAAACCCCTTAAATAAAGAGGAGAAGCCCGGCCTCCCCCCAAAAGTCAACAAGTCCACAAGTCAATGTGCACGAATTCGTCCCGAGTACAAGGGACAGGCGGTAGCGACCTCGCCCATCCCGGTACCGGGACAGGTATCGTGCGCGAAGATCACCCAGACTGGGACATTCGACAAGAATGTGCCGAACAGTCTGGATGACGACGCGGTCGTCGAAATAGGGCGCAGGCAAGCGCTCCATCGAATAGCGATGCGTCAAACGAGTATGTCCGATTCGGAGACGACAGAAAGCAACCTGAAGCCACCGCGGCATTGGGGGATAGGTCCATGGGAACAGTCGCGGCGCAATGGCACGCAACTTTAAGTTCCCTTCGACCGTCTCCCATCTTCTTTGCCAAGCAGTCCGAAGAGCTGCCCGTATTTGAGCCATGTAGTCGGTGTGAGGATGAGCGAAACGCTGATCCGGTCGCAGAGTCCTCGCGGAATCTTTGGCGCCCTTGTCGGCGCACTCATTCCCCGAAAATTCCTACATGCCCAGGAACCTAGCAGAAGATAATCTCGACATCTGCCCGGCTCGTCAAAACCGTGGCGTCACGGATATCGTGAACCAGGGGATGCGGAGATTCCAATACCCGAGAGATCTCAGGGCACTTTGTGAGTCGCTATAGATCACAGTCTGGTCTCCGAACTGGGCACGTCGCGTAATCTCCAGTACCGAGTAGTGTATTGCCACCAGCTCGGCCGTGAAGACAGATGCAGCGCATGGTAGAGCCCCACTGACTTCAAACAGAGGGGATACGGCGTGGAAGCCGACCCCCTCTTGGGACTTGGAGCCATCCGTATACACTGGCACGGTTCCAGCGTGACACGATGTGTGCTCCAAAAAGGTCGAACGCAATACACCCGGCGCCGTACAAGCTTTGGGAGCAGAGGCGTGGCGACAAATAGCCAAATTTGGTACCCTCCAGGGTGGCGTCTTAGGCAGAACCAAGGGCACCACCGGCCCGAGAGCTATATCTACCTCTCGAAGGAGTTTCTGGCCCTAAACTCAAAGGGCTTAGGGTATGACTGGCGTCTCTCGGCGGCAATGGCACAGTCGAGATCAGCTGCGGATGCAGCTAAAGCTGTTGGCGATTGAGGGTAGCGCCGGGCTCGCGCGTACAGTCAAGTGATGCACAGCACGCGGCGCGGAGCGAGTAGCATCTTCCCAGCATCGACCAACAGGCTCTCAATGGGGAAAGTGCGGAAGGCACCGGTCGCAAGGTGGAGGCCGGTGTGGTGGATCGAATCCACCTTCCGCAATAAACGCTCGGCTGCAGATGCATAAAACGAACAAAGGATCGATAAAAAAGCAGGGCAGTAGCCCTATCAGCGCCCCAAGCGCTGAACGTCACGCACGGAGAATATCCATGGTACGGGTACAAGAGACCCTAAGGCTGCGAATAATACCGACCCAGGTGTGGCGTCGGTCGAATACAAGACCAAGGAAACGGTGCGACTCAACCACATCCAGGCGCACCCCATTAAGAAACAAATCTGGTTTGGGGTGGAGCCGTGGATGGCGCCAGAAATGCACCACCTTAGTCTTGGCCAAAGAAAACCGAAACCTGTGCGCTTTGGCATAGCAAGAGACGCGGTTCAATGCCTGTTGGAGTCGACGCTCCAGAGTTGGCATCTGGGCCGCGCCAAAAGAGATCGAAAGGTCGTCCACGTAGAACGTAGCGAGATCAGCTTTCGGCAGCACCGAGGTGATGCCGTTGATGCTCAGGGCAAAGAGTGTGACACTGAGGACACTTCCCTGCGGGACGCCCTCTTCCTGCTCCTTTGGGCCGGAGAGAGCTCCCCCCACCCGTACGCGGGATCGACGATGTCGCAAAAATTCAGATATAAAGACTGGGAGGCGTCCCCTCGCCCCCATCGTGTGGAGAGTCTCCATGATACCGTATCGCCATGCGGTATCATAGGCCTTCTCCAGATCGAAAAACACCGTAGCGTAGTGCTGTCTACGAAGGAAAGCCCCGCAGACGGCACTTTCTTGTCGGAGCAGAGCATCCGACGTGGAGTGGAACTTGCGGACGCCGCACTGTGCAGAAGACAGATGGCCTCCGCTGTCCAGGAAAAAGGCTAATCTAACATTTACCAATTTCTCCATCAACTTGCACACGCGAGAGGTTAGAGAGATTGGGTGGAAACCGGTCGAAGTAGAGTGATCTCTCCCCGGTTTGCAAAAGGCGAGCACAGTAGCGATTCGCCAGGAATCTAGGAGAAGCCCCTTGACCCAGATCCTGTTGAACAAATCTAACAGAAAGGCCATGCCTAAGTCATCCAGGTGTCAAAGCATGGCGTACGGGACATCGTCCGGACCATGGGTGGTGTCCGCGCACGAAGCGAGAGCGGAGCGCTACTCGTTCCCAGTAAACCTGTCGTTGAAGGGTTCTCCGCCTCTGGAGGTAAAGTCCAGCTGGCGGCCTTCCGCGACATCATGACGTGCATTGAATGCTGGTGGATCAGTATCCTGGTAGAGAATGCGGAAAAAGCGGTCGCGAATGATTCCGCTACGGACGCGGGGTCCGAGATTGCGGTCCAATTCTCCTGCAGAACGGGAGGGGGGTCCTGCGAGAACTTGCCCCGAATCCTTTTGACTCGCCTCTACACCTCTGCTAAAGGGGTCTTCCGGTTAAGTTAAGACACGTATGCCGGCCAAGAAGAGCGGCGGGCGTGCTTCGAAATATACCGGAACCTAGCCCTAGCTCGACGAAATTCAGCGACAGCGAAATCGTTCGGGCGGCGCTTATAGCGCATGTCGGCATAACGCTTCTGTTTCAGGGCCGTCTCACCCTCGGCCGAACCACCATGGGAGTATTCGGCTGGCAAAACGGCCAGACGTTCTAGGAATAGTAGTCAGGCCCGCGGCGATGACGTTGCCGGAGAAGAACTCAACGGCCTCATCTACCGACCTAAACTCCTCGACTGAGATAGAGAATTCAGTTATTTCCTGAAATGCAGGCCACCACGCACGCGCCAAGCATCACCGAGGTGGGCTCTCAGGCGGCAGTTGCCCTGAAAATGATATTTGAATGGGAAAGTGATCACTAACATGGAGGTCATCGACCACCCCCCAATTAAACTCAGGCTGTGCATCCGAGGAGCACAAAGATAGGTCAAGGCAAGAAAATGAAGCGGTTCTCGGACAGTGATGCGTAAACTCATCCACGTTTAGGACACCCATCTCAAGCTCTTCGATCAGATCGGCAAGGACTTGTCCCCTGGGATTTATGGAGTAATCTCCCCAGAGAGGATGCCTGCCGTTCAGATCTCCAAGCAAGACAAAGAGCCTCGGCAACCGTGCCACGACGCGGCGGAAGTCTCCCGCTTCGAAGTCAGCTGACGGTGCAATGTACGCAGAAATGATAGTATACCTCCTATCCAGGTGCAGCTGCACAGCCACTGCCTGAAAAGAGGTATCTAAAGAGAAAGGAAGAACGGAGACATCATGCCGGGTGTAAACCGCGCATCCCCCAGCCCGGCCATCCCGCGGTGGTGGGGTCGCAAGACCCTTATACCCCGGGAGGGCGGGCTGGGGGAACGAGCCTAGCATGGTCTCCTGTAAAAAGATAGCTAACGGGGAACGGGACGAGACGAGCCTCCGCAGCTCCTCCCAGTTGGCCCGGAGTCCACGGCAATTCTATTGAAGGAATATTCCCCCCAGGCCTAGTTCGGAGGAGACGCGGGGGCCCTCCTCGAACTGAAGACCCTCACGGGAATGGCCTCACGGGCGCTGTTGGCCGGACAAAGCGCTGAAGGCGCTGTCGCCTTCGAGGACTTATTGGGGAAGGTTAGGCTCGCCATGCGAGTCTTTTCCTCCCTCCGCCTCGAAACCTTAGGCGGGCGTTGCGGCTTCGGAGGCGGGATGCTCTCTTTTCGAGGAACACCGTCTCCGAGCCACTCCTTCTCCACTAGGCGTGGATCTTTTAACAAGACAATGATCCAAAGCATACAGCACAACTGACACAAAATTGGTTTAGATTAAATGGTATAAATGTCCTAAAATGCCCTAGTCAATACCCAGATCTGAACCCTATCGAAAATCTATGGAAGGACCTGAAGCTCGGAAGCAAAAGAAGAGAAATAACAAACATGTCTGAACTGAAGAAAATATGCATTGAGAAATGGAGTAATATTAACACAAAAAGATGTAAGTACTTCGGAGACTACTCTAAGCGTCTACAAGCTGTTATTAGCAACAGTGTTCATGCTACTAAATATTAAGAAACGATTTTATATTTATATATGTGTTGTAAACTTTTGCGTTACTAATTAATTGTATTTCTTCAACAAAAAACTATATTGATGTTTTTGTATGGTCCTGATGATTTAATTTATTGTTTGAATATCATATCCTGTCAGTAATAAAAGTTTCATTTACCTGTCGTGCTTACAAATACATAAACGTCTGTTTTTCACGGCGTGTTGTAAACTTTCGCGGGGCCCTGTATATATATATATATATATATATATATATATATATATATATATATATATATATATATATATATATATATATATATATATATATATATTCTTAAGGGAGCAGAGGGATTGCGCGTTGCTAGGCGTATACATATTTTTAGGATTAATGAGCAGGCTAAATTTAGGAAGTTCATTATTATATTATAACTTCTTGGTGCCGACGTTTCGGGTAGGAACCCCTTCTCAAGGATTTGAGATTATAAATATATACAAATATAAGAATTTTTTAGATAAGTTATGATATTTATTTATTAATTATATGGGAAATGGGAAGCGGCAGAGGTGGTAATATTCAAATTATAAAAATGCAGGGCTTTTAACTATTAAGGAATAGGAAATATGTTTTTGTTTTTAAAATAAAACTGATTAATTAATTTTGGGTGTCTTTATTGTAGAAAGGGGGAGATGATAGAAATATTTCAAAGATAGGGGTTGTTTAGGGGGGGGGGAAGTGGATTTGGGGTGTGTAATTCGTGGGTGATTATAGTTGTAGTAAAAGTGGAAATGAGCTTGTGTCAGAGTTTAAAGTGGGGGTTTTAAATCTAATATAAAGAGTTTCCAGTGTACGTAGTTGTTTTCGTTGTTTGCTGAATCTTTAATTGAAAAATTATTTAAGTTTGGTTTATGGTGTGGATGTCTGTTTTCGTAGTGTATTCGAATAGGAGAGAATTCGGGAGTAGTGAGTGGGGCTCCAGTTCTATTGCTGATGCCTAAATGTGTGCAAATACGGGTATGTAGTGTGCGCTGTGTTAATCCTAAATACACCTCGGAATTACATCTCGAGCAGTTGAATTCATATATGATAGGGATCGAAGCAGCGTTGGTATTTTGTCTTTAATGTTAAAAAGAAGTTGTACTTCGCGTGTGTTTTGAAAAATTGGTATAGAATGTGTTGCAGGAAATGAATTTTTAAGAAATGGTGAAATGTTGACCCAGAGGAGTGAATTGAGGGGTCCTATATATGGGAGAGGTACAAAAACCTTTTCTTTAGGGACGTTGTATGAGGGATCTTTCAGGGTAAATATTTTATTGATAAAATTTCGAAGAGTTTGGTCGTATAAGTTTGAAGGATATCCGTTTTGTTGGAAATAGTTAGTGAGGAAAGTGATCTCGTTTTGAAAATTGAGGTATGATGTGGAGAGATTGTAAGCGCGAGAAAGTAAGGTTTTGATAGAATTTAATTTGATTTTGGTGGAACAATGACTAAGAAAATGGAGTCCAGAGCCCGTATGTGTAGGTCTTCGGTGAATTGAAGTGGAGAAACTGTCGGTTGTGCGTGTTATTAGTAGGTCTAAGAAAGGAATGGAGTCGTTGTCTTCTTTTTCTTGAGTGAATTTAATATTTGGATGTAACTAGTTTATGTACTCTAGGAATTCATCACATGAACTTTTTGACAGTGTATTGATTTGTGGCAAGGGGGGTAATAAGCAGGGCAATGAATTTGGCGTTTTTATAATTAGAGAGGTTATAGGTTATAGATTTTAGATGACCGATCCAAATTTGCTCCCGTTCAAGAATACCCGCTGAAACTCTCTCTCCGACTTGAAGACCAAGTCAATAGGCTTCTTTTTTCACTAAAAAAATCGCACGCTCTTGGCGAAGAGACCTACAAACAGCTCCACCTACGGCCAACTCTACGGTCTCCCCCAAATCCATAAACCTAATGTACCCCTTCGACCTATTCTAGCAACCTATAAACTCTCTAATTATAAAACAGCCAAATTTCCTGCAACACATTTTATACCAATTCTTCAAAACACACGCAAAGTACAACATCTTTTCAATATTAAAGACAAAATACCAACGCTGCTTCGATCTTCCATCATATATGAATCCAACTGCTCACGATGTAATTCCGAGGTGTATTTAGGATCGACACAGCGCACACTACATACTCGTATTTGCGCACATTTAGGCATCAGCAATAGAACTGGAGCCCCACTCACTACTCCCGAATTCTTCCCTATCCGAATACACTGCGAAAACAGACATCCACACCATAAACCAAACTTAAATAATTTTTCAATTAAAGATACAGCAAATAACGAAAACAACTACGTACACTGGAAACTCTTTATATTAGATTTAAAACCCCCACTTTAAACTCTGACACAAGCTCATTTCCACTTGTAGAACTAAAATCACCCACGAATTACACACGCCAAATCCACTCGCCCTTTTTACAATAAAGACACCCAAAACTAAATAATCTCAGTTTTATTTTAAAAACAAAAACATATTTCCTATTCCTTAATAGCTAAAAGCCCTGCATTTTTATAATTTGAATATTACCACCTCTGCTGCTTCCCATTTCCCGTATAATTAATTTATAAATATCTGACAACTTATCTAAAAAATTCTTATGTTTGTATATATTTATAATCTCAAATCCTTGAGAATGGGTTCCTACCCGAAACGTCGGTACCAAGAAGTTATAATATAATAATGAACTTCCTAAATTTAGCCTGCTTATAAATCATATATATATATATATATATATATATATATATATATATATATATATATATATATATATATATATATATATATATATATATATATAATTAAGTGTATCATTGGAGCTTAAGGAAGAAAATGGAAGATATGGAAACGGACTTATAGGGCAAACTATTTTAACTGTTATATAGACACCGACCGAGACATAAGAACATAAGAAAAGAAGGAGACATAAAAGGCCTCAAATTATTATCGGCATGAGAATTATTTCCATTTCATCTAATGCTGAATATGCAATGTTACTTGGAATAATTTATAGACTAACTCTGCAACAGAGGATCATACTTATGCTTTACTTACATTTCAGGAAAAATTAAAACTTGTAATACACATCATTATTACTCATAAATTAGTTATAGGAAGTAGAAATATGCAATTTATGGCAAACACACTCTAAGGTGTACTATTAGAGCCATTGTCCTAAACTCTGATACTTTCTTAATATACCATAGTTCGGGAATTACTAAAATAATATCCATGCTTTCCTACCTTGTGTACCATGTTTGTTGATATCTGCACTGCAGTTCTGTCGTCTGCCGAATGCTAAGGATTAAATATATAAACATAATCATTAAAAAAAATAAGCTCAATGCATTTCTACTCCCCGATTTAAATTTAAAATGTTTTTCAATATTATATTTTATTAATTAGCCTGAAATTGTCGAGATATTTTTAAAATTCTATTTTAAAAATGTTTAAGCCGTTTACGATCTTGATTCAGCCAAACAGCTGATGATGTAAAGTGTAAACAATAGGCTGGCTCGGTTGACGGATTTTAGATGGTGTTGGCGTATCTGATTAGCTCCGCATAACTAATATTTCATTAACTAAATCTTTCTATATATATTTGTAGTAATTAAGGTTTGCTGCACTTATTTATAATTGGGAGATTATACAGGCCTACTGATTTCCGGTGTCTTTTGAAATGGAGGATGACCCCGATGAGTCTCCTCCTGATAATATATGTCTTCCATTCAAATACTTAATAGTACCTGTAAAAGAAGATGATAAATTTAATGACAAGCCCCTTCAATTTAGCATTGCACTTAAATACAGTAATTTACTTAATGATATCCAACATCATGACATAACTTTGACTGGTCACACAAAAAATTGCATTATTAGTATCAGTACTAAGATTAAAAATATATTCTTAGATAGTGCAGGTTTCTTACTAGGTGAGTGGAAAGTAACTTGTAAATTACTATTAGATCTTCCAAAATCCTATGGTGTTATTGGCCCAATTGCTCTAAATGAGAATGTAGTGGAAATAAAGAATGAATTAATATCTAAAGGCTACCCTATACTATCAATGTCTCGTATCAATAAAAGAATAAAAAAAAGATAACACTCCAATACAATTTATTAAAATTGACTTCTCAGTTGAAAATAAGTTAACTATAATTAAAATACTGTATACAAACTTCCATATAAACGATTATACTCCACTACCGATACAATGCTTCAGATGTCAAAAATATGGACATACATTCAATTCCTGTCAATCAAGAGCAAAATGCCTAATATATAGCAATGACCACTCAGCTAAAGACTGCCCAAGAGTCACTTTAAAATGCGCAAATTGCAACTTAAACCATGTATCAACCTTCAAAGGATGCAAAGTATACCAGGAAGCTAAGAAAGTGGAAATCATAGCAAAAAAGTTAAATATCAGTTATGAAAGTGCTAAAACACAAATAAAAGAAAACAATAATAAACCTTATAATATAAACTCTTTTCCATCCTTGATTTCCAAGGAAACTGCTGCAATTATTCAAAACCCCCAAGAAGTTAACCAAGCTAGCTATGCGCATATCTTAAAAACTAACCTACAAGATAGAACCATCAATAATAATACAGCAAATGGCAAATCAATTCACCACCAAACCTTGATTAATAACCCCAATTCAATTGTTTATGATAAGACAAGCAATCCAAATTTTCTTACTAATTTAAATACATCCTCTACCGACCTCCTCAAAACAAGTAATCCTCAAAATAATGCAAACGATACACATATTTACAACTTTCTCTTAATTGTTTTGCTTAAAAGACTTGGGACAGAAGGAATTCAAAGAAGCATTAGTTGAAGCAAAACAAATGCAACAAGAAGCTATACACTCTCAATCTGCTGATACAATGCTTAATAATGAAACTCAACTAATATTAAGTGAAAAAGGAAATAAAAATCAGGAAATGCTCACTGAAGCTTATAATCAGGGCAAAACTGCCAGGCAAGACAAGTATTCCAAAACCTAAAGAAAATAAACTAAACATCACTATATCTCATAAAAATGTAGCCCCAGATAAAAGTAGATGAAGACCTCCCATTGTGGAAGCAAATGATGCAGTTAATCTCAAAGGTAAAAATAAAACCCCCCTAAATTGTGAACCTGAAAAAAATAAAAGAAACGGCAAAACTGATAATCCAAACTTAATCAAATCAAATAAAAGACCCGTTTGTAGTGAACCTGAACCTATAAATAAAAAAGCCAAGTAAAATGGATAATAAAACAAACAAGATAAAAATTTTGCAATAGAATTGCCAGAGCTTATTTTCTCATCTATCGGAATTCAAAGTTTACTTATATGCTAACAAACCCCACACGATTGGGCATCAAATCAAATGTTAATTTTATTAACTATGCAATTTTTAGAAGAGATAGAAGGGGTGGAGGTATAATGATCTTAATTAACAAAAACCCCTGAAGCTCAGGCTATCAGAATTTATCTAAAAAATAATAATGCTGTAGATATACTCAATTTATATAATCCCCATGCAAACAATTTTATTGAACAAGAATTAGAATTCTATACATCTCAACTAGGTAATAAAGCAACCGCTTTCAATAATTATATTGCCCAATCATATCTAACTATAGCAACTCCTCTAGGTCTTAAAACAAGATATGACCTAAGAAATAACTCTTACTCAACTATTGACCTTACTTTAGTATCAGCAATTCTTTCGGATAAAACTTAAATAAACTTGGGTAGAGATCCTGGCTCAGATCATATCCCAATCCTTATCCATTTATCTGAACTAATAACTGTATCTAACATAGGAAAAAGATGAGATTGGAAGATAAAAAATAACAAATGGTCAGAATGGATAACTAATTTTACTCCAATTCAAGCTGACATATCTCAAAATCCACTTGAATAATTAGATGAAATAATAGAAAATATAATAGAAGCTAGCAAATTAACTTTCAAACTTAGTATTAAACCTAAAAGCACTAAATATAACAAACCATGATAGACAAAAGAATGCAGCAAACAGGTGGCTCTGAGGCGGAAGGCTAAACATGCTAATGAAAGAAACTTCACTCTACAGAACACCATAGCCTTTAATAGACAAAAAGCTATAGCACAAAGGGCAATTAGAAGAACCAAAAAAATATCTTTACACAAAAATTTATTTCTAATATAAATTTTAGAACCCCAATTCAAGATATCCGGTTCTTTTTTAAAAAGATAACATAATTTCACGGATGACAAAAGCCACAAGGGCCTATCAAAGGTCATCCACATCCGTCAAAACCCACCCACAAAAGGCGCCATCACCAGGGGAAGACAAAATCAAAGTCCCCCACAATATAATATAACAGATGACAAAAGCCACAAGGGCTCATCATAGGTCATCTGAGTCAAACGGCCTCTTTTTTAAGGCACCCAAACTCCCAGGAAAACTACATTCAGAGGATCGCGTCCACAAACAAGGGTATCACCAATCAAGGCTTGTCAAGAACTAAATCATACAGCTATAGATATATACAAACAATATTAATATATACAAAACTTAGGAACCATCACAACCTTCCCTCCCCATAAACTCATCCAACCTACTCTTAAATACATTTAAATTTGGACTACCTACTACCCTCTGCGGCAATTTGTTCCAGAAGTCTACCACTCTATTGGTGAAAAAATATTTTTTTAAATCCAATCTACACCCTTGCTTTTTAATTTTCAAGTGGTGACCTCTAGTCCGATTTCCATCATCTAACTCAAAAAACTTGCTAACATCCAATTTATCTATCCCAGAAAAATTTTTAAAGAGCTCAATCATATCCCCTCTCACATACCTCCTTTCGAACGAGAACATATTTAATACCCTCAGTCTATCTATATATTCAAGGTGCCTCAGGGAAGGAATAATCTTTGTTGCCCTCCATTGCACTGGCTCGAGAAGGTTAATATCGTGTCTAAAATGTGGGGACCATGCCTGTATACAGTACTCTAGATGTGGCCTAACATAAGAGTTATAGAGTTTAAGAATAACCTCCTTACTTTTCTAACTGACATTTCTCTTAATGAAACCCAGCACTCTATTTGCCCTATTTCTTGCTTCAATACACTGCTTAGAAAACCTTAATGACTTATCTATTACTACTCCTAGATCTTTCTCATCCTCTACTGAGCTCAGCCATTTCATAGTTAAATTCTCTATTATCTTTTCCTATGTTAATAACTTTGCACTTATCAAGGTTGAAAGTCATTTGCCACTTATGTGCCCAGGATAACAATTTATTTAAATCCCCCTGCACTTTAAAATTATCATCAATATCTTTAACTACAGCTGCTAATTTGGTATCATCCGCAAAAATTGACCCTTTATTATTAACTGCCTCCCCAAGATCGTTTATATAGATGACAAATAATAATGGACCGAGAACTGATCCCTGAGGAACCCCACTGATAACATCCCTCCACTCTGACTTTACACCATTTAGCACCAGAGGCACTTATAGAGAACAAACATTTCCTCTTATTCAAAATGGTAATCCAGTGCTAGGTGAAAAAGAAAAGGCAAATATTTTGGGACAGAATTTTGAAGATATCCTTAAAGATGGAGATCCAATTATTTTAAATGAAAAACAAAATAAACTGATCAGTGATGCTACAAAAGACTTATCAGGAGATTTTAACAAGGAATTCACTTGGGAAGAATACATTGATAGCTTAATCAGCATCTCAGAAAAAGGAGGAAAACCATGGGATCTGACTTAATACATAAAACATTCCTAACAAATCTTCCACCAGAATATAAAAAGAAAATCTTAAAAATATTTAATAGCTGCTGGTCACTAAGTAAATTCCCATTCACATGGAAAGAAACATTATTGATACACATAAAAAAACCTGATCAAGATCCTGCAAATCCAGGATCATATAGACTAACATAACATAACATAATTTCACGGTTGACAAAAGCCACAAGGGCCTATCAAAGGTCATCTGCATCCGTCAAATCCCACCCACATAATGCATCCATAGGATTTTGTCAGATCATGCATATACAATATACAATTTAACAATATATAGGAATGTCCAACCATGCATCTACAATATATAATTTAAAGCCTCCATAGGAGTCTGTCAAAAAAAAAATCAAAGTCCCCCAAAATATACAATAAAAAGAAACTGCATCCACAGGAATGAGTCAAGAAACATATCCATATACCAAACCAAAAAGTAAGAAATTAACCCTCCATCCCCATATAATCATCCAATCTGCGCTTGAAAACATTCAAGTTTGGGCTGTCTACAGTCTCAGGTGGCAAACTATTCCAATAATCCACCACTCTGTTAGTGAAAAAATGTTTTCTAACATCCAGTCTGCACCTCTGTTTTTTAATCTTTAAATAGTGGCTTCTAGTTCTATTACTACCTTCTAACTCAAATAACTTGCTGAAATCCAATTTATCCATCCCAGAAAAGATTTTAAAAAGCTCAATCATATCTCCCCTCACACACCTTCTTTCAAATGAAAACATATTTAATACCCTCAGTCTATCTTCATATTCAAGGTGCTTCAGGGATGGTATTATTTTTGTTGCCCTCCTTTGTACTGACTCTAATAAGTTTATATCATGTCTAAAATGTGGTGACCATGCCTGTATACAGTACTCTAAATGTGGCCTGACATAAGAGTTGTATAGTTTAAGGATGACCTCCTTACTCTTGTAGCTAACATTTCTTTTAATGTAACCTAGCACCCTATTTGCTCTTTTTTGCCTCAATACACTGCTTTGAAAATTTCAGTGACCTATCTACTACTACTCCTAAGTCCTTCTCATCTTCAACTGAATTAAGCCAATACCCATCCATCTCATATCTAAATTCCCTATTATCTCTCCCCATGTTAATAACTTTGCATTTATTAAGGTTAAAAGTCATCTGCCACTTCTGAGCCTAAGCTAACAACTTATTTAAGTCACCTTGCACTTTAAAGCTACCCTCAACCTCTTTGACTACAGCTGCCAATTTACACCTTGCCCAAGATCATTTACATAGATTATAAATAATAAAGGGCCTAAAACTGATCCCTGAGGTACGCCACTAATAACATTCCTCCACTCTGACCTCACTCCATTCAGTACAACTCTCTGTTTCCTATTTTTCAGCCATTCAGTTATCCAATTTAAAACGTTCCCACATATCCCATGCAACTTTAATTTATGAATTAGTCTTCTATGTGGAACCTTATCAAAAGCTTTGCTGAAATCTAAGTAGATCACATCAACTTTCTCACCCCTATCTAATTCTTTAGTTACATAATCCATAAAATCCAGTAAATTAGTTAAACACGATCTACTTTTTCTAAAACCATGCTGAGCATCATTAATTAACCTGCTACTCTCTAGATGATCAGAAATTCCCTTCTTAACCATCTTCTCAAGAATTTTACAGACTATAGAAGTTAAGCTTACCGGTCTAAAGTTATTTGGATCCTCTTTGCTTCCCTTTTTTAAAATTGACACTACATTTGCCAATTTCCAATCATTTGATATTTCTCCAGACTCTAGTGATCTAATAAATATCTTCTCAAGAGCTACTGCAATACTTTCAGATGCCTTACTCTAGTATTTAACCGCATTATAAGCCCTTTAATTTCTTCTCTGTCTATATTAATAGAATTTATCACTACTTTCCTTGACCTAGAATTATCATCAATTAATCTAACTGGTTTCTCTTCTGTGAATACTGAAGCAAAATGATCATTAAGGACCTCTACTATTTCCTCATCAGATTCTTTCAAAATCCCTTCATATTTAATAGGCCCTATTTTATCACTGTTAGATTTATTATTGATTCTATAATAGCTAAAGAATTTTTTAGGATCTTTATTATTATTTTTAGCTAAATTAATTTCTGCTGTCCTTTTGGTCTTCTTAATAATCTTATTTAGTTCATTTCTGGTTGACCTATAATGGTTTAAATTATCTAAACTACTCTCACTTTGTAATCTCTGGTATGCCCCTTTTAACTCTGAAACTTTATTAGTTATTTCTTGATTCCACCATAATGGTTTTCTACATTTCTTCCTAATAGACTTCATCGGGATACACTGTTCCTGAACCATGTTTAATATAGTCTTAAAAATATCCCACATCTCATAAGTATTCTTTCCATGGAATTCTATATCCCACCTAATCTGATTTAGCATGCTGCGTAATTTATCGTAATCTCCCCTATACAAATTTGGAATTTTTGTGGAGTTTGTCGTTGTTCTACCCTTAACTATTTTCAAATTAAACCGAACCATCTGATGATCACTGTTTCCCAATGATTGCCCTACACTCAATCCTTGAACTAAGTGATCATCATTTGAAAGAATTAGATCTAATATATTGGCACCCCTTGTTGGCTTATTAACAAATTGGGTCAAAAAGTTATCCTCAAAACACTCCATAAACTTACAACTTGCTCTATCTCTTCCTATCATATTTTCCCAGTCTACAGAAGTTAAATTAAAGTCACCCAGAATAACTGTATCTTCTTTGCATCCTTTACTTATTTCCCTAATCATTAACTCATCGATGCAATCAGTCTGTCCCGGTGGTCTATAAAAAGCTCCCAGGTGTATTTTCCTATTTTTACCAACCTTAATATCTATCCATAATGATTCGCCTTCTCCTTGCTTTATTGAGTTATTTAGATTTGAAGAAATGCTATTTCTAATATAAATAATCAACCCACCACCAGTCCTATCTCTCCTTTGACTAATGTAGATAGTATAATCTTCTAGTTCAAATTCACTGACATTATCATTAAATATATTTTCATTAACCCATGATTCAACTATACATATTATATCTATATCTTCATGAATGATATAACTAAATAATTCATCCCTCTTATTTCTAAGACTACGAGCATTTGTGTAAAGACAACTCAGCCCACCTATCCCTGAAGCACCTGAGGACCTATCTCCTCTGCATCTCCTTTCTCTCCTTCCCCCACCCTGTACTCTTGTATTTTCCTGACCACTATCACTACTGAAGTAATTTAACCCTAAAGCACTTTCATTAGCCTGCCTACCTTCTACAAATCTGTGTTTGCTTCCTTTCCCTGCCTCACTTTGAGCCATTAAATTTCCCTGACCACTATCAAAACCTAGTTTTCCACCTCTAAAGACCTAATAACACTATCTAATTCCTGCCACAAAACCTCAACCCCATCTCGGCTCAGATGGAGTCCATCCATCGCATACAAACCCTTATTCCCATAAAACCCACTCCAAACATCTACAAACACCAATCCTGACTCCTGGCACAAACCTTTCACATATTCATTCAACCCCATTGCACGAGACAACCATTCCATCCCCACATCCATTCTTGGAAGCACACCTGAAACAACTCCTTTTACTCTACTTTCACACATACTTTCAATCAGCCTTTTATACTGCTGTCGTAACTCACAAGTACCCACCTTCTTTACATCGTTTACTCCGATATGTGTAATCACAACTGCTTCCCTCTCACACCCAGACACCAATGTATCATACCTCTCACACACATCATTTACACCAGCACCTGGCAGACAAACTCTCACTCCCTTCCATTTACTTTCACTCAACTTCCTATCTAAATACCTAATCTGAGAGTCACCCATCACAATCACCTCAGTCATTCTCCTATTCTCTCTAGGCCTAGTATTACCCTCCCTCCTGCTCTCACTCACTTGACCTCCTATTCTACTTTCAGTCACGGCCACACCAGACAAATCTCTTTAAATTCTTCCTCTCTCAGGGCATCAAATCTGTTAGTTAGCCTAACAGGTTCCATGTCCCTCTCATTCACACACCTAACCTGTCCTAACTTATCTATTCTGTTCACTTTCACCCACCACTCATCATCACTTACTGCTTTCTCTCCAGTCCCTGCTCTAGGCCTAACTTCCTCCCTCCTGGTCCCAATCTGTCTCTTCAAACGTCCACTTGCATCTCTTCTCACTTCAGACACTAAATCATTCAGTCTCAAGTATTCCGCACGTAATCGACTCATCTCCTCAGTCAAAGCACATACACGGCACTCAGACACATTCACTCTCCTCTCTACACCACAGACATCGCACACTACATACACACTACTTTCAAAAGGCATACTCTCTACATCCAAACAGTCAGCGATACTTAAACAAGAACAATAATAGAAACAAAAACTTACAAACAACAAGAATTTGACCCAAATTTGTGCGAGCAAGTTTAAAACCTGCTAATCAAGATGGCCACCGAAGTAAACAAAAGTCACTTTCTCACCAAAACAAAATAACCACAATTTTTATACAAAATAACCACAATTTAACTTTGTTATATTAACCAACCAAATATATGATCTAATAACTTAATATTTATGTTTATTTCACACACCAAAGTATATCAAATAATCAAAATATTCTAAGAGCTCTACGAAACACGTGCTACCTGTTCGAAGGTCAGTCGAAGACTGACCTTTGGGAAAATGCTTTGAGAAAATGATTTACAATAAGACTTTATTGGTTTCTTGAAAAAAATAAAATAATAAAATCCTTCCAATGTGGTTCCTGTAAGAAACACAGTTCAATTGATCAACTAGTGAAATTAGAAAATTTTATTAGGATAAATGTAAAACAAAAAAAAGCATGTTATAGCGCTATTCCTTGATATCAAAAAAGCATTTGATCTGGTCCCACATCTGGCCCTAACGTACAAACTCGCAAAATCTGGTGTAACAGTAAGATTATTAACTATTCTAGTTAATTATCTTAAAAATCACTCATTTAAAATCTCCATTGGAGAATTCTTATCAGATAGCTTTAAATT
This sequence comes from Ceratothoa steindachneri, assembly GCA_963969495.1. NCBI lineage: Eukaryota > Metazoa > Arthropoda > Malacostraca > Isopoda > Cymothoidae > Ceratothoa > Ceratothoa steindachneri. The sequence continues at coordinate 106,660,057 of OZ018321.1, read as the reverse complement.
TGATAGAGGAATACCACAAAGTTCAATATTGTCACCTCTTCTATACACTATTTTCAACAATGACATGCCTTAATTAATAAACTGCAATATATCCTGTTTTGCAGATGATCAGGCAATATACACCAGTGGGAACACACTACAGGAAGCAGAAGAAAATCTTCAAAGAGCCATTAATAAAATAAAAGATTTCTGTGACACATGGGGAACTACAATTAACATTAATAAAACTAAACTAATGTATTTTATGAACCAAAGAATAAAAGATATTAAAGAAAATAAATTTCTAGATCTCTTTTTTGATGCACCTTACTTGACCTGGAAATCTCATATAAATTACCTTGTATTAAATTGCCAAAAATTCCTGAATATACTGAAATCTTTCAGTAAATTATCATAGGGAGCTAACTGAAAGTCATTACTTAAATTTCTCAAGGCATATATTATCAGCAAGATACAATATGGATGTGAAGTTTATGATTCCGCCTGCCAATCTGTAAAAAAGAAACTAGGTGCTATTGTTAATGCAGGAATTAGAATTAGCATTGGAGCAATGAGGTCTTCTCCCATTGCCTCTCTTTATGGTGAAACTTGTATGCTACCACTTCAGTATCAGAGAGATTTTGTTAGCATGAAGTACTTTTTAAAAATACTCTCATCACCAAATAACCATATTTTGAAAGAAAACTTCAATATTCACAAAAAAGCTGTCACAGAAGTTATGTGGACTACCTGAAACAAACCCCCTTATTACTATAGAACTATCAATCTATGTAATTCTAATTCCTGCATTAACAATAACACCTAGTTTCTTTTTTAGGCTTTTGATCGAGTGCCACACTTACGGCTTCTGAGCAAAGTTAAAGCACACAGGATCGATGGCAGTATATTTAGGTGGATTCAGTCATGGCTTGGTGACAGACAGCAAAGAGTTAGTATAGATGGAGTTAAATCTGTGTGGGGGTGTGTTAGCAGTGGAGTTCTGCAAGGATCTGTTTTGGGTCCCTTGCTATTCTTAATTTATATTAATGATCTTTGAGTAAATTTGCTGATGATACTAAGCTAGGTAGGGCCATTAGGGCTGATTCTGATGCTGTTGTAAGCAATAAGAGTGCTGAAGTCATTCTAAAACTGTATCTGGCGCTAGTTAGACCTCATCTAGACTATGCAGTACAATTTTGGTCACCATATTATAGGAAGAATATTGATTTGCTTGAGTCTGTGCAGAGAAGGATGACAAAGATGATTGGTGGGCTAAGGAACTTACCTTATGGTGAAAGGCTCAGAAAACTAAATTTACATACATTGTAAAGGAGAAGAGTCAGAGGGGAATTGATTGAAGTCTTCAAATGGGTAAAAGGATATAATAAAGGGGATCTGGGTAAGGTTCTTATACTTAGTGAACATGACAGGACACGTAGCAATGGGTTTAAGCTTCATAAGTATAGGTTTAGGAAGGAGATTGGGAGGAATTGGTTTACAAATCGTGTGGTAGATGAATGGAATAGGCTCACTAGACATGTGATAGAAGCCTCCTCTCTGGGTAGTTTTAAGAATAGATTAGATAAATATATGGATGAAGCTGCTAGATGGGACTGACTTTTTTTATGTATATATGTATATATTTTTCTAAGGAGTGAGGAGATTATATTTTGCAGTTGTATGAATGGACATAATCCTCCGGATGCATTTTATGTATATTGTAGATTAGATCTCACGAACTCCTGTAAAGGGTGACAATGTTGATGACTTTTCTCTGGTAAGAAATTTTTTGTGTGTTGACTGGAACAGGAGCTGCCAAGTGTAGGCTATGAATAGTCTTTTGCAGTCTCCTTCTTTTCTTATGTTCTTATGTAATAAACTTGGCATAGACCACTTCATATATAGGGAATCCTATATCAGTAATATACCACCTTGGGAAAACATGAAATTACTGATATAATCAAATTTACCAATAACTTACCCCAAATCAATGTCAAATATTAGCAAAACACTAATAGAAGATTACATAAATGACAATTTTACCTGAATCCAAAAAATATTTACCGATGTATCTAAAGTACTCCTAAATGATATAAATACTCTGTTCAGCTGCTATCTTTATTCAAGACTTTTGGAAATTGGATGGAGATTATACTGTACTTTTCACTGAACTATTTGCCATTAAAAAGGCACTTAGTCATTGCAAAAACTACTCTGCCACATCTGCTGTTATACTTACTAACTCACAATCTAGCCTCTATATATTAGAAGACCACAGGACAAGCCAAACATACTCAAACCTAGTTAAAGAAATAATATCATTGTGGTATTCCCTTCAGAGCAACAATCATAAAATATATTTCCAATGGATACCCTCTCACATAGGGATAGTGGGAAATGAAAAAGCAGACCTATTAGCTAAAGCCTCCCACAATTTTAATAACATTGAAACCACTCCATTCTTTAAAAGCGAAATTGTAAACTTATTAAGAGAAAAGATACAAAAAGAATACTCTTCTATTTGGGAAAGATCTGTAATTTCTACTCAATTTGGTGAAATAAAAAACAAATTCAATCATTGGCCATGGTCATTTGATAAACATAGGAGACTCAAAACTGCACTTGTCAGACTGAGATCAGGACATGTAGGCTTAAATTGCTACCGAAACAAAATTAAGTTAAAAAACTCACCAAATTGGGATCACTCCAATTTACGTGAGACAGTAAAACATTTTCTATTAGAATGTCCCGCTTATAATATAAAAAGACAAAAAATGATAAGCATTCTAAGCTTATTGAATATAAAAAATACAACTCAAAACCCTTTTGGGAGGAGGTGGTTTCAGCCCACATACCCAAGAAAAGATAAAAAAAATACTTCTTAAATTTCTTGCTTCTAGTAGAAAATTATCAAAATTATAAAACTTAAACTGCTTAAAAATAATGAATATATTACTATTATAGGTACCTAGTATACACCAACTTGATAATCACAATAACTATAAATAACTCAATATCCATAAACTAAGTCTGCTTGATCAGTCACTATTTTTATCTTAATTACCCGATTAATAAATTTAACTTGTCTATAAATACTTACGTATATGTTACCTTTGACTAAATCCAGTCAAGAACATATTCTGGTTCAAATATTAAGGATACTAACAGGTTCTACTTCTTTTCTGAAGCCCTATGGAGAGGAGCCCCATAGGTGAAGATTGGTGTGGGTTTCTATTCTATTAACTATATCTATCACTTTCAATTTTCTCAGGAACCAGATGTAACTCAAAATTAATAAATATCTTTAAACTTATTTATACAGGTATTCACCTTTAAAAGAGAAATCAATAAGATTCTACATATTAAAATAAATTAATAAGATAAAAAAAATGAAAGAAAAGAGAGAATCATTAGCTCACCTAATTATAATATAAACTCATAATTATACCAATTATACAGTGCAGCAAACTGTGTAGTGTCTAACTCTCTTAGACTCACTATCATTAACACACCTCCAAAAGACACGAATTAATGAAGAACAAATAAAAAATACTGGTCTGGTGGGAAGACATACTCCATCCAAGAGGAGTGAACCCCTCCACAAAAAACAAAACAATAGGCTTCTTAACGATAGTGGACTCAACTTTTAGTTTTGATTTCATACTGATTTCTTTTTTGCCAGTTGATTTTTTCGTCTGAACCCCGCAAAAAAGGATGTTGATGGACTCCTTAATTGATTGCCTGGGAGGCAGTTAATAATAAAGTGTCAATTTTTGCGGATGATACCAAATTAGCAGCTGTAGTTAAAGATATTGATGATAATTTTAAAGTGCAGGGGGATTTAAATAAATTGTTATCCTGGGCACATAAGTGGCAAATGACTTTCAACCTTGATAAGTGCAAAGTTATTAACATAGGAAAAGATAATAGAGAATTTAACTATGAAATGGCTGAGCTCAGTAGAGGATGAGAAAGATCTAGGAGTAGTAATAGATAAGTCATTAAGGTTTTCTAAGCAGTGTATTGAAGCAAGAAATAGGGCAAATAGAGTGCTGGGTTTCATTAAGAGAAATGTCAGTTAGAAAAGTAAGGAGGTTATTCTTAAACTCTATAACTCTTATGTTAGGCCACATCTAGAGTACTGTATACAGGCATGGTCCCCACATTTTAGACACGATATTAACCTTCTCGAGCCAGTGCAATGGAGGGCAACAAAGATTATTCCTTCCCTGAGGCACCTTGAATATATAGATAGACTGAGGGTATTAAATATGTTCTCGTTCGAAAGGAGGTGTGTGAGAGGGGATATGATTGAGCTCTTTAAAAATTTTTCTGGGATAGATAAATTGGATGTTAGCAAGTTTTTTGAGTTAGATGATGGAAATCGGACTAGAGGTCACCACTTGAAAATTAAAAAGCAAGGGTGTAGGTTGGATTTAAGAAAATATTTTTTCACCAATAGAGTGGTAGACTTCTGGAATAAATTGCCACCAAGGGTAGTAGGTAGTCCAAATCTAAATGTATTTAAGAGTAGTTTGGATGAGTTTATGGGGAGGGAGGGTTGTTATGGTTCCTAAGTTTTGTATATATTAATATTGTTTGTATATATCTATAGCTGCATGATTTAGTTCTTGACAAGCCTTGATTGGTGATGCCCTTGTTTCTGGACGCAATCCTCTGGATGTAGTTTTCCTGGGAGTTTGGGTGCCTTAAAAAAGAGGCCGTTTGACTCGGATGACCTATGATGAGCCTTGTGGCTTTTGTCATCCGTTATATTATATTGTGGGGGGGACTTTGATTTTGTCTTCCCCTGATGATGGTGCTTTTTGTGGGTGGGTTTTGACGGAGGCGGATGACCTTTGATAGGCCCTTGTGGCTTTTGTCATCCATGAAATTATATTATGTTATGTTATACTATACTAATAATGAATTGTTGGTATTAGTCGATTGTTACATATGTAAGAAATTTAACTTGGGATAACTCCTTATCTCGTCAATTACCTGAATTCACAAAAACAATACATCGAGGTGGAAAAGAACGAAATAATGCTGTTGGCCGGTGCCCCCCACTGACCGGCTCCTTACCCACCACCCAAACGGCTATAGACACTGCTACCTCCACCACCAAGTGCACCAGATCTCCTTCTCCTAGGAAAACGCATACAAGCAAAACCAGCAAAGCCTCCTCAGCATGTGCATGCTCATTTGCAAGTGTGGTCTCTTCAATCCCTCCTCCATCTAGGACCACTGGGTCCTCAGCCTTCTTCATTTCCCTCCCACAAACAACTGGTGCTAATCCGCTCCCTCAATGGCACCAGGTGCTTCATTCACCCCGCCAAAGTCTCCCAGGCTGTGTGTGAGTCCACCTTTGGAAAAAATTTCATTGAGCAGACCCTTACCATCACTGGTGGTAAGGGTCAAATTTGAGGTGGCAAATCTGGACAACCTGGAGCAGCCCCCTGAGTCTATGATACAGCTGGGGGAGTGGTCTTCAGGTGCTGGGTGGCCACTGATGATGACCCAACCTACGACTTTGGTAGGATCTACCCTGTTTCCCCTGAACTAACAGACACGCACATACTCAAGGAATTGACCATCCTGGACGACTGCCCCACAAGACTAGTAGGGGCCTTCCGCCTTCCAGCTTTCCTAAGGGAAGGACAGATGATGGCTAACATGGCTACCCGTCTTATGCTGTACCCGTTGCCTCCTGTTTGGTCACGGCAATATCTCTTGCAACAGGCGTATCCGCTGCATAAGATGTAGTGGCTTCCACGACACTGATGGGTGTGCCAGGGAGGAACATTGCCTCTTTTGTGGTTCCGGTCACCATCCCACCTCTAAACAGTGCCCCGCTTTTCATCGGGCAGTGCAACTGCAGGAGACGCAGCACCAACCTAACGGCTCAATTCTGGACATTAAAAGAAGGATGAGAGGCATCCTCCCAGGGGCTTTTCACCCTCCAAAACCTCCTAAAACACTGGCCCCCACCTCAGCCCCTAACCTTGCCCATGTCTCCGGCCCCACTCTTGCACCTATCTCTACCCCCACCCATGTTCCCACTAAACCCCTTAGCCCTATAATAAATATTTTTCCCTTAACTGAACAGGGCCACAAAACACCCAAAACACGACCTCGCCACTCTTCCAACCTCACTCCATGGCTTCACCATGCCGCTCCACCAGGTCCTCCTGCCTACCTGAGGGCTCCCCCAGGGGGGGCCGATCTGAAATGGGGAAATTTGTACCCCCTTACCCAGCTTTCCCCTATCAAAGACTTCTACACACTCCCCCCACCCCCAACCCACAGCCCTGGAGCCAGGAGCACAGCATTGTTTGCCCTCGCTTCATAGAACAGGCCCTCCAGCCTTCCCTTCATCACTTTTAGCACAGCATGCTTTGCCCTTTCCATGGTCTGCTTTTATCAAAGGGGTATCACCCATCGCACTTAATTTCACCAACCTTTTGCTTTCAGGGCACAGCTTCAGTGAAAGTCTATGTCAGGGCCTACCAGGACTCCTTTCCTTCCTGACATCACTCACAATATGAACGACTCACCTGTCTCCCACTTCATCTTCTGGAATGCCCGATCTTTGTACAGGAAACTTCCAATCTTCAAAACCACCCTTTCCTCTTATTCTTTTCTTGTAGTCGGTGTCTGTGAGACATGGTTCACAGATGCCTTCTCTCCTTCTTTCCCTAACTATTCCTTTTACAGGAGGGACAGGGGAACTGGTGGAACAGGAGGTGGCCTGCTTTTGCTAGTCCACCAGTCCCTTCCTTCTAGCTCTCTTATCACTTCCTTCCCAGGTGGTGGATTAGAGCACCTGGGAGTGACTGTTACCTTTGATTCTGGGCCCTTAAACATCCTTCTGATATATAATCCATGCTTGGATATTTCCTTTCAGGAATTCCAGTATCTGTTCTCACAACTTCCCTTCCCAGCCTTAATTATGGGTGATTTTAATGCCCATCACTACTTCTGGGAACCGGCTCTCCCCAGAAGCCGGAGAGACCATTCGGGTGTCTCACTGTTAGGTTTCCTGACTGACTGTGATTCCCTCTTCCCTCCTTACCCCACCTGGCCTCCCTACCAGGATTGATCCAGCTTCAGGGAACCCTTCGACCATAGACCTTTGCCTGGGGAATCGCCCTCTCCTCCTCACCACTGTAACAACTAGCCCTTACATGGCGAGCGACCACCTTCCTGTTGTCATTTCATTTTCCTTAATGCCACCCCCCATTCCCAGTCACGCAGACCTCGTTGGTCCTTCAAAACGGGAGGCCTGGTTTCTTTTCAGCTTGAATTAAATTCACTCATCCCTCACATGACCCTCCCTTCAAACGAAAAAATTACTTACCTTTCTGAAGCCTTGGTGACTGGGGGCTCACCAGTTTCACCTTGTCACTTCCTCTCCTAGCCATTCATTTTGAGTCCCTTGGTGGTCATGGAAGTGTGTGGTGGCCCTTCAGGTCAAACGTCATGCCTTTGCGGCATGGCAAAAGAACCCCACTCCTTCTCTCCGCCAACGTTTTCACTATTTGGAGGCCAGGTGCAAGCGTTTTAACTGCCTCCTTGTCATTTTCCACCTCTCTCCCATACATGGTCTTTCTTCAGGAAGATGGTCCACCCACAACCCTCATTCACTTTCCCATTAATTAGTAACGGTGCCCTTCTCTCCATCGATGCCCAAAAATTTGAGTGCTTTGCGGCCCACATTGACACCACACTCGGCTCTCAAGACCAGGTGCTCCCACCTGTGTTACACTCTTCCTCACACTCCAGCCATGAAATTAGCAATGCTATTACTCCCCAGGAACTTTCCTCAGTTTTGAGATCACTGTCTCAAGGAAGGGCAACAGGATTTGACACCATACCGAATGAGTTTCTCCGGTGCCTCCCAGATGCTCTGAAACAGCTCCTTCTAGAAATCCTCAAAACCAGTTGGCTGTCGAGGATTTTCCCCTCGGTGTGGCGTTATGCCATCACCAACCCTATCCCTAAACCTGGCAAAGACCCGACGGAGGCCTCCTCCTATAGACCAATTAGTCTCCTCTCCAACATCAGTAAAGTTCTAGAACACATTATACTAAATAGGTTAACCTGGTGGCTGGAATGCAAACACCTCCTTCCACCCAACATGTTCAGGTTTCACCCTCACCGGGGCACCCTGGATGCCCTGCTCTTACTGGAACATTGCATCCAGAAAGGGTTCAAAGAAAGACACTTCACACTGGTAGCTTTTCTAGATTTAGAGGGAGCTTTTGATTCCACCTCACACAATGGAATTATTTCTAAACTAGCCCACCTAGGACTCATAGGTCCACCACTAGAATGGGTTCACAGTCTTTCTTAATGGAAAAATCCTTCTCCTTGGCGATTGGTGGCACCTACTCTAGGTTCTACCTAGTCACCAGAGGTGTCCCTCAGGGTTCTCCACTCAGTCCTTTGCTATTCAATGTCCTACTTTCTGACTTCCCTTTCCCTCCTGGCACAAAAGCACTACTCTATGCTTATGACATCTCCCTCATTTGCTCTGCTTCCACCATTCAAGAGGCCCAACTTACACTCCAACGGGGGCTTGATGTCATCCATTCTTGGACTTCCTATTGGGGCCTGACAATGAGTGCCCAGAAGTCCAGCCTATTGTGCTTCACTAGAAGGCGCATACCCAACATCCCTATGGTCACCATTGATGGTTCCCCTATCCCCTTTAGTCTAAAACACAAATTCCTCGGTCTACTGTTGGATGGCCCCTGATTAACATGGAGTCATCACATACAGTACTTGGTGACCTCATGCCTCAAGAGGCTAAATATAATGAAATCCCTAACAGGTGTCAAGTGGGGTGCAGACAGGCATACTCTCCTTCGCTTCTACCTTACCTATATCTGGAGTCATTTGGACTACGGATGTGAGGTTTATGGGGCGGCCTCACCCTCTCTTCTGCACAAACTGGAGGTCATTCAAAACTCAGCAATGCGCATTGCTTTAGGAGCCGTTAAGTTCTTCCCAGTCATAGCCCTTCAGGCAGAATCCTCACTACCCTCATTATCACACAGACGCCTCACCCTCCTAGTCTGCACCTACACTAAACTTGCATCCTTCCCTATTGGTCATGCTTTCCATTTCCTCCTTCTCCAACACGGCAGAGTGTCACCTCATGACCCCTTGCCATATCAGGCCCACACACCATTTATAGACAGAGCTCTCTCCTGCTTTTTAACCCTTCAGGTGACACCTCCACTTTTCCTCACATTTAACAAGACTTCTCCTTTGGCCCCTTGGTTCTCTATCTCCTCACTCATCTCCCTGACTCTTCATATATCCACACACTGGTCTAAGTCTGGCTGCTCAGTGCAGGGCAAATCTCTCTTCAATGCTTTACTCCACACATACTACAGAGACCACCTCCACATTTACACCAATGGCTCCCGCCTTCCTGACCCTCTGTCCATTGGTGCAGCAATGTACCTCCCCTCCAAGTCCCTTACCACTGCCTGGAGGTTGCCGGCCGCTACATCCATTCTCACAACTGAACTGTTTGCCATCAAAGAAGGACTCCACTTTGCCACCTCCCTTGCTGCCCCTTGCCCAATTGCCCTCTTCACAGATTCTCTCACTGCCCTCCAACTCATTCAATTCCACTGCCCACACTTCCATCACAGCCTCACTCTCACCATCCACCACCTCCTCCTCCGCCTCATCTCCCAGGGACACAACATCCACCTCCAGTGGGTGCCTTCCCATGTTGGTGTCATAGGGAACATGGGGCGGTGGCAAAGGCACACTCCCACCCCTCCCTCATTAACTTAGTAACTGACCAGACAGACTTCCTCATTGACCTCAGGACAGCTTGCCAGCGACATTGGGACACAACACTGACCAATGCTCTACAGAACACTTCACTGAGACATGTCCGACAGGACACGACACCACTGGTGGACCTATTCCTCCGACCGGGCCCTGGACACGGCTGTGACCAGACTAAGGATTGGCTACACCCGCCTCAATGCTCACCTATATGCGCTGGGCATAATCGACATCCCCCACTGCCCCTCGTGCCTCACACAGCTTGACACCCCTGAACACCTGCTACTGCACTGTCCATATCACTACTCCCACCATGTGGCACTCCTTCACCCACTGCATGCCCTACAACCCCACAGACCCACACTGGCTGATCTACTAGGTGGCTCCACCAATCCTAGCTTGGCTTTCAAGAAGCTTAACCTTACCAGGACCTTCCTAAAAAAATCTAATCAACTCCACCGCATCTAGATTAAAACTTAACCCGCCTACCGCACCTTTGGGGCACCAGAGGCTGTGATATCACAGCTTGAACGGCCCCAACAAAACACCAAGAAGAAGAAGAATTGAGTTTTTGCTATTTTTGTATTCACTTCTGCAATTTTCCTTTTCCACTTTAGCATTCCATCCCATCTCTATGCTGTTTAATTTAAAATTATTTTCCGTCTGGAGTCTTTATGTATGTATTAAGGGATGAGTGGAATCTGGTCTTTTTCTACATTTGGGCCCTAACTTTGTCTCATTGATTCCCAAATATTTATTTCTAACAAAGACTAGGAACTATATCTTCTGACTCTAACCTTGTTATCACATCTACACTTGATTAATAGTTTAAGCACCTTGACCACTATATCAGGGAAATAAGTAAAGGATTTGAAGTGATACAGTTATTCTTGGTGACTAATTTAAATTCTGTGGACTTGGAAAATATGATAGTAAGGGATAGAACAAGTTGTAAGTTTATAGAATGCTTTGAGGATGACATTTTGACTTAATTTGTTAGTAAGCCAACAAGGGGTGCCAATATATTAGATCTGGTTCTTTCAAATGATGATCACTTGGTTCAGGAATTGACTGTCAGGGAATCATTAATCTTTAAGGCCTGACCACAAACTTCACAATCGATTGTAACTTTAATCAAATTATGATCATCCAAAAATGTTAATAACTTTTCTTGATCCGAAAATAAAGCAGAAAGTTTGATAATAGACCAAGGGCAAATTGCATCAACGATCTATATGGAAACTGAAATTGCCGCATAAAAGTTGTCTCTGCTGCACCCAAAAGGCTCCACAAAAACTAGTTCCTCTAAAAGAATTAGCTAAGTATATTTAAAGGTATAAAAAGGGTAATAAAAATAGTAAAATGGGAAAAAATGAGGATAATAAAAAGACATTAAGTGAAAAACAAAATAAAAATTCACTATTCATTCATTTCTGATATCAGACACCTCCATTATAATTCGCAGAAATGATTATAGTCACAGATGATTTGGTTAAATAAAACATTAGAACATTATTCTATAAACAACTATGATTATATACTGTGGGGGCTATGCCACCCAGACCCCCCAATTGATTGAAACTCAGGATCATCATAGGGGGGTCCCCCTGCATTGATATCTCCCCACGAGCAGTCCCCTTGAATTTATTCTAAAAAGGTAAAACATTGGAGCGGGGATGAAATATTTTGCGTCCCATCGATCGTGCCGCCGTATATAATCATAATTATTTATAGAATAATGTTCTAATGTTTTTATGTAACCAAACACGCAGGAATATGCATGCGCGGGTGAATGAAACTTACATGCAAAAAAATACACTTGTTCGTGCACGCCGCTGGTCTTCATGTTTACCAAAATATTTTCTAACATCCAACCTGCACCTCTGTTTTTTAATTTTTAAGTGGTGACCCCTAGTCCTATTACTACCTTCAAACTCAAATAACACTAAAATCCAACTTAACAATCCCAGAACAGATTTTAAAAAGCTTAATCATATCTTCCCTCACACATCTTCTTTCAAATGAGAACATATTTAATACCCTCAGTCTATCTTCATATTCAAGGTGCTTCAGGGAAGGTATTATTTTTGTTGCCCTCCTTTGTACTGACTCTAGTAGGTTGATGTCATGTCTAAAATGTGGTGACCATGCTTGTGTACAGTACTCTAAATATGGCCTAACATACGAGTTGTAGAGTTTAAGGATAACCTTTTTACTCTTGTAGCTAACATTTCTCTTAATGTATCCTAGCACCCTATTTGCTCTATTTTTTATCTTAATACAGTGCTTTGAAAACTTCAGTGACCTATCTACTACTATGCCTAAGTCCTTCTCATCCATTTCATAGCTAAATTCCCTATTATCTTGATTGCTTAATTAAAACGTTTTGAAAAGTTTCTCAGTATGGCTGTTGCTTTGGATGAAGTGAGTATGTGCTACTTTGTGAGTTTCTCATATATATATATATATATATCTCCTTACGAGATATAAATATTGGTCAATGCAGTGATATGAATGTCACAACCTATTTAAATGATAATAAAGATAGGATCCAGTCTAATACTATCTATATAAATGGAAGGCCTTTCACAGAGAAATCCAATTATGCGCAATAAGGAATAAAAACCGGTATCAGGTGGTGAGGGAGGCAGCCCCGCTTTTGTTGGGGGATTCCGCATGGTATACGACTCGGTGAAGCATTCCGATTTCAAGGAACTGGGACACTTGCAAGTTCCAACTGCTGTGTTGGAATCTTGTAAGCTCTAACTCCAATTACTGCATTGGAGACTGGGAGATGCTCTCCAGGACCCACACTTCAGGACCGTCCCTTTCAGTCACAAGAATGAGTGAGGGTCAAAACTGGCTGCTGCCACCTCTTTAAAGCTATATGTCAATCAACTGATTTTACAGTCACCATGGAGCTGGAAAGGAGAAGGCATCTTCAATCACAGATTCACCCTCACACTCAAACATCATTAATACCAACCTACACACACACCCATTCACCTGGATGGCTCTCCATCTTGCTCTTCTTTTCACTTCCAATACAGACAAGTTTATTATTGCACAAAATAATTCCCAACTTAATTAATTCATCCACAATCGCAACTGTCTTTCAGCTTAAAAAACATTTAGCTTATGTTTCAATTTCGCCTGTGCAGGGAGACAAAGATGAATGGGTGATTCAAACAGGTAGCACGTGTTTCGTAGAGCTCTCAGAATATTTTGATTATTTGCTATACTTTGGTGTGTGACATAGTAAACATCAATATTAAGTTACTAGATTGTATATTTGGTTAATATAACGAAGTTAAATTGTGGTTATTTTGTATAAATTGTGGTTATTTTGTTTTGGTGAGAAAGTGACTTTTGTTTACTTTGGTGGCCATCTTGATTAGCAGGTTTTAAACTTGCTCGCACAAATTTGGGTCAAATTCTTGTTGTTCATAAGTTTTTGTTTCTATTATTGTTCTTGTTTAAGTATGGCTGACCTTTTTGGATGTAGAGAGTATGCCTTTTGAAAGTAGTGTGTATGTTGTAGTGTGCGATGTCTGTGGTGTAGAGAGGAGAGTGAATGTGTCTGAGTGCCATGTATGTGCTTTGACTGAGGAGGTGAGTCAATTACGTGCAGAATGCTTGAGACTGAACGATTTAGTGTCTGAAGTGAGAAGAGATGCAAGTGGACGTTTGAAGAGTCAGATTGGGACCAGGAGGGAGGAAGTTAGGCCTAGAACAGGGACTGGAGAGAAAGCAGTAAGTGAAGTAAGTGATAATGAGTGGTGGGTGAAAGTGAACAGAATAGGTAAGTTAGGACAGGTTAGGTGTGTGAATGAGAGGGACATGGAATCTGTTAGGCTAACTAACAGATTTGATGCCCTGAGAGAGGAAGAATTTGAAAGAGATTTGTCTGGTGTGACCGTGCCTGAAAGTAGAATAGGAGGTCGAGTGAGTGAGAGCAGGAGGAAGGGTAATACTAGGCCTAGAGAGAATAGGAGAATGACCGAGGTGATTGTGATGGGTGACTCTCAGATTAGGTATTTAGATAGGAAGTTGAGTGAAAGTAAATGGAAGGGAGTGAGAGTTTGTCTGCCAGGTGCTGGTGTAAATGATGTGTGTGAGAGGTATGATACATTGGTGTCTGGGTGTGAGAGGGAAGCAGTTGTGATTACACATATCGGAGTAAACGATGTAAAGAAGATGGGTACTTGTGAGTTACGACAGCAGTATAAAAGGCTGATTGAAAGGATGTGTGAAAGTAGAGTAAAAGGAGTTGTTTCAGGTGTGCTTCCAAGAATGGATGTAGGGATGGAATGGTTGTCTCGTGCAATGGGGTTGAATGAATATGTGAAAGGTTTGTGCCAGGAGTCAGGATTGGTGTTTGTAGATGTTTGGAGTGGGTTTTATGGGAATAAGGGTTTGTATGCGATGGATGGACTCCATCTGAGCCGAGATGGGGTTGAGGTTTTGTGGCAGGAATTAGATAGTGTTATTAGGTCTTTAGAGGTGGAAAACTAGGTTTTGATAGTGGTCAGGGAAATTTAATGGCTCAAAGTGAGGCAGGGAAAGGAAGCAAACACAGATTTGTAGAAGGTAGGCAGGCTAATGAAAGTGCTTTAGGGTTAAATTACTTCAGTAGTGATAGTGGTCAGGAAAATACAAGAGTACAGGGTCGGGGAAGGAGAGAAAGGAGATGCAGAGGAGATAGGTCCTCAGGTGCTTCAGGGATAGGTGGGCTGAGTTGTCTTTACACAAATGCTCGTAGTCTTAGAAGTAAGAGGGATGAATTATTTAGTTATATCATTCATGAAGATATAGATATAATATGTATAGTTGAATCATGGGTTAATGAAAATATATTTAATGATAATGTCAGTGAATTTGAACTAGAAGATTATACTATCTACATTAGTCAAAGGAGAGATAGGACTGGTGGTGGGTTGATTATTTATATCAGAAATAGCATTTCTTCAAATCTAAATAACTCTATAAAGCAAGGAGAAGGTGAATCATTATGGATAGATATTAAGGTTGGTAAAAATAGGAAAATACACTTGGGAGCTTTTTTTAGACCACCAGGACAGACTAATTGCATCGATGAGTTAATGATTAGGGAAATAAGTAAAGGATGCAAAGAAGATACAGTTATTCTGGGTGACTTTAATTTAACTTCTGTAGACTGGGAAAATATGATAGGAAGAGATAGAGCAAGTTGTAAGTTTATGGAGTGTTTTGAGGATAACTTTTTGACCCAATTTGTTAATAAGCCAACAAGGGGTGCCAATATATTAGATCTAATTCTTTCAAATGATGATCACTTAGTTCAAGGATTGAGTGTAGGGCAATCATTGGGAAACAGTGATCATCAGATGGTTCGGTTTAATTTGAAAATAGTTAAGGGTAGAACAACGACAAACTCCACAAAAATTCCAAATTTTTATAGGGGAGATTACGATAAATTACGCAGCATGCTAAATCAGATTAGGTGGGATATAGAATTCTATGGAAAGAATACTTATGAGATGTGGGATATTTTTAAGACTCTATTAAACAGGGTTCAGGAACAGTGTATTCCAATGAAGTCTATTAGGAAGAAATGTAGAAAACCATTATGGTGGAATCAAGAAATAGCTAATAAAGTTTCAGAGAAAAAAAGGGCATACCAGAGATTACAAATTGAGAGTAGTTTAGATAATTTAAACCATTATAGGTCAACCAGAAATGAACTAAATAAGATTATTAAGAAGACCAAAAGGACAGCAGAAATTAATTTAGCTAAAAATAATAATAAAGATCCTAAAAAATTCTTTAGCTATTATAGAATCAATAATAAATCTAACAGTGATAAAATAGGGCCTATTAAATATGAAGGGGTTTTGAAAGAATCTGATGAGTAAATAGTAGAGGTCCTTAATGATCATTTTGCTTCAGTTTTCACAGAAGAGAAACCAGTTAGATTAATTGATGATAATTCTAGGTCAAGGGAAGTAGTGATAAATTCTATTAATATAGACAGAGAAGAAATTAAAGGGCTTATAATGCAGTTAAATACTAGTAAGGTATCTGGCCCTGACAACTTTCATTCTAGGATACTCAAAGAAGGTGTAGAAAGTATTGCAGTAGCTCTTGAGAAGATATTTATTAGATCACTAGAGTCTGGAGAAATACCAAATGATTGGAAATTGGCAAATGTAGTGCCAATTTTTAAAAAGGTAAGCAAAGAGGACCCAAATAACTTTAGACCGGTAAGCTTAACTTCTATAGTCTGTAAAATTCTTGAGAAGATGGTTAAGAAGGGAATTTCTGATCATCTAGAGAGTAGCAGGTTAATTAATGATGCTCAGCATGGTTTTAGAAAAGGTAGATCGTGTTTAACTAATTTACTGGATTTTATGGATTATGTAACTAAAGAATTGAAAAGGGGTGAGAAATTAAAGCTGCATGGGATATGTGGGAACGTTTTAAATTGAATAAGTGAATGGCTGAAAAATAGGAAACAGAGAGCTATACTGAATGGAGTGAGGTCAGAGTGGAGGAATGTTATTAGTGGCGTACCTCAGGGATCAGTTTTAGGCCCTTTATTATTTATAATCTATGTAAATGATCTTGGGCAAGGTGTAAATAGCAAAGTGTCAATTTTTGCTGATGACACTAAATTGGCATCTGTAGTCAAAGAGGTTGAGGGTAGCTTTAAAGTGCAAGGTGACTTAAATAAGTTGTTAGCTTGGGCTCAGAAGTGGCAGATGACTTTTAACCTTAATGAATGCAAAGTTATTAACATGGGGAGAGATAATAGGGAATTTAGCTATGAGATGGATGGGTATTGGCTTAATTCAGTTGAAGATGAGAAGGACTTAAGAGTAGTAGTAGATAGGTCACTGAAATTTTCAAAGCAGTATATCAAGGCAAAAAATAGAGCAAATAGGGTGCTAGGTTACATTAAAAGAAATGTTAGCTACAAGAGTAAGGAGGTCATTCTTAAACTATACAACTCTTATGTCAGGCCACACTTAGAGTACTGTATACAGGCATGGTCACCACATTTTAGACATGATATAAACTTATTAGAGTCAGTACAAAGGAGGTCAAAAAAAATAATACCATCCCTGAAGCACCTTGAATACGAAGATAGACTGAGTGTATTAAATATGTTTTCATTTGAAAGAAGGTGTGTGAGGGGAGATATGATTGAGCTTTTTAAAAAATTTCCTGGGATAGATAAATTGGATTTCAGCAAGTTATTTGAGTTAGAAGGTAGTAATAGAACTAGAGGCCACCACTTAAAGATTAAAAAACAGAGGTGCAGACTGGATGTTAGAAAATATTTTTTCACTAACAGAGTGGTGGATTATTGAAATAGTTTGCCACCTGAGACTGTAGACAGCCCAAACTTGAATGTTTTCAAGCGCAGATTGGATGATTATATGGGGATAGAGGGTTAATTTCTTACTTTTTGGTATGTGGATATGTTTCTTGACTTATTCCTGTGGATGCAGTTTCTTTTTATCGTATATTTTGGGGGACTTTGATTTTGTTTGTGACAGACTCGTATGGACGCTTTAAATTATATATTGTAGATGCATGGTTGGACATTCCTATGGATTGTTAAATTGTATATTGTAGATGCATGATCTGACAAAATCCTATGGATGCATTATGTGGGTGGGATTTGATGGATACGGATGACCTTTGATAGGCCCTTGTGGCTTTTGTTATCCGTGAAATTATGTTATGTTATGTGGCATGATAGAAGTCTATCGAGTCCCCCACCCTGACCATCCTCCTTCTCCTCATCCTCTTCATTCCATGCACCCTGGAAGAGAAGAAAGGAATTAGACATTTTGGGCAGGGGAGGCGGACAACTAAATACTACAATATCACTCGCTGAAATTTTTGCAATGTTTTCTGCCTACTTAATTTCCATACCTATGTGGTAAGGAAACCCATTTACAAATATCAGCCTTAAGATGTGCTCAAAGTTATCCCCATTAAACTCTGCCAGGTATCAATGTAAAAAAACCTTTACCAAAACAATAACTCTACTGACTGGCACTGTAAACCTCAATATTCACTGCTTCCCAACACCTTAATCAATCTTGGAGCAAATCAGGACCTCCTAGCCAACCTCAGGATCTGCCACAACCATACAGATAATGCGCTTTTCGCTAACTGCCGGTGAACCAGCATGGTTTCTTCCTTCTCAGCTAGGCCAGACAGCTCATTCCAGCATTGCCAAACCACAACATTATTTGCTATGCTTCCCTATAACTACAAATATAAAATCAGTCAGAGAGCTTCTTCAATGCAAGCTTCTTAGAGAAGGCCAGGAAGCCAAGTGAGAGAGTAAGTAAGAGTCTAGTTTCCATGAACCATCAGCCTGCATTTACACTTATGGAATGAATAACGTTTTTCACTTTTTTGGTGTTTAGAACATGCAAACTTTTTTTTTTCATGAATGAATTTACATTCTTCACTGCAGGGATCACATGTTAGGGACTTTTTAATTAAATTATAATATTGAAAAAAAAATGCTAACATTTGACTTCTCCATTAACTTCACTCTCCCACATACATAACTAATTCTGCCATCTAGCTTTCTGACTAGCACTGACATAACTTGAATGCGACTGAGTGAACTTAATATCTGCCTAATAGTGAGTGATGTCTTACTGATATAAGCCATGTGTGGTTCTATGAACAGAATAACAGCATTTTGAACAAATTTATCTGAACTTCCAGAGTTAAAGTTTTTGGCTAAGCTAATTGAGACCTAATTGAGTTATGAAATGGAAAGTCCTAATTGGAAACACTCTGAAGATAATAGGAACTTAGAGTAGTAATAGATTAGTCATTGAGGTTCTCTAAGCACTTTTGAGAGGTTAGAAAAAAGGTAAATAGGGTATTAAGCTTTATCAATGGAAATGTTAGTTATAAAAGTAAGGAAGTTCTTCTCAATCTACATAACTTCTGTATGTTAGGCCACACCTGTAATATACTATTCAGGCATGGTCCCCACACATCACAGATTTAATACAGAGAAGAGTTACTAAAATGATACCTTCCTTGAGCAACCTAGATTGTAAGCATAAGTTGAGGGCACTTAACATGTTTTCATTTGAAAGTGTGGCTGCAGTGACTCAATCTACTGCTTGCCCTTATCTGATAACATAAGAACATAAGAACATAAGAAAAGAAGGAGACTGCAAAAGACCATTCATGGCCTACACTTGGCAGCTCCTGTTCCAGTCAACACACAAAAGATTTCTTACCAGAGAAAAGTCATCAACATTGTCACCCTTTAAAGGAGTTCGTCAGATCTAATCTACAATATACATAAAATGCATCCAGAGGATTATGTCCATTCATGCAACCGCAAAATAATCTCCCCACTCCTTAGAAAAATATATACATATGTACATAAAAAAGTCAGTCCCATCTAGCAGCTTCATCCATATATTTATCTAATCTATTCTTAAAACTACCCAGAGAGGAGGCTTCTATCACATGTCTAGTGAGCCTATTCCATTCATCTACCACACGATTTGTAAACCAATTCCTCCCAATCTCCTTCCTAAACCTATACTTATGAAGCTTAAACCCATTGCTACGTGTCCTGTCATGTTCACTAAGTATAAGAACCTTACCCAGATCCCCTTTATTATATCCTTTTACCCATTTGAAGACTTCAATCAATTCCCCTCTGACTCTTCTCCTTTCCAATGTATGTAGATTTAGTTTTCTGAGCCTTTCACCATAAGGTAAGTTCCTTAGCCCACCAATCATCTTTGTCATCCTTCTCTGCACAGACTCAAGCAAATCAATATCCTTCCTATAATATGGTGACCAAAATTGTACTGCATAGTCTAGATGAGGCCTAACTAGCGCCAGATACAGTTTTAGAATGACTTCAGCACTCTTATTGCTTACACTCCTCCTAATGAATCCCAATATCCTATTAGCTTTATTCTTAGCATTTAGGCATTGCTTTCTAGGACGAAGGTCTGAACTTACCAAAATACCCAAGTCCCTCTCACAATCGGTCCTCCCTAAATTTCTCCCATTTAATTTATAACTATTCAGTGGATTATTTCTACCTATACTAAGTACACTACATTTGTCTATGTTAAACTTCATTTGCCATTTCTCAGCCCAATTGGACAGAATGGTCAATTCCTCCTGCATTACAACAGCATCAGAATCAGCCCTAATGGCCCTACCTAGCTTAGTATCATCAGCAAATTTACTCAGGTCACTACTTATACCTATGTCAAGATCATTAATATAAATTAAGAATAGCAAGGGACCCAAAACAGATCCTTGCGGAACTCCACTGCTAACACACCCCCACTCAGATTTAACTCCATCTATACTAACTCTTTGCTGTCTGTCACCAAGCCATGACTGAATCCACCTAAATATACTGCCATCGATCCCGTGTGCTTTAACTTTGCTCAGAAGCCGTAAGTGTGGCACTCGATCAAAAGCCTTACTAAAGTCCAAGTATAAAATATCATAGTTTTCATCCTTATCTGCTGCTTCATACACCTTACTATAAAAAGACAGCAAATTAGTCAGGCAGGATTTACCCTTACTAAAGCCATGCTGTGATTCTTTTATCAACTTATGCTTATCCAAGTGATCCCTAATATTCCTTGCTATAATAGATTCCATCATTTTCCCTACCACTGATGTCAAACTTACTGGTCTGTAATTAGACATATTTGTTTTATCCCCTTTCTTAAATATAGGTATCACATTGGCTTTCTTCCATGCCACTGGCACAATGCCACTCTCCAATGATTTTCTAAAGATGCATGCTAGGGGGCTCACTTAACACATCCTTACATTCTTTCAAAATTCTAGGAAAGACCTCATCAGGACCGGGTGCTTTACTACTTTTGATTTTATCAATTTCCTTTGTCACTATCTCCTTTGTGATCAAGATATCCTTTAATTTCTCTTCATCATTACCCCGAAAGATCATTGACACCTCAGGTATATTTAGAGTATCCTCCTGTGTAAATACTGAGAGAAAAAAGTCATTTAGCATTCCAGCCATTGAGTCCCTATCACTCACTAATTCTCCATTGGAATCTATAAGTGGGCCTATTTTATCTCTAACCTTAGTTTTGTATAATTGATAAAAACTTTTAGGATCTTCCTTTGCCCTATTTGCCACTTTAATTTCATAATTTCTCCTTGCTACTCTAACTAACTTTTTAACATCTCTTGCTAGTTCATTATATCTCTGCCTTAAGTGATCCTCTCCATTTTTTATTTTCCTATAAATGCCCTTTTTAATGCCAATATAATGCTTAATTTTATCTGTCATCCATTTTGGGTCATTATTTTTAGTCCTAATCTCCTTATAAGGAATGTTAATCATCTGACCTGTAATTAATTGCTCAATTATTCTTTCATACTCCTCTTCAATTGTAATCTCTTCCTCCTGGTGATTATTGTCTCCACTAACTGATATCATTGAATCTATTCCTGAATTGATTTCATTGCCTGGTTTCTGTACAACTGCCTCCAGGTAAGTCCTTAGCCCATTATAATTTGCTCTTCTAAAGTCAGGAATTTCAACATTGTTCATGCTACTATCAATACCATTCCATTTCATCTTGAATCTAATTTCACAATGGTCACTATTACCCAAATTTCCTCCAATCTCAGTATCCTTAATAACTTCTTCCCTATTTGTCAGAACTAAATCCAGTATATTATTACCTCTAGTGGGTTCGTTAATAATCTGCCTCAGAAAATTATCTTGGACAACATTCAAAAATTCCTCAGCCTCCTGATCACCCACAAGAGCTTCCCAGTCTATATTTCTGTAATTAAAATCGCCCATTATACACACATGCTTACTTCTACATGCCCGTTCAATCTCCTGCCACAGAAGATTTGAAGCTTCCTTACTAAGATTTGGTGGTCAGTATAATAATCCTATGACAAGCTTGTTTTTACCTTCCTTTACATTTAGCCATAATGACTCTGTGTTATCTCATGATGAAGTGCAAGAGATGGAAATGGGCTGTATGGCTTTATTTTATTTACACTACAGGATTTGTTCAGATTGACCCCTGATCTAAAATTTACAAGATTTTTATATAAGACATGTGAGGAACTGGTGCTCATCTCAAAGGGGGTTTACCAATAGAATGTCACCTGTGCCCACTCTAATGTCCACTTTATGTTTCAAGTTTTGGTGAAGGATGGAGGCAAAGCTGCCTGAAGCAAGTGTCGGACCCTCATCTTTCACTGAAGAGTGATTTTCTTTTTCTCCTCAATAGGATCTTGATTGAGCAGATTTTGATTGAGATAAATATAAGAATTTAAAGTATGTCAGGCCATTTTGGAAGGTGCACAAAAGAAGTGGAGCTGGAACACACAGACAGGTATGTGTATGTATGAGTGAGGAATGTCTTGTATGTGTGTAAGCAGTGTGTATATGAGCTAGGGAGGGGGGGATAAGTAACACCCTTGAGAAAGCAAGCAGGGGTTAATTTTCCCCCCTTTTTCAGCTCCTAATGTCCCACTACTCTTGTCCTAAAGTGGGAAGAAGGAAAGTGTCTTATCATTATTAAACTCTACCTTCTCAGTCCTTTGCTCAGTTCCCCACCTGTTTGGAGACCCCAGCCATCCATTCCATTGGTTTCCACATGAGAGAAAAGGAGAGAGAGAGACCATGAGACTGTGCCTTTTTCCCCCACTCTACATTCAACAAGAGTGAGGTTACCACCCTGGGACAACTTTGTGACTATTTAGTAATGAGCTTGCTTGATTAAGGGGTTTTGTGCTGACTGCTCAATCATTGGAGAGAGAGAGAGAGAGAGCACCTAATTATTACTTTGTGTAAAGTCAGTTTTTTGGAGGTGGTATCCATATATATTTAAAGTTGTAGATTGTATTTTTTATTTATCGGTATATGTTTGTGCTATCATTTCATATTTATTTAATTTTTTGGACTATATAGTAGTTGTGCAGCTCATATATTTGTATTTGTAGGTGATAGGAATGGGTGGTGGGGATATATATATATATATATATATATATATATATATATATATATATATATATATATATATATATATATATATATATATATATATATATATATATATATATATACTAATAAACATAAAAACAAAACAATAAGTATCTGAATTTCCTTGAGCCTCCTTCTGATCTAGAGGGTGTCTTATGAGCGAGTGAATGGACCTTTGTGGCATGTGGTTGCCAGGACTGTTCGCTACATAGCTTGGCACCTGAACAGGGACACCTGTTAGATTTGGAGGAGACTGGGGACAATTGTTGTCCATTTCTTAACCTTTGGGAAAAAATAAAATAAAATGGAGAGTGAAAGGTATGAAAGTATGGAATTGGAGTTGAAGCATTTGCAGGATGTGTTGTGTCAGAAAGACAGTGAAAATGCGCAACTGAGAGAATCGAATGTTTGAAAAGGAAAATGAGGGAAATGGAAAAGAGAATTAAGGAAAGTGAAAGTTGGATTATAGAGAGGATGCCAGCTCAACTGGGAATGAAAATGGAGAACTGGGCTAGGTTCAGGAAGGAGAATTGGTGAACAGAGTGTAATTGGTGTGAAAGGGGCCAGAGGGGTCAGGAAGAAGGAAAGATCAGAAAAGGAAGTAGTAACATCAGCTATAAATGAGCTGAGTGTCAGTAAAAGGGGAAAGAAGACTTCTAAGAAGCGACAGAGAGACAGACTAAGTTGAAGAGTATTGTCGTGGTATGACATTACATTATATCAATACCATATTATATCTATGGGGGAGGGACCAATAACTTAAAGGCGAACCAACAAGGGATGGAACGCCACAAGTTTTGACGCGCGGGACAGCGAGAAAGAGTGCAACGAGGTCAGGCAAAATTTGGGCAATGGCAAAGCTCAAGGTTATTTAAAGAGGCATGTACAAAAATATAATTTTATATACATAAAATAAGAGAATAAATAGGCAAAATTAAATTGGTAAATGAGGGGGAAATTGCAGAATTATGCGTCAGACTCAGAAGTTAAAAATTAATGTATTACAGAAGGAGACTATTCAAATGGGGAGAATTAACTCATTTAGGTTGTTGAAGGGGGAGAGGGGTTGGCTTATGGAGGATTCCAAGTGAGACATCAGGGTAAGGCTTCACAGATGTCTTCTGCAGGCAATAAACATGATGGCGAGGGCGCTCGGAGCTTCTGAGCGGGGAGTTAATGTGATGACGATTCTCCAAAAGGGGTGTGGGGTGGTAATGTCTGGTCCAGGGGAGAGTATTTTAGCCACCCGAAAATGAGGGGCGAACGAGGAGGGCTTTGACAGGAGTTGAAGAGTGGAGTCGGAAATATCGCTCGGTATCAATCGTCAAATGGAATTACCTCACTGGCTGGGGCTAAAAGTTCAGCCGTCACTTTGCTTTGTTGTTAGCACCTGACTTGGAACTAGGGGAATCTTCTTGGGTCTCTCCCACATAGAAGACGAGCCCTATATATATCCGAGGCTCTCCCCGTGGGGGTGGGGGAAACAGCGCTACTCTTGAATAGCCTCGAATCTTCATGCTGAAGCGATTCTAACCCACGTAAAGGTGGTCCATGGTGGACGCGATTCGAGGCTACCGCTTGTGGATGGGGAGGGGGGCTTACCAATTTAAGCCTAACCAAATTCTAGAATCTTCTCCAGCGCATGGACTTCACTTTCGTATTGGAAAAGAAATTCCACGTGGAATTCCCTCGCAAGTATAGATTCTCTGTACTCTAGTATTAATAGCAGTTGCAGATTTGAGTGTGAAAGAGAAAATTGAGAGAGTGAGAGTGGAAATGAGGTGGAAGTTTGGGGAGAATAATCATTTCTGGGTGAAAGAATTAGGTGAATATTTGGAAGGTAGATTACATGATTTTGATAAGACTATTGCGAGCATAGGTGAGTCGATGTATGAGATGGTGGAGCGTATTACAAATCCGGTGAAAGCTGGTGTGAAATATTGAAAGACAAATGAGTTTGAGGAAGCAAAAATGGGTAAGAAGGAAAGAATTGATTTGTATGCTCATAGGCTTGAAACATTAGCGAGGAAGAAGTTTGGTGATGATGGGGTAAACCCTAACAAGGAGTTAATGCGAAAGTTCTTGAGTACAGTCCCAAGTGATGTGTGTAAATGCGAGAGGAAAGGAGAAAATGCGATGGATAGGGGGGGGGCGGAAGATGTTTTGGAAATTGTAGAAGATTGCGAGTTTGAAGGGTATGGTTAAGGGGGAGCGCCTGTGTATGTAGGAAGAAGGAAATATAAAAGTGGTGTACCTGAATTTCGATCATATTGGGTTGAGGAATAAGTTCTTGTGGTTTTATCAAATTTATTCATCACAATTAACAATTTAGAAAAAAATTATTTTTAATTGATAACAATATGCAATTTAATCAATAATGTATTCCCCGTTGTTATTTACGACTTCTTCCCAACGTTCAACTAGTTTTCCGATGCGTCTGCAATAAAAATCTCCGGATTTTGACTTAAAGAATTCGTCTAACCAGGTTCTTAATTCCAAATCAGTATTGAACGAAACACCACGCAAATGTTGTAGAGCGATCAGAACAGATGGAAATCCAATGGAGCCAAGTCTAGCGAATATGGATGCTGCTGCAGGATTTCCCATTTAAGCATTTGGATGGTGTCTTTTGACATATTGGCGATGTGAGGACGAGCATTGTCATGTTGCAGAAGGACTCCATAACATTGATGAGGTCGCTTTTCACAAATAGCTTCGGCAAGTCGATACATTTGTTGAACGTAGAGTTCTGCATTGGAAATCTCGTTGTTTGCAAGGAGCTCATAAAGATTGATGCCTTCACAATCCCAGCACACATATACAGCATTGTCTTTCGTGGATGAAGTCCTTGCTTTAATTGCGGAAGTGGGTTTTTATTGGGGCTAAGCCATTGTTTTTGATGGTTCATATTGACATAAACACACTACTTTTCGTCACCAGTGATGATGTGGTGAATAAATCTGTCCTTATATCCACAAGTATCCTTGTGACAAGCAACAAACCTGCGGCAATCGTGGAAAGTTGCAGTTTGTTTCTTTCGCTCAAATTGTGCAGAACCCATGCACCGAGTTTTTTAACTTTTCCCATCAAATGAAGGTGATTCACTACAGTTGTAGCGGGCCGAAAAATTTAGACTAACCCCAATCGATCCAACCCGCTTCCTACACTAATCCGGACATGAGAAATCGAAGGAGAATGAAACGGATTGTATGTACAGTCCTTTACTAACACGAAAAAAATACAATATTTACAAAAATATGGGTAAATGTGCACCCAATGAGCCTATATATATATATATATCAGAAAAAATAAATAAGTCCCACTTATAATTATTATTAATTGATTTTAGGAACAATAAGAATCAAACAACCCAAATAAAATTTGGGTTACTACAGTCAATCAACAACAAAAGATGGGCTCACGTTATACAGTCCCTTTACTTACAAAATTTTTGTATTCAAAATTGCACCTCCGAGCTTGGACTAAGATAGGTAACCTTGTTAGAGTTGTGTGGCTCTAATAAGCCCTCCTTCGTTAAAGCTAAACTATTTTATACACAATCAAATAGGACAGAACATGGCCTGGAACCCTTGTCCTATACTAATGGCCTTTGGTATAATAATAATAACAGTTATAGCTTCAATTACAGGGGTAATTTATCTTTCCAAATTATGGTGCCTGGAAAGATAAGAAAAAAAAAATTTATAATAACATGCTAATCAATAAAAAACAAACAAACAAAAACCAAACCCATTCCCATTCACACACACATTCTTACAGAGGGAGGGAGAGGGTACTTAGAAAAGGGGTGGGAGAATGGCCCTTTTACACACACTCACATTCGCTCCACCACACCCCTCCTTCCTTAAGCCATTCGACCAGCCACTCACTAAACCTTTTCAATCACTCTTCACGGTACCACTTGTGCTCAATCGCACCCTTCTGCACCCATTCACACTCTTCTACTGGTCCCTGGCTATGCGTAGCAATTAGTCGGGGTTGTTCGTCAGTCGTCCTGTCAGTCTCATCGTCACTATTTATCATCTCATCAACCATACTCTTAGCCCTCATTACCAGTTCTCCCATCTCACGACAGAATTCTTTCATACTCTTCCGTTCAGAACCCTCACTCTTCATACCCCCATTCATCAGCTCCTCACTCACAGCTCTCATCCAACTCAAGGTACATTCTTGCGAAACAGACAGGTCACTCACATCCCCTGTATTCTCAACAGGCATACCAGAAACCCCTTCGACTGGTTCCCACCAGAAACCTGAAAAATCAGCCACTTCATCATTCACTACATCAAACTCACCCCTACTATTACCATTCATAAAACCCGAAAAATCAGCCACACTAGGTTCATTCTGCCCAAACACACTATCATTCATACTGTTACCAAAACCAGAAAAATCAGGCACAGGCAGCTCACTCACTCGTCTACTTATACCAGCCAAATCACTCACCTGTTTACGCAAAAACTCAATCTCCCTTTCAAGATCCCCCATACCAGAAACACTCTGCTCAGACTTACTTTCATTCGTACTTGCATTCTTCCTTTCACCCTTCTTTGTACGCTTTCTACTCCTCGAGACTAAGACTAGCTCTTTCCCAGACAGATCCATACTATCACATTCATTCTCATCATCATGCACTTTACCTCTCTCTCTACACAGTCCATACACTGGATGGCTCACCAGGTAGTCAGGAGGTTCCCTCCATCTCCTTAACTGACTCTGATGAGCCCGCACTCTCTCAGTCATGCCGTCATTCAAACTCTCCAAAACATACGTTACCCCATTTTCCCAAACTCTCACAACTCTATAAGGTCCATCAAACTTCTCACTCATCTTTGATACATTCAACCTACCCTTCACTTCTTTCACCTTCAATACTTTTGTACCTAATTCAAATGAACGGAACCTTTCATGCGCTTCACGCCATACACTCTGCTCACTTTCACTCAAACGAAACCTATCTTTCACTCGCCTTTCAAAATTCATCACAAACTGACATGGGGACATTCCAGTTGCACTATGCACAGTTGAATTATACGCCCACAACACTCTCCCCAGACACACATCCCAGTCATTCACTGTCGTACTCATCATTCTCAACATCTCACACAAGGTTCTTATAGTCCGTTCAGCTAATCCATTTGAAGACGGTACATACGGAGTTGTTCTCACATGCTCCACACCATTCTCTCTCAACATTTGCTCAAACACTTCCCCTACAAATTCAGGCCCATTATCACTCAGACATCTTCTAGGCTTCCATACACACATAGGAAAAAACAACTGCTCAACCACACGCGCAACAGTCACACTCCTTTTATCTCTCACAGGCGCTGCATACACAAACTTACTTTTATGATCAACCATAACAACCATACCAACATTCCCAGCACTCGTACGCGGCAAAGAGACACAATCAATCACTACCAATTCAAACGGTTCTTTCGCATCAACTTTCAACATCGGTGGTTTCACTTGCACACCTTGCACCTTTCGCTTCTGACACCTTTCACACGTAGTTGCAACATCATTCACAACAGTTCTCAGAAACGGATGGAACACACGCTCCTTCATACACTCCCACAGCTTAAACTTACCCATATGCCCATAATTATCATGCACAACCTTCACCAGACCAATCATACCAACTAAGGACATCACAGGTACATACATATCATCACCACCCTTCACATGCCTCACAAAATATACAACATCCATACAAACAACAAAATCCTTAGCATACCTTTTAAAATCACTTAAACACTCTGGCCATTCATTCAAATCAACACGCATCATTACACACCTCTTCAACTCACTAACAAAAGGACACATCTCTTGCATCTCTAGAATATCATCATCACTTAAAATCTCATTCTCATCATCCATGACCAACTCAATCATACCACAAAACTTGACAACGTTCTTTGCACACTCATTCAACCTCATCACCTCACATTCACCTTTCATAAGACAATCCTTATCAGCATCCAAAGACAAATCATTCAATCTCATAAAGTCTACACCAAGCAAGAAACAACAAGGCATTTGCTCACCTTTCAGAATCACAAAGTCATGCTTCACATTCACACCATTACCCAAACTCACTTTCAGACTAACCTGTTCCCATGCCACTATCAAGCCATTCCCTAATCCACTTATCTGTAACTTCACAGGTTTATGCTCGCAACATTTAAACTCATCATACTTACTTAGAATCCTCTCATTCACTAAAGACACCTGCGCTCCAGTATCAATCAAACCACAGAACAACCTTTCACCAACTTTCACTCTCGCTTCCATCATATCAGGTCCACCATGTTCGCAATACACTGAAGGAACAAGCACACCAACATCAGCACTTATATCCACACTGTCATTTACTCCCATATCATCACTCACCACACACTCATCTTCATCCAGACAATCATTCTTCTCTCTTATATATGAACACTTTTCAATCACCCAATTGTAGTGCACACCGCTCAAACATTGCAGATGTACCACATTTGGATTCAAACCCTTCATCTTCTCATCCTTGTACACAATCGGCCTCTCACCACCAAAGTGCACATAAACAATCACTCCATACAAACGACTCACTACAATCAACACTTCCTGAAATGGCGGGACCCCTTGCATACACATCGCTCTCAATTCTTTCATGAAGTTCCGCACCTTTGCCATACCAATGCTTTCAGGCTTCCTACACACTTCATTCATTACCTCCTTCCTTAAATCATCTACACTATCGGGCACTCTCACGTCTACTCCATCACTCTTTAAATCTTGCAAACCATTCCATACACTCTCAAACAAGGAATCACCACCACCCTTACTCTCTTTTCCATTCATAATCCCTTTCGGCAAATACTCAGGATCACTCACTCCACACACATTTTCATCATTCGTACCAGGATACCTTGACATCAAATCAGCCACTCCATTCCGTTCACCAGGCACATACTCAATCACATAGTCAAAGTCACTCAAATCTTTCAAAGTCCTTGCAATCCTACTATCAGCCCACTTCATACGCTGCAGATACACAAGAGGTTGATGATCGGTTTTTATCACAAACCTCACACCATACAAAAATGGACGCAACACTTTCAAACAATATCTTATCGCAGCCAGCTCTCGTTCCACAGTCGAATACTTTCGTTCTGCAACATTCATAGCCTTGGATACATACCCAATTATTCGCCTGACATTCTCTCCATTCAAACGCTGCTCTTGCATCAGAAAACCTCCCATACAATACCCACTCGCATCTGTATACAGTTCAAGCATTTTTGCATTTACACTATAATCTGGGTAAGCCAATTCAACATCTTCAGCCGCTGCCTCTTTCAGTCTCTCATACGCCTCATTCATCTTATCATTCCACTTGACAACCGTACTACCTTTCTTGCCCATCCACTCAGTCAGAGGCTTACTCACACCAGAACAATCACGTATAAACTTTCGCTGGAACTCAATCAAACCCCAAAACGACTTCAGTTGCTTCACAGTCACCGGTTTAGGAAACATTCGCACCTTCTCAACATACTTCGGTGATTTTCGCAACCCATTCTCACTCACCATATGCCCAAGGAATTCCACTTCTTTCGCAAACCATTCACACTTCGCCACTTTCACCTTCACACCAACACTCTCCAACGTTCTCAACACATCATTCACCAATCTCATATGCTCCTCAAAAGTCTCCGTCATAATCAAAATATCATCTATAAACGCAATCACATTCTTACTCGCAAACTTACTCAACACAACATTCATTGCCCGCTGGAAGGCTCCGGGAGCATTAGCCAACCCAAAGCTGAGGTTCCGGAACTGGTAATGCCTCTTTGAGGAAGAGAAGGCAGTTACTGGCCGGCTCTCCTCAGCAATGGGCATCTGGTAATACCCCCGTACCAGATCCAGCTTCGTAAACCACTCCATCCCATGCATACTATACACACACTCAGATACCTCACACATCGGAAACCTTTCTTTCACAGTCCTTTCATTCACCTTTCGATAATCCACACACAGACGCAATCTTCCATCCGGCTTACGTACAGGTACAATTGGACTATTCCATGCACTCTCGCTCTCTTCAATCACCCCCAATTGCTCCAATTCCAAACACTGCTCCTCAATCTCATCAGCAACCGGACGTGGGAAATGCCTCGGCCGCTGATAGATTGGGGAGTCCTCCTTCAGGACAATCTTGAATTCCGGGAGCTTTGCAACCCCGAAATCCAGATCACCCTTACTGAGGGCTCCCTTTCGCTCAAATATCATTCGATACACATCCTCCCTTTCATACTCAGTTGAACATCCATCCAATTTCACCATGTCCTTCACCTCATTATACATCCATTCACATGTCTTTTCATTCGCAACATTCACCCTGATATCCGTACTATCATCCATACCTACCTCATTGACAGTGGAGAGGTGGCCCAGTACATCTCCGACTTGGATTCCCCTCACCTGCCCTTTCACACTGGGGTCCGCCTGCACACATACAAAAGGATCATTCATTCTCATCAAGCCATCAAACACACAAGCAACACGCCTTACCTTATAACACGCATCCTTTCCATCCAATATCACAGTGTTCTCACTCACATTCAAACTAACATCCTTACTCCAACTCACTCTAACAGACACCCTTTCACCCTTCACAAGTCTTACATTCTCCATAGCAGTCACCTCAATACCAGTAAACACACTCCTCAAAACACTACCATCTTTCCCTACATATAACTTATACACCCCATTTTTACCAATCTTTCCCTCAATATGATCACTCGCAGGATGCACAACCATACGATTCATTTTCATAAAATCATAGCCCAAAATCACACCATACTCACTACTCACCTTATCAATCACAGAAAATTCACATTCATTCATCATCATACCATGCATTCGAACAGCTGACCTTATCATTCCAATCACAGGCACTCTCCTATTACCAATACCTACCAAACTACCCTTGCACTCAGACAGGAGGGCTTTCTCGCTAACCTTGTCATACACATCTTTATACACCAAGCTCGCCTTGCATCCAGAATCTATTAAAGCCAAACACTCAATTCCATTCAATTCCACCTTCACACTCAGACACTCAGACACTCATACTTCCTATCAGACAGCACTTTCACACTCGACAGACTTACCAACACATTACTCACACTCATGCACCCAGAGGATACTTCAGCAGGTACCCTCTTACCATTCAGTTTCCCGCTTCAGACTTTCCATTCACACCTTGCGCTCTCAGTCTAATCCAACACTTTTCACTTGAATGTCCTTCCATCGCACAATAGCTACATACATTCCTCTGGTCACGACACATCCTCGCATAATGACCAGCCTTTCCACAATTACCACAAGCATACTTCACACTCCCCCCAGCAGTTGCTCCACCATTCAACCTCGGACAATCTTTCTTCAAATGGCCTATTTCTTTACACTCAAAGCACTCTTTCACACTTTCCTGGCAATCCTTTATCATATGCCCTTTCTTACCACAACCAAAACATGCACCAGATGTCCACCTACATTCTGCCAACATATGACCTTTCCTTCCACACCCATGACATTCCACAATCTTTCTCCCACCATTTGATCTCTCGTTTGCTGGGACATACCTCGGTTTCTCTCTCATATATCCGTTCCCACGCTTGAAATTCATCTGTCCCCTTCCATTTGACCACCCTCCATTTACCCATCCATTCTGCCAGCCCAGGAAGTTCGACATCACTCCAGCTGGTGCAGCCTTCAGGGCATCCCTGTAGCTGACATACTGCTGGGGTGGATGAAAGCTCCTGGGCTTCTTATCCCCAACGTTCACACTGTACCATCCATCCTCTTCTAGATCGCTTTCATCATTAAATCGTCCATCTTCCAACAGCTCCAACACATCCTCCCACATCAACCGTTCACCTGTCAGTCTCATTCTCTCCTTTCTCTTTCCACTCAGCCATTCACTCACCTTTCGCGGGATCGTGTCCAAAAACTTCCTCATCAGTGGTTTACATTCATTTACATCATCATCACCATACCTCTTTCTTGCCATACTCTCAAGCCTATGTGCATACATGTTCACACTTTCACTTTTCCCCATTCAAGCCTTCTCAAATTCATTTACCCTTTTATACTTCACACTCTCTTTCATTCGTTTCACCTGTCCAATCATCCGCTTCTTCACCACATCGTACCTTGGTTCCCCCACACTTGTGATCACACAGAAAAAAAATCTAATACCTTTCCATCCAAACATTCCCCCAAAACATTCATCCAGTATCCCTTATTTTCCGGGTACTTGAGCTTACAATATCGCTCAAATTCCCCGAAGGATTCTTCCACACTTTTCCCACCATGTAACCTAAATCTATCTATCTTTGGCACTTCCCTTATCAAAATACCCTTTCCCACATTCACTTCACTCTCACTTGAGCTGCCTTCACTCTCACTCATATCAATCATACCATCACTCTCTCCTTCATCCGAGTACAATGAGTCCACACTCTTGCCTCTTACCTTCCTATCCTTCCCCTTTGCACCACTCTTCCTTCTTCTCTTGCATTCAACTCTCTTCCATTCTCCGTCCTTCCTATCACTCATAATCACCCTATCCTCTCTAGACTCGCACACACTCCCATTGATCCCATTAGTCTTATCCCCTTCAGTCGGAGCAGGGGTCAAGGTCGAGGGTCCTAGGGCCGGTCCTGACCCCTTCATCATGTCATACAAGTCCTTCATCCGTTGGTCGACCTGCTTCTGTCTCTCGTCCATTTCTTTCCTCATCTTGTCTGTCTTCTCATCCATACTCATCACATCACTCTTCAATCCATCAATCACGTTCCTCAACATCATACATTCCTCCTCTTTCTGCCTCAATTCCAGCCTCAGTCTCACAATCTCATCATGGAGGCCCTGTTCCACAGAAGCCATCCTCCCAGGTTAGTAACCGCGATAGACAAAGGTGAAAAACAACCAAACTACCTGCCACGCTAATTGGGTATGGACTGCAATCCAATCCCGTCACGCTCCCGGTTTCGAAGTCTCACATCCCTATTCGGGCGCCAAATGTAGCGGGCCGAAAAATTTAGACTAACCCCAATCGATCCAACCCGCTTCCTACACTAATCCGGACGTGAGAAATCGAAGGAGAATGAAACGGATTGTATGTACAGTCCTTTACTAACACGAAAAAAATACAATATTTACAAAAATATGGGTAAATGTGCACCCAATGAGCCTATATATATATATATCAGAAAAAATAAATAAGTCCCACTTATAATTATTATTAATTGATTTTAGGAACAATAAGAATCAAACAACCCAAATAAAATTTGGGTTACTACAGTCAATCAACAACAAAAGATGGGCTCACGTTATACAGTCCCTTTACTTACAAAATTTTTGTATTCAAAATTGCACCTCCGAGCTTGGACTAAGATAGGTAACCTTGTTAGAGTTGTGTGGCTCTAATAAGCCCTCCTTCGTTAAAGCTAAACTATTTTATACACAATCAAATAGGACAGAACATGGCCTGGAACCCTTGTCCTATACTAATGGCCTTTGGTATAATAATAATAACAGTTATAGCTTCAATTACAGGGGTAATTTATCTTTCCAAATTATGGTGCCTGGAAAGATAAGAAAAAAAAAATTATAATAACATGCTAATCAATAAAAAACAAACAAACAAAAACCAAACCAAACCCATTCCCATTCACACACACATTCTTACAGAGGGAGGGGGGAGGGTACTTAGAAAAGGGGTGGGAGAATGGCCCTTTTACACACACTCACATTCGCTCCACCACACAGTTTTCTGATCACACGCCAATTATACAGTCAATTCTCTAGTTAATTGATGAGAATTTTCATGAAGAAGGTCGTTCAATCGATCTTCATCTAACTTAATGGGGCGACCAGAATGTTCTTAGTCATTAAGATTGAAATGACCGTTTTTGAAACGTGAAAATCACCATTGAGCTGTCCTTTCTGATAAAGCATTTTCTCCCTACACAGCACAAATATCGCGACGAGCTTTGGCTGCATTTGCATTGTTCCTGTCTCGATTAAAAATAAATAACAAGTGTCGAAAATGCGCCTTTCTTTCAATTTGACATTCCATTTTGAGTGTACAGAACAAAAATTAAATTAACACAACTTTTAAATAAACCGCAATGACTTATTACTCAACTTTAAGACATAGCCTAAGCAAAAGCCTAATAGTCTATGCTGTTAAGAGACATAGCCTAACCTTTGCAAATTTTGCTCTCATTATTTATTATTTTCTTAATATGTGCACAAATCACGTCAACAAAACTTAAATCAAGACATTAAAAAAAATGCAAGAACTTATTCCTCAACCTAATACAAGGAGGCATTGATGTCTAACTCAGTGGAAGTTATGGCCAAGAGGAAGACTTAAGGAGCCAAGAAGGGTTTATATGGGTTGGGAGCAGGTAAAAAGTCGAAGTGGTAGCGCAGTGAGAAACAGGGGTAAAAGCGGTATGACTGGTAATGGGAGGAACTTTACAGGTAGAAATCGTATGAATGAAGACAACCAGAATGTAAGCAGAGTGGATGGATGTATGAATCAACAAATGAGGTGTTGAGAGTGTAACAAGGTTGGCCATGTGAGAGCAGAATGTCGCCTGGTAGCGGGGTCCTGTTTTGGATGTGGTCAATCAGGCCACCTAATTAATGAATGCCTGAATGTACCAGTGTGGGAAGATGGGACATTATGCAAGAATGTGTACTAGCCCGAGGAGTGTGTGTGAGAAGTGTGGTGTAGTTGATCATTTAACAAGGTTGTGTCAAACTGTAAGGAGACCAGAAAATGCAAGTAGGAGAAATGAGAGAACTAATCCTGTGACTATTGGGGAAAATGTGAATCAGGAAAACTGAGTAATGAGAGGCTCCTTTCTGTGGAACCCTCTAGTGTGCAGATATTGAATGTAATGAATGTGAGAGAAGGGTTCTCGAGATGTGTAGTGTATTGGGGTGAGAGAGAATGTGGTATTTCAACAAGCATTTGAAGGCATTAATGTTAATGGAACTTATGAAAGTGGATGTAGTTTGGCTGGATTGGGAAAGAAAGAGCTGCCAATTATCGCCTGATTTAAGGAGGTGTTAGTTAGCACTGTTCAAATGAGTGAGGATGAGTTTTGTGTGGTAGATGGCGCAAATAAGAAATGTATGTTGTTAAGGTATAAGTTTCTGAAAGAAAATGGTATGGTGGTAGATTCGGAGCAGGGGATGATAGAATGTAAGAGGAATAGAAGCTTGAGGTGCCAATGGTATGTGAATCATGATAGAAAAGTAAGACTGAATTTGATGAAGGCATTAGACATGTTTGCTATTGAGAATGTACCATTGAAAAAGGATGTAGTGTCTAGCATCAAGGTTGGATGGAATCCAGACATAAGAATATGTGAGTATGATGAGAATGTTTGTTTTGAATGGCAATTTAGAGAGAATGCTGCATTATGTTTTTGTTTGAAATCACTTGAGACCTTTTTTGTATGGAGTGAAATTTGTAGTGCAAATGGATTTTCAACCTTTAGTATACTTGAAAGCCTGGTTGATAGCAGGCTTGCAAGGACAATTGAAGATTTGTGTTATTTTGATTTTGTGGTAGAGTATTTGCCCGGTGAAAGGAATGAAATTGCAGATTTGATGTCAAGATTACCTGGTAGTGCAAATAAAAGTGTGACTGTTGGAATAAATCCTGAATATTTGCTAAAAGTATTAACTGTTGGGAAGAGATGTGAGGGTGGTGGTAATTCTATGTTTGAGAGCATGCTTTATGGCTTGCAAGACTTGGCTAATAATGCATAAGTAGTTAAGGTACCTGAAAGTGTGATTGACTTACAAATAATTGTTCTGGAAGAAGCGTGTAAAAGACCTGATAAGTTAGGTATGGGTGATATGAAGAAGCTGAAGAAAGAATTGAAAGTGATGTGTTTGCCGGGAGTGATGCCGTTCCAGTAGGTCTTAGTGGTAGTAAGGTGTTTGGTGTGAGTGTATATGCGCATTATGGAGGAGAAAAGCCTGCTGTGTATTGTGGTAAGGGGGTGAGCAGAGAGAGTGGCTCTGAGCTGCATTTACAATCTGAGTGAAGTGCATTATAATTGATTAATTGACAAGAAGAATTATGTACAGATGTGAATGAAGTACCCAAGGAGTGTGCACTTGCTTATGATGATGATGGGGTTGCTGCTGAGGTCTTGGTTGAGGATATGAAAGTTGCGATTGTGGTGTGTGAACATGAGATTGAAAAGAGGATGCATATTGTGTTACAAATAAATGGGAAAAGGTATTGTGGAATGATTGATATTCGTGCGCAAACTTCCTTGGTGAATGCTAAAGTGGTGAGGGATGTAGAGAAGCTGAGTTGGAATATACCTAGACGAGATGTTACAATCACAATTTCTGGGTTCGGAGAAGGAAACTTGAAGGCATAGGAAGAGGGGAGTTTGGAAGTAAGTATAGAAAAGTTGGAAAATGTGATGCATGAATTTGTCGTGTTAGGGAAGATTGAGCTACTTTATTGCTTTTTGCTGGGGATTGACTTCTTGCGAAGGAATGTGATTTTGGTGGATGTAGGAAATGAGTGCCTGATGAAAGATGGTATGGTTGTGGTAAATATGCAGAGAGAACTTGTAGGTGTGACTAGATTTGCAGGAGTAGCAAGTGTTAATATGAATGAAGATCTATTAATGGAAGATGATATTGAAAGTATGCAAGAGTCATGTCTGATGGTGTGTGAGCTGAAAGATATTGTATTGAGGAGTCTCTGTTGAAGAATGGAGTGGTATATTGAAAGAGTTTAAAAAGTTTGCGTTATGTAGAGATGTGATTTATTTTGTATGAAGATAGAAGAGGAGGATGTATATGTTCCAGTATTTTCAGTTTCTGGTGCAATTAGGATGGTGAAAATCATGCATGAGGTTTGGACATATGGGAAAGAACAAGCTGTGGGAGTGCATGAAAGAGTGTGTGTTTAGTCCATTTTTGATGAAAATTTGTTTGAATGTTGCGACTACTTGCAAAGCTTGTCAGAAGGGAAAATACCAGAGTGTGTATGTGAGTCTGCCTGTTTTGAAATTGTGCATGAAGGAACTGTTTGAAATGGTTGCAATCAATTGCGTATCTTTGCCTTTGATTGTGCAAGGTCAAGTTGGAATGGTTGTGATGGTTGATCATAAGAGCAAGTTTGTTTATGCTGCACCTTTGAGGAATAAAATGCCTGTGACTGTTGCTAGAGTTGTGAGAAACTGTTGCCAATGTGTGTGTCTAAGCCAGCGCGAATGTTGTGATAATGGACCTGAGTTTGTAGGATGTGCTTTTGAAGAGATGTTGAATGAATGGGGGATTGATCATCTGCGAATGACGCTGTATGTATCTAGCATGAATGGCTTGGCTAAAAGAATGATAAGAACCTTGAGCAAGATGTTACAATTGGTGGTGAAAGATGGGAGAGAATGAGATGAATGTTTAGGGAGAGTACTTTGGTTGTATAATATGACTATACATAAGGCGACGGGAATGTCACTGTGTAAATATGTAATGAATTTTGAGAGAATGATTAGGCCGTGTATGAGACTTAGTGAAAGTGATTTTGAGTTATGGTAAAAGAGAGAATGCAAGGTTTAAAAGTTTTTGTGTTTGGGATAAAGTGCTGAGAGAGATTGAAACAAAAGGCATGCTGAATGTGGATAAATTGAAAGAGAAGTTTGAAGGTCCATTTGTGGTAAGAAAGTTTTGGTCGAATGGGCTAATGTGATCATGTGTGAAAGAGAAGATGGAAGTTTGGATGAATGTAGAGCGCATCAGCATCAGTTAGGGAAGTCAGTTAGGGAAGTGGCATGAACCTCTTGAATATTTGTTGCAACACCTGGTGAATGAGTATCTTTTTGAAAGCATGGAATACCTTGAAGCATTGAATGATATAGCTAGTGCTTTAGAGGCGAAGCAGTTAGTGTTAGTTGAGCATGGAGGGGGAAGGATAGATGGACTGAACAGTTTGGTAAATGTGAGGTGAATGAGTTTTCTGGATTTTTACCAGATCGGGAGAGAGGATTTGATGGAACATATAGTATTTGTAAGTTTTCATTGTCTCAGTCAATGTTAGTGAGTATAAATGAGATGAGTGTGCATTTAGACCAAGATTCAATGAATACTATGAAAGAATGGGAAGGATTGATGGACAAAGTAGAAAAGCTGGTTGAAGATTTGAGTGGGATTGATCAGGGAGTATCAGATGTGTGTGTAGATAAAGTGCATGTAGAAGAGGACACAGACTGACATGACAAAGAGAGGACATCGCGACAAATGACTGAAACATCAATAGGCCCTGTTACTAGGAGAAGAGGCAGTGCAAAGAGTATGATTGGGTGATGATGAAAGTGTTGGAATGGTTGTGAGAGAGTAAGTACAGAATGAAGTTGGGGAGGAGATAATTGGTGGAGATTGGGGGCAGAGTGAGATGGAGGCGAACTTAAGAGGGAAGGATGTGGTAGTTTTTGTTGTTGTTTTTTTCACCTCAACTTACCTGTGACAACGTTTTGTTTCAGGTTCCGGGGAAGGAGGGAGGACAGGCTGCCTGGAAGCAGTATTGGGGCCCCTGTCTTTCGCCGGAGGCCTCCCCTCAACTGATATTAAACTTTTGAGCGAGTGAACTAACGCAATCGGAGCTGGAGGGAAAGCCAGGTGTGTATAAGTAGCTATGTGTGTGTGGATGGTATATATGCTTATAAGGGAGGGGTAATAATGTAACATCATTAAGGAGCGAGCAGGTGGTAATTTCTTTTCCCCTTTTTCCAGCTCCTAAGGTACCTCATTTTGGAGTGAGGAAGGAGCTGAGGAGTGTGGGACTGAGAGACGTGTGTGGCGCGATTTTGGGGTCACAGCCGTCGTCTCCTCTGGTCCATCATTCGTAGGAATGAGGATGAGACAAATCAGGCCTGAGTCAGAATGAGGATGAGATGGATCAAGCCAGACACCAGCACCCTTTCCCCCCACTCTACACTCAAGAAGAGTGAGAGGAATCACTAAACACACAAGAACTTTAAAGAGACAGCCCCCGGGCAAATTAGTGATCACAAAGTCAAGGTGGCTTGTAGTTATGGTTGGGCCAAAACTACATTTGAGTGGGAGAGCTCGCTCGCAAGGTTGTGTGTAGGCCATTATATATATTTACCAAATTTGTTGCATGCACCTAATATTATTGCTTTAGTTGGAGTTATTTGTTTTTCCTTGTTCTGTATGTATTATTTTTTTTGTGATTGCACTGGGTGTTGGGAAAATATATATATATATATTTTTTTCTAAATAAAATAAAATTGAGTATTTACGTTTCCTTGAGCCTCTTTCCAATCTAACGGGTGTCTCATGATCGAGTGAGCAGACCCTTGTGGTGGGTGGTTTCCAGCACCGTCTGCTACAAAATGACAATGAGTTAATGAGAAAGTTCTTGAGTACCATCCTAAGTGATATGTGTGAATATGTGAATGCAAGCATGAAGGAAAAAATGCAATGGGTGGGAGAAAGATTGTTGTGGGAAGATGTTTTTGAAATTTTAGAAGATTGTGAGTTTGAAGGGTATGGGGGAGCGTCTGTGCATGTATGGGGGAGGAAACATAAAAGTAGTGTTCCAGAATTCCAATCATACAAGGAGGCATTAACGTCAAACCCAGTGGAGGTTATGGCCCAAGTTCCTGGAAGAATACTATGGCCAAGAGGAAGAGATAAAAGATTTGCAAGAGTCAAGAGGAAGTTACTGTCCTCTACTTTACAGGTTTTGAAGAGTTTATGAATACTACCCTCATAATGATAGATCACCTCTCAATATTGCCAGTTAATTTTACACTTTGATGGCCAGTAGACAGATGGACACTTTTTCTATCCTATCTTGAAAATTGGGTGGCACCAAAAGCATATGACATAAGAGGATTTTGATCTAGAAAATTTTGAAGCATTTTCAAAGAAATATTTAAGAAAAGAGAATTTGTTAACAGTATTGTGAAATTGATGCTTACAGGACACTTCTTTGCTGTGGTATCATAGGGGTTTGTAGAAATGAAGTACCTATAGAATTTGATCAGCAAGTAAGAGAGTTGGTTACAAAGAACTCGTATCTTGCAAAAATTTGAGTTTTGAATTATAATGTACATTTCTGTGAACTGCTGAGGGTTTAATTCATATCTATTTGTCTATCTGTTTAACTATATATATACCTTTTAATGATAGCGGTTTTACTACAGATCTGCACTCAATAAACATGCCTCTATTTCTTAGTGGAAGCCTACTGATTAATGTCAGTTATGGCAGCTACCGGGAAGTCATCCCAAATTGTGACTCCATCCAGTGACTAACCACATCCAATGAGGCTTAACTTCGCTAAAATCAGAAGCGAGGTTTCTACTCAGCTAAGCCAATGCTCGATATATTTATATGTATGTATTCTAAGTATGAAAGTGAGAGGCGGATTTCTTATTTTATATAACTATGCCATATTATTAAGGGTCATCCAGATTTTTAAAATGTTTAACAGGATTGATAAATTAGAAATGCAGTTTTTCAAATGAGACCAGGTACGAATCCAGGAGGGACTAGGGGACTGAAGCCTCTCCAAATTTCAGACTCATTTTTATTTCTTTTTTAAGCCATACTTGTATTTTTCCATTCAAAGAGAGTTATGCAATAATATAGAATATATAATATAAAAGTTTTTTAAAGCCTTACAATCAAATGTACTTTATATGAATATGATACATGTCTAAAATACAGGTAAGTTTAAAAAATAATGATTAAATTCAATATTATACCTTAACTGACTTCCCAAAACTACATTTCCCAATTTTCGGATGTGTGGAAAAAAAATGTTTGGATTTGAGTGAGTTAGCGCTTACTCGCCTCTGAGTCACTGTTATTTATTATCAAATCAATGTTGTGTAAGATACCATTATTAATGTTCAATGACCTTTTTTCAGACTATTCAGAGGGAGGAATTTAGGTTAGACCCCCGCCCCTATTTTTGTCATGGATCCACCCCTGCTGGAGACTTATGATAAGGCAAGGTGTCACTGTTTCAAAAGTAAATTTAGATGCAGGCTGGACTTGAGGAAATAATACTACAGTCATGGATTCTTGGAATCCATGACCTTATTGCCTGTGGATGTTGAAAATAGCTCTAATTTGTCATAATTCAAAACAAGCTTGGCAATATATAGGGAGGAGCATATATGTAAAGCCTGATTTTGCAGGCTTATATGTATATATATATTTTTTTTTTATTTGCATGCTTTGAGTCTTCTTATCTCAATATAAGCCTACAGGTTGATGGCTGATAACGCAATCCAATGGCTGCAGATTCTACCATGATGGTGGCTTGATGGAGTTTTGTATGGTCTGACTGGTATGATTTTAATAGGCACTAGTGGCTTTATTAATCCTTTATTTTTAGGTTATCTAAGTTGTAGCTGTGCATATTATTTCACCCTAAACAGTATCATTGGGGAAAATTTTGAGTCATTCACTGGGAAATTGATTGTACTTTAATTGTCTTAAGATTTTACTTATAATTAATGAATCTTTGTTCTTTTGACCAGATTTGTTAATCAAATTCAGATATATTTTCTGTATTTTCCCAAATTATCTAACCTGACTGAAGGTGTCTTACAGACATCTATTTCATAATGGGAACATATAAATTATTTAAAAAACTTTAATTTATTTTTAATTAAGTTGTTTTTATTCAGTAGAATAAAAATGTGGCAAATAGTATATAAAGTTAAACATATTATTAGTAAGTATCCAGTTTTACGAGGAATGGCAACATATTCAATGTTGTGGCCAAGTTCTAATTTTGTTCAGCAGTATATGGATAAATCCAGGAAGGCAATTGACCCAATGGAGATGTTTCGGTATTTTATTTTAGGAACATTTGCTACCGCTCCAACTGTTTATGCTTGGATTAAAATAGCTGGATTTTTTGTCAAAGGTACAAAGTTAAAGCATTCTCTTGTTAAGGTAAGTAATACCTTTTTTAATACGTTTAAAATCTTTTTATTTAGGTATCATTCAACACAATTTCAATGACATTTTTGTCTTGTCTCTCTATTAAAGGCTGCCCTTGATGTTATCATCTTTGCTCCAGTTGGCCAAACTCAATTTTACCTGGGAATTACTCTTCTTGAGGGAAAATGTTGGGAAGAATGTGTAGCAGAATGGAAGAAAAAACTCATTCCAACATGGAAGGTAATTAAATGCATTTCCTTTAAATTATTTAACAAAAAGGTTAAAAGCCAAAGCTTGGAAATAAACTGCACTTGTCTTAATTGTATTAATAATATGGTCTGCAATAAATATGTCAATAATAAAGTACTTCCACTAATAGCAAATGTGTCACCAACAA
Organism: Ceratothoa steindachneri; assembly: GCA_963969495.1. NCBI lineage: Eukaryota > Metazoa > Arthropoda > Malacostraca > Isopoda > Cymothoidae > Ceratothoa > Ceratothoa steindachneri. The sequence continues at coordinate 106,616,762 of OZ018321.1, read as the reverse complement.
AGTATTAAGTATGCTTATGTTTTTATATATTATGGTCAAAGTATTGCACAATATTGTGCAATATACAGGTCAGGTCAGAAGCAAATTTGAACTTGTTAACAAGTTGATGACTATTACAGAATCTATTCTCTCCCTTGGGGCACCTGTTACCCCTACCTCAAATACTATTTGATTCTCTACAAATTTTATTAATCAAATTTCCAAAAGGAGTCAATATGAAAATTTTTTACTACATACAGACCCCATTTTGGGGCACCTAGTGGGTGCATTATGCCCCATTTCCCCATATGTTAGCATAAAACTTAATCTAGGTTGAAACCTATTCCCTCATCAAAGTTTGATCAAGATTGGTCCAGTAGATTTGATTTTCATAAAGGACATACATACATACTTCTGAGCGTTTTTATAGTATAAGATTAACTTGTCATAATTTTTTTAATGGGCTAAGGCTTAGCTGAGTGGAAACACTGCTTCTGATTACAGCAAATTTAAGACACACTATGGTTAATCACTGAATGGAGTTGTAATTCTGATTGACATCACAGTGGATGCCTTACTGTCAGTGTTCTAATACTTGGCACAAAAAACATTGTGGCAGCAGGGTCACGATCCCTTCCACTCCAACAGAGCAGCTTAGGTGTTTGAGGGAAGGATAATGTGGAGTTAATCTAATTATAACTTTATTTACACAACACAAAAAAAAGGAAAAACAAACAATTGCAATATAGTATACAATCAGAACTAGGTATATGTATATAGGGCCTTACACTTGAGAAATATTGGCCAGTACAAAAAATCCAATTATACAGAAAGAAATATATATACACAAACAAGCCCCAGAGCTGGATAGGAGAAGGCAACTTCAGTCACAGATTCACTGCCACACTCAAACATCATTATGCCAACATACACACACACACACACACACACACACACATTCACACTGACTTTTACCTGGATGACTGTCCAACTCATTCTTCTCTCTCTAACTATCAATTCAGGCCATTTCCTCACTTAATTGATATCACTTCACCTTTGATTTACACAATGCCCAAAGTCACGATTCTAATTTATTATTAAATCATCTGCCTGAGGAAGATTTAAAGATAAATGGGAGGCACAATAGAAATCTATCGAGTCCCCCACCTGGATTACTCTCGCTCTGTCTTCTTCATCCCATGCATTCTGAAAGAGAAGAAAGGTATTAGACATTTGGGGAGGGGAGGCGGACTACAACTAAATACTACAACATGACACCAACTATTATGGCATTCTTTGATATACCGCCCCTCCCCTGAATGTACCCAAGCAAAACGCTATATTACTTGGTACACAAGATAGAAATGTGTTAACAGGATGAGCTTCAGTTTGATTGTGGTGTTTGTAGTTAGAGGTTGTGCATTTTGAGAGGTATATTGTGAAATGTTTTTTTGCCAAACCCGATATACTGTTTTGTATTGTTTTGGCTATGGTTTGGGGTAGGATTTGAAATCTAATCAAGTTTTGCAAGCAAGTCCAACAAGAAAATAGCTGCCCTAACCAGAGTGAACCTGTGTAGCATTCAGAAATGAACGCTGAAAGTACTCAAGGCATATGCCACCGAACTACTGATTCACAAGAGGTCATGTGAGTCCTCAAAGAGGACTTTTACCATTGTCCAGAGGCTGGCTCTAGTATTACAGCCAAGGAAATCAATGGGAAGAACACAGGGTAGTGGAGAATAGCCTGGGTTTGAACTCCATTGAGAACCTCTGGTGTATCATAAAGAGTCTTCAATTCCAGTGTGAGTGGAAACAAACATCAGTGTATGTATAGATCCGCTTACTGTTTGGTGGATGCAGTGTGCTTAGCCCCTACAGGGTTAGGTAGATTTTAAACATGTCATCACACACACAGCCAATCACAACACATATCTTTCCTCTCCCATCTTCACAGCACCACAACACACACAATCTAGAGTGGCCACAAACGTCAGCACACATAGAGATCTGGCTACCAATTGGTGGATGCGCTGTACTCATCCTGTACTGGGGTGGGTAGATCTTACACTTATCACACACATAGCCAATTACAACACTGCTTTCTTTCCTCTCTCATATCGCAAAATAACACACACACACACTCTCTGTTCCAAGGAATCCTGTCGATTGGTATCTATATCCACCTGAACGCTGGATATAGATTCCACCTGAATGCTGTTTGGGTCAAAACACAATGTTTTCCTGGCACCTCTTCCCAAAGAGGACCAGACCCTCATGCCCTCGGGCTCACCAGTGATTGTTATACTGACCTTTATGTCTATTTTATTATCCGGTCGGGGATCCTCCTGAATAAATGAAGGTTAGCAAACCGAAAAGAAATGAAAACACGCTCTTCTTCTCTGTTCCAAGGAATTTGTATATACTTACCCCTGACATCGAATGTGTTCCCATCTCCCTGGTTGGTGTCAAAAGCACACAAATGAGAACTGGCCCTTGGGAGTGCAACATAGTAGCAAGGTGCTTAGGAATTAGTTTACATGACATAGATGGATGATTTTGTGGTAGCAGGATACTAAATATTTTGGTTTTGTTTGTTTCTTGTTAGATGGCCTTGATCTTTCATGTAGTGGCAGGTGTGTCTTAGCTTTGGTGTGGTTTTGAGAAACCACTGTTCAGAGATCAAGGTGTTAATGTGGGTACAGCTTTCATTTGGGAGTGTATGTAGCTAAGTTGGGTTCTGTGGATGTATCTTGTGGCAAGGCATAGCACTGTGTTTCTGCATTTTGTAGTTTATGTGTGTGTTTGGGGCTGAGTCCATACTGACATAGGCAAGTGTGGGCTTGATGCACTTCTTATAAGTGTGGGTGAAGGACTCTGGAGTTTCTGTAAAAGGTACTTGTTATGTTCTCAGACCCTTAATCCTGTGTTCATGGTGATACCAAAGACTTGTTTTTTTAAGCGAAAGAGAGTGTTTGATTTGACATAAAATTTTCCTTTATGGGCTCACCCTTTTTCCATTTTCCCTTCAATTCACTGCAGATATTTTTGAGATGACTTTTTTGGTATATCTTTGAAAGTTTCTAAATTGCTCTCTGTTCTTGTCTCTGTCACTCTTGGCCTCATTTTCATAATTTTGCCATCACTGTTCAGCAAATAATATCTCATTTTTATATTGGTGTCATTTAGAAACTTTCATAATCATTTGTTATATTCTAGTTATGGTCAACTTATTATTAATAATGTTTGTGATTGTCATCTACCCAAATGTTTTTATTATCATTGTTTTAATTTTATTTTCAGGTTGCTGTCTTTTTCTGGCCAGTTGTACAAACTGTAAATTTTACCTATGTCCCTGAAAGAAATCGTGTTATGGTGGTTTCATTGGCTTCCTTTGTTTGGGCCATATTTCTTTCTTACATGCATCATTCTCCAAAAGGTTCTCTACTATGGTTTCAGCAGAGTAAGTTGGAATCACCACAGAAACAGGATTAGATTTGCTGGATTTTGGTCATATAGAGAATTTCAAGTAAGGACAATATTAATTTATTATCAGAGGGTCTATGTACATTTGTATTTTATTTCATTTAGAAATTTTTCTAAAAAGTTTGGAGGAAGTTGATATATGTAACTTTTCTATAATATTTAGATCATAAATATGTCAGTATTTTATTAATTTTCTTTTGCAAATTCAATAAGATCTGATTGGAGCCACAACTACCATTTAATTGTGATGAAACTTGGGTCATTATAAAGTAGGAAATTTTAAATTTTCATCTCACAAATTACTCCCCAAAGCAAACTCATTTTTGGTAAAATTATAAAGGTTTCTTTTATATACTCTAAATGATTACAAAAATTTTAAGGATTGGAAAACAAAAGGGATATTCATTGGACACTTTTATTTTATTCAAAGTTTAGGAGAAAAGAAATACATTACATAAATGTAAATGGGAGAATATAGTTTTACGGCTATTGCCAAGATTTGAACAAGTAATGAGGACATGGGATGTATATAAATTTCAGGCTTATCTATATTTTTTCCTTAGTGTTAGGCTGTGATACAATTGAATGGAATCAAAAATCACTGAATAGGAATTTTATTCATGGGTGTTGAAGTTTGAAGAATATTTCCTCAACATTTTGTAAACAAAGATCATAAATATTGGAAAGAACCTAATTATTTGTGCAAATATCCTTGATGAAATTGAAGCTGATTGGTATATAAGTTCTGAGAATAGAATCACAGATACATAAAGTGCTTGGTAGAAAAAAAATGTCTTAAGTAATTAATAGTTAAAATAAGATGGGGAAGCTTCCAGGAATGTCGGCTCATTAAATTCTCAACTAAAACTATTAAGTGAAGTCAATTTTAAAGTTAAACCAACCCCAGCTCATTCAAAATTATGAGCTTCAAACCACTTTTAGAAATTTGAAAACCAAAATGCTTGCAAACTTGGTACCATCGCTTAATCAATCCCGATAGATTTGGCTTTGTGGTCAGTCATGTACCTTAATCTTTATTTCTTTGACCTTTACTATTTTTTTTTATATTTCCTTTGTTTTTATCCTTAATGTGTTTTCTCTTTAAGCGCTTTTAATTAGTCATAATGTTTAGGTTTTTCTGATTATTGTAGTTGTATGATAAATGAAGATGGCTTCAATTGACAGGGTTTGTTTTATTAATTATAAAAGCAAATTAATTTGTGAGAAAGGGTAGTTTTGTAATGGTAAATTATACAATTTTAGTGTGAGGCAGAAAATAGCCATCATGTTTTTGTAATGAGCAAACATAGATTTGTTTTTTTAGGTAAAGGAGAAACTCCTGCACAACTCAAATATGATTATAACCTGAGTCTAGCATCATTAGGTATGAGGTAACTGCAAGGCACATAAACATAAAATTTGTTGACAAAGTTTTTATTTCTGTATAATCACTGACTGAAGTGTGATAGTAGAAAATGTTTGCACTATTTTGTCCAATCTGTGTGTATATATATACATTATACATCCTTGTTTAATGAGTGAACTTGGAGAATTTTATGGTAGAATATTGAGTGTGTATAGAATAGTTGTTTGGAGAGAAGTGCCAATGTATGGGATCTGGGAAAGGCTGAGTGGATCAGTTGTTTGCTTTTTGAAAGTTGTCTGAATGATACTTCAAAACAAGAGTGTGGAGTTATAGTTGTTTTATGGATCCAAAATGAGTCATTGTGTTTGTGATGACAAGAAGACTGTGACAACTATGAGAGAATGTATAGAAAAAAGGATTGTCACTTCAAGTGGTAGAAGTTGTACATAAGAGTGCTTAGAATCCTCTAGCTTGGTGGATGAGGGCTTGGAGTGGCAGGAGATCTTGGTCTTGGTCATCACAGTGAAACCTTTGAGTGGTGATCATAAGTGAACCCCTAGGTTCATGGGTAGCATGTGGGTGAAGCTGAGAGGTTTTCCAATTCTCTCTCTCTCCTACCCACCCCACTAATCAGACTATCATTTTGCATGGTAGTGATAGTGGTGTTGATGAGAAAGCTTGAGAGCTTGTTTAATCTTCTATATTATGAATATTAGTCATTGCAAAGTTACTTCTCAGCGACTTTAGATGCTTCATTGTTATTACTTAATAATGTTACTTCTATTATTATTCAAAACCTTTTCAATTTGTTACCATGCCTTGCAAATATTTATTTGTTTTGGAAGCATTGAATTGTTTGTTTTCCTTTTTTTAGTCAGAGTTTATTACTAAATTGTGTTTCTATTCTTTTAAGAGTAGTTTATTGTATAAGTCATCTTCCAAACCATGAGTCTTGCAACCACTCTTCATTCAAATCTATATTGAAGGTAGATTTTTTACCCTTCATTAATGTTTTCTTGCAATTTCCATGATTTCCATGGAACCATGAAAAAGATTCTTCAAATTGTTTTAATTTTATCTCAAACGTTATCCATTCAGAATTTGATTATACCCCCAAGATGCAATATATTTTCAATAATCCAGAAATTGTTCATAATGGGAAAGGGGTTGCTATTTCTTTTTTAAGTTACAAAATTTATTCCCACCATTATATTTCATTGCATCCAAGGAATCTCAATTTCTTGTTTTACTTATCCACTTGGAAACTATGCAGGAATTTACAAAACAGTATTTTACCATTAGACCACTAGTATAAGACACTCAAAAATAAACCTTTACATTTTAATTTTTTTGTGAAGTAATAAATCTTATTTAAATATTCTTTTATTTTCCTTTTGGGAGGGAATCATTGATGATCTGTATCATAGGTAGAATTTAGGGTCTTAATTAATTAGGACCCTAATCTTGTTAGGATTTGAATTTATATGATTTGCTAATCCATACTGCATCTTTTTTTTAAGTCTGCCTTGGTTATCTATATTACAGTGTGTATCAAAATTATGTTGACAGTTAAATCCTAACATATATTTCTAGAGAATTTTGCATCAGGGGATTAAATTCTTTCAATCATTTAATTTGGGACGGTATATCAAGGGACAAGTTGAGATAGATAGATCATTTTCCACATATGACAAATGTTTATTATTGTTGATTAAATATTGGTGAGTTAAAATAATTTTGACATACCCAATATTGTTTTTCAACTTTCTTTCCTTTCATTTACTATTTTTTTCATCATGTAGTGCCTGTATATTAGTGATGGTACTAATATCATATCAGTTGTTTCAAACCTGCATTAAACTATAGGTCCGCATTTAAATATGTGTCTGATGTTAGGTGCAAATTGGTGGTGTAAATAAACAAAAAAAAATCCCTATATAAATGGGAGCATAATTCAGGTTGACTTTGCCATATTTTTTCATGTGATGTAGAGACTAGTGGTAAAGAACCACCTGTGTTAAATTATAGTACTCTTTGTTTATGCTTATTTCTGGAGAGTTTGACCTATGCCCTGCCTGCACCTTATTTTTATGGGTCACTTCAGCAATATGCTCTAATTGATGTTAACATTGTCTTCTTAGTTTAGAATGTACATAAAAACTGTAGGTCTTAACTGAGATATGCATTGGATCAAAGAATTACTTAGTAATAAAATTGATCATACTTTGGATTTTTCCATCAACTTCTGCAGCTGACATCTGGAGGATTGTGTGGCTTCACATCCGCAATACCCACCAGGAAGGCATAAGGGGTGGCAGTAACAATCGCAATTACACTGTATCTAGAGAGTCAGATGCCCTTTTTTGGAGTCTCCATTTGCACCTTTAGCATCTCTAACTCTTGAAAATTTTTACTTCTATTTAGTTTGATGACATAACCACCTTCCTCATGCTCTATCATAAAAGAGGCTTTGAAACCTCTATAAACAATGAGCCTAAACACTCGAGTTTCTGTGGCATCAGTGCCTATAGTTGAGCATAAGCTCGACATTTTTTAGCCTGCCAGCATCAATAAAGTTCCATTAAATCCACTTATGGATTTAAATTGTCCAATTGACCCATTTTCTATCGGCGTAATGAAATTTTAAATTTAATCAGACAGGGCTGAAGATCTCAATGCGTCTGATATAGCAGCTTTCTTGCCAAAGTGGTAAATGCTTTGCAGAGTGCAAAAAGAAGAGCTTTCCAGGTTCTTAATTTAATACGTGTGCAGGTGGCACCACACTCTGCGCTCAACTAAAGGTGTAGTATTTTCTGAAACTCTTTATTAGTTCCAAATGGAACTCCCTGAAGAGTGGCCCACTAGGTAGTCAATTAAAAATGGGTTATATGGAGGTAGGGGGCAGGTCATAAACCCAACCTGATGCTCTTTATCACATGCCCATGACATGCTCAATATGAAGGCATTTGTGTCATTACTCCAGAGGCTTTTAACTGCCAGTACTTCTGCCACGCTGAAAACTTGGAGGCTGAACTAATGAGGGGATATTTCCAACTTTGTATCACCTGTTTGCAGATAGTGCATGATACCACATCAACTGCAAAGTACATGATATGTCCTAAGTCACAACATAATTGTTTTGAAACATTGTCACTCCTATCTGATAGAAAGGAGCTTTTGTTAGCTAGTGGATAAGACCTTAGATTTCTAATGTCTAAGGACATTGTGAGTCATGTTGTTTTCACATCTAAGCACCTTCTAGGTCTCTTTCCCGATAGGGGGTGGGTCGTGTAGACCTGATACTTGGAGGAGCGGCGTGGCCTTCCGGCTCCGGCAGCTTCAAGCTAGATTAGTGCTCCATCTGGCCCCAGCTTAGCCTCTTCTCCTTCCTTTAAAACACTTGTATTTCGTCGCTTTTCATACCTCTCCCACAACTTTCTCTGGTCAGCCTCTAATTTTACAGGGTAGATGCTGACCTTCTCAAGCCAACCGTCCCAAATCGGGGCGGGGGGGGGGGACAACGTTCCCTAACCCCTGAGTTCCGGTTTGGGATGTTTTTTTTTAACAACCTGCTTCATCCCCACCCATACCTTCTTCACATCCCTTTTCCTCTCCTCTTAACAATCTATCTTTTTACGCCGTGGTTAAGGTGGAGCTGCCATGCCGATGGAATGCCAGGCCAGCAGATGGGAGGGGTGGTCCCAAATGGCGGCGCCTGGTTCTGCCAGGCCTGTAAGCACCTCTTGCAGTGCGGGCAACTGTGAGAGGTGGTGAGCTATTGCGTCCCGCAGAAAATTTAGGGTCACCATGCCCAATGATGTTAAAAAACAAAATCTCCCCCTAATTCCTCCTTGCTCATCGACGGAGCCGCCCTCGAGCACTCCACCGAAAAAATGGAGGTCCTTTTCCCTGTGCTTGTGCAGGGGACCCTCCATATTTCTTTAACCGGAGAGGAGGCTTACTCCTCTCTTACGCCTACGGGTGAAGAGGACTCCCCCTCACCCCCTTCTCTGAAGGTGCTTTCGGGCACCTCCCTATTTCCAGTGGCAGTCCCTACGTTTCTTTCTAAGGGTACTGCCAAGAAAGCCAGACGGCAGCCCATTGCCGACCGCCCCTCGTGTAAGCGGCTCGGTAGGGCAAACCCCCTTAGAGGGGAGAGGGAAGCCAGGCCCCTTCAGGTGCTTCCCTCAAAAGACCTGCTGGCAAGAATATTAAACCTTGACGGGGTCAAGGCCTGTTCCTCCCCACAAAAGACTGGTGACGCTGCCAAGGGGACCTGCGATGTCCTGGGGGGAGGGGGGGGTGGCCAACTGGAGGCCCCTCCTGTGATAGACATGGTCCTTGAGGAAACCCAGCATCAGACGGTAGGGCCTTCCATGGGGGGGGGAATCCGGGTTCGATGCTTGGCACCGAGCCCGGATTCCCCCCCATGGAAGGCCCTATGCAAGGTCCTCCTCAAACGGCTGAGGGCTCCGAGGCAGTACAAGGAGAGGAGGGATCTCCTCCAACCGGTGCCCCTGCGACCACTAGGACCTTCTCCATTTCGGAGAAGGACCTGGCTGAGGCCGGTCCATCTAGCATAGGGGCTCCTATCGGCGGAGTTTAGAAGCGGGTTCATTCCCCGCCCTCTCGAAAAAAGAAAAAGACTAAGAAGACTCGGGGCTCCTCTCCATCCGCGGGGGCTACGAGAACGGATGGGTCTGCTGCCACTTCGGCAAGCGACCAAGCCAAGATTGGCACATCCGGCCCCTCTGCCCCCCCGGCTGCGGAGCCCCTGACTAAGAACAAAAGTGCACAGGGCGGAGCCTCGATGACATCGAGGCCCCTCATTCAGAGGTTACCTGGCGTTTTCAAGCCCGCTGGCTTCAAACGCTTCCTCGTTATTCACTCTACTGATGGCAGCATGTTGGCCAAGGGCAACATGATCCATCAGAGGAGAGGATTAGCTAGTGCAATTGGTAGAGAGCCGAAGGTGACCAGTTTCTCGGACGGGAGCCTTCTGGCGAATCCCGCCGAGGCGGCCAAGATAAGTGCTCTGTTCGGACACTTCATGGCCCCTCGGTGAGTGTGACGCCGCACTCTACCATGAACTTTGTGAAAGGAGTAGTTTATGCGAGGGAACTCGTTGACTACTCCATTGAAGACATCACCCTAGAGCTGGCCGACCATGGGGTGGTCAAGGTCGAATGAGTGATGAGAAAACAGGAAGGGGCCTCGAGACCCAACCCTACACTCTTCGTCACATTCGACTGTGACAAGCTCCCTGAGTCGGTGCGTGCCGGTTGGTACCGCTCCCGCGTTAAGGCATTCGTGCCACTGCCGCAGCGGGGCTATTACTGTCACCGCTTCGGCCATACGAATCGTTCTTGTAGACGTGCAAATTCAGGGTCACCCCAAGTTTGTGTAAATTGCTCCAAGGCCGCACACGATAAGTCCAAATCGTGTGTGGCCAAGTGTGTCAATTGCGGAGAGCCGCACCCAGCTTCTTCGAAGCAATGTGGTGCATATCTCCTTGAGAAAGAAATCCTGGCCGTTCAGGCCCAGGATCGACTCTCATTCCGCGTGGCAAGGACTTGGTCCTGGCGCTCCCGGCTCTGCCTGGGACGTCATATGCCTCAATAGTTAGAAAGGCACTCTCTGCTCCTTGAACATCCAGGCCAACGAGCACGGTTGTTTCCGCACCCATTCAGAGCCCTTCTGCGGGCTCTACTCAACCCGGGCGCTCCCTTGGTAAAGCTGGCGGCAAAAAGGGTTCACGCCCAGCCCCGGCTAAAACCAGGGCTCCCCCCTCTTCCCCCAGCGTGACCGTTTCGCATAAGGCGAAACGGCCACGCGCCTCGACCGAGTCGTTAGATTCACAGGAGGCAACACCCCTGAAGGGTGTTGCTAGGCCATCTTCCGGGGTTCCTAAAGCTGTCCCCCGAAAAAAGGCCAGCAACAATTGAGCTTTGGCTCCGGCCGAGTAGCTCGGAGACGGTGGTTCCTCGAAAAGAGGGCCCCCCGCCTCCGAAGCCGCAACGCCCGCCTAAGGTTTCGAGGCGGAGGGAGGAAAAGACTCGCATGGCGAGTCCAACCTCCCCCAATAACTCCTCGAAGGCGACAGTGCCTTCAGCGCTTTGTCCGGCCAACATCGCCCGGGGTTCTCCTCCCCGGAAGCGTACGGCCATTTCCGTGAGGGTCTTCAGTTCGAGGAGGGCCCCCGCGTCTCCTCCGAGCTAGGCCTGGAGGGCATATTCCTTCAATGGAATTGCCGTGGACTCCGGGCCAACTGGGAGGAGCTGCGGAGGCTCGTCTCGTCCTGTTCCTCGTTAGCTATCTTTTTGCCGGAGACCATGCTAGGCGCGTGCCCCCTGCCCGCCCTCCCGGGGTATAAGGGTCTCGCAACCCCACCACCGCGGGATGGCTGAGCTGGGAGGTGCGCGGTTAAGACCCGGCTTAAGGTCTCCGTTTTTCCTTTCTCTTTAGATACCTCCTTTCAGGCATTGGCTGTGCAGCTGCAACTGGATAGGAGGTATACTATCATTTCTACGTACATTCCACCGTCAGCTGACTTCGACGCCAGGAACTTCCTCTGCTCCGTGGCACGGTTGCCGAGGCCCTATCTCTTGCTTGGAGATCTGAACGGCAGGCATCCTCTCTGATCTGATCGAAGAGCTTGAGATGGGTGTCCTAAACGTGGATGGGTTTATGCATCACTGTCCGAGAACCGCTTCATTTTCTTGCCTTGATCTATCTTTGTGCTCTTCGGATGCACAGCCTGATTTTGATTGGGGGGTTGTCGATGACCTCCATGGTAGTGATCACTTTGCCATTCAAATATTATTTTCAGGGCAACTGCCGCCTGAGAGCCCACCTCGGTGGTCCTTGGCGCGGGCGCGGTGGCCGGCATTTCAGGAAATGACTGAATTCTCTATCTCAGTCGAGGAGTTTAGGTCCGTAGAGAAGGCCGATGAGTTCTTCTCCGGCAACCTCATCGCCTGACTACTATTCCTAGAACGTCTGGCCATTTTTCACGCCGACCACTCCCATGGTGGTCGGCCGAGTGTGAGATGGCCCTGAAACAGAAGCGTTATGCCTACATGCGTTATAAGCGCTCCCGAACGATTTCACTGTCACTGAATTTCGTCGAGCTAGGGCTAGGTCCCGGTATATTTTGAAGCACGCCCGCCGCTCTTCTTGGCGGGCATACGTGTCTTCACTTAATGGGAAGACCACTTTAGCAGAGGTGTGCAAGCGAGTCAAAAGGATTCGGGGCAAGTTCTCGCAGGACCCCCCCTCCCATTCTCCAAGAGAATGGGACCGCATTCTCTGACCCCGCGTCCGTGGCGGAATCCTTCGCGACCGCTTTTTCCGCATTGTCTAGTCGGGATGCTGCCCCGCCAGCATTCAATGCACGTCGTCATTTCGCGGAAGGCCGCCGGCTGGACTTTACCTCCAGAGGCGGAGAACCCTTCAACGACAGGTTTACTAGTAGCGAGTTGCGTTTCACTCTCACTTCGTGCGCGGACACCGCCCATGGTCCGGACGATGTCCCGTACGCCATGCTTCGACACCTGGGTGAGCGAGGCATGGCCTTTCTGTTAGATTTGTTCAACAGGATCTGGGTGGAGGGTCTTCACCCAGATTCCTGACGAATCACTACTGTGCTTGCCTTTCGCAAACCGGGGAGAGATCACTCTACTCCGACCGGTTTCCGCCCATATCTCTAACCTCTTGCGTGTGCAAGTTGAGGGAGAAATTGGTAAATGTTAGACTAGCCTTTTTTCCTGGATTGCGGAGGCCATGTGTCTTCTGCACAGTGCGGCTTCCGCAAGTTCCACTCCACGTCGGATGCTCTGCTCCGACTGGAAAATGCCGTCTGCGAGGCTTTCCTTCGTAGACAGCACTACGCCACGGTGTTTTTCGATCTGGAGAAGGCCTATGATACCGCATGGCCATACGGTATCATGGAGACTCTCCACACGATGGGGGCGAGGGGACGCCTCCCAATGTTTATATCTGAATTTTTGCGAGATCGTCGATTCCGCGTACGGGTGGGGGGAGCGCTCTCCGGCCGAAAGGAGCAGGAAGAGGGTGTCCTGCAGGGAAGTGTCCTCAGTGTCACTCTCTTTGCCCTGAGCATCATCGGCATCACCTCGGTGCTGCCGGAAGATGTTCTCGCTACGCTCTACGTGGACGACCTTTCGATCTCTTTTGGCGCGGCCCAGATGCCAACTCTGGAGCGTCGACTCCAACAGGCATTTTACCCCGTCTCTCGCTATGCCGAAGCGCACAGGTTTCGGTTTTCTTTGGCCAAGACTAAGGTGGTGCACTTCTGCCGCCATCCACCGCTCCACCCCGAACTAGATTTGTTTCTTAATGGGTTGCCTGGATGTGGTTGAGTCGCACCGTTTCCTTGGTCTTGTCTTCGACCGACGCCTCACCAGGGAGGCTCATATTCGCAGCCTTAGGGTCTCTTGTACCCGCGCCATGGACATTCTCCGTTCCGTGACGTTCAGCGCTTGGGGTGCTGATAGGGCTACTGCCCTACTTGTTTATCGATCCTTTGTTCGTTCGAAGCTCGACTACGGATTCGAGTTTTATGCATCCGCAGCCGAGCGTTTGTTGCGGAAGGTGGATTCGATCCACCACACCGGCCTCCGCCTTGCGACCGGTGCTTTCCGCACTTCCCCCATTGAGAGCCTGTTGGTCGATGCTGGGGAGATGCCACTCGCTCTGCGCCGCGTGCAGTGCATCACTCGCCTGTACGCGCGAGCACGGCGCCTCCCTCAGTTGCCAACAGCTTTCAATACCTCTGCAGCTGATCTCGACGGTGCCTATGCCGCCGAGAGACGCCAGTCATACCCTAAACCCTTTGGGTTTAGGGCCAGGAAACTCCTTCGAGAGCTGGATATAGCTCTCGGGCCGGTGGCGCCCCTGGTTCTGCCCAGGACGCTACCCTGGACGGTACCACATTTGGCTATTTGTCGCCACGCCTCTGCTCCCAAAGCTTGTACGGTGCCGGGAGTATTGCGCTCGACCTTTTTGGAGCACACATCGTGTCACGCTGGTACCGTGCCAGTGTATACAGATGGCTCCAAGTCCCAAGAGGGGGTCGGCTTCCACGCCGTATCCCCTCTGTTTGAAGTCAGCGGGGCTCTGCCAGGCGCTGCGTCTGTCTTCACGGCTGAGGTGGTGGCAATACACCACTCGGTACGGGAGATTGCGCGACTTGCCCGGTTCGGAGACCGGATTGTGATCTATAGCGACTCACAAACCGCCCCTGAGTGCTCTCGGGGCATTGGAATCTCCCATCCCCTGGTTCGCGATATCCGTGACGCCACGGTTTTGGCGAGCCGGGCAGATGTCGAGATTATCTTCTGCTGGGTTCCTGGGCATGTAGGAATTGCGGGGAATGAGCGCGCCGATGAGGGCACCAAAGAGTCCGCGAGGACTCTGCTTCCGGACCAGCGTTTCGCTCTTCCTCACACGAAATACATGGCAGGAATACGGGCAGCTCTTCGGACTGCTTGGCAAAGAAGATGGGAGACGGTCGAAGGGAACTTAAAGTTGCGTGCCATTGCGCCGCGACTGTTCCCATGTACATATCCCCCAATGCCGCGGCGGCTTGAGGGTGCTTTCTGTCGTCTCAGAATCGGACACACTCGTGTGACGCATCGCTATTTGATGGAGCGCTTGCCTGCGCCCTATTGCGACGACTGTGTCGTCCCTTAGACTGTTCGGCACATTCTTGTCGAATGTCCCATTCTGGGTGATCTTCGCGTATGATACCTGTCCCGGTACCAGGATGGGTGGGGTCGCTCCCGCCTGTCCCTTGTACTCGGGACGGATTCGTGCACATTGACTTGTTGACTTTTGGGGGGAGGCCGGGCTTCTCCCCTTTATTTAAGGTTCTTTTTTTGTTTGTTATTGTTTTGTTTGTAGGTTGCTATCCTGCACCGGGGTGAGGGGGACCTCCCCCCGCTGCCGGAGATTGCTTCCTGATTGTTTTTCCAATTTATATCATTGTTATGTTTTCATATTTTTACTTTAAAGTAGCCTAGTTCTAGGCTGTCGTGTTTTTCGGCGACTTATGCCCAAGTGGGCAGTTGCCAGATGGGCTCTATAAAATTAAAAAAAAAAACCCTCTGTCCCAGGGGCCTTTCCCGAAAGTTAATGAAGAGAGGTGGGACACCAACACATCCGAATCCTGCTCCATTTCAAGGAAGGGTAGGGCTGAGGTCGACTCGTCTGACCCCGTGGCCCTTTCCGACGAGGAGATAGGGCTTTCTCCCCTCCCTCCTTCCAAGAGGAAGAAAAAAAAGGGGTCTCCTTTCCTTCACGACGGACGGTATTCCGTTGATTCGACGTGAGAGCAAGCCAAGGAATAGCACGTCTGACATAGCGGCTCCTTCAGATGGGGAATAAGGTGAGTATAGCCTCGGGGACGCCACGGCTCCTCATTGAGGTGTTACTTAGCGTCTACAAGCCATTTCTTGTTATCCATTCGTCTGATGGAAACATGTCCAAATGTCAAGATTGAATGTGTGATGAGAAAATGGGCTTCGAGGCCCACCCCTATACTCTTCCTTTTATTCGACCTTGACTAGCCTCCTTGAGTCGGTGCGTGTTGTGTAGTATCGCTCCCGCGGCAAGGCATACGTCTCTCTGTCGCGGAGGTGGTATTACTGCCAACGCTTCGGCCATACGAATCGTTTTTGTAGACGTGCAAAGTCAGGTCAACACGAGAGCCACATATGACAAGTCTGTCGTGTACACTTAGATATGTAAATTGCGGCGAGTCGCATACTGCTTCTTGGAAACAATGTTGCTCGCAGCTTTTAGAGAAAATGTCCCTAGCTGTGCAAGCTAAAGACCGAATCTCATTTTGAGAGCCAAGGAATTGGTCCTGTCGAGTGAAGAAGGCACCCTCTGTGCCTGGCTTCTAAGAATATGAATCCGATTGTACCCGTACAGATTCGGAACACTTATGCGGATTCTACCACCCTGGTAGAGCTGGCTGCTCTACGGTCTCATCCCCCGCTCCGCCTAAAACCAGGGCACCTCCTATAAAGCGAAGCGACTGTGCCCCTTCACTCAGTTGTCAGACTCAGAAGGTGCAAACTCCCCGAAGGTGGGCTTGAGATCCTCCTCGGGAAATTATGTTTATCTCCAGCGAGGAGTACAGCGTCAAGGAAGCATCGACTTCCTCGCCCGTTAAGGCTGGACGCGACGGCTATGAGATTCGCGACCCTCCAAAAGAAGAGGGACCCATGACCCCCCAGGTCACCCCCTCCGCAAAAGGATTCGCGGCAGGCCAAAAGACCCCCCCGCCCCCAAGTTCTGCCTCCGGAAGGCTAACGTCGTCCATACAAGGGTCTTGTGCTCGGGTCCGGATGATATTCTGCATTTTATGTTCTACACCTAGGTGAGCGAGGTATAACTTTTCTATTAGGTTTGTTTAGCATGATCTGGATGTAGGGTAGGCTTCCAGATTCCCGGCTGGGAAATTCTGTCTGCACTTTGCTGTTTCTTTTCTTTCTTTCTTTTTTGGGAGAAGACCTAAAATACCCCATGGCGATATAGTATCATGCAGGCCATCCATGCTAATATTATTTTACCTGTCCACGCTATATACACAAATTAGAACAATAATAAATAGGGGAAACTATAGTTAACTTTTCTGTAGTCAGTCTGCACAAGCTGTAGGATCCTTTCACAATGAATTGATCACCCAGCGAAAGATAATGAGACTCTGACCAATACTTACTAATGCTCAATATCCCACAACCCACACACAAAGTACAAAGAAATAACCCTACCACAATACATATATTCTGCCTACTACAATTAGCTCTATCCTCATCACCTGTTATCCAGTCCAAATATCTGACGAGACAACCTATTGCCGTGAACTTCCAAAACCTACTATCACTGCAACCTACATGTAGTGCACCACAAGTGAGTTTCCCGCAAAACTAGAGTCATCATCCGTGACATCACAACATTCTCCGTGTTGTATATACAGGATAGACTACACTACGCATTACTTGCAATTTTTGTCATTATACAATATATACACCTTTGAGTATATATAATATATATATATATATATATATATATATATATAATTTTTTTTTTTCAATACACATTAATATATCTTAATAAACAACCTCATACCAAGTAGTAGTTACCACCATGAGATAACTAGGGGGGGAAGAGGGGTTTTAAATAGTGGACGACCGGTAGTCTGCTCATCAATTACCTTCAAGTAGTTGCCAAGTTCTAACTATTCCCTTTTCTTTCTTTTTGTAAACACCGATGCCCACTACTTAAAGTTAAGTAGCAATCTACATAGTCGCTGCTTCAATGAGCATTTGAGATGATGTCCCCTTTTTGGTAAGGCAATTTGCAAGTTGATTTTTTATATCAACCCATTCCACAGTGGCTATATCTTTTCTTTACATCATATCCTTTAGACAGGCAATATTTATTCTAAGGTACTTATCATCCACCTTCTTCACTGTCCTAACTGCATCTATTAGGGACTTATTATCTAAGTCTTATTTAGGGAAGTAAAGTGGACCTGAATAACTTTAGACCGATAAGCTTAACTTCTATAGTTTGTAAAATTCTTGAGAAGGTAGTTAAGAAGGGAATTTTTGACCATCTTGAGAGTAATAGGTTAATAAATGATGCTCAACATGGGTTTAGAAAAGGTAGATCGTGTTTAACAAATTTACTGGATTTTATGGATTATGTAACTAAACAATTAGATAAGGGAGAGAATATTGATGTAATTTACTTAGATTTTAGCAAAGCTTTTGATAAGATTCCATATAAGAGACTAGTTCACACATTAAAAAGACATGGAATATGTGGGAAAGTTTTGTATTGGATGGCTGAATGGCTGAAAGACAGGAAACAGAGAGTTGTGCTGAATAGAGTGATGTTACAGTGTAGGGACATTATCAGTGATGTACCTCATGGATCAATTCTAGGCCCTTTATTATTCCTAGTTTATATAAATGATCGGACACAATCCTATGGATGCATTTTGTGGGTGGGTTTTGACAGATGCAGGTGACCTTTAATAGGCCCTTGTTGCTTTTGTCTTCTGTGAAATTATGTTATGTTATCTACATAGCATCTTATAGGCAGCTCTTCCATAACACTAATATCCTCCAGCATTTCCCAATGTAATATGCACTCTCAGCTGCTTCCAACAGAGCCCTAGTTTCTACTGCCAGCATGGACCTCACAACCCTCCTTATCTTCTTTGATTTCCACATGATGGGACACCTCCTATGCATCTTATCGGCGAGAAAAACCCACTTGCAAACCACAATCGGTTAAATTGGCAAATGAAGCATCACTATACCACTCTAAAATATGTCCTTCATTCAGAGTTGGAATAAATATACGCACCTGGTCAGGTTTTACTCTCTTACTTTATTTGCATCCACCATTTCACCGATTGTACACTTCTTAATCAATGTACTTAAAAAACGGACATCAAATGAAATATCTGGCCTGGTCTGAGTCCTTATCCAATTGAGCTGACCCACAATTGACCTATACTTGCAAATCTCCTTGTCATTAAGGCTTGTATTTTTTCCCTGGGCTCTTTTGTGACTTATGCCTACTTGTTTTAGTGACTTGATCTAACTTTCTTGGTCCATACTAATACCACCATCCTTTTGCTGTATGTTCAAACCTCCGTATTTGAATTCTTTAGAGTCAGTTGATCCCATCAGGAAACTTCTTTTTTTTTTCAATTACTTGGTCTTCAAACTGGTCACTACCATCCCAACAAAAGTCGTCCACATGAATACAGACAATGCCTTCCAAATTGCAGTCTCTGGAATACATAAACATAGCTGGATCATATCTCAACATTCGTATCCAAAGCTTGATTAGTTCTTACTTCACAGTATCATACCACATTCTAGCAGCATCACTCAGTCCTTAAACGGTCTTCTTAAATTTCCAAATTCTCCCACAGAAGAATTCATGTGGTGACTGTATGTAGGTTACTTCACCTTTAATACCATTCATTACCTTGTAGGAATGCTGATTTAATGTCTATTGTGTGACATAATCAACCTTTCATTTGTATTATAGCTAGTGCCAACCTTAATGCTTCCTTACAACATGTTGGAGATTCAATGTTAACATCTTCGTTAAGTTCTTCCTGAAATCTGCGGGACACTAGTCTAGCTTTCATAATTTTCCCATGTTTGGTTTCTTCCTCTGTCACAATCTATCTTGTAGATATGGTGTCTTGACCTTCCCAATCTATTTCCTCAAACACATCATTCGTCCTCCAACTATCTATTTCTTTATCTTGGCTTCCATAGTTTTATCATCTAATAAATCCATCCAGGTCTCTTCACCGGTACTCTCATTGCGATAGTTGAAGTAGTTCTTATGTTTTCCTGTAGCTTGGCCTGCTCTGCCCAATATTTTGACATTCACTCTCTCATTGGAATCTATCAGTGACACTTCATAACGCTTCCCCACCTTCGGAACAATATTCCTGCCTTCTGGATTTATTTCATTTCTTACTTCCATGTTACCCTTACTATTATTCTCAACATTTTGTTCGTCCCATTCATCTCTCGCTATGCCGAAACACAGGTTTTGGTTTTCTTTGGCTAAAACTAAGATCGTGCACTTCTATTACTATCCTTGGCTTCACCCCTACCTGGACTTGTTATTAAATGGGGCCCCTCTAGGATGTGCTAAGAGTCGCACCATTTCCTTGGTCTTGTTTTTGATCGATACCTCACCTGGGAAGCCCATATATCGCAGCTTTAGGCTCTCTCATCATGGGCATTTTCGTTCCTTGACTTTCAGCAATCGGGGCGCTGATAGGGATATCGCTCTACTACTCTATCCTTCCTTTTCCCCTACGCAGTACATTATGCTCTTGCATGCGCGAGGCTATCGTCTTCCTCCTGTTGCCAACGGCTCTCATTTCATCCTCGGCCGATCTCGAGTCTTTATTCCGCCGTGAGATGCTTTCGGCTTTAGGGCAAGGTAACTCCTTCGAGAGTTTGATGTTGCTCTCGGACTGCTGGCGTCTCTTGTCCTGCTCAATAAGCCACCTTGGAAGGTACCATCTCTGAACACTTGTCGCCATGCTTTTGCTACAAAAGCTTCAACAGAGCTGGGAGTTCTGAGTTCGACCCTTTTGGAGCACACTTCGTGTCATGCTGGATCCATGCCAATGCAACCGGATGACTCCAACTCCGAAGAGGGGGTCGGCTTCCACGCCGTCTCCTCTTTGTATGTACTTGACAGTGCTCTACAAGGGGTGCGTATTTTCACGTTCCAACTCGTTGTAATACACCGTCGCTCGTTAGGGGAGATTACATTTCATGCCTGGTTGGGAGACCAGATTATGATATATAGCAACTTGCAGTGCCCTTGAAGCTTTGAAATCTCTGAACCGACTTGTTCGCACTATCCATGGGCCCACGTTTCTTATAGACAGGAAGATGGCTAGATTATCTTTGCTGAGTTCATGGACATGTAGGGATACGGGAAATGAGGGCGTTAAGCGGCCTGCAATGACTGGGTGACTGGACCAGCGTTTCGCTCCTACAAACTGACTACATGGCAGGAATCAAGTCGGCCCTTAGGGATGAATCACAAAGATGGGAGACGGCCGAAGAGAACTCAAGTTGCGCGCCATTGCGCCGCGACTGTTTCCCTGTACTTATCCCGCAATCCCTCCACGTCTTCAGGTCGCTTTCTCTCGACTGAGCACACTCGCGGGACGCATTGTCATTTGATGGAGCGCTACCCTGCCACCGACTGCCTCGACTGCTATTTCCCTTAGACTGTCCGGCACATTCTTCTCGACTATCCCAGTCTGGGAGATCTTCGCCTACGTTACCTGTCCCTTGTACTTGGGATGGGTTTGTGCACACGATTGTGGATTTTTTTTTTCATGGTTGGGAGGCTGGCCTCAACTGTATATTATAACTTTGGGTGGTTTGAGATGCATGGTGGAGCCTCGGCGAGAGCGGGCCTCCCTCCAGCACCTGATCCTGCTCTTTGCTTTTGTTTTGTTTTATAGTCTTTTTGTTGTTATTTTTTTGCTGGCTGTGGTTTCTGTCGGTGTTTTGTTTGTTTTAATGTTTCGTCTATTACTTGGATTAAAAAAAGACGTAATAATTCGTAATTTAGGCGACTATGCACTTGCTAAAGATCGCCAAATTAGTGCCTTATTTTTTTTTTTAAATATATCTCTTCTCCACAGAGATTTAGGACGAGCCTCATTAGAAGGGCTGCTTTGCGGCGTGCTCCCTTTTTTCCCAAATGTCCCCGATGGAGGTCAACTCGCATGTATCATAAGAGCGGGCCATAGGCATAACGAGTACCCGGCCGGGATCCCCGGCACCTTATGGGAGAAGGCATATTGCCCCGCCCCAGACAGCAGAGTCTTCCCCGGATGTGGGCCCTGTCTTGGTGGGAAACCCCCAAGCCCATGTCAGCTCCTGGGCGAGATCCTTCTATGGGTCTGAAAGGGAGAGGTGGTCAGGCTCTTTTTTTTTGGTGGAGCCCTTACCATTTCAGTGAATGAACAGGCCCAGCCCAGACTGGCTCGGGGGACCCCTCGCCTAGGAAAGAGTCGATGGTACAAACTTCACCCTCTGAGTGAAGTTTGCAAGTCCCCTGCCGATTCAGCCACTGACCCAGCCAATGGATTGCACATCTGACCTCGAGATGCCCTCGGGCAAAGGGGAAAGACCCAAACTCATGTCAGGAAGACTAAGATGAGTGTAGTCTCGGTGATGTCAGGGCCCTCAATCGATAAGCTGCATATTGTCTTCGAGCCCGCCGGGTTTAGAGGGTTTATTGTAATTCGCTCTACTGATGAAAGCATGTTGACACATGTTCCATGAGCGCCAGGCCTTAGTTAGCCTTCCTGTGAATGCAACTGACCCTACCCAGGCAGCCATTGCGAGTCTTTAGTTGCTTGATGGCTCACCTGTACAGGTGACTGCACTCTACCATGAACTTTGTAAAAGGCGTGGTCTATGCGATAGAACTCTACTATTCCTCCTCCTCTTGTTAACTTTTTCAGTCATTGTAGTGGAACTATACCTCGATAAGACGTACTCTCTTGTTTCGGTATATATTCCACCGTCATGTGTAGCATTGTAGCACGGTTGCTGAGGACCTTTCTCCCCCTCAGAAACAAGAACAATAGACACCTATCTGGTTGGAATACACTACTAATCCCAAGGGGCTAGGTCCTGGCTGACCTAATCGAAGAGATGGAGATTGGTGTTTTAAATGTAAATGAAGTCTTCTATCACTCTCCGAAAACAAGTTCATTTTCTTATCTTGATCTAGTTTGGTTCTCTCAGGACACACCCTGATTTGTGGTGGAAAGTGGGTGATGATCATGTTATCTATCATTCCCATCAGTATATCTTTTGCCGAGAAAACCACCTCAGTGGTGCTTGGATAAGTTGCGCTGGTCCAGTTGATGAGGCTGTTGAGTTCTTCTCCGGTACTGTAACTATCTCCACTTCTGCTCCTACCATTCCTGAGCTTTGGCCATTTTTGTGCTCCACTTTTGCCTCCATCCACGGTTTCACACCGACCCGGACCTGTTCTTAAATGGAGTCCACCTGGATTTGGTACTCGTAGAATCATTCCATTTCTTTGGTCTTGTTTTGGCCACCGCCTCACCTAGAAGACGCACATTGGCAGTCTTGGGTCTCTTGTAATCATGCATGGACATTCTTCATTACGCAGTGTTCGTCACTCTAACTTGGTCCCTCGAGACAGTCTCATAGAAGGCACTGACCCACTTAATTGTGGTGACATTGACAGGGCCTACAGCATATGCTGTAGGATCAAAGGTTTTCTCCCTTAATCTCCAGAACAGTCAGAGGGAGCAGAGGTCATCTGCTCTGGGGAGCAATGCAACAAAAAGGACCAACATTACTTGGGTCCTGTTAGGGCTTTCCTTCGACCTTTACGCATCCGCAGGTGACAGTGAATGCGAAAGGTGGATTCGATATTCCACACTGGTTTCTGCTTAGCGGCCATTGCCTTCCATAAGTCCCTTATACAGATCCTTCTTATCAATGCTGGTGAGATGCCATTTGCTTGTTATATGGCATATGCAGTGAATTGTGTGGTTGTCCGGCTTCTCCTCTGGTCGCCATTGCTGGGAGCAAGTTAAAAAGAATCCTTAAACCATTCACACTTGACAAAGATTGCAACATGCTCGGCCCCCTGACACCCTCCCTTCTGAATCCTTACTCCCTCATGAGGACAGGCTTCAGTGTGAACACCACCCAACCCTTCTTGACCAGCGCGGATGCCTGCCCAGAATGTAACACCACATAAACACAATGGTAGGCTGCATGATAAGGAAGTAAATGGACATCAGTTAATTAGTGAAATACCTTTATTTATAAATTTTAAGAATGGAATACATTTTGAACAAGGAAAGTACATTATTAATACTTTGTGGACTTCCCTTTAGCGGCTTTTTGAGCTGCTACTCGCCTCAAGTTACAGCTTGTGGTATTTCCAACCATGTTTGGTGCATGTCATTCACCAATTCTGACTGTGTTGTCCCTTTGTCTTTACTTAATCCATAAAATCTTGTCTAGTATTTTCCCACACATGTTCTACTGTGTTTATGGCAGGAATTGAATCGGCCAAGTAAGTCGTTGGATGCTGCTTTGGTCTTCCCATTCTTTTGTCCATTTTGCAAGCTGACATATGAAAATACTTGAAGTTCCTCTTTAAGAATGGAAATGTATTTTTCTTAGTTGATATTGCCAACACACTCAACCAACCTTAACCTATCATTCCAAATTCCTCCCCACACCATAACAGAAAAGCCACCATGTTTCAATGCTAGTTATAACTTGTTAATGTCGAATTCCTGAGAGGGGTAATTTCCAAACCCATTCCCATCCACTGACTAAAAATTGAGCAAACTTTGGTTCATCAAAAAAAATATGCTGTGCCAGAATTACAAAGACATTTGTCTTTGGGTTGGTCCATCCTCAGATTGACCAACAATTCTTTGAAAACCTAAAGTTCCTTGGAATTTTGGTTTCTAAGAATGTTTAATAATTACAATTTTCAACTCTGAAAATAGGGAAACAATTATATTAGTTGGAATAAAAACATTTAATTATAAAACTGTGGGCATCTATTTACTTACATGTCTCAGTAGACACAATCACACACTCCAACAACACATTATACCATCCTTTTATGCTCTGGGAGGAAAACCTGGTACAGCCAGGCAGCTTGAGGATCAGCAAGAATGGAAGAGTTAAAAGATAGACTGAGGGCAAAAAATGTGAGAATTTGCACATCCAAATATTCACTACTCACCATAACAGCACAGTGTTAGTATCTTTCTCTCACCACAGGGAGAAGTAATATTTGAGTGCATGGCAAATACCATAAATTCTAGTCACCACTAGTTTGTATCCCATGTTAAACTTTAGATCCTCACTGAAAAATAAATGACCTCAAAAGTGTGCTGATCAGTGGTAAAACCCATACTATTTTGTGTGTGTGTGTGTGTATGTATTTCCAACTTCATGTATTCATGAAGGGATTCACTGCAAATTTATTTTAACATAATTGGTAATTATACCCAAACATTCTTAAAATTTTAATCCATTTTCAGTAAGAATCTTTAGCCATGAATAGCTTTAGTGTGACAAACATCAATATATCTTAATTTTGTTTCAATGAGGAATATTTTGGTCAAATACCTAAAACATCACCCAAATGTTAGAGGTATGGTTACATATATGATCCTGTCCCCTTCCTCAAATGCAACTCAACAACTCTTTGACCCAAAGAGAGAGAGATTTGACCCAGCAGAATGCCTCAGATTTGGAGTTCTTAGTACCTTTCTCATCGCCCCAACACTCTATAGTTGGTTCAAGCTTGCTAATATTATGGTCAAAGGAAAAACACTCAAACACTGCCTCATCAAGGTGAGTACTCTGAGGTCTTAATATTTTTAAACACTATATTTCTCAACCCCTGGATTTAATATAATTATAAGCATTCAAATCTGTCATTTAAGTAAATAATGGTTCTTTATTAAATTTGAGATGAAAAAGAGGGTTGTTATTTAAAAAAAAATTTCCCTTTTTATTTAGAGGACTAAGTAAATCTTCAGAACCAAATATCCTTGATGATTGATTTTATGACTGAATCTTGAGCATTAGCATAAACTACTCTCCTCAAAGTGGGGTTATGGGCATCATTGCTACATAAACTACTCATTTGATTCCACTTTTTGTGCCCTTTTAAGCAGTTATCCAGCCTGTTTGGTACAGCATTAACCCTTCATAGCTTTGTACACCATGTGCTATAATATATTGAACACATAATATACCCTTCCCCACTACCCTAACTGTCCAACCAAACATCCACGCATATGGCATCCATCACATCCTAATCCACCTCAGTACCCACAGCCTCCAGAAACCTAAATTGGTACCTAAACGCCTTCAAAACTGGTTCATACTAAACAGAATGTCTACCTCTTTAACCTTGACTTAAAACAATCAATCTATCATCCAAACATTTGCTCCACAACTGACTTCTCCCAGTCAACACACACAGAAACATCATCTCAAAAACCATGTCCAAACTCTACACCTCTGGTTCCCAAACCCAGGTGTGTGACCCATATGAGGGTCACAAGGGTGCTCCTGAGGGTTGGAGTATGGCTATAAAAATAAAAATAAATATACAAAAAGAGAGAAATATTAAAAGTAAAAATAGTTCAAACATAATTATTAACATCATACTTGTGGAATATAAATCATCATTCAAACTGGGACAGGAAAATAGTTGTGATTAATAAGGTATAATAAATGTAGGTAGAAAAAAATGTATATGATTATGATCATCAAGGTGGCTGGAGCTTGACTTGATCTGTTTCTTCAGAATCTTGAGTTCCAACATAGCTATGTTGGGCACTAAATATATTTAAAGTATTTAAATATTAAATACATGAGAAAAATGTATTTTGATAGTAAATACATTTTAAAAATGTATTTAGTATTCAAATAATAAGTATATTAAATGTATTTAGATATATTTTTAAATAAATTTCAAATTCATTGTAGTAGTTTGGTTGTCCGCCTCCCCTCCCCTATGTCTAATCTCTTTCTTCTTTTGCAGAATGTGTGTGTGTGGATCGTGTGATCACCGTCTTTGCTTTGTGTGGGGGTACTCGATGGGTCTCTATCGTGCTCCTCCATTCATCTCCTTTTCTTTTTAGGCGGATTCTTTCAGCGTAGCTAATAGCTTTGTATTTAGGAATAGTTTGGAAGTTTGTGGCTGAAGGAGGAAGAGCCGCCTAGACGGAAGATAGGCGAGTGAAGATTGTGTGAGAGTGGATATGGTTGAATGTGTTAGGAGTAAAGATGTTTGCGTGTGGCAGTGAATAGGTGACTGAATGTGCCTTCTCTTATCCAGCTCTGTGGTACCGATTGTCGCCGACATCTGGCTTTCGGAGACGGCTGAAGCCAATCCTGACGCTCGCAAGTGCGCCTACCTTTTGGGGCGATTTTCTAAGGTGTGGACCTTGGATAGCACCTTCCAGTCTCCAGGGAGTAATTGAAGCAGCGCCCAACCGACTGTGACCCAGCAGTTGGGACCAACAAGCGTCCCAGCTACCTAAAATCCTTGGCTTTGCCGAGTCCTGGACCCCTAAGAATCCCGCAGAAAGTGAGCCACCTCCCACTTTCTCCAACTCGTCTTGCTTTATTAGTTAGTTAAGGGTGCACCCGTCTGTCGCGATATCTTGATTATACTATACGTTTACGAGGCCAACTGTATATATATATATGTAATGTATTTTGGTTTAGGTTGAGGGTTATATAATATTTCAGGTTGATTATTTTGGATTGTATTATTTTGCTATAATTACAGTTTCTAAATTAAATTTAGAAAATACTCTCTCTCCTCAATACCCTCTCCTTGAACCCCTGAGCAGACCTTGTCAGGGCGGCGAGAAGAGTTGGCTCAGGAGTTGCAAATCCGCCACCACAACATGATATATTATGACCTTCGAAAAGGACCATTGGTATCACAACAAAAAAATATCCATTAAAATTAAATTGTATATTATAATTACTAATGTAGGATTTGATGACATTTGGACTTAGGTACTACAAAAAAATAGAAAGTTCCATAGAATGAAATTTCAGTTAGATATTTATATCAGCATTACATTTAAGTAATATCAGTTGCTGAAATGTTTCATCAGATAAAGAACTTCTTTTTGGAGATAAGGTCAATCCTCCTAAAGAAAAGAGCTGTTCCACAGGAGCTGACAACGGAAGGGTGGTGTTGTATTTAATAAATAACTTTTTATGTTTGGATATCAATCTAAACTTTGAAGTGTTTTATTTGAATCCTGAAGGTAACTGAACAATTCTAAATATGCGGTTGATCGTGTTTGAGTGGGTTATGTAAATCCAAACTAATTTTCACTGTCTGATACACCACTGGATGATTCAGCTTTGGATCCCTCTGCTAAATTCTCAATCACTTGAATCATAATATTTTTAACAGTCTTGGTTGCTTGAACTGTCACATGAAATACTGATATCTAACCAGCAGAGTTTGAAGAATGGATGGCTTGTTGATGCAATAATGGCATCTGCAATGCTGGCTTCATTTGCCAAGGTCAAATAAGATTTGTTAGAGCTTTCCAAAGCCCTTAGTGAATGTACTTAGAAGAAGTTGGCAAAATTTCAGAGAATGTGACTGAAGGCTCTTCAGATTTTTCTCCACAGTGAGCAAGGTAGGGAGCAATTCTCCATAAAAACAGTTTTGTTCTCCCTGTAGGCGATCAATTGCCACTGCAATAGGCGCCAAAACTGAGACATACTCCCCAAGAAATTCAATTTTGTGACTTCTGAACACTGCAAGTTCAAAGGACATCATGAGTTGATGTAATTTGTCCTTGTGTTTTAAAAGTAATGACAGTGCATCAAACAGAGAGTTCCACCTTGTAATGCAAGGCACCTTTAATGAGCAGTTGATAACAGTTTTGATAATCGCTGCTGATATTTGCAAAAGAAGATAGTTTCAGTGCCTGTTTTGCATCAGGTTGTGTCAATGAGACTGAGTGTGTGTGAAGCACAGCACACATGCTTAGGTAGGCTGAAGCTGCATGGGTCAGACAAAAGGTCTTCTCATTAAGGCACTTCTCATTAAGAAACTATCCTCCAGCTTGTGCTCACCCTAATCTTCTGAATCTGTGGCTACATTTGCAGTAGTGACTGCAAATTCCTTAAATGCTTTAACAAAATTAGAGCTATTATCAGTGACAGTGCTGGTGATTTTTCTGCAGGGGGATATCATATTCATTGATGATATTCTCCATATGTTCGGCTATCTTGTTGTAATTATGTTCTCCTTTGAAGTGACAACATGCCGATACTCCACTGTGATGAACAAGAGCAGCTTCATCAAGCTGAAAAAAAATGAAATAACAGTTCAATGTTTGTCTCATAAATGTTTCCATAAATTTTACATATTAATATAAGTGAGATAAATTCCACCAATAAATTCCAGCCAAGAGCTAATAACTCCCTAACTGTAAAGACATTTTTAATTTCATATTTCATAAAGAGCAAAATCTTAACATAACTAATGAACTATAACTCCCCCAAAATATGGTGATGAGTTGACCAAATATCTGCAGTAGGACATAAGTAAGAGGTACTGTTTATTTTATTCTTCAATCGAGCTCTTGTCACTTTCTCTTCTTCTATAAGATTTTGGCCTAGTGTCTGCCTTGAAATGACGTCAACTGAAGAATTTATTGTGAGTGAAATTGATTTTCACATGGATTCACAGTGAAATGAGAATATATGGTATGCATATAAAATTTTATATATAAAATGTAGCTATATGAATATCCTATAGCCATATATGACTGGTACATTAATTCATAAATATATTATTAGTCCTTCATATTCGGAATTGCATAGTAAAATATTGACTTTCAGTATTGTTAGGAATATATACATTATCAAGCTTTATTTCCTAGATTTTTGATGTGTGGGCATGCTAGTTTTGACAATGATATACAGGTATTGCTACTATAACCAAATACATCGTTATAGGAATTCATCTAATAACTACATATAATCGCTCAATAATTGTACTTCCCGTAAGAAGCGCGGCGATTTGTTATCATGGCTGCCGTGCTGACGGGATCCAGCGCTCCGTCTGGCCCCAGCTTAGCCTCGCTTCCTTCCTTCAGATAGCCTGTATTTCTCCCCTACTTCGTCGCTTTTCATACAACCTCTCCCACAACTTTCAATGGTCAGCCTCTAATTTCACAGGGTAGATGCTGACCTTCTTCTCAAGCCAACCGTCCCGGATCGGGGCTGAGGGGGGAGGGGACAACGTTCCCTAACCCCTGAGCTCCTCACATCCCTTTTCCTTTCTTTTTCACACTCAGTTTTACGCCGCGTCTAAGGTGGAGCTGCCATGCCGATGGACTGCCAGGCCACCAGGCGCGAGGGGTGGTCCCAAATGGCGGCGCCTGGCTCTGCTAGGCCTGTAAGCACCTCTTGCAGTGCGGGCAACTGCGAGAGGTGGTGAGCTATTGCGTCCCGTATAAAAAAAGAGGGTCACCATGCCCATGTATGCAAATAAAAAAAACCCCAAATCTTTCCCCATTCCCCCTTTACACCGACGGAGCCGCCCTCGGGCAGCTCCACCGAAAAAATGGAGGTCCTCCCCCCTTGCTTGCGCGGGGGACCCTCCATATCTCTTCAACCGGAGAGGAGGCTTACTCCTCTCGTACGCCTACGGGTGAAAGGGAACTCCCCCTCACCCCCTTCTCTAGAGGTGCTTTCGGGCACCTACCTCTTACCAGCGGCAGTCCCCTCTGTTCTTTCCAAGGACACTGCCAAGAAAGCCAGCAGGCAGCCCATTGCCGACCGCCCCTCGTGTAAGCGGCTCGGTAGGGCAAACCCCCTTAGGGGGCAGAGGGAAGCCAGGCCCCTTCGGTCGCTTCCCTCAAAAGACCTGCTGGCAAGAATTTTAAACCTTGCCGGACTCAAGGCCTGTGCTTCCCCACACAAGACTGGCGACACTGCCAAAGGGACCTGCGATGTCCTGGGAGGGGATGGCCAACTGGAGGCCCCTTCTGTGATAGACATGGTCCTTGAGGAAACCCAGCCTCAGACGGTAGGGCCTTCCATGGGGGGGAATCCGGGCTCGGCGCCAAACACCGAACCCGAATCCGCCCCTATGCAAGGTCCTCCTCAAACGGCTATGGTTTCTGAGGCAGTACAAGGAGGGGAGGGATCTCCCTCGGACGGTGCCCGTGCGACCACCAGGACCTTCTTCATTTCGGAGAAGGACCTGGCTGAGGCCGGTCCATCTGGCCTAGGGGCTTCTGCCGGCAGAGGTGAGAAGCGGGTGAATTCCCCGCCCTGCTCTCCAAAAAAGAAAAAGACTAAGACAAAGAAGACTCGGGGCTCCTCTCCATCCATGGAGGCTGCGGGGACGGATGGATCTGCTGCCACTTTTGCAATCAACCAAGCCAAGATCGGCACATCCGGCCCCTCTGCCGAGCCCCCGAATATGACGAAGACAAAAAGTGCCAAGGGCGTTGCCTCGATAACATCGGGGCCCTTGATTCAGAGGTTACCTGGCGTTTTCGAGCCCGCTGGCTTCAAACGCTTCCTCGTCATTCTCTCCACTGATGGCAGCATGTTGGCAAAGGGCAACATGATCCATCAGAGGAGAGGATTAGCTAGTGTAATTGGTAGAGAGCCGAAGGTGACCCGTTTCTCGGACGGGAGCCTTCCGGCCAATGCGTCGAATCCCGCCTCGGCGGCAAAGATAAGTGCTCTTCGGACACTTCATGGCACCCCGCTGAGTGTGACGCTGCACTCTACCCAGAACTTTGTGAAGGGAGTAGTTTATGCGAGGGAACTCGTTGACTACTCCATAGAGGACATCACCTTAGAGTTGGCCGACCATGGGGTGGTCAAGGTCGAATGTGTGATGAGAAAACAGGGAGGGGCCTCGAGACCCAACCCTACACTCTTCATCACGTTCGACTGTGACAAGCTTCCTGAGTCGGTGCGTGCTGGTTGGTACCGCTACCGCGTGAAGGCATTCGTGCCACTGCCGAGGCGGTGCTATTACTGTCACCGCTTTGGCCATACGAATCGTTCTTGTAGACGTGCAAAGTCGGGGTTACCCGAAGTCTGTGTAAACTGCTCCAAGGCCGCACACAATAAACATTGCTTCTTCGAAGCAATGTTGTAGCGGGCCGAAAATAGATCTCTAATCCCAATCGATAATCGATCCAACCCGCTTCCTACACTGTCCAGACGTGAGAAATCGAGGGAGAATAAAACGGATTGTATATACAGTCCCTTTACTTACAAAAAAAATACAATGATAGCTACAGTTTATATTTACAAAAATTTTATATTTTACTAGGGAAGTGTGCACACTTCAAAATGAGGCTAAATTCCCAAATAAAAATAATGATACCAAACGAGAATCTTATAACGGGCGGATACAACAATTTACGTAAATTCTAGACAAAACAAAAAACACAACCACAACCGAACGAAAAGGGGACACGCGCTATGTCTTGCTGGAGGTGGGTGGTAGTTGGTTAACTAGAAGGAGGCAGTATTGTCAACGAAGGCAGGTATGGCGGTTCAGGTGGATAGAGACACGAAAGCCCTCCTCTCAGGGCTGGGTGGAGCACTCTTCTACAGAACCCCTCTTGCTTCCAGTCCACACTTCCACTCTCTCTGAAGAAGAGATATATCCTCCTTCAGTGACCCATTTATTTTTACATGGATGGCGAAACTAATAAGTGGGCATTACCCGAAAATACATTGACTAGCTTACCTCTTTCCAGAATAACGCTTCGTTAAATTTTCTTAATACAAAATAATATCTTATTATTAGCTATTATCTTTCCAGAATAACGCCTGGAAAGAAAGAAAAACATGGTAATCATTTTATACATGAATTAAACAAAAATAAAACAAACCCATTCCCATTCACACACATTCTTACAGAGGGAGGGAGAGGGTACTGAGAAAAGGGGTGGGAGAATGGCCCTTTTACACACACTCACATTCGCCCCACCACACCCCTCCTTCCTTAAGCCATTCGACCAGCCACTCACTAAACCCTTTCAATCACTCTCCACGGTACCACTTGTGCTCAATCGCACCCTTCTGCACCCATTCACACTCTTCTACTGGTCCCTGGCTACGCGTAGCAATTAGTCGGGGTTGTTCGTCAGTCGTCCTGTCAGTCTCATCGTCACTATTTATCATCTCATCAACCATACTCTTAGCCCTCATTACCAGTTCTCCCATCTCACGACAGAATTCTTTCATACTCTTCCGTTCAGAACCCTCACTCTTCATACCCCCATTCATCAGCTCCTCACTCACAGCTCTCATCCAACTCAAGGTACATTCTTGCGAAACAGACAGGTCACTCACATCCCCTGTATTCTCAACAGGCATACCAGAAACCCCTTCGACTGGTTCCCACCAGAAACCTGAAAAATCAGCCACTTCATCATTCACTACATCAAACTCACCCCTACTATTACCATTCATAAAACCCGAAAAATCAGCCACACTAGGTTCATTCTGCCCAAACACACTATCATTCATACTGTTACCAAAACCAGAAAAATCAGGCACAGGCAGCTCACTCACTCGTCTACTTATACCAGCCAAATCACTCACCTGTTTACGCAAAAACTCAATCTCCCTTTCAAGATCCCCCATACCAGAAACACTCTGCTCAGACTTACTTTCATTCGTACTTGCATTCTTCCTTTCACCCTTCTTTGTACGCTTTCTACTCCTCGAGACTAAGACTAGCTCTTTCCCAGACAGATCCATACTATCACATTCAATCTCATCATCATGCACTTTACCTCTCTCTCTACACAGTCCATACACCGGATGGCTCACCAGGTAGTCAGGAGGTTCTCTCCATCTCCTTAACTGACTCTGATGAGCCCGCACTCTCTCAGTCATGCCGTCATTCAAACTCTCCAAAACATACGTTACCCCATTTTCCCAAACTCTCACAACTCTATAAGGTCCATCAAACTTCTCACTCATCTTTGATACATTCAACCTACCCTTCACTTCTTTCACCTTCAATACTTTTGTACCTAATTCAAATGAACGGAACCTTTCATGCGCCTCACGCCATACACTCTGCTCACTTTCACTCAAACGAAACCTATCTTTCACTCGCCTTTCAAAATTCATCACAAACTGACATGGGGACATTCCAGTTGCACTATGCACAGTTGAATTATACGCCCACAACACTCTCCCCAGACACACATCCCAGTCATTCACTGTCGTACTCATCATTCTCAACATCTCACACAAGGTTCTTATAGTCCGTTCAGCCAATCCATTTGAAGACGGTACATACGGAGTTGTTCTCACATGCTCCACACCATTCTCTCTCAACATTTGCTCAAACACTTCCCCTACAAATTCAGGCCCATTATCACTCAGACATCTTCTAGGCTTCCATACACACATAGGAAAGAACAACTGCTCAACCACACGCGCAACAGTCACACTCCTTTTATCTCTCACAGGCGCTGCATACACAAACTTACTTTTATGGTCAACCATCACAACCATACCAACATTCCCAGCACTCGTACGCGGCAAAGACACACAATCAATCACTACCAATTCAAACGGTTCTTTCGCATCAACTTTCAACATCGGTGGTTTCACTTGCACACCTTGCACCTTTCGCTTCTGACACCTTTCACACGTAGTTGCAACATCATTCACAACAGTTCTCAGAAACGGGTGGAACACATGCTCCTTCATACACTCCCACAGCTTAAATTTACCCATATGCCCATAATTATCATGCACAACTTTCACCAGACCAATCATACCAACTAAGGACATCACAGGTACATACATATCATCACCACCCTTCACATGCCTCACAAAATATACAACATCCATACAAACAACAAAATCCTTAGCATACCTTTTAAAATCACTTAAACACTCTGGCCATTCATTCAAATCAACACGCATCATTACACACCTCTTCAACTCACTAACAAAAGGACACATCTCTTGCATCTCTAGAATATCATCATCACTTAAAATCTCATTCTCATCATCCATGACCAACTCAATCATACCGCAAAACTTGACAACATTCTTCGCACACTCATTCAACTTCATCACCTCACATTCACCTTTCATAAGACGATCCTTATCAGCATCCAAAGACAAACCATTCAATCTCATAAAGTCTACACCAAGCAAGAAACAACAAGGCATTTGCTCACCTTTCAGAATCACAAAGTCATGCCTCACATTCACACCATTACCCAAACTCACTTTCAGACTAACCTGTTCCCATGCCACTATCAAGCCATTCCCTATTCCACTTATCCGTAACTTCACAGGTTTATGCTCGCAACATTTAAACTCATCATACTTACTCAGAATCTTCTCATTCACTAAAGACACCTGCGCTCCAGTATCAATCAAACCACAGAACAACCTTTCACCAACTTTCACTCTCGCTTCCATCATATTAGGTCCACCATGATCGCAATACACCGAAGGAACAAGCACTCCAACATCAGCACTGATATCCACACTGTCATTAACTCCCATATCATCACTCAACACACACTCATCTTCATCCAGACAATCATTCTTCTCTCTTATATATGAACACTTTTCAATCACCCAATTGTAGTGCACACCGCTCAAACATTGCAGATGTACCACATTTGGATTCAAACCCTTCATCTTCTCATCCTTGTACACAATCGGCCTCTCACCACCAAAGTGCACATAAACAATCACTCCATACAAACGACTCACTACAATCAACACTTCCTGAAATGGCGGGACCCCTTGCATACACATCGCTCTCAATTCTTTCATGAAGTTCCGCACCTTTGCCATACCAATGCTTTCAGGCTTCCTACACACTTCATTCATTACCTCCTTCCTTAAATCATCTACACTATCGGGCACTCTCACGTCTACTCCATCACTCTTTAAATCTTGCAAACCATTCCATACACTCTCAAACAAGGAATCGCCACCACCCTTACTCTCTTTTCCATTCATAATTCCTTTCGGCAAATACTCAGGATCACTCACTCCACACACATTTTCATCATTCGTACCAGGATACCTTGACATCAAATCAGCCACTCCATTCCGTTCACCAGGCACATACTCAATCACATAGTCAAAGTCACTCAAATCTTCCAAAGTCCTTGCAATCCTACTATCAGCCCACTTCATACGCTGCAGATACACAAGAGGTTGATGATCGGTTTTTATCACAAACCTCACACCATACAAAAATGGACGCAACACTTTCAAACAATATCTTATCGCAGCCAGCTCTCGTTCCACAGTCGAATACTTTCGTTCTGCAACATTCATAGCCTTGGATACATACCCAATTATTCGCCTGACATTCTCTCCATTCAAACGCTGCTCTTGCATCAGAAAACCTCCCATACAATACCCACTCGCATCTGTATACAATTCAAGCATTTTAGCATTTACACTATAATCTGGGTAAGCTAATTCAACATCTTCAGCCGCTGCCTCCTTCAGTCTCTCATACGCCTCATTCATCTTATCATTCCACTTGACAACCGTACTACCTTTCTTGCCCATCCACTCAGTCAGAGGCTTACTCACACCAGAACAATCACGTATAAACTTTCGCTGGAACTCAATCAAACCCAAAAATGACTTCAGTTGCTTCACAGTCACCGGTTTAGGAAACATTCGCACCTTCTCAACATACTTCGATGATTTACGCAATCCATTCTCACTCACCATATGCCCAAGGAATTCCACTTCTTTCGCAAACCATTCACACTTCGCCACTTTCACCTTCACACCAACACTCTCCAACGTTCTCAACACATCATTCACCAATCTCATATGCTCCTCAAAAGTCTCAGTCATAATCAAAATATCATCTATAAACGCAATCACATTCTTACTCGCAAACTTACTCAACACAACATTCATTGCCCGCTGGAAGGCTCCGGGAGCATTAGCCAACCCAAAGCTGAGGTTCCGGAACTGGTAATGCCTCTTTGAGGAAGAGAAGGCAGTTACTGGCCGGCTCTCCTCAGCAATGGGCATCTGGTAATACCCCCGTACCAGATCCAGCTTCGTAAACCACTCCATCCCATGCATACTATACACACACTCAGATACCTCACACATCGGAAACCTTTCTTTCACAGTCCTTTCATTCACCTTTCGATAATCCACACACAGACGCAATCTTCCATCCGGCTTACGTACAGGTACAATTGGACTATTCCATGCACTCTCACTCTCCTCAATCACCCCCAATTGCTCCAATTCCAAACACTGCTCCTCAATCTCTTCAGCAACCGGACGTGGGAAATGCCTCGGCCGCTGATAGATTGGGGAGTCCTCCTGCAGGACAATCTTGAATTCCGGGAGCTTTGCAACCCCGAAATCCAGATCACCCTTACTGAGGGCTCCCTTTCGCTCAAATATCATTCGATACACATCCTCCCTTTCATACTCAGTCAAACATCCATCCAATTTCACCATGTCCTTCACCTCATTATACATCCATTCACATGTCTTTTCATTCACAACATTCACCCTGATATTCGTACTATCATCCATACCTACCTCATTGACAGTGGAGAGGTGGCCCAGTACATCTCCGACTTGGATTCCCCTCACCTGCCCTTTCACACTGGGGTCTGCCTGCACACATACAAAAGGATCATTCATTCTCATCAAGCCATCAAACACACAAGCAACACGCCTTACCTTATAACACGCATCCTTTCCATCCAATATCACAGTGTTCTCACTCACATTCAAACTAACATCCTTACTCCAACTCACTCTAACAGACACCCTTTCACCCTTCACAAGCCTTACATTCTCCATAGCAGTCACCTCAATACCAGTAAACACACTCCTCAAAACGCTACCATCTTTCCCTACATACAACTTATACACCCCATTTTTACCAATCTTTCTCTCAATCTGATCACTCGCAGGATGCACAACCATACGATTCATTTTCATACAATCATAGCCCAAAATCACACCATACTCACTACTCACCTTATCAATCACAGAAAATTCACATTCATTCATCATCATACCATGCATTCGAACAGGTGACCTTATCATTCCAATCACAGGCACTCTCCTATTACCAATACCTACTAAACTACCCTTGCACTCAGACAGGAGGGCTTTCTCGCTAAACTTGTCATACACATCTTTATACACCAAGCTCGCCTTGCATCCAGAATCTATTAAAGCCAAACACTCAATTCCATTCAACTCCACCTTCACACTCAGACACTCATACTTCCTACCAGACAGCACTTTCACATTAGACAGACTTACCAACACATTACTCACACTCATGCACCCAGAGGATACTTCAGCAGGTACCCTCTTACCATTCAGTTTCCCGCTTCAGACTTTCCATTCACACCTTGCGCTCTCAGTCTAATCCAACACTTTTCACTTGAATGTCCTTCCATCGCACAATAGCTACATACATTCCTCTGGTCACGACACATCCTTGCATAATGACCAGCCTTTCCACAATTACCACATGCATATTTCATACTTTCCCCAGCAGTTGCTCCACCATTCAACCTCGGACAATCTTTCTTCAAATGGCCTATTTCTTTACACTCAAAGCACTCTTTCACACTTTCCTGGCAATCCTTTATCATATGCCCTTTCTTACCACACCCAAAACACGCACCAGATGTCCACCTACATTCTGCCAACATATGACCTTTCCTTCCACACCGACGACATTCCACAATCTTTCTCACACCATTCGGTCTCTCATTTGCTGGGACATACCTCGGTTTCTCTCTCATATATCCGTTCCCACGCTTGAAATTCATCTGCCCCCTTCCATTCGACCACCCTCCATTTGCCCATCCATTCTGCCGGCCCAGGAAGTTTGACATCACTCCATCACTCAGGGCATCCCTGTAGCTGACAAACTGCTGGGGTGGATGAAAGCTCCTGGGCTTCTTACCCCCAACATTCACACTGTACCATCCATCCTCTTCTAGATCGCTTTCATCATCAAATCGTCCATCTTCTAACAGTTTCAACACATCCTCCCACATCAACCGTTCACCTGTCAGTCTCACTCTCTCCTTTCTCTTTCCACCCAGCCATTCACTCACCTTTCGTGGGATCGTGTCCAAAAACTTCCTCATGAGTGGTTTACATTCATTTACATCATCATCACCATACCTCGTTCTTGCCATACTCTCAAGCCTATGTGCATACATATTCACACTTTCACTCTTCCCCATTCGAGCCTTCTCAAATTCATTTACCCTTTTATACTTCACACTCTCTTTCATTCGTTTCACCTGTCCAATCATCCGCTTCTTCACCACATCGTACCTTGGTTCCCCCACACTTGTAATCACGCGGAAAAACTCCAATACTTTTCCCTCCAAACATTCCCCCCAAACATTCATCCAGTATCCCTTATTCTCCGGGTACTTGAGCTTACAATATCGCTCAAATTCCCCGAAGAATTCTTCCACACTTTTCCCACCATGTAACCTAAATCTATCTATCTTTGGCACTTCCCTTATCAAAATACCCTTTCCCACATTCACTTCACTCTCACTTGAGCTGCCTTCACTCTCACTCATATCAATCATACCATCACTCTCTCCTTCATCCGAGTACAATGAGTCCACACTCTTGCCTCTTACCTTCCTATCCTTCCCCTTTGCACCACTCTTCCTTCTTCTCTTGCATTCAACTCTCTTCCATTCTCCGTCCTTCCTATCACTCATAATCACCCTATCCTCTCTAGACTCACACACACTCCCATTGATCCCATTAGTCTTATCCCCTTCAGTCGGAGCAGGGGTCAAGGTCGAGGGTCCTAGGGCCGGTCCTGACCCCTTCATCATGTCATACAGGTCCTGCATCCGTCGGTCCGTCTGATCCTGTCGGTCTCCCATTTCCTTCTTCATCCTATCAGTCTTTTCATTCATCCCTTTTATTTTATTCTCCATTCCCTCCATCATTCCCCGTAACATTTCACACTCCTCTTCTTTCTTTCTCAACTCCAGTCTCAATCGCACTACTTCTTCATTCAATGTTTCCGCTACAGCCATTGTTCCCAAGTTAGTAAAAAGATAGGAGGAGGGAAAAATCAATCAAACTACTTGTCACGCTCCCAGTTTCGAAGTCTCACGTCCCTATTCGGGCGCCAAATGTAGCTGGCCGAAAATAGATCTCTAATCCCAATCGATAATCGATCCAACCCGCTTCCTACACTGTCCGGACGTGAGAAATCGAGGGAGAATAAAACGGATTGTATATACAGTCCCTTTATATTTTACTAGGGAAGTGTGCACACTTCAAAATGAGGCTAAATTCCCAAATAAAAATAATGATACCAAACGAGAATCTTATAACGGGCGGATACAACAATTTACGTAAATTCTAGACAAAACAAAAAACACAACCACAACCGAACGAAAAGGGGACACGCGCTATGTCTTGCTGGAGGTGGGTGGTAGTTGGTTAACTAGAAGGAGGCAGTATTGTCAACGAAGGCAGGTATGGCGGTTCAGGTGGATAGAGACACGAAAGCTCTCCTCTCAGGGCTGGGTGGAGCACTCTTCTACAGAACCCCTCTTGCTTCCAGTCCACACTTCCACTCTCTCTGAAGAAGAGATATATCCTCCTTCAGTGACCCATTTATTTTTACATGGATGGCGAAACTAATAAGTGGGCATTACCCGAAAATACATTGACTAGCTTACCTCTTTCCAGAATAACGCTTCGTTAAATTTTCTTAATACAAAATAATATCTTATTATTAGCTATTATCTTTCCAGAATAACGCCTGGAAAGAAAGAAAAACATGGTAATCATTTTATACATGAATTAAACAAAAATAAAACAAACCCATTCCCATTCACACACATTCTTACAGAGGGAGGGAGAGGGTACTGAGAAAAGGGGTGGGAGAATGGCCCTTTTACACACACTCACATTCGCCCCACCACAATGTGGTGCATATCTCCTTGAGAAAGAAATCCTGGCCGTTCAGGCCCAGGATCAACTCTCATTCCGCGAGGCTAAGGACGTGGTCCTGGCGCGCCCGGCTCTGCCTGGGACGTCATATGCCTCAATAGTTAGAAAGGCACCCTCTGCTCCTGGCCCATCCAGGCCAACGAGCACGGTTGTTTCCGCGCCCATTCGGAGCCCTTCTGCGGGCTCTACTCAACCCGGGCGCTCCTTGGTAAAGCTGGCGGCAAAAAGGGTTCACACCCAGCCCCGGCTAAAACCAGGGCTCCCCGCTCTTTTCCCAGCGTGACCGTTTCCCGTAAGGCGAAACGACCACGCGCCTCGACCTAGTCGTTAGACTCACAGGAGGGAACACAGCTGAAGTTAGTCGCTAGGCCATCTTCCGGGGTTCCTAAAGGTGTCCCCCGAAAGAGGCCAGCAACAAAGGAGCTTCGGCTCCTTCACCGACGCCTAGAGGTGGAGCGAGTGGCTCAGAGACGGCGGTTCCTCGAAAAGAGGGCCTTCCGCCTCCGAAGCTGCAACGCCCGCCTACGATTTCGAGGCGGAGGGAGGAAAAGACTCGCATGGCGGGCTCAACCTTCCCCAATAAGTCCTCGAATGCGACAGTGCCTTCAGCGCATTGTCCGGCCAACAGCGCCCGTGGTTCTGCCTCCGGGAAGCGTACGGCCATTCCCGTGAGGGTCTTCTGTTCGAGGAGGGCCCCCGCGTCTCCTCCGAGCTAGGCCTGGAGGGAATATTCTTTCAATGGAATTGCCGTAGACTCCGGGCCAACTGGGAGGAGCTGCGGAGGCTCGTCTCGTCTCGTTCCCCGTTAGCTATCTTTTTGCAGGAGACCATGCTAGGTACGTGCCCCCCGGCCATCCCTCCCGGGGTATAAGGGTCTTGCGACCACACCACTACGGGATGGCCGGGCTGGGGGATGCGCGGTTTACACCGGCATGATGTCTCCGTTCTTCCTTTCTCTTTAGATACCTCCTTTCAGGCAGTGGCTGTGCAGCTGCACCTGGATAGTAGGTATACTATCATTTCTGCGTAAATTTCACCGTCAGCTGACTTCGACGTGGGGGAAATCCGCCGCGTCGTGGCACGGTTGCCAAGGCCCTTTCTCTTGCTTGGAGATCTGAACAACAGGCATCCTCTCTGGGAAGATTACTCAATAAATCCCAGGGGACAGGTCCTTGCTGATCTGATTGAAGAGTTTGAGATGGGTGTCCTAAACATGGATGAGTTTACGTATCACTGTCCCAGAACCGCTTCATTTTCTTGCCTTGATCTATCTTTGTGCTCTTCGGATGCACAGCCTGATTTTGATTGGGGGGTGGTCGATGACCTCCATGGTAGTAATCACTTTCCCATTCAAATATCATTTTCAGGGCAACTGCCTCCTGAGAGCCCACCTTTGGGGTGCGTGGCGCGGGCGCGGTGGCCTGCATTTCAGGAAATGACTGAATTCTCTATCTCAGTCGAGGAGTTTAGGTCGGTAGATGAGGCCGTTGAGTTCTTCTCCGGCAACCTCATCGCCGTGGGCCTGACTACTATTCTTAGGACGTCTTGCCGTTTTGCACGCTGACCACTCCCATGTTGGTCGTCCGAGTGTGAGACGGCCCTCAAACAGAAGCGTTATTTCTACATGCGCTATAAGCGCCGCCCGAACGATGTCACTGTCGCTGAATTTCGTCGAGCTCGGGCTAGGTTCCGGTATATTTCGAAGCACGCCTGCCGCTCTTCTTCGCGGGCATACGTGTCTTCACTAAACGGGAAAGACCCCTTTAGCAGGGCTGTGGAAGCGAGTCAAAAGGATGCGGGACAAGTTCTCGCAGGACCCCCCTCCCGTTCTCCAGGAGAATGGGGCCGCAATCTTGAACCCCGCGTCCGTGGGGGAATCCTTAGGGACCGCTTTTTCCGCACTCAATAGCCGAGATGCTGCTCCGCCAGCATTCAATGCACGTCGTGATGTCGCGGAAGGCCGCAGGCTGGACTTTACTTCCAGAGGCGGAGAACCCTTCAACGACAAGTTTACTGCGAGTGAGTTACGCTCCGCTCTCGCTTCGTGTGCGGACACCACCCATGATCCGGACGATGTCCCGTACGCCATGCTTCGATACCTGGGTGAGCGAGGCATGGCCTTTCTGTTAGATTTGTTCAACAGGATCTGGGTGGAGGATCTTCTCCCAGACTCTTGGCGAATCGCTACTGTGCTCGCCTTTCGCAAACCGGGGAGAGATCACTCTACTCCGACCGGTTTCCGCCCAATATCTCTAACCTCTTGCGTGTGCAAGTTGATGGAGAAATTGGTAAATGTTAGATTAGCCTTTTTCCTGGACAGCGGAGGCCATCTGTCTTCGGCACAGTACGGCTTCCGCAAGTTCCACTCCACGTCGGATGCTCTGCTCCGACTAGAAATATGCCGTCTGCGAGGCTTTCCTTCGTAGACAGCACTACGCCACGGTGTTTTTCGATCTGGAGAAGGCCTATGATACCGCATGGCGATTCGAGATCATGGAGATTCTCCACACGATGAGGGCGAGGGGACGCCTCTTAATGTTTATATCTGAATTTTTGCGAGATCGTTGATTTCGCGTATGGGTGGGGGGAGCCCTCTCCGGCCGAAAGGAGCAGGAAGAGGGTGTCCCGCAGGGAAGTGTCCTCAGTGTCACACTCTTTGCCCTGAGCATCAACGACATCACCTCGGCGCTGCTGAAAGATGTTCTCGCTACGCTCTACGTGGACAACCTTTCGATCTCTTTTGGCGCGGCCCAGATGCCAACTCTGGAGCGTCGACTCCAACAGGCATTGAGCCGCGTCTCTCGCTATGCCGAAGCGCACAGGTTTCGGTTTTCTTTGTCTAAGACTGCCGCCATCCACGGCTTCACCCCGACCCAGATTTGTTTCTTAATGGGGTGGTGGAATCGCACCGTTTCTTCGGTCCTGTAATCGACCGACGCCTCACCTAGGAGGCTCATATTCGCAGCCTTAGGGTCTCTTGTACCCGCGCCATGGACATTGTACGTTCCGTGACTTTCAGCGCTTTGGGTGCTGATAAGGCTACTGCCCTACTTTTTTATTGATCCTTTGTTCGTTCGAAGCTCGACTATGGATGTGAGTTTTATGCATCCGCAGCCGAGCGTTTATTGCGGAAGGTGGATTCGATCCACCACACTGGCCTTCGCTTTGCGACCAGTGCCTTCCGCACTTCCCCCATTGAGAGCGTGTTGGTCGATGCTGGGGATATGCCACTCGCTCTGCGCCGCGTGCAGTGCATGACCCGCCTGTACGCTGAGCCCGGTGCCTCCCTCAGTCGCCAACATCTCTCACTGCTTCCGCAGCTGATCTCGATGGTGCCTATGCCGCCGAGAGACGCCAGTCATACCCTAAGCCCTTTGGGTTTGGGCCAGGAAACTCCTTCGAGAGCTAGATATAGCTCTCGGGCCGGTGGCGCCCCTG
The DNA here is from genome assembly GCA_963969495.1 of Ceratothoa steindachneri. Classification (NCBI taxonomy): domain Eukaryota; kingdom Metazoa; phylum Arthropoda; class Malacostraca; order Isopoda; family Cymothoidae; genus Ceratothoa; species Ceratothoa steindachneri. The sequence goes on along the minus strand of OZ018321.1, from coordinate 106,573,317 downwards.
GTTCTGCCCAGGACGCCACCCTGGAGGGTACCACATTTGGCTATTTGTCGCTACGCCTCCTCTCCCAAAGCTTGTACTGCGCCGGGAGTATTGCGTTCGACCTTTTTGGAGCACACCTCGTGTTACGCTGGAACCGTGCCAGTGTATACGGATGGCTCCAAGTCCCAAGAGGGGGTCGGCTTCCACGCCATATCCCCTCTGTTTGAATTCAGCAGGGCACTACCAGGCGCTGCGTCTGTCTTCACGGCCGAGCTGGTGGCAATACACAACTCTCAGTCTGGGTGATCTTCGGGCACGTTACCTATCCCAGTACCGGGATGGGCGGGGTCGCTACCACCTGTCCTTTGTACTCGGGACGAGTGTGTGCACATTGACTGGTGGACTTGTTTACTTTTGGGGAGAGGCCGGCCTTCTCCCTTTCATTTAACCTGGTTTAATTGTTTTTTTTTGTTATTGTTTTGTTAATGTTATTTCTTTTTATTGTTGCTTCCTGTTCAAATTTTTTAAAGTAGCCCATAATTAGGCTGTTTGTTTACGGCGACTTATGCATAAGTCGGCAGTCGGCATATGGCCCCTAAAAAAAAAAAAAAAAATCTCCCAAAGCTTGTACGGCGCCGGGAGTATTGCGTTCGACCTTTCTCGAGCACACCTCGTGTCACACTGGAACCGTGCCAGTGTATACGGATGGCTCCAAGTCCCAAGAGGGGGTCGGCCTCCACGCTGTATCCCCTCTGTTTGAAGTCAGCGGGGGCTCTGCCAGGCGCTGCGTGTGTCTTCACGGCCGAGCTGGTGGCAATACACCACTCGGTACGGGAGATTACGCGACGTGTCCGGTTTGGAGACCGGAGACCGACAAAGTGCCCTGAGTGCTCTCGGGGCATTGGAATCTCCGCATCCCCTGGTTCGCGATATCCGTGATGCCACGGTTATGGCGAGCCGGGCAGATGTCGAGATTATTTTCTGCTGGGTTCCTGGACATGTAGGAATTGCGGGGAATGAGGGCGCCAAAGAGTCCGCAAGGACTCTGCGACCGGACTAGGTTTCGCTCTTCCTCACACCGACTACATGGCAAGAATACGGGCAGCTCTTCGGACTGCTTGGCAAAGAAGATGGGAGATGGTCGAAGGGAACTTAAAGTTGCATGCCATTGCGCCGCGACTGTTCCCATGGACCTATCCCCCAATGCCGCGACGGCTTCAGGTCGCTTTCTGTCGTCTCCGAATCGGACACACTCGTGTGACGCGTCGCTATTTGATGGAGCGCTCGCCTGCGCCGTATTGCGACGACTGCCTCGTCCCCCAGACTGTTCGGCACATTCTTGTCGAATGGCCCAGTCTGGGTGATCTTCGCGCATGTTTCCTGTCCAGGTACCGGGATGGGCGGGGTCGCTTCCGCCTGTCCCTTGTACTCGGGTCGAGTGCGTGCACATTGACTGGTGGACTTGTTGACTTTTGGGCGAAGGCCGGCCTTCTCCCTGTTATTTAACTTGTTGTTTTTTTGTTATTGTTGTTTATTTGTTTTTTGTAGGTCGCAGGCTCCTGCGCCGGGGGAGGGGGACCTCCCCCCGACGCCGGAGCTTGCTCCCTGATTGTTATCCCCTTTTATTGTTGTTTCTGTTAAAAATTTTATTTTAAAGTAGCCTAGAACTAGGCTGTTTGTTTGCGGCAACTTATGCCCAAGTGGGCAGTCGCCAGATAGCCCTTTTAAAAAAAAAATCAATAATTGTACTAATTATTCATGAAATATTTTTCTAAAATATCTTCAAGTAAATGATAGCGCGTTTTAAAAATATATGTATGTGGATTCTCATGAAATTATTGCAATATATTAATCTCTGTTGTTTTTATTTTTCTTCCTTCATTTAACTTCGTTATATATCCTACGTAGTGATAATGATCCGAACGTTTAGTATTCTGTCTTTATAAGAGCTTAACCTGTACTACTGATACTAATTGTAAACAACATTTGTAACTCAGAACTCACCTTTAATTAATCTCACAAAATCTGGTTGCTCCATGGTTGATAGGGAAGGCACACCTTGTATGATAAAATCTTCAATCAGCTTATCAACAAGAGATTGTTTGCCCTTCTTAGTATTCACCGCAAAATACTCTGGTAATGTCTTTACTTTAACCACTGCATGAAAGACCATCGTCTAATACTGAGCATTTTCTTTTTGAATCTTTTCTTTGAGCTGTCACGTAGTTATCCGCTTTTTACACTAAAGCAGGATGCTTTCTCTGTTGATAAATGTACATGATAAGATAATTGAAGGACATTTGTTCACGTTGCCATAATTCACGTTAAATTGAATCAGCATATACTATAAATAAAGGTGTTACAAAAGGAAACAGGTAGGTTCATGCATGGTAAACCTACGCTACTTAACATTATCATTAGCTACTTGCAATTTTGCCATTTTTTAAAAATAAGAAATAGTGAAACTTGTCAATTGAATTAAGTATCATATAATTAGCTTTAATAAATTCTTACCTTCAAATGAATGCATAGATTGGAAGTAGCATTGCTCGCCGCAGAGATTTCGCCATTGCATGATATACATACACACTTCACTTTTTTTTCATTAGAAGATTTCCGAAGTTGCCATGCAGCAGATGAAATAATGCTGAGCACTCTCACTATATAACTGAACACAACTGTGGCCATCTGTTAACTAAATTTTCATAAAATTTAACCCATTAGTCACCCGGCTTTTTTTTCTCAAATTACAAATGGTACGCATTATTAAAATAATTAAAATAAAATATTTTAATCCTTTTTTATAAATCAAATAATATATAATTTTAATTGAAAAGAATCATTTTATTGATATAATTCAACAATTATTAATAACCTTCTACCTATTTATAATTATGATTGATAATTCTCAGTTCTTACACAAATTTTCAACACCCATGGTTGTTTTATGCTTTTTAAATCAGTTATGCTTTAAAACATATCTAATTATAGAAGACAGTGCTGCACTTGAATGAATTGAACTCAGGCATGCAAGGCCAAAATCTAACTATGGTAGACATTAGTGAAAAAATTACATCAATCAAGAAGAAACTTGCACTTTGGAGAGAAAAATTAGACACCAGAAAAACAGTTGCTTTTCCAGAGCTCTATGCAATGAGCATGGTCGCCTCCGCGCCCATTCAAAACCATTCTGCCGGTTCACCCCTGCAGAGGAAAGCCAACCTTCCTGATCTCGACCCTGTAATTGGCGCGGCAATTCGGCTGCCATGCTGATGGGACTCAGCACCCCATCTGGCCCCCCTTAGCCTCTTTTTCTTCTTTCTGACAGCCTGCATTTTTACCCTACTTCCTCACTCTCCCTACAACCTCTCCCACAACTTTCTCTGGTCGGCCTCTAATTTCACTGGGTAGATGCCGACCAGCTTCTTCTCACCCAACTATCCCGGATCGGGACTGAGGGGGGAGGGGACAGCGTTCCCTCATTCCTGAGCTCCAGTCTTGGGTGGTGGGTTTTTAACAACTTGCTTTATCTCCACCCACACCTTCCTCACATCCCCTTTCTTTCTTCTTTCAATCTCTTATCAATTTTACACCCAGCCCAAGGTGGAGCCGCCATGCCAAAAGGTTGCCTGGCCACTCGATGGAAAGGTGTGGTCCTAAATGGTAGCATTTGGTTCTGCCGGCCCTGTGTTTACCTCTCACAGAGCAGGCTACTTCATGGGATGATTAGTGCCCCCGTCCCGCACTCTCTCAGGGGACCATCCTAACTTCTCTTCCCCTAGAGGAGGCTTACTCCTCCCCCATGCCTATGGGTGCAGGGGACTCTCCTTCTTTGGAGTCGACCTTGGGTGACTCCCTCTTACTAACGGCAGTTCCCCCCTTTGCTTTCTAAGGGTACTGCCAAGAAAGCACACAGGCAGCCGAATATTGACTGATCCCGCTGGGACTGGCTCGATAGGGCCAACCCCCTTAAGGGGGCGAGGGACAACAGGACCCATTGCCCCATGCCCTACAAAGTCCTGCACACATGCATATCACACTTACAGGGGGTCACCATTCATGACCACCTCTCTTCCACAACAGATGTCGGTTCGCCAACCCAGCACAGAATGAAAGGTACCTCGAAGGAAACCGGTGATGTCTTAGAGGGGTATAGCCACATGGAGGGCCCCCCTGAGATGGACATGGTCCCTGAGGTAACCAGCCCCAGATGGTAGGATCTTACATGGGGTCGAGCCTGGGCTCGGTGCCAAGCACAGAACCCATGTCCGCCCCTATGCAAGCTCCTCCTCAGACGGCTCGAGTCCCCGAGGCCTCACAAGGAGAGGAAGGATCTCCTTGTGACATCACACTCTACCATGAACTTCATGAAAGAGTAGTTTATACGATGACAGCACCTTAGAACTGGCTGACCATGGGGCAGTCAAGGTCAAGCGTGTGATGAGAAAACAGGAAGGGGTGTGAGACCCACCCCTACACTCTTCCTCACATTCGATTGTGACAAGCTCCCTGAGTCTGTGCATGCCGGTTGCTATCGCTGCGAGTGAAGAGATTCGTGCCACTGCTGCGGAGGTGCTACTACTGTCACCGCTAAAGCTATACTAATCGTTCCTGTAGACTCACAAGGTCGAGGTTATCTGAAGTCTGTGTAAGTGGCTCCAAGGCCGCACACGATAAGTCAAAATCGTGTGTGGCCAAGTGTATCAATTGTGGAGAGACGCACCCTCTTTCTTGGAAGCAATTTGGTGCGTATCTTCTTGAGAAGGAAATCCTGGCCGTTCAAACCCAGGATCGTCTCTAATTTCGCGAGGCTAAGGACTTGGTCCTGACTTGCCGGCGCTGCCTTGGACGTCCTATGCCTCAATGTTCGCAGGCCTGTTCAGCCCTACGAGCATGGTCGTTTCCACGCCCATTCGGAACCCTTCTGCGGATTCTACCCGCCCCGAGTGCTCCCCTGGTAAAGTTGGCGGCACAAAGGGTCCACACCCAACCCCGACTAAAACCAGGGCTCGCCTCCCTTCCCACAGCGTGACCGTTTCCCGTAAGGTGAAACGGCTGCTCTCCTCCACCGAGTCGTTAGACTCAGGAGTCAGCACTCCTGAAGATGGTCATGAGGCCATAGATTGAGATCAGCTGCGAATCGAACAGGCATTGAACCGTGTCTCTCGCTATGCCGAAGCACACAGGCTTCTGTTATCCTTGGCTAAGACTAAGGTGGTGCATTTCTGCCGCCATCCACGGCTCCACCCTCACCCAGAACTGCTTCTCAATGGAGTGTGCCTGGAAGTGGTGGACTCACACCGTTTCCTTGGTTTTGTATTTCACCGACGCCTTACCTGGGAGGCTCATATTCGCAGCCTTAGGGTCTCTTGTACTCACGCCATGGATATTCTTCATTCTGTGATGTTCATGGCCTGGGGCGCTGATAGGGCTACTGCCCTACTTTTTTATCGATCCTTTGTTCGTTCGAAGCTCGACTACGGCTGCGAGTTTTATGCATCCGCAGCCGAGCGTTTATTGCGGAAGGTGGATTCAATCCACCACACCGGCCTTTGCCTTGCGACCGGTGCCTTCCGCACTTTCCCCATTGAGAGCCTGTTTGTTGATGCTGGGGAGATGCCACTCGCTCTGCGCGGCGTGCAGTGCATCACTCGCCTGTACGTGCGAGCCCGGCGCCTCCCTCAATTACAAACAGCTCTCACTGCATCCGCTGCTGATTTCAACGGTGCCTATGCTGCCAAGAGACGCCAATTATACCCTAAGCCCTTTGGGTTTAGGGCTAGGAAACTTCTTCGAGAGCTAGGTATAGCTCTCGGGCCGGTTGTGCCCCTGGTTCTGCCCAGGATGCCACCTTGGAGGGTACCACCTTTGACTAGTTGTTGCCTCTGCTCCCAAAGCTTCTACAGCACAGGGAATATTGCGTTCGGCCTTTTTGGAGCACACCTCGTGTCACGCTGACACCGTGCCAGTGTATATGGATGGCTCCAAGTCCCAAGAGGGGGCCGGTCTTTGCTTTGTTTTGTTTTTTATTTTCAGTCTATGATCTTTTTATTCTTATTTGTTTTCTAATATAGCCTATTCGTAGGCTGTAGTGAGTACGGCGATTTATGCCCAAGTAGGCAGTCAGCAGATGGTGGGAGCTCCTTTTTTTTTAATCCCTTATCTTGACGCTGCCTATGCCTCTGAGAGGCGCCAAACATACCCTCTGCCCTTTGGGTTTAGGACTAGGAAACTATTTTCAGAGCTTTGTGTAGTTCTCGGGCCGGTGGTGCATCTGGTTCTACCCAGAACCACCCTAGAGAGTACAACCTTTGCTTCTTTGTCACCATGCCTCTGCTCCCAAAGCTTCCTCAGTGCTGGGAGTATTACGTTCGACCTTTTTGGAGCATACTCTCTCACGTTGGATCCTTGCCACTGTTCATGGATGGCTCTAAGTCCCAGGAGCGGGTTGGCTTCCTCGCCGTATCTCCTCTATTTGAAGTCAGCAGGCCACTACCGGGTGCTGCATGTCATCACGGCCGAGCTGGTTTCACTACACTGCTCGGTACGAGAAGTAACGTGTCCTTCCCGGTTGAGAGACTGGATTGTGATCTTTAGCGACCCACAAAGTGCCTTGAGTGCTCTCAAGCCATTGGAATCTCCACACCGCCTGGTTCATGGTATCTGTGATGCCATGGTTGCCACGAGCTGGGGTGGATGCCGAGATCATCTTCTACCATATTCCTGTACATGTGGGAAATGAGGACGCCAAAGAGTCCATGAGGGCTGCACGATCAGTCCAGTGTTTCACTATTCCTCGCACCAACTACATGGCAGGATTCAGCCACTCTTCAGGCTGTCTGGCAATGAAGATGGGAGATGGCCGAGGGGAACTTAAAATTGTGTGCCATTGCGCCTCAACTGTTCCCATCGACCTCCCCCCCCCCAATAAAAAAAAAACTTACTGAAATGATACAAATGTCAAAAGTACTCCTCCTTGTATTCCTCTCTGGTGAATACAAAGAGAGGGGTCATTGGAGATCTTGTTGTCTCTGTTCTGGTGACCAGTCTAGACATCTTTAGATTATAATTAGAGTACCACTCTATTTGTATAAAGAGGCAACTTTTAATATTACTCATTATAAATATAAATTGTGTGAGAAAGACCCAGTCCTTTAATATGTCCCTATGCTCATTTCAAGGGTCTTAAAAGAAAGAAAAGAACATGTCTATATATATATATATTAAACAGTACATTATGCCCATGTATGTGTGGAGAATGGCCCCCACATACCAAGCTCATTCATTCACCCCATTGTGTCCCCTCCCTGTCCCAATGCCTGCAAGAGGATCGGTAGTTATATATCCTCCACACTTTTTCACTTTCTCTAGTTTCACCACTTCTAATCTCTCCTTACAAACTTTCTGTGTGATACACCCTTGTTGCTATTGCCCTTTAAATTTGGGTAGGGGGCGTGAGCTTGGTAATGGGTGGTGGGTGCCTTCTCTGCAATATGGTTGATCCTGCCCAGGGTTCCTAACTGAGTACTCTTCGGACACTCAATGACACACATGTGCAGGTGACCCCACATTCTATCCTGAACTTTGTAAAGGGTGTGTAGTCTGTTAAGATGTTCGACTATACCAATGAAGACAAGTGTGTGCTAATCATGAGATAGTTGCGGTTGATGAGTGATATGGAAGAAGGGAAGAGTCCCAAAACCTACCTCAACACTTCATCACATTTGACCTAGACCAGCTCCATGAATTGGTGCGTGCTAGATGGTATCACTACCATATGAAAGGATTTGTACCATCACTTTGAAAGTGATGGCACAATTTCACCCATCATGCTCGCCATATGGATGAAATATGTTGATGTGCAAAGAAGAGTCATCCCCAAATTTGTCTAATCTGTCTCTTGCATAGCCAAGTGTGTGAAGTGTGGGGGTGACAGCAGTATTGTGATTGACTGTGAGTGCGTGTGGGTGGAACTGCTTGTGCCCATGCATCATGCTCAGCACATCCACCAATAGGCAGCTAACTTCATATGTATCTTTTAAAGATGAGGCAGCCCAATTTGTTTTTGACTCTAATATATCTTATCCTAATTTATCCTAACCTAAACTAACCTAGCCTATTCTAAGTTAGGTTATATTAGGGTGGAAAAAAAACTTAGGATGCCTCATCCTTACAATATCCAAATTTTTATATCCATGCTCAGTGGAAGTCCAGTACCTTATCCACTAGGATAATGAAAGATGAAAATTTTCAAGTTATTTATAAAATAACTTTTGCAGGCTTATCTCGAGCAACTTATATGGGCTCCTTATGCATATGCTCAGTTTTACATTGGGATCAACTTTCTAGAAGGAAAATCGCTTGCAAAATGTTATCAAATTTTGAAAGAGAAGTTTTGGACTACATACAAGGTATTGTAGAACTTTAATTTAATATGTTTCTGGACTATTCACTTTACCTTCGATATTGGGGCAGGAAAAGTGCATTTGAACATCTTCACACAAATCATTCCTTATTTAGGTAAGAAATGCAGGAAAATTTGTGGAAGGAGAACCTGCCTCTGAAATGGCCTCACTATCACTCCAAATCTTGCCTATACAGTCGACCCCCCATATTCCAGGGGATAGGGACCACGAACCCCCGCGAAAATTGAAAAACTTTAGATAGTTGACACTACCCCCAAAACACCCCCAACCCTTCCCAAACATCCTAATACGCTCCCCATATTAATTCAAGAAATTATGTCTTGTTATATTCATACACATACAGTACAAAATAAAGTATCAGAACACATTAAACTATTTTATTGTATAATGTTTACTCACCTGGAGAGTTTTGTTTTGATTGATGACTGATGATTTTAGATGATGTTGCCTGTGCAGTTCAATTATGATGATATAACTGAAAGGAAAGCTGAGGAGATTCTAATTATCCTCAGACTCTTGCTCAGTAAACACCGAAGGAGAAGGAGGAGAAGTTTCTCTAGAGGTGGAGGGCATAGTTTCGGGTGTGGTTAGGGGTTCAGGCTTTTTACTTGGGGTGAAGAACACTGTAATGGGCAATTGAGATCGTTGCTTTTTCATTTTCTTTAGCATGTCCCAGTAAGAGCCCATAGCAAGATCGAGACTATTTTGTGTCTTCATGGAATGAACCATGTGAGGGTCCCATGATTCCAAATCTGCCTGAACACTTTTAATTCTTCTCTGAAGATTGGCTAGCCTCTCTAGAATTATTCAGGGTGTAAAATGATTGAAAAGCGAGAAATAAAATGCAAAATTATGACATACACAAATCACTGCTCACACACGTGGGACACAAGCGTACTGAATGGAGCGTGGGAAATTGGTACATATACTGTACATACTGTAGTCAAGCGAGTGAGATCTGAACGCTGATTGGCTGGAATCGTCCTGTCTCAGTTAACCAACACTTAAGTTTTACGACTATGTACGTAAGTTTCTATGGATGCCTGGAAATGGCGCAAATTTTGAATTTTAAGGCTCCCCCAAATTTTCCGCTGATAGTTGAAGGCGCAGATGACGAACCGTGAATAGCCGAGGGTCGACTGTATATTCTCCCTGACATCTTTAGTTGAAACTATGACTAACTGGTAAATAAACAAGTTAGAAAAATATAAATTAAAATTTATAAGAATCAGTGTGTGTATTTGTATTTCTGCATTTCACTGTTAAAAATAAATAAAGTGCAAATGCATACATGGCACCAATGTTATCCTCCTCATCTTCCACCATCCTCAAGACCTCACTGCACTGGGATTGTATATTGGCATGTTTAAATGCTACAAGATGGCAAAAGCATACTGGAAACACCCTTAAAAATCCTTACAGTTTGAAGCAGAATTTTAAATACAGTATTGTGCAAATTCGTTTGGAAAGTACCAAATTTTTGGACTATTTCATAATGTCTTAACTTTTGACAACACTAATGATTTTTGTTTTTCATGCAGAATAGTTTACTGGTAACATCTGACAACTGCTTTGTTGTGCTCTAGCTATACTTAAGCTCAACAGTGCTACACCAGAGCTTGTCGTGGATGATTATTACTGGGAGCATGCTCCATGGTGTACTTGGTTCTGCGGGAATATTCACCTTCCAATCATTATTAGACTATAAATTTGTTATGGATATCACACCCAAGAAGCCTGCAAGTATTTCAGACGGATTTATGAGGAAATAAAGGTAGCAAAGTCAACACATTCAACACTGCGACAAGGAAAATGTGGAAGAAAATGAAAGATAACACTTCACAATGACAAGGCTCTCATCAGAAATAGTGTGAAGGATCCCAAGAAACCAGTAAAGACCTCCAGACAGATTAGTCTTTAGCTGGTGTAAATGTTTATTCTTCAACCGTCTGGTGAAGGCTCATTGAAGTTGGCAGATTTGCTAGAAAACCGGTATGTAAACAGTTATTGACTTCTGCTATGAAGACAAAACGTCTTCGCTGGGCACGCAAGTATGCTGGATTGAAGAAAGTTATGTTTTCAGACGAATCACATTTTGAAGTACATGGGCATAGGTCAGTGGTAGTAAGATGAAGCAAAGATGAATCACTTCAGCCAGGACACATTCAACAGGCACCAAAATACCCACTTAAGATGTTTTGAGGTTGTTTTAGCGCTAAAGGCCTAGGGCGGCTTGTTACTATTGAGGGAATGATGAACAGCAATAAATACAAGGTATTCCTGCAGACTCACTTGCTTCCCACGATATAGAAAGACTCTTGATGGAGGCGGCATTTTCCAGCAGGATCCAGCTCTGTGCTATACTTCCCAAATAATGTGCACATTCTTTGAAAAAAGTGGACTTACCGTTATAGATTGGCCTGGGAATTCTCCTGACCTAAACTCATCGAGAATCTATGTGCTATAATTAAATGTAGAATCGAGAAAACCGACTGTTCGACGATGCAGATGATTTTTGCTGTTATCAATGCCTGGTACCATAATGAAGAACTGGCAGAAATATGTTCAAATTTGGTTGAATCTATGCCAGAGCGAGTGAGGCAGGTTCTAAAAGCAAAGCAAAGGGCGGTCATATTTCATATTACCCCGTAAGGGGCAAAGCGATTTGCCTTCCTGGCCGCTGTGCTAACAGGACTCAGCTTGGCATTCTTTTTCTTCTTCCGCTAACCCCCATCTCGTCTTCTGTACCAATTCTCTTCCCCGTAAGCGGCGCGGTGATTTGCCTTATTTGGCCTCCGTGCTGATGGGACTCAGCGCCGGTCCGGCCACAGCTTCGCCTCTTCTTCTTTTCTTACTTTTGCCTCGGTACGGGTCGACGGATGCGCCCACTGGGGGGCATCGTCTGCAGGACCGTGCCTTAGAGGAGGTTTGGTTGCCCGGGTCGTCATTTTGTTTCTGGGGGGTCTTAACACCGCAGTCCAGAGAATCTCCGTTATGCGGCTCCGCTGTTTTTAAACGACCGTGGAAGTCGTGATGCGAGTTACCCCGTCTGGGCTTTATGGGTGCTCTTTGGGCTCACGATGACCATTTGGTGCATGCCCTCGGCTCCAGAGGCAGCCCAAAATAAAATATATACTTATACGGGTAAATTTAACAAACATACGAGTAACTCCCAGGCGGTCTCTAGTCATCGTGCCTTGGACCCTGACGGTAGTCGCTTTGATCCTTTTGGGTCAGAAGTCGACCCTGAATTGGATTACGACTGATAGTCCTCTTAGTAAGACTGACATCTTCGACATCTACGAGGATTTTGTTGAGAAATGTGGCGAACCTGCCCAAATGTGGCCACGTAATGATGGCGAAATCAAGCGAGCAGCATCAGCGGATTAAGACCCTAGTCTTTAGCTTCTGTAGACATGTCCTCTGTTTCACACCCGACATTTAACACCAGTAAACGTGTTATCCGATCGGGAGAGTTAATAGATTACGATGCTGACAGGCTGGTATCAAAACTTACCAATCAGAAGGTTATAAGTGCCCACTGTATTTCCCGGTTTGTGAATGGCGCTAGGTTACCTACCGCCACCATAATCCTGACCTTCAACAGATTGGAACCGCCCAAGTGCGTTAAGGCTGGCTATCTTAACATCCCAGTCAAGCCTTACGTTGAAAACCCACGACGATGCTTCCATTGCCAACGCTTTGGCCATGTAAGCAAGTTTTGTAAACAGGCAAGGTTTTGTGTGAATTGTGGATCGGATTATCACGGGACGCCCTTTTCTCAACAGCCGTGCTGCCCTAATTGTGGTGGAGATCACCCTGCAACATCACAGCACTGCACTTTCTTTCTCTATGAGAGAGAAGTCATTGCCATTAGAAACAAGAACAGGGTCAATTTTAAAGAGGCAACCTGGTGTGAGCTTTTCTGATGCTCTGCGTTCTACCGGGCCAAAGAAACGTAGAAGCCTAAGACCTCCAACTGGTCCTCCTGTGCCTGACCAGGTAAAAAGTCCTCCGCGTCCTAAACGTACATCTCGTGATGAACACCCTTGGTCAGCACCCAACAGTGCTTCTGAAGTTACCAACAAGAAGAGGAACCTTCCATCCTCTCCTGGTTCCCCAAGGGCAGCTAAGCATCTTGCTACCGCCCCAGAACATGTGGATGTTGATCATGTTGGTCCTCAGGTGGTATCCATTCCACCTCTGGACATTCACCCTGCCCCTAAAGGACCAAACTCTTCTTCAGCTCCAAAGTCAGTTATCACTCCACCCCCCCTTGTTGATACTGCTTTGAATGAGAAGGAACCAACCTTTGCTCCTTAGCAGGAGCCAGCTGTTGTGGAGGTTACCCACTCATCTGAGGAGGACTCTCAATAATTGACTCCACATCCTTCCCTATCAGCATCGAATTCACAACTTTTGCCGATGTCCTCGCCACCACCATCGCCTCTACCATCCTAACCAATACCACCAGCTGTGTCAACATCGTCTGTTCCCTCGACACCCGAACTGATCCCTGGAGTTGCTTCCATCTCTGCTTCTCCAGTGAAGACAGTTCTCTCTCATAGCCACTTATCAAAATCTGATGCGCCACCTCATAAAGAAAAATCAAAGGCAAAACACAAGCTTCCGATGCCTCCTTTGTCATACTCCAAGCCTATGGCTAGTATGACACAAACTACTTCCGCTGGTAGTTCAAATCCAAAATCTCTTACCCCTAAGGGTAGGAAGAAATCTACCGTTATGCTTAAACGGTAACAATGTTTCCAATTATTCATTGGAACCTCGAAGGTCTCTTCCCTAAATGGGAAGAGTTCAAGCTCCTGCTTAAGGATTACAATCCCGATTGTATTGCTTTACAGGAGACTTGCTTGGGTACTCGCAGAGTACCCAACATTTCGGGTTTTGTGGGATATTATAAGAACCGCAGAGAACCAATTCATGGTTCTGCTGTTTTTGAGGGTGTGCCACAGGGAAGTGTCCTCTGTGGCCATCAATAGCATTATCGCAAATCTCCCAGCTGAGATTTCCTTAACTCTATATGTGGATGACTTAGCGCTTATTTGTTCATGGCCTAGACTTCCATTTGTCATCCATAAGCTATAGCGAGTTATAAATACCGTAACTGATAATGCTTCTTCTAAGGGCTTCCGCTTTTCTGCAGTAAAGACCCTTCCCATTTGTCACTCTATGGTGTCCCTGTCACCTTTGAGCCCCATTTCAGATTTCTAGGGGTGATTTTTGATTTGAGGCTTTCTTGGAGGCCTCATTTGGACTCTGAAAAGGTCTTGTCTGAAGAGAATGGACAATGAAATTACTGTCACACACTTCTTGGGGAAGTGATCGACGCACCCTGTGGCTTCTGTATTCAGCATTGGTCCAGTCAAAGCTGGACTTTGGGTCACAGGTGTACTCCTCCGTCTCACTGTCCATCCTTGAAAAATTAAATACTGTGCGTAACCAGGGTGTGTGCCTGGCTTAAGGGCCTTCAAGTCCTTCCCTGTGTGGAGTCTATGCAGAGAACAGGGCTCTTCCTCTTCCTTTTCACAGGCTCAAGTCTAACCTCAAATATCTTTAGCAATTACCATGGTCGCCAGAAAATGAGTGCACGTTCAATTTGCGAACAGTGGCCTCATACGATAGATTTCTATCCCTGGCTCGCCCCTTTGCTCTGCGCATGGCCGAGCACACAGGACATCTAAGGATGTTTTCTGTTATTCCGTTTTCAATACCAAAGATTCTCCCATGGCTCATACCACCTATAGTGGTATGCAAGGGGCTTACTGGTAGGCCCAAGGATCAGTTCTTGCCTGTAGCCTTGAGAACCATGTATGATCAACATTCCTCCCACCATCGGCCTAGCACCTTTGTGTTCACCGACGGGTCCAAGTCATCAGACGGAGTTGGAGCTGCTGCTTTCATCCCATCTCAGACAGCATTGGTTCGCCTACCAAGTGCAGCTTCTGTTTTCACAGCAGAACTTGTTGCCATTCTTGCTGCACTCTTTGTTATTGTTCCTATGCCATCTGGTTGTCTTACGATTTTCTCTGACTCCCTTAGTTCTCTGGAGGCACTGAGTGCTTTTGGTTCTAGCCATCGGCTGGTTTCCAAGATCCAGCGGTGGCTTTTTTATCTTTCTCCTATTCATAAGATTTCTTTTTGCTGGGTGCCCAGTCACGTGGGCATCCCAGGTAATGAAAGGGCGGATGCTGCGGCCAAGGAGGCGGCATCATTGGGGACACACCCAGCACCCCCAGTCCCACTTCGTGATGTCTATTTCCTCATCACCGAATATGTAGTCGGCTTATGGCAGAAGATGTGGGATGAGCTTCCTCCCACAAAGCCCCATTCCATAAAACATTCAATCCTCCCATGGCCACGTACCATGTGGCCACGTAGACTGGAGATTATTTTGGTCCGACTGAGGATAGGCCATGGGCACTTGATAAATGGGCAGCCCCCACTCTTGTGCATCCTGTGTGGGGTGCAGCTGTCCATCCTTCACATCTTTGCCGAGTGTTCCTTTTGAGAAATCTTGGGAGAAGGGTCTTCCCTTTCATTACTGGATAGATGGCCCGCCAACAGGTTCTGCGAGGCATCTTGTCTTAGACTCTTGTCTCTTTTAGTGTGAATAGAATTTTTTAATTTTTAGAAGAATCTAATCTTTTAGCTAAAATTTAATATATTGTTTCATGATTTTATATTCTCTGTTCTTTATCTATTGTTGATCCATCTATAGTCTATGTTTTTATCCTTTGTTGAGTTCTCAATAGTTTATTTTTTATATCCTTTTACATCCCTTGATGGTTTTAAATTCCTGTACTTCCATTCTATTGATCTTAATTTCATAACTATGTATATTTTTGTATATTCTCGAGATGTCTATATTTTTATTGAGAATACTCATGCAAATTACCCATCCTTAAATTTGCCTGCGAGCTAGTTCGTTTGGGCTTTGCAGCATTTATTTTCGGCACTATTCATTCATTCATATTTCATATTCAATGTACCATTTATCTTATCATTGATGTGTTCTTTTCAAATATTTACAACAATTCTTAAATAATTGTATTATTTCACCACTGTCCAAACTAATTTGCACACTACTGTACATATCATGTATTTCCTATATGATATAGTCAATGCTGCATATTCATTATCATGTTGAAAGCAAACTTCACTTTTCTTGCTAATTGATTTTCTTGTCAAATAGTCAAATAATTTTTCTTCATTGTTTTAATTTTAATATGCGAGCCTATACAATTAACAACAAAGGACTCCAATAACATTATGCTTTCTCCATCATGGTGTTTGTCTTTTTTTAATAAATGTTTTACTAGCTTTTTGCTAAAATATGTCTTTGGCAATTATGGCCAAATAGCTCCTTTTCACTTTGGTGTTCTATAATAATTAATTCCAAATTTTATCACAGTTAATGTGGTCCTTTGCAAATGTGAGCCTTGTGACAACATAAGTTTAATGAAGATATGCCTTCTTTGTAGCCAAGTAGCTGTGGCCATTATTTTTGTAGGAATCTCCTTATTTTTCTCCCTGAAACATTATCTCCAACTACAGCCATACCTTGGCATATTTGCTTCTTAATGATGTGTGGGTCAACTTTAACCTTCCTTACAATATTACAAATAAATTTAGTAATAATTCGAGCTTCCTTTCACTTCTTGTAAGAATTTTTATTGTTACAGAGCCCTTATACTTGTATGTCTGAACTGATGCCCATGGAATATTCATTCTCTTGGATATTTCTCATTACATGTTCCCAGCATCTCGAAGTGCATAACACCCCTACTTATCTCTTCACTATGTTCCTTGTTTTTGTCCATTCTGAGATATGGCAACAATTTAGGCTAACAATTGTATGATGAACGATGCTTCTTGTATGCTGAATTCAATTTTATAGCTTATTCTAGAAAGTTCAGGAGAATCACAAAGTCTGCTGCTATAAAGAACTGTAACAATTTATTGGACCTAAAATTTAATTTCAGCTATGTATTTTCAGAAATTAAACAGTTGTAGCTATACATTTGACTGTATGTATAAATATGAGCCTACTAATTCTGATATACTTATACCTCTATTTAATAGAGGTAAATAGATGCAAACAATTTTGCAAGCCATTTTATGATGATGAATGCATAGAAACTATTATGGTGGACAATACTGCTTGGTTTATTTTAACCAGTTTATGGAAATACCTTTATATTTAAATTTATGAATGAAATATACTTTGAACAATGAAAGTACATTATTACTTTATGGACTTCCCTACAACGTGCTTGGAATTAATAAATTATGATACAGTTTGTGGTATTTGCCACCATGTGTAGTATTCCCCACACATGTTCTATTTGAATTCATATCAGGAGACTGACACAGCCAAAGAAATCACTTGATGTCATTGAATAAGTTAAGTTAGACCTAACATGAAGTTCACCAAATCAAAATGTGAAAAGCACTCACCTCGACTTGCTTTACTGCTTTTATTGAATTAGAAAAATATATTTAGGTTAAGGATGAGATGAGAGTTTATGTGTGGTGAGCAGCAATATGTTTCAGATAGTAGTAGGAAAGAAGAGGATTAGCTTCAGATATTTCTCCTTAAATTACTATGGCTTTAAAGAGGACTGGCTATGTTCTATTAATTTGAACTCCAAATTTAACATTCCAACAAAATTTGAGCCTGCAATTTAAGAAGCTACTTAACCTGCAAAACATGAATTATAAGCTATTATTCAAACTGAAAATCATTGTGCTGTACTTACGACCTTTACACTTCATGCCCCTTCAACACCCACCCTGAACACCTTCCACACCCGAGGAGAATCTTGCATCCTACAAGATTCTCCGCAGCCATTTTGGTCCCCCCATTCTTTTGTCCTTTTTGCAGTGACAGAGTGTCCCATTTTCCATGAATAAATAACTTTCTTTTTCAAGTTGATATGGCATTTTACTGTTGGTTGTAACATATTTATTTCAAATTCTCCTGAATTCATAATCTCCAAACCCATAGCTGTCCACTCTCAAAATTGAGTAACCTTTGATTTTTCTGGAAAAAAATTAGGCTGGGATAAAATTCCAAAGTCTTGTACCTCATTTCTTCAGCCCACGCATTCATCTTCTTGATATTAGTCATAGTTAAATGAGGCTTCCTTCTGGCTGATTTGGAATGTTTCTGCCACCTCAAAAGCTTTTTACCTAGGGTTGTTCTCATTAGATCTTCAAACAGTACAAAGCCATCTTTCAGTAGGCAGAGAATGATCAGGTCGTCACTCCGGTGATGTCTTACCCTTTGCTTTAATTTGAACTATAATTCTCTTAATAGAAGAAAGGAGTATTCAAAGATTCCTAGACATTTGTCTTTGGACCAGTCCACCCTCAGATTGACCAGCAATCTGTCCTCATTGAAAACCTGAAATTTCCTTGGAATTCTTCTTTCTAGGCATTTTTAATAATTACAATATTAAACTGTGAAAGATGCAAACAAATCCAGTCATAATAAGAGCAAAAAATCATGATATAAACATTTTATCATAAAACTGTGGTTGTCTATTTAATTTACCATGTTACTGTATATGCTTGCAACAGATCCATTTTACATTTAAATGATACCTTATTCAGGGTGGACAGGACATCTCATCATGTCAAGGGTCAAGGCCATATTTAAAGCAGGTTAGTGACAATCTCAGAAACCAATCCCAAATGAATGCATTTATAAGATTATGGATGATAGACACTTTTAATGATGCATCATTGACAGTTCATTGGTAGTATTCCCCCCACCATAAAGTGATGATAAGATGTAAAGGAGAAAAGGTTTTAAGATAAAATCCCTATTACTTTTCAGTTTGGGATATTTTATGATGGCCAACCTAATATACTACTATTAATTTCAATTTCAGGTTGGATTTTTCATTTGGCCAGTGGTACAGACTATAAACTTCAAATTAGTACCTGAGAAAAATCGTGTTCCATTCGTGTCTGCAGCTTCCTTTATGTGGAATGTTTTTCTTTCATACATGCACAATAGATCAGGAAGAAATAATCCTGAAGATTTGGATAAAAGTGGAATGCATCATTGAATATATATAAAAGGGGGGGGGAGGATTTTTTTTTTCTAATGAGAGAGGTTTATTTTCTCCTGGCTCTCTACTCATACAGGGTCATATTTTTTGTTTTCTTGAAAAAGAATATTAAAAATGCTTAAGGCCACAACATAAAATATACCACTTGGATCTTCTTGTGTATTTTTGAACATTAGTACATAGCAGATGGGCAAAGAAGAAGTGTATGACTGATCTAATACTGATAAGAAAGAATATGTAAATGGATGTTTGATGTGAAAGCTTTGAGAATTGTGAGCATGACTTATTTGACCATATAATTCTTCAGTTTAGGGTTGAATTGGTTGGTTTGGAGATGAAAAGATGGAAGGCAAAATCAGAAGTGAAAGGCTCTTGAATCAATAAGAGGAAAAAGAGTATGTGAAAATGCTTAATATTAAGAAAGAGGAAGTATCAGGTAAACAAAATAATTTGTGCATTTTTAAACCAACAAAGAAGAAACAAAAACTGCAGGTTTTTTAGGGGGTTTTTTTTGCTTACTGGATATAAATATGAGGGTGAACATTGGCTGCAAGTTTGAGGAAGTGATAGTGGATACTGCAAAAGCAATATGCAGAAAAATGGAATGGTTATATGAAATTCACGATGGTGATAAAGCAAAGACCTAGTTTCAGACGCTTTATAGCATGGATGAGCTTATCATGGACATGCTATATACATGAAGGAACAAACAAGTGATTAGTCATAAGAAAGGGGCAAATGGATCGTTTGGAAATGAGATAATTGAGGCTCTGTATGAGAACAAGAAATGATTTGGGAAAAAGGTGAGAAACAAAAAGAGGAAACAGACCTCTTTTGGTGCTGCCTCTGACCAATTTAAAGTAAATGGCGAGAGAACTTTGATCCGAATAATGTGAGCATGCAGAGAAGAGAATGATTGGTGTTATGGTACAGTAGCCAAGATTCTATTAGGTGCTTGAAATGGAAATAGTCCCAAATGATAGAGAAATGGGAAAAGAAGAAAAAGTTCGATTTAAGAAATTAAGGGGAATAAGTCTCGACTGTTGTAGGCATGGTGGATGAAAAAAATGCTGATTTTATCATATAAGAAAGATAAAGAGTTTAAGAGTGAATATGGTCAGTGAGGATCAAGTGTTTATGTTCTGAGTATCGATAGAACTGTAGCGTCCCGAGAAGTGCAAGCGGGCTTTTAAAAGTCTCACTTGAATGAGTATTACAAATTCAGACCCCGTAAGGAGCGCGGCGATTTGACTTCCTGGCCGCCGTGCTGACAGGACTCAGCGCGCCATCCGACCCCAGCTTAGCCTCTTCTCCTTTCAGACAGCCTATATTTCTCCCCTACTTCCTCACTCCCACTACAACCTCTCTGACAACTTTCTCTTGGCAGCCTCTATTTACTCAGGGTAGATGCTGACCTTCTTCTCAGCCAACTATCCCGGATCGTGGCTGAGGGGGAAGGGAAAAATGTTCCCTAGCCCCTGAGTTCCGGCTCGGGATGGTTGGTTTTTAACAAACTGCTTCATCCCCACTCATACCTTCCTCACATCCCCTTTCCTTCTCACTTCACCATCTATTTTTTTTTACGCCGTGCCCAAGGTGGAGCTGCCAGGTCACCAGGCTGTAGGGGTGGCTTAAATGGCGGCACCTTGCTCTGCCAGCCTCGTACGCACCCCTTGCAGAGCGGGCTACTGCGAGGGGTGATGAGCGTGTGCATCCCGTAGAAAAATTAGGGTATCCATGCCCAATGATGCAAATAAAAAAAAACTTCCCCTATCCCCCTCTCAATCAAAGAAGCTGCCTTCCAGCAGCTCCACAGAAAAAAAATGGAGGCTCCCCCCACGCCTCTCTTAGGGGACCATCCAAATCTCTAACCGGAGAGGAGGCTCACTCCTCTCCTTAGCCTACGAGTGTAGGGGACTCCCACTTGTCTGGAGGTGGCTTCGGGCACCTCCATCTTTCCAGCTGCAGTCCTTTACTTTCCAAGGGGACTACCAAGAAAACCAGCAGGCAGTCCATAGCCGACCGCTCCCCATTGAAGCGGCTCAGTAGGGCAAACCCCGTTAGGGCGGAGAGGAAAGCCAGGCCACTTCGGTCGCTTCCCTCAAAAGACTTGCTGCCTAGAATATTAGACCTAGCGGGGATCAAGGCCTGTGCCTCCGGAGACTCGACTGATGACACTGGTGTCAATAGGACGTGTGATGTCGTGGGGGTGGAGATGGCCAACTGCAGGCCCCACCAAAGATAGACATGGTCCTTGAGGCAACCCAGCCTCAGAAGGTAGGGCCTTCCATGGGAGCGAATCCGGGCTCGGCGCCAAGCACCGACTTCGAGTCCGCTCCTATGCAAGGTCCTCCTCAAACGGCTAGGGTTTCCAAGGCAGTAAAAAGAGGGGAGAGATCTCCTCCGACCGGTACCCCTACGACTGCCAGGACCTTCTCCATCTTGGAGAAGGACCTTGCTAAGGCCGGTCCATCTGGCCTGGGGGCTTCTGCCGGCGGAGGGGACAAGAGGGTTCATTCCCCGCTATCTTCTCCTAAAAAAAAAGAAGACTCGGGGCTCTTCTCCATCCGCTGTTGTTGTGGGGACGGATGGGTCTGCTGCCATTTCGGTAAGCGACCAAGCCAAAAGCGGCACATCCGGCCCCTCTCCCTGCCCCTGGTACAGAGCCCCTGACCATGACGAAAAGTGCGCAGGGCGGAGCCTCGATAACATCGGGGCTACTCATTCAGAGATTACACGGCATTTTCGAGCCCGCTGGCTTCAAACGCTTCCTCGTTATTCGCTCTACTGATGGCACCATGTTGGCTAAGGGCAATATTATCCATAAGAGAAGAGCTTTAGTTAGTATGATTGGTAGAAAGCCGAAGGTGACACGTTTCTCGGGTGGGATTCTTTTGGCGAATGCGTCGAAACCCTCCGAGGCGGCCATGATTAGTTTCCTTCGGACACTTAATGGCACGTCTGTGAGTGTGATGCCCACTCTACCATGAACTTCGTGAAAAGAGTAGTTTATGCTAGGGAACTCGTTGACTACTTCATAGAGGACATCACCTTAGAGCTGGCCGAACATGGGGCGGTCAAGGTCGAATGAGTGATGAGAAAACAGGGAGGGGCTTCGAGACCCACCCCTACACTCTTCATCACGTTTGACTGTGACAAGCTCCCTGAGTCGGTGCGTGCCGGTTGGTACCGCTACCGCGTGAAGGCTTTCGCGCCACTGCCGCGGAGGTGCTATTACTATCACTGCTTCGGCCATACGAATCGACGATCATGTAGACGTGCAAAGTCGCGAAGTCTGTGTAAATTGCTCCAAGGCCACACACAATAAGTCGAAATCGTGTGTGGCCAAGTGTGTAATTTGCGGAGAGCCGTACCCAGCTTCTTCGAAGCAATGTGGTGCATATCTCTTTGAGAAAGAAATCCTGACCATTCAGCCCAAGGATCGACTCTCATTCCGCAAGGCTAAGGACTTGGTCCTGGCTCGCCCGGCTCTGCCTGGAACGTCTTACGCCTCAATGCTTAGAAAGACACCCTCTGCTCGTGGCCCATCCAGGCCAACGAGCACGGTTGTTTCCGCGCCCATTCGGAGCCCTTCTGCAGGTTTTACTCAACCCGGGTGCTCCCCTGGTAAAGATTCTGGCACAATGGGTTCACACCCAGCCCTGGCTAAAACCAGGGCTCCCCCCCCCTTTCCCCACCGTGACCGTTTCCCGTAAGGCGAAACGACCACGCGCCTCGACCTAGTCGTTAGACTCACAGGAGGGAACACAGCTGAAGTTGGTCGCCTGGCCATCTTCCGGGGTTCCTAAAGATGCTCCCCGAAAGGAGGACAGTAACAAAGGAGCTTCGGCTCCTTCGCCCACGCTTGGTGGTGGGCGCGGCGATTTTCCATCCAGCACCCCGTCCGACCCTTGCAGACAGCCTGTATTTCTCCCCTACTTCGTCACTTCTCCTACAACCTCTCCCAAACTTTCTCTGGTTGGCCTATATTTTCACAGGGTAGATGCCGACCTTCATCACAGCCAACCTTCCCGGATCGGAGCTGGGGAGGGGGAAGGGGACAATGTTCCCTAACCCCTGAGCTCAGGTTTGGCATGGTGGGTTTTTAGCAACCTGCTTCATCTCACCCATACCTTCCTCACATGCCTTTTCCTTCTCTCATCACACTCTTATCAATTTTACGCCATGCTGAGGGACTGCCAGGCCACCAGGCGGAAAGGGTGGTCTTAAATGGCGGCACCTGGCTCTGCCAGGCCTGTACGCTACTGCGAGGGGGTGATGAGCGTGTGCATCCCGTAGAAAAATTAGCCTCCCTATACCCAAATGCAAATAAAAAAAAACATTCTCCTATCCCCCTCTCAATCAACGGAGACGCCTTCGGGCAGGGGACCATCCAAATCTCTAACCGGAGAGGAGGCTCACTTCTCATCTTCGCCTACGAGTGTAGGGTACGCCCCCTCATCCCCTTGTCTGGAGGTGCCTTCGGGCACCCTCTTTCCAGCGGTAGTCCCCCCTTTACTTTCCAAGGGGACTGCCAAGAAAACCAGCAGGCAGCCCATAGCCGACCGCTCCACATTGAAGCGGATCGGTAGGGCAAACCACCTTAGGGGGAAAAGGAAAGCTAGGCCGCTTCAGTCGCTTCCCTCAAAATACCTGCTGGCTAGAATATTAAACCTAGCGAGGCGCAAGGTCTGTGCCTCCCCAGACTCGACTAATGACACTGCTGCCAATAGGACCTGTGATGTCCTGGGGAGCATGGCCAAATGGAGGCCCTACCCGAGATAGACATGGTCCTTGGGGCAACCCAGCCTCAGAGGGTAGGCATTCCATGGGAGCGAAATGAGGACAGCAAGAAAGGAGCTTCGGTGGATGCTCGAAAAGAGGGCCCCCCCGCCTAAGGTTTCGAGGCGGAGGAAGGAAAAGTCTCGTATGGCGAGCCCAACCACTTCCAATAAGGCCTCGAAGGCGACAGCGACTTAAGCGAATTGTCCGGCCAACAGCGCCTGTGTCTCAGCCTCCGGGAAGCGTACGACCATCCCGTGAGGGTCTTCGAAGAGAGCCTACGCGTCTCCAAGCTAGGCCTGGAGGGCAGATTCCTGCAATGGAATTGCCGCGGACTCCAGGTAAACTGGGAGGAGTTGCGGAGGCTAGTCTCGTCCCGTTCCCCGTTAGATATTTTTCTGCAGGAGACCATGCTAGGCGCGTGCCCCCTGCCCGCCCTCCCGGAGTATAAGTCTTTTGCGACCCCACCACCACAAGATGTGAGCCGGGCTGTAGGATGCGCGGTTTACACCCGCCATGATGTCTCAGTTCTTCATTTCACTTTAGATACCTTCTTTCAGGGAGTGGCTGTGCAGCTTCACCTGGATAGGAGGTATACTGTTATTTCTGCGTACATTCCACCGTCAGCTGACTTCGACGTGGGGGAATTCCGCCGCGCCTTGCCACGGTTGCCGAGGCCATTTCTCTTGCTTGAAGATCTGAACAGAAGATATCCTCTCTGGGGAGATTACTCAATAAATTCCAGGGGGACAAGTCCTTGCCGATCTGATCGAAAAACTTGAGATAGGTGTCCTAAATGTGGATGAGTTTACGCATCACTGTCCGAGAACCGCTTCATTTTCTTGCCTTGATCTATCTCTGCTCTCCGGATGCACAGCCTGATTTTGGTTCGGAGGTGGTCGATGACCTCCATGGTAGTGATCACTTTCCCATTCAAATATCATTTTCAGGGCGGCTGCCGCCTGAGAGCACACCTCGGTGTTGCTTGGCGCGGGCGCTGTGGCCTGCATTTCAGGAAATGACTCAATTCATCTCAGTCGAGGAGTTTAGGTCGGTAGATGAGGCCGTTGAGTTCTTCTCCGCAACCTCATCGCCGCGGGCCTGACTACTATTCCCAGAACGTCTGGCTGTTTTGCACGCCGACCACTCCCGTGGTGGTCGGCCGAGTGTGAGACGACCCTCAAACAGAAGCGTTATACCTCCATGCGCTATAAGCGAGGCCCGAACGATTTCACTGTCGCTGAATTTCGTCGAGCTCGGGCTAGGTTCCGGTATATTTCGAAGCGCACCTGCCACTCTTCTTGGCGGGCATACATGTCTTCACTTAACGTGAAAGACCCATCTAGCAGAGGTGTGGAAGCGAGTCTAAAGGATTGGTGGTAAGTTCTCGCAGGACCCTCCCTTCCCGTTCTCCAGCAGGATGGGACCGCAATCTCTGACCCCGCGTCCATGGCAGAATCCTTCGCGACCGCTTTCTCCCAATTCTCTAGCCGCTATTCAATGAACGTCGTCATGTCGCGGAAGGTCGCCGACTGGACTTTACCTCCAGAGGCAGAGAACCCTTCAACGACAGGTTTACTTTGAGTGAGTTGCGTTCCGCTCTTGCTTCGTGCGCGGATACCGCCCATGGTGCGGTAGATGTCCCGTACGCCATGCTTCGACACCTGGGTGAGCGAGGCATGGCCTTTCTGTTAGATTTGTTAAACAGGATCTGGGTGGAGGCTCTCCTCCCGTATTCTTTGCGAATCGCTACTGTGCTCGCCTTTCGCAAACCGGGGAGAGATCACTCTTCTCCGGCCAATTTCGGCCCAATCTCTCCAACCTCTTGAGGGTGTAAGTTGATAGAGAAATTTGTAAATGTAAGATTAGCCTTTTTTCTGGACAGCGGAGGCCATCTGTCTTCTGCGCAGTGCGGCTTCCGCAAGTTCCACTCCAAGTCTGATGCTCTGCTCCGACTGGAAAATGCCGTCTGCGAGGCCTTCCTTCGTAGACAGCACTACGCCACGGTGTTTTTCGATCTGGAGAAGGCCCATGATACCGCAGGGCGATACGGTATCATGGAGACTTTCCACACGATGGGAACCGAGGGGACGCTTCCCAATGTTTATATCTGAATTTTTGCGAGATCGTCGATTCCGCGTACGGGTGAGGGGAGCCCTCCCCGGCCCAATGGAGCAGTAACAGGGTGTCCCGCAGGAAAGTTTCTTCAGTGTCACACTCTTTGCCTTGAGCATCAACGGCATCACCTTGGTGCTGCCGGAAGATGTTCTCGCTATTCTCTACGTGGACGACCTTTTGATCTCTTTTGGCGCGGCCCAGATGCCAACTCTGGAGCGTCGACTCCAACAGGCATTGAACCGCGTCTCTCGCTATGCCGAAGCGCGCAGGTTTCGGTTTTCCTTGGCCAAGGCTAAGGTGGTGCACTTTGGCTGCCATCCACGGCTACACCCTGACCCAGACTTGTTTCTTAATGAGGGTACGCTTAGAATTGGTTGATTCGCACTATTTCCTTGGTCTTGTATTCGACCGACGCCTTACCTGGGAGGCTCATATTCGCAACCTTAGGGTCTCTTGTACCCGCGCCATGGATATTCTCCGTTCCGTGACGTCCAGCCTTAGGGCGCTAATAGTGCTACTGCCCTATTTTTTTTATCGATCCTTTGTTCGTTCGAAGCTCGACTACGGATACGAGTTTATGCATCCGCAGCCGAGCGTGTATTGCGGAAGCTGTACTCGATCCACCACACCTGCCTTCGCCTGGCGATCGGTGCCTTCCGCACTTTCCCCATTGAGAGCCTACTAGTCGATGCTGGGGTGGTGCCACTCGCGCTCCCCTGCGTACAGTGCATCACTCTCTTTTACGCGTGAGCCCGGCGCCTCCCGCAGTCGCCAACAGCTATCACTGCATCCGCAGCTGATTTCGACGGTGCCTATGCTTCCGAGAGACGCCAGTCATACCACAAGCCCTTTGGGTTTAGGGCTAGGAATCTCCTTCGAGAGCTAGGTATGGCTCTCGGGCCGGTGGCTTCCTTGGTTCTGCCCAGGACGCCACCCTAGAGGGTACCACCGTTGGCTATTTGTCGCCACGCCTCTGCTCCCAAAGCTTGTACAGCGCCCGGAGTATTGCGTTCTGCCTTTTTGGAGCACATCTCGTGTCACGCTGGAACCCTGCCAGTGTATACGGAGTCTGAAGAGGGGGTCGGTTTCCACTCCCTATCCCCTCTGTTTGAAGTCAGCGGGGCTCTACCGGACGCTGCGTCTGTCTTCACGGCCGAGCTGGTGGCAATATACCACTCCGTACTGGAGATTACGCGACGTGCCCGGTTCGGAAACCGGATTGTGGTCTATAGCGACTCACAAAGCGCCCTGAGTGCTCTTGGGGCATTGAAATCTCCGCATCCCCTGGTTCCAGATATCCGTGACGCCACGGTTTTGGCAAGCCGTCGGATGTCGAAATCTTCTGCTGGGTTCCTGGACATGTAGGAATTGCAGGGAATGAGGGTGCCACAGAATCCGCGAGGACTCTGCGACCGGACCAGCGTTTCGCTCTTCCTCACACCGACTACATGGCACGAATACGGGCAGCTCTTCGGGCTGCTTGGTAAAGAAGGTGGGAGACGGTCGAAGGGAACTTAAAATTGCGTGCCATTACGCCGTGACTGTTCCCATGGACCTATTTCCCAATGCCGCGAAAGCTTCAGGTCGCTTTCTGTCGTCTCCGAATTGGACACACTCGCGGGACGCATCGCCATTTGATGGAGCGCTCGCCAGCGCCCTACTGTGAAGACTGCGTTGTCCCCCAGACTGTTTGGCACATTCTTTTTGAATGTCCCAGTCTGGATGATCTCCGCGCACGTTACCTATCCCGGTACCGGGATGGGCGGGGTCGCTACCGCCTATCCCTTGTACTCGGGACGAACTCGTGCACATTTACTGGTGGACTTGTTGACTTTTTGTGGGGAGGCCGGCCTTCTCCCCTCTATTTAACTAGGTTTTGTTTTGTTGTTTTCTTTGTAGGTCGCACGCTCCTGCGCATGGGTGAGATGGACGTCCCCCCGACGCCGGAGCTTGCTTCCAATTGTTGCCATTTTCCCTTTTTACTGTTGTTGTTTTTTCATATTCTTATTTTAAAGTAGTCTACTGCTAGGTTGTCGTGATTGCGGCGAATTATGCCCAAGTGGGTAGTCGTTAGTAGGCTCCTAAAATTTTTTTAATAAAAATGTACAGAGGAACAGTGGGCGCAGGTTCATTTTATCATTGAATCATTGTTCAATGTGATTGGTTCCAATAGTGGGATGTCCGTCCGTGGAAGATGTGGCGAAAGGTTATATCGTGCATATGTGAAGAAGACAGTGAAATATGGAGGAGTCAGTGTGATGCTATAGGGAGTGATCTCTGTTGCTGGTCCTGGTCCACTTATTCGCCTACAAGGGACTGTCAATGCTGAAATCTACAACCTGGTTTTTAGACAGCATGCCCTTCCACATCTCCGATCCTCGTCGGTTCAACCTCCTATCTTCTTGCAGGACAACGCTCCATGCCACACTGCGAAGAGAGTCTAAGAGTTTTTGAATGATAAAGGGGTTGATCTCATGGATTGGCCCCCACAAAGTCCCGATCTCAACCCTAGAGAAAACGTTTGGAAGATTATTGGAGATGGGGTGCGAAGGACAAAGAATATTCAGCAACGGGAGAAGAGTCCATTGGATACTCGAGGCTCAGCCGAGTCAGCTCCAGAGGCAACCCCCTTATTTGGTGGCCGATGACCCTCTCACCACTGGGCTTTGGGTCTAGGGGCCGGGTAGAAGAACCATCACTGCTCAATATAAAATATTTTTTCAGATAACTCTGATGTCGTCAAGGGTCTCACCCTGAGCGCTCGTCCCTGCTAGTGCCAGCAGGGAGAGGGGAGCAACATTAAGAAATCGTGGTGTGAGATCAATGCTTCGACGGTATAGTGGGAATACTTCTGGCATTAACGGTAGATGGGCGATGAGATGCTTCAGGCGTTTCGGAACTCTAACATGATGATCGGTTTTGTCTAGCCTCATGGGATCCAGCGCTCCGTCCGGCCCCAGCTTAGCCTGTCTTCCTTCCTTCAGATAGCCCGATTTCTCCCCTACCTCGTCGCTTTTCATACAACCTCTCCCACAACTTTCTCTGGTCAGCCTCTAATTTCACAGGGTAGAATGCTGACCTTCTTCTCAAGCCAACCACCCCGGATCGGGGCTGGGGGGGGGGGAGGGGACATTGTTCCCTAACCCCTCAGCTCCGGTTCGGGATGGGGGTTTTTAACAACCTGCTTCATCCCCACCCATACCTTCCTCGCATCCCTTTTCCTCTCCTCTTCACAACCTATATTTTTTACGCCGTGTTCAAGGTGGAGCCGCCATGCCGAAGGACTGCCAGGCCACCAGGCGGGAGGGGTGGTCCCGAATGGCGGCGCCGGGCTTGTAAGCACCTCTCGCAGTGCGGGCAACTGCGAGAGGTGATGAGCTATTGCGTCCCGTATTAAAAAGAGGGTCACCATGCCCATGTATGACAAAAAAAACCCAAAAACCCAACCCACAACTTCCCCAAGAAAATCAACGGAGCCGCCCTCGGGCAGTTCCACCGAGAAAATGGAGGTCCCCCCCCTTGTGCTTGCGCAAGGGACCCTCCATAATTCTTTAACCGGAGAGGAGGCTTACTCCTCTCCTACGCCTACGGGTGTAGGGGTCTCCCCCTCACCCCCTTCTCTGGAGGTGCTTTCGGGCACCTCCCTATCTCCAGCAGCAGTCCCTCCTTTGCTTTCTAAGGGGACTGCCAAGAAAGCCAGCAGGCAGCCCATTGCCGACCGCCCCTCGTGCAAGCGGCTCGGTAGGGCAAACCCCCTTAGGGGGGAGAGGGAAGCCAGGCCCCTTCGGTCGCTTCCCTCAAAAGACCTGCTGGCAAGAATTTTAAACCTTGCTGGGGTCAAGGCCTATGCTTCCCCACACAAGACTGGCGACACTGCCAAGGGGACCTGCGATGTCCTGGGAGGGGATGGCCAAATGGAGGCCCCTCCTGTGATAAACATGGTCCTTGAGGAGACCCAGCCTCAGACGGTAGGGCCTTCCATGGGGAAGAATTCGGGCTCGGCGCCAAGCACCGAACCCGAATCCGCCCATATGCAAGGTCCTCCTCAAATGGATGAGGGCTCCGAGGCAGTAAAAGGAGGGGAGGGATCTCCTCCGACAGGTGCCCCTACGACAACCAGGACCTTCTCCATTTCGGAGAGGGACCTGGCTGAGGCCGGTCCATCTGGCCTAGGGGCTTCTGCCGGGGGAGGTGAAAAGCGGGTTCATTCCCCGCCCTCCTCTCCAAAAAAGAAAAAGACAAAGAAGACTAAAAAGACGAAAAGACTCGGGGCTCCTCTCCATCCGCGGGGGCTGTGGGGACGGATGGGTCTGCTACCACTTTGGTAGGCGACCAAGCCAAGATCGGCACATCCTGCCCCTCTACCCCCTCGTGTGCGGAGCCCCTGACCAAGACTAACACCAAGAGTGCACAGGGCGGAGCCTCGATGACATCGGGGCCCCTCATTCAGAGGTTACCTGGCGTTTTCGAGCCCGCTGGCTTCAAACGCTTCCTCGTTATTCGCTCCACTGATGGCACCATGTTGTCCAAGGGCAACATGATCCATCAGAGGAGAGGATTAGCTAGTGCAATTGGTAGAGAGCCGAAGGTGACCCGTTTCTCGGACGGCAGCCTTCTGGCGAATGCGGCAAATCCCGCCGAGGCGGCCAAGATAAGTGCTCTTCGGACACTTGATGGCACCCCGGTTAGTATGACGCCGCACTCTACCATGAACTTTGTGAAAGGAGTAGTTTATGCGAGGGAACTCGTTGACTACTCCATTGAGGACATCACCCTAGAGCTGGCCGACCATGGGGCGGTCAAGGTCGAACGTGTGATGAGAAAACAGGGAGAGGCTTCGAGACCCACCCCTACACTCTTCGTCACGTTCGACTGTGACAAGCTCCCTGAGTCGGTGCGTGCCGGTTGGTACCGCTACCGCGTGAAGGCATTCGTGCCACTGCCGCGGCGGTGCTATTACTGTCACCGCTTCGGCCATACGAATCGCTCATGTAGACGTGCAAAGTCGGGGTCACCCGAAGTCTGTGTAAATTGCTCCAAGGTCGCACACGATAAGTCCAAATCGTGTGTGGCCAAGTGTGTCAATTGCGGAGAGCCGCACCCTGCTTCTTCGAAGCAATGTGGTGCATATCTCCTAGAGAAAGAAATCCTGGCCGTTCAGGCCCAGGATAGACTCTCATTCCGCGAGGCTAAGGACTTGGTCCTGGCGCGCCCAGCTCTGCCTGGGACGTCATATGCCTCAGTAGTTCGAAAGGCACCCTCTGCTCCTGGCCCATCCAGGCCAACGAGCACGGCTGTTTCCGCACCCATTCGGAGCCCTTCTGCGGGCTCTACCCAACCCGGGCGCTCCCCTGGTAAAGCTGGCGGCAAAAAGGGTTCATACCCAGCCCCGGCTAAAACCAGGGCTCCCCCCTCTTCCCCCAGCGTGACCGTTTCCCGCAAGGCGAAACGGCCACGCGCCTCCACCGAGTCGTTAGACTCACAGGAGGCAACACCCCGGAAGATGGTCGCTAGGCCATCTTCAGGGGTTCCTAAAGCCGTCCCCCGAAAGGAGGACAGCAACAAAGGAGCTTCGGCTCCTTCGCCCACGCCCGGAGGTGGAGCGAGTGGCTCGGAGACGGTGGTTCCTCGAAAAAAGGCCCCCCCGCCTCCGAAGCCGCAGCGCCCGCCTAAGGTTTCGAGGCGGAGGGAGGAAAAGACTCGCATGGCGAGCCCAACCTCCCCCAATAAGTCCTCGAAGGCGACAGCGCCTCCAGCACTTTGTCCGGCCAACAGCGCCCGGGGTTCTGCCCCCGGGAAGCGTACGGCCATTCCCGTGAGGGTCTTCAATTCGAGAAGGGCCCCCGCGTCTCCTCCGAGCTAGGCCTGGAGGGAATATTCCTTCAATGGAATTGCCGTGGACTCCGGGCCAACTGGGAGGAGCTGCGGAGGCTCGCCTCGTCCCGTTTCCCGTTAGCTATTTTTTTGCAGGAGACCATGCTAGGCGCGTGCCCCCTGCCTGCCGTCCCGGGGTATAAGGGTCTTCCGACCCCACCTCCACGGGATGGCCGGGCTGGGGGATGCGCGGTTTACACCCGGCATGATGTCTCCGTTCTTCCTTTCTCTTTAGATACCTCCTTTCAGGAGGTGGCTGTGCAGCTGCACCTGGATAGGAGGTATACTATCATTTCTGCGTACATTCGACCGTCAGCTGACTTCGACGCGGGGGACTTCCGCCGCGTCGTGGCACGGTTGCCGAGGCCCTATCTCTTACTTGGAGATCTGAACGGCAGGCATCCTCTCTGGGGAGATTACTCCATAAATCCCAGGGGACAAGTCCTTGACGATCTGATCGAAGAGCTTGAGATGGGTGTCCTAAACGTGTATGAGTTTACGCATCACTGTCCGAGAACCGCTTCATTTTCTTGCCTTGACCTATCTTTGTGCTCTTCGGATGCACAGCCTGATTTTGATTGGGGGGTGGTCGATAACCTCCATGGTAGTGATCACTTTCCCATTCAAATATCATTTTCAGGGCAACTGCCGCCTGAGAGACCACATAGGTGGTGCTTGGCGCGGGCGCGGTGGCCTGCATTTCAGGAAATGACTGAATTCTCTATCTCAGTCGACGAGTTTAGGTCGGTAGATGAGGCCGTTGAGTTCTTCTCCGGCAACCTCATCGCCGTGGGCCTGACTACTATTCCTAGGACGTCTGGCCGTTTTGCACGCCGA
Source organism: Ceratothoa steindachneri (assembly GCA_963969495.1). Lineage (NCBI taxonomy): Eukaryota > Metazoa > Arthropoda > Malacostraca > Isopoda > Cymothoidae > Ceratothoa > Ceratothoa steindachneri. Next base: position 106,541,201 of record OZ018321.1, on the reverse strand, counting down.
CTACTCCCATGGTGGTCGTCCGAGTGTGAGACGGCCCTCAAACAGAAGCGTTATGCCTACATGCGCTATAAGCGCCGCCCGAACGATTTCACTGACGCTGAATTTCTTCGGGCTAGGGCTAGGTTCCGGTATATTTCGAAGCACGCCCGCCGCTCTTCTTGGCGGGCATACGTGTCTTCACTTAACGGGAAGACCCCTTTAGCTGAGGTGTGGAAGCGAGTCAAAAGGATGCGGGGCAAGTTCTCGCAGGACCCCCCTCCCGTTCTCCAGGAGAATGGGGCCGCAATCCTGGACCCCGCGTCCGTGGGGGAATCCTTAGCGACCGCTTTTTCCGCACTCTCTAGCCGAGATGCTGCTCTGCCAGCATTCAATGCACGTCGCGATGTCGCGGAAGGCCGCAGGCAGGACTTTACTTCAGAGGCGGAGAACCCTTCAACGACAAGTTTACTGTGAGTGAGTTGCGTTCCGCTCTCGCTTCGTGCGCGGACACCGCCCATGGTCCGGACGATGTCCCGTACGCCATGCTTCGACACCTGGTTGAGCGAGGCATGGCCTTTCTGTTAGATCTGTTCAACAGAATCTGGGTGGAAGGTCTTCTCCCAGACTCCTTTCGCAAGCCGGGGAAAGATCACTCTACTCCGACCGGTTTCCGCCCAATCTCTCTAACCTCTTGCGTGTGCAAGTTGATGGAGAAATTGGTAAATGTTAGACTAGCCTTTTTCCTGGACAGCGGAGGCCATCTGTCTTCTGCACAGTGCGGCTTCCGTAAGTTTCACTCCACGTCGGATGCTCTGCTCCGACTGGAAAATGCCGTCTGCGAGGCTTTTCTTCGTAGACAGCACTACGCCACGGTGTTTTTTGATCTGGAGAAAGCCTATGATACCGCATGGCGATACGGTATCATGGAGACTCTCCACACGATGGGGGCGAGGGGACGCCTCCTAATGTTTATATCTGAATTTTTGCGAGATCGTCGATTCCGCGTACGGGTGGGGGGAGCCCTCTCTGCCCCAAAGAAGCAGGAAGAGGGTGTCCCGCAGGGAAGTGTCCTCAGTGTCACACTCTTTGCCCTGAGCATCAACGGCATCACCTCGGTGCTGCCGGAAGATGTTCTCGCTACGCTCTACGTGGACGACCTTTCGATCTCTTTTGGCGCGGCCCAGATGCCAACTCTGGAGCGTCGACTCCAACAGGCATTGAACCGCGTCTCTCGCTATGCCGAAGCGCACAGGTTTCGGTTTTCTTTGGCCAAGACTAAGGTGGTGCACTTCTGCCGCCATCCACGGCTTCACCCCGACCCAGATTTGTTTCTTAATGGGGTGCGCCTGGATGTGGTTGAGTCGCACCGTTTCCTTGGTCTTGTATTCGACCGACGCCTCACCTGGGAGGCTCATATTCGCAGCCTTAGGGTCTCTTGTACCCGCGCCATGGACATTCTCCGTTCCGTGACGTTCAGCGCTTGGGGCGCTGATAGGGCTACCGCCTTACTTTTTTATCGATCCTTTGTTCGCTCGAAGCTCGACTACGGATGCGAGTTTTATGCATCCGCAGCCGAGCGTTTATTGCGGAAGGTGGATTCAATCCACCACACCGGCCTTCGCCTTGCGACCGTTGCCTTCCGCACTTCCCCCATTGAGAGCCTGTTGGTCGATGCTGGGGAGATGCCACTTGCTCGCGCCGCGTGCAGTGCATCACTCGCCTGTACGCGCGAGCCCGGCGCCTCCCTCAGTCGCCAACAGCTCTCACTGCATCCGCAGCTGATCTCGATGGTGCCTATGCCGCCGAGAGACGCCAGTCATACCCTAAGCCCTTTGGGTTTAGGGCCAGGAAACTCCTTCGAGAGGTAGATATAGCTCTCAGGCCGGTGGCGCCCCTGGTTCTGCCCAAGACGCCACCCTGGAGGGTACCACATTTGGCTATTTGTCGCCACGCCTCTGCTCCTAAAGCTTGCACTGCGCCGGGAGTATTGCGTTCGACCTTTTTGGAGCACACATCGTGTCACGCTGGTACCGTGCCAGTGTATACGGATGGCTCCAAGTCCTAAGAGGGGGTCGGCTTCCACGCCGTATCCCCTCTGTTTGAAGTCAGCGGGGCTCTACCGGACGCTGCGTCTGTCTTCACGGCCGAGCTGGTGGCAATATACCACTCCGTACTGGAGATTACGCGACGTGCCCGGTTCGGAAACCGGATTGTGGTCTTGGGGCATTGAAATCTCCGCATCCCCTGGTTCGCGATATCCGTGACGCCACGGTTTTGGCGAGCCGGGCAGATGTCGAGATTATCTTCTGCTGGGTTCCTGGACATGTAGGAATTGCGGGGAATGAGGGCGCCAAAGAGTCCGCGAGGACTCTGCGACCGGACCAGCGTTTCGCTCTTCCTCACACCGACTACATGGCAGGAATACGGGCAGCTCTTCGGACTGCTTGGCAAAGAAGATGGGAGACGGTCGAAGGGAACTTAAAGTTGCGTGCCATTGCGCCGCGACTGTTCCCATGGACCTATCCCTCAATGCCGCGGCGGCTTCAGGTTGCTTTCTGTCGTCTCCGAATCGGACACACTCGTGTGACACATCGCTATCTGATGGAGCGCTCGCCTGCGCCCTATTGCAACGACTGCGTCGTCCCCCAGACTGTTCGGCACATTTTTGTCGAATGTCCCAGTCTGGGTGATCTTCGCGCACGATACCTGTCCCAGTACCGGGATGGGCGGGGTCGCTACCGCCTGTCCCTTGTGCTCGGGACAGATTCGTGCACATTGACTTGTGGACTTGTTGACTTCTTGGGGGAGGCCGACCTTCTCCCTATTATTTAAGCAAGGTTTGTTTGTTTTTTGTTTTGTTTTGTTGTTTTTTTGCATTTGTTTTGTTTTTTGTTTGTTTTTTTTCCTTTAGTTGCACGCTCCTGCGCCGGGGGGACCTCTCCCCGACGCACCAGCTTGCTTCCTTTCCCCCTTTTGGGGTGTTGTTGTTTTTTTTTCTCTCTTTAATTTTATTTTAAAGTAGCCTAGAACTAGGCCAGTTTTAATACGGCGACTAATGCCCAAGTAGGCAGTCGCCAGATGAGCTCTTAAAAAAAAAAAAAAAAAATGTCTAGCCTCACGCAAAACATTTGAGAAAAGACGGCCGAAAGGTAAAGTTTGTGCTCAAGCATGTGGGCGAGCCTCTCCCACGTTCAGACGCAGAGTCTCACAAAGCGAGGACCTTTTTATCATATAAGAATATTCGTCAGGTTTTCGACGCACCACCCCTTTTGGCACATTCAGGGCTATAATAATCAGAACCACAATTCACAAAGGAACGGGAGTGCCGACAGGCACAACCAACATGTACAAATTGATTGCAATTGAAGCAACGTCTGTGTTGTTCGACGTTGGGGCTTACCGGGACACGAAGGTAGCCAGCTTTAATAAACTTGGGCAGTTCCTGACGTTCTTAGCAGAGCCCACAGTTTTTATCGAAGACAGATTTTGGAAAAGGTTGTGTAGGGTGAGATGACACCTCAACCACGATATCACCACTACCTCTTGACCAAATCTGGCGGGGTTCACCACAGCGGGACTAAAATGATTCATTAACATTAAACACCACCCACCTTTGCAAGTGGGGTTTCAGAAGAGGAACTCGAGACCAGAAAGCAGAAATGATTTAATCTGGATCCACATCGTTCGCATAGGGATCCAAAGAGCGAAGGAAGGCTGAAAGGGGAACTGAAAAACGTTTGGCACGAGAATCCTTACGCGGTGGGGAAGTTGTAGGTTTATGGGAAGACATTGCAAACAGAATTGAATTCACATTCAGCCTCGGGACTTTCCCACCACGGAGGCATACAAGGGTTCGGTGCCACTGCAACTCTCGATTCGGTGGCGTTGTAGCGGGCCGAAGGCAACACTAATCCCGCGTTCCAACCTTATCCTAGAATTTATGAGCCTTGAGAACCCCGAGAAATAATTGACACGATTTGATATACAGTCCTTTACTTTACAAGAAAAAAAACAATAATATTTACAATTTAAATATACAATAAAATAAACATACAGGTGCGCACCCAAATAATTAACCTATTCCGAATTCAATTAGAAAAAAAAGTGTGCACACTACAAACGAGGCCAAAATTCCCCAATCCGAACAAAATACAAAAAAAAAACTATGAGGGGCGAAGAGAACAAATTTGTACCACGATTTCCACACAACAAACAAATGACAAGAAAACGAACGAAAAGGGGATACGGGATTATCTCTGTGCGTTGAATAGGGGTGGTAGTAGGCCAATAAAAGGGGAGGTATGGTCGTCAGTCAATGCAGGTGGCAAGCGAGGTAGGAAAAGCCCTCCGTTTCAAGGCTGGGCGGAGCACTCTCCTCGCAGTCTGTAAAAGCTCCCACTCTTAGAAGACACAAGATCTAATACTGGAAAAGAGCCAGAGAAATTTTGGTATAGCGTTTCCAAAGAAAAATCTGGTGATGAACTTCGATGACCCTTGTTAACATAATTAATGTTCAGCCCATTAGCATTACCTCATTCTTTGGCCTGTTTTTTAAAATAATTTTAGCAAAGAAACAATCTTACCCAAGTGTAATATCCAAATGCGCTGGACAAAATTTTAGGAAACTCTCTACTGATTTTACAAAATTCTATAAATATTTATATTTTTATACTGAAAATTGAAAACAATCCGTTAACATTATTTGTATTAATAATATGAAAAATTGGAAGGCAAATGACAAAATTGTCTACCCACACACTCACACAGGGGTAGGGAAAGGTATATGAAAATGGGGGTGGGAGAATGGCCCTACAGACAGATACACACACACACACACACACACACACCCGGCTCCCCCACAGCGTCCAGTATGTCCTATTGGAGAATTGAAACGGATCCACCACAACTTTATAGTCAGAAGAGGCTGCCCGAACTTTCCTACGCGCGGAGAAAAAAGGGCCAATGATGGGCTTTTCCTTGGTCATCGGCAAATAAAGGCGAAGGAGACGCGCAACCTCCGAACTTCATGAAAAAAGAATTCAGAATCAGTTGGAAAAAAATGAAAAACAGTTCAAGTAACCGTCAGATAAGAGAAAAAAGAGGGGGTAAATAAAAGGCAGTCAGAAAAAATGATAGTAGAGTGGGGGAGAAGGGGGTATTAAATGTCTGGTTCGCAACTCCAGGGAACCCTTAAGGGCCCCAGAGCTGACCCCACTCACCATGAGAAGTCCAGAGCCTCTGGGACTGGGACCAAGCCCTGAAAAAGAAAATGTCCCAGAGAGGGAGGATATATATATATATATATATATATATATATATATATATATATATATATACACTCATATATCCAAAAATGTACAGTAGCGTAGGTGTAACTATGAGGATAAAACCACAGTAATGGGGCTAATTTTATATTCGAAACCAGGTTTTGACGGAGACATCCGTCATAATCAATCGCTAGTGAGATACAGAAGTTGCTTAACGTACAAACACACAAATCAGTGACGCTAAGGCGGATTATGCGAGAATGTGTCGGCAATTTTGAGAAACAGAAGTATGAATTTATTACTTATTAAGGTATTAGTATTAAATTGGCCGTCTGAAGTATTAAAGTTGGGAATTTCTTTTATAAGTGCCGATTCAATTAAGCGTCAATGTATATAATTGTGAGACTTATAAACTATTTTAGCATTATCAATATCAATTTGATGATTTTCATTGGACATATGTAGAAATAAACTCGAAGAGAGGGCATGACGTCGCATATCGCATTTATGTTCATTCTTTCTCTTGGAAATACTTAACAAATGTACTCTCCCTTGTTCCGTAATATGATACCCGTACCGGCCTGCCAAGCATATGTATTTCATTCAACCTGGAGGCTAAAAGTTCTGCAGCTTTCTTGGAGAGCGCCAAATCACGTATCAAGTTATTCAAATCCTCTTGATTGAAACAGTGAGGAGCTAATGACTGCTCAGCATCTGATGATGAATCTGAAGACTCTGAATCCAATCCGTGGACATCCATATCAGGTACATCATTTTCATCCTCGGAGGAAGCATATCCACTGAAAATCGGATCTGGTAAAGGCTCAGACTGAGGTACTGGCCAGATCGCCGAGGGAATGTTAGGGTAATCGATCTTGTGTCGATTTTTCTTCCCAATCCCTTTAGTATTCACCAGACATAAATAATAGTCCGGTATATGATCCTTTGGCTCTCGCCACACCATGGGGATTCCAAAAGGAAGACCATTTCTCTTTGCTTTGGTCCGTTCACGAAGAGGTTCTACACAACTATGGCAAACAGCATGTGGGGTTGATCTATCGAATAAGCAGTTGCTAAGTTTTGATGTTAATAGTCTTTCCACCAATGTTCTCGTTGATGAAGCTCTTGATGTCATAAAAAACTTGCCCCTGTCTAATCTAACATTATCTTTACCGTGTAATAAAATTGTAAAGTTGGTTCATTTGTGTGTTACAAACAATGTGTTTAGAGCCGAATATTGTTTTTACAGAAAGAAATATGACCTATGCATGGGTAATCCCCTTTCTCCGATACTATGTAATCTGTTAATGGAAAACTTTGAGAAACACCTCCCCCCCCCCACGATCTTACCTAATCCCATAAATTGGCTCTGCTATGTGGATGATGTATGTGCCACATGGCCTATTAATGATAACGCATTTGATTATTTCATTGAACAATTAAATAATTTTCCCCCTACCATTAAATTTAAAGGAGAAGGGGAACAAAACAACTCATTGCCATTTCTGGATGTCAAAATATCTAAAGTAAACAACAAGGCATAGTGTTCTGTTTACCGGATACCAACCAATTCTAATGCCTGCATTCACTATTTCTTGGGCTACAACGAATTAGTTCAAAGGTCTGTAGCTTCTTCCCTGTTCCTGAGAGCATATCAAATGTGATCCTTGTTTCTTGCAAGATGAAGTCAATACGATCATCCAAACATTTTTTGAGCTGCAGTATCCACTTTGGTTCATAAAAAAATGTCATTATTAAGCCAGAACCAACTTTTACTCACCAACTAATTTCTAAGGAAAAAAGTATGTAACAATTATTATATTACATTCTCATACTTGCCACAATTAATTAATTTTATGAAGTTAGCATGTGTAAACAATATCAATGTTGCCTTTCAATGGGAGAAAAACGATCCGAAATAGTCTGTCTAAAAATAGATTGGCAAAGGCAGTAGATGCTCCAAGAGAATGAAGGAACATAAATGCGATATGCGACGTGGATCTCTTTATTCTAGTTTGTTTCTCTGCATGTCAAATGAAAAACATTCAATTAATATTTATAATGCAAAAAAAATTATAATTCCTACAATTATATACATACATAGGCGACTAATTGAATCGGCTATTTTAAAGGAAATTTCAAACTTTAATACCTCCGATGGACAATTCAACACTAATCCCTTGATAACCAGGATATTTATATTTCCTCTATTAAAAAACCGCAGCTCCACCATACACCTTCCCCCACACTAATTACATTTCGACTTGTAAATTTGTATGCCCCTAAGTTAAGCATTTTTCTTTATTCATTAGCTCACCAGGGATTGAAGATGACGGGGCTCTCCAATCGAAACGTGGTTTTGCAAATAAATTGATCCTAGCACTGTGGTTCTTTCCTGCATATATATATATATATATATATATATATATATATATATATATATATATATATATATATATATATATATATATATATATATGGCTATAAGTTGTACATTGTACATCCTAGGATGGATGAAACTGCGAGTTACGTGGAAAAGAGCATTATTTTTCCAAAAATTGATGGTCAAAATAGGACTGCGTAATTATATTACTTCTATCTTTGAGACAACCAATTAATTTAGAGTAGTAGCTTACTTCCATGAATTCTTAGCACTTTCAGTTATTAGCTTGGAAATTTCCTAGTAGAATATATTCCTAGGGGACCCAGTGCACCTGCTGATATTCAGGAGCTAATTTGTTAAGCTATGCCAAGAGAATCATATTTCCATCAGAACGATAGCTGAAAGGGCTAAATGCCCCAAAAGTGTCTTACATAATAATATATCACGACAATACCACAGGCTCATGTATTGGTAGATTTCTACTGAGAGACCTAGAAAAACCTTAAAGAGAGATGACCAGGCGATCGTAGGTATCTCAAAAAAGGACCGATACAAGACAGCAGCCAGGATTTCATGAGAAGTAAACGAAAGTATCACACCGCCTGACGGAAAGATCTTTAAAATCTTACCTCCCCCAGTCAAACCTTTGATCCGCCCTAAGAACAAGAAAGCTAAATTATCCTGAGCACGTTCTATGAACAGGAGAAAAATGGTTCAAAGTACACCAGCGATGAATCGAAGTACAATTTGTTTGGTTCAGATGACAGCCGGTGCGTCCGTCGGAGACAAGGCAACGGATTAGCCGTGAACAGCGTCAAGTTTGGTGGAGGAAACGTTATGGTGTTGGGCATAATTTCAGCGGAAAGTACTGGCCCACTTGTCCGTTTGCAAGGCAGAGTGAATGCTTAAGTGTATAAAAATATCCCTAAGCACCATATGAGAGCCACCTCTGACCAACTTGTCATTTTGCAGGATAATGCACTTTATCACACGGCAAAGTTAATGAAAAATTTCCTGGATCAGGAGGAAGTAAGTGCCATGGACTAGCTTGCTCAGAGCCGGGACTTCAATCAGGTTGAGAATTTGTGGAAGACGCTAGAAGAAAGGAGTAGAGAAACCCAAGCACCGCCGAAGAAACGTTGCGAAAAATTAAAAGAGGAATGCAGAAAAATATAAACACAAGAATGTCTTCGGATAGTGCGCCCCTTTGGCAAAAGATGTCAGTGCGTAAGTGATAGTCAAGTTCTACATACCAAGTACTAATATATTGTAACAACCCCAAATCATTTGTTGATTAACTCATATCATTGTACCCTCTCATATACGTCTGTTGTGTTATCTGTCCGGATTATTTTGACCACAATATTTTTAGAATAAAAATGAAAGTTCCTTCAAAATGGTTCTTTTCGTGATTTTTTATGATCATATACGTAAGAAACAAGGTTTTCAAAGTTTCTTTGTTCAAAAACAATATTAAATCACTAAACGGAGGGGATGTACTATCACATCACTTTTATGGAATTAAAGAAATCTTTTTTTACTTTTAATTTTAAAATTAATTCACAAATATTATAAAAAAACACTATTAATATATATATATATATATATATATATATATATATATATATATATATATATATATATATATATATATATATATATATATATATATATATATATAATCATTACAGGGTTATTCAAAATGGCAACTCAGCAAAAATGATATATTTTTGCAACATATCTCTTTTTTTGTACCTGGATGAGGAAAGGCTTTGCATAGATAATTATTAACTTCAGGGTTCAGGGTAAAGCATATAAAAAAAAAATCGTATAGAGAAAAAGATGGATTTGTAACAAATTTTTTACCGCTTAACTCTATTAAATAACAGGTTTTCTAATACATTAACTTAATCTAAAGACCTATGAATAAATTTTACTAAAATTTTGCAAAGGGTAAGGGTCTCACCCAAGGAGCATTAAAAAAAATTGTAAGTAATATAAACACCTGTCTCATTTCGACAAAGATCTACCTTCTTCGAATGCCAATTTTTTCTTGTTCTTTTTTATTTTGCCAAAATAAAACTTTGAAAACAGTTTCTTTCACTTGAAAGGCACAATGGCACATCACATGTTTCCAAAAGCGCTAATTTGATGTAGCTCTGCTTTTGTACTTCAAAAATTACACCTGCTAGTTGCTATTTTTAATGAGAGATATGCTGATTTATCTATCTTGATTGACATCCAAACAAGCCATAAATCAGTAGACGCCTAAAATCTTTGTGAGTGAGATTTGTACTTGGAAATATTACCTATAAATAATAGAGCTGTTTGCAGCATAAACACCTACAAAGTGAGTAAATATTCTGAATCAATATTGTTTTTGTATTGTCAAATAAAGTATTTACTTAAGAAAATAAATTTATTTAGCCTTGTTTCTTACGTATAAGATCAAAAGTTCTTGCTGAGCTTCTAGATTATCTTCATCTGAGTCACTGTCGCATTACCAATCGGGGTAATACAAATTAGAAAAAATGGTCCTGATAATGACAATTTCTTCATCTAAATAGGAAGGATGACATATTTTGTATGCTCTAAGGAAAAGGTTAGAAATTACCGATTTTTTAACAGTATTATCGTGAAATGAAAAATAATGTATATAGGCATTCGAGTGGGTTGGTTTCCTATAAACGTCAAGTTTTAATTCATGGTGATCTTTATTAATGAGGACATCTAAAAAGGGTAATCTATTATCATATTCCCATTCATATTTAAATTTGACCAAGACATGCAAATTATTCAAATTATTAAAAAAGGTATCAAAATCATGGCCATTAGGCCATACAGAAAATACATCGTCAATGTACCTTAACCATATAAAGTTAGAGGGAGAAATTATGGGAAGGAGTTCAGTCTCAAAATATTTTGAGACTGAACTCCTTCCCACAATTTCTCCCCCTAACTATATATGGTTAAGGTACATTGACGATGTATTTTCTGTATGGCCTAATGGCCATGATTTTGATACCTTTTTTAATACCTTTTTAATATAGGAAACCAACCCACTCGAATGCCTATATACATTTAGATGAAGAAATTGTCATTATCAGGACCATTTTTTCTAATTTGTATTACCCCGATTGTTTCATATCGTCTGCCCATTTTGCAGCTAGGAAAACATTCTATGGTAATAAGCCTTCCCGCACTAATGACTTCAACAAATGTATAACATTGCCATTTAATAATAAATTAAATAGTTTAAAGGACATATTTGGAAAAGCGGGTATTAATCTAGCCTTTAAATATAATAATTCCTTAAACCAATTGATCATTGCCAGGAAACCCAAAGAACATCATAACATAGGAGTATTGTCAATACCATGCAACGATTGCCATAAAGTTTATATAGAGGAAACGGGAAGAAATCTAGACCAGAGATTGTATGAACACAAAAGAGATATTAGAATGGGCAGCGAAAGCAGTGGAATATTTTGCCATGTTAGAGACTTGAATCATTCGATCGATTTCATTGGAAGTAAAATTGTATTTAAATCGGCTAACTATGTTAAGAGAAGAATCGTAGAATCGAGCTTAATATCGTCAGTTCCCAATTGAAATCTATCTGAGGGTAAATTTTCTTTTAATCCTGTAATAAGAAAGCAAATAAACAAAATAGTAAAATGTCAGCCATTCAATATGTTTAGGCCTAACCCCCCTCCCCCCTGATTAGCCACAATTAGGGGATTGGGGGGAAAAAGAAGGGATCTTTCACGACCTGACCCTGTGTTATGTTTGTAAGCACTTTTCTTATATTTTCTATCCAGTGTCAGTTGAAAAAGGGTGTGAGATACACCGAAACTGTTCTGAATTAAATTGTCTTCGGAGAATGTGGTTTAATTCCTCATATAAATATATATATATATATATATATATATATATATATATATATATATATATATATATATATATATATATATATATATATATATATATATATATATCTCAAAGTAGCACGAGAGAATGATGAAAATGAATCCATTAAACCACATTGAAAGAGAAAACGGAATAATTTTTCCTTGCAGTAATATTTTTATTACCTTTTTTCGAAAAAAATCGTTGCAGGGAAGCGATTCGAACCAGGCACACTGAGGCAGCGAGCACCGCTTTGATCACAGTTAAAAGTATGCCGTTAATACACTTCTTTTTCAATGTGGTTTAATAGATATATATATATATATATATATATATATATATATATATATATATATATATATATATATATATATATATATATGATATGGGTACGTTCTGTGTAGTGCGCATTACATTATCTGCTCATGATGAGGACCTAATGATCCATTATATCACACAATTTCAACCACGTGATAGGATTCATGCCATCTAATATAGGGAGGATTAAGAGATTGCTACTGATGAAGCGTTACACATCGTAGAAGTAGTAAGGCTATCTATTTTGTGTTGTTGTCACGGTTGGTGTGGTGATTGTAGCAGTTTGTGTAACCATCATGTTCCTATTTCTGTTATGCATGGTGTTATTTGTGTTTGTCATTGTAACCTATGGTTCTAAAATAATAAGGAAAAAATCAAAATGGGAAAGATGAGGAATGATAAAAAAATAAATATACGTGCGTCGTATTAAGAAAATTAATAATGAATTATTAGAAAAAGGAAAATGGAAAGTAATTCATAAGTATGAGCAAAATTTCCTTTGATTGAAAAAAAAGTTCACGTATGGCTTAGAACGCCATTTTGATTTGAGTTCAATTGTTCTCAAGCGACTCGGTCCAAGATGGATGCCAATTTGAGTGATAACTTTATTTTAAAAAACATTAATTAAAGGAGAATTTTGTAACTAGCTAAAATACTATATATATTTAACTAACCTGTTAAAAGCGTAAGGGAGAGGAGAAAATAATTTAGGACACGTGATGCTAAAGATTTTAAAAACGCAATGGCTACGTGAGAAATTGCACTCGCGAATTTGTTTGGGGGAAAATGGGACAACGAGGCGAAAATCTAAAATTAAATCTCGCTTTGAGTTTGTAGTTGGGAGAACGTAAAAGAAGCCAGTTCCGTTATATATTGCGTGTAAAACAAAATTATACTTAACAAACCATTCTGAAGTACCAAATTAACAGGAACGTTATTGCGACAATCTATTTTAGATATCACGATACCTTCCTGTATTATTATAAGATGGAGAATGAAAGAAAAGATAAGATCAAGTGAAATGAGGTGAGACAAGATAAAATAAAATTCAAATTATTCATTGAAAACATAGAATATTAATAACCTATGAATGGATGATGTACGAAATGAGGCATAATTTATTCTATTAAATAATTAACAATTTGGGAAATACTATATAAATATAAATGGTAAATGAAATAATTTAAATACAACTGTGGCTGTCCACAATATTACCTATATTAAGTATATGAGACGCTAAGTTAGAATTGGATATATGGGTGTATGATTGGTTGAGGTAGAGGTAACTGAGGTAAGCCTCTTCGAGCGTAGTGCGATTATCAAGGGAAGATTTGTCACCGAATTTTGGTACCATTCTTAGGGCAGCCAAATAGTTTGCTCCACTCGGATGGGCGGCTGCATAGTTGCTTCCTCAGTAAATGCCTTGTATACACAAGGCTACGACTCCAAAAAGAAAGCTCTCTTCTTGTTTAGTAGGCTGGCTAAATGGGTGATCGAAGCTTCCTCAAAACGTAAAAGGAATTTTAGGGCTGGATTCAAACGTCTTTATTCGGGGGGAGCGTGGACTAGTTTTCAGGGAATAAATTGCACCTGGTTATAACAACCAGGCCTCACTGCATTTGCCACATTTGCATGGGTTATGCAGATCAATATATTAGCGCTCAGATCTCCTGATACGCTGAAAGGTGCAGGTCCTGGTGCAGTGTTCGTCACTGTAGTCTGTTTAGCGGCGCTCGCGTACGTCGTCTCCTTTGCTTTTCTGTCTTCTTCTTCTTTTCTTATAATAATTTCTCTGCGCTTGGGGCAATTAAGAGCCATCGTCCGGTGTTCCCCTTTGCAGTTTAGGCACTTCTTCGAGTTACTTTCACACTTGTCGAATCGGTGCCCTTCTGTGGCGCACTCACTGCACCACAGCTTATTCTTGTCCGGGCAGGTGGTAGACGTATGGGCTTCGAGTTTGTAGCACACAAAGCACATCTGTATGCTACTGAATTTCTCTTGCTGTATGTTTTCGCCCGGTATTCTCATGTTAAACACGAGAATACCATTTTGGGTGGCCTTCCTTGCCATGTCCGTGGTCGCAAACGTTATTTTAAATACGTGGGTATGTTCGCGGAATTTAATTATTTCGCGAACTTGTGCCCATTGGTTGCTTTTCGTAATCTCCTCTTTGAGCTCTTCCGTATTGTGCTCGCCTACCCAACTCTCCACTTTGCGGCAGATGACGCTCCTGTTTGCTGCCACTTGTGGGGGGATTTGGGCTTCCAGACCGGTCTCCTTTAATACCCTCGCTCCCTCTTCTGAAAGGAGCTGATCCACATCTTTGGTCTCGGCACACATGGCGATGAAGCCTGACGAAACTTCAATGAGTTTCACCAGTGCCACCTTGAGTTCGATGTAGAGGGTTTCGCATAGGTTCTTCTTCGTTGGTGTTTGTCTTCCGGCTATGATCCTTAAGGGGACCCTCTTAGTGAGGGCCTCAATGGTCTTGATGTTCTTCTTATTCCTTCTTTCCCTGTAACAAAGTGTAATTACTTTTGTTTTTATGTGTAAAAAAAGGTAGGGTGTGGTAAAGGAGGTATATGATGGTGTGAGTGGGGCTGGTAATGGGTTTCAAGTAACTTGAGAGGAACGCCCCCGTCCATTTCTCCTGTTGCTCTCCCGCTCGTATGCTGCCAGTATGAGGGATGATAGGGTGATGGGGTGGGTCTCGGTTGTGGACCTCAGAGAGTTGAGCTTGGTGGACTTAATGCATAGCGGCCGAATCAACGACCGCTAAGTTTTTGCCACCCCCTCATAGGTACATACGCCATAACTGCATCCAACTACATAGAGACAGGTGTAACTCCCTCTATGATTCTGGCCGGGTCCCCCGGGCGATGAGGATTCCTCCTCCGTCCGGGACTCGCAGTTATGCCCCAGTATCGAGACGATTTCTGACTTATGCTTCTGCTGTGGGCTAGGCCTCAAACCAGTGTTCACATAAGCCCTTAATTATGCCAAACCAAGTGGATGGCATAGTTAAGACGAAATCAATGAATGGCAGACATCCGAGCGGGTTCACACGCAGAGCGATGGACGGGAGCAGTGAGGTGCTTAAGCCCTCATTGAATTATGAATCTTCAACGTGAAAAATGGCTCTCTTTTAAACGATGAATCTGGGTTCACCTTAAAACTTCCAGAATAGGCTCGTTTCTGCAGCAGCGCTCAAAAATCAATCAGACACTAAAACAAGTAAAAAGTTCTGTATCCAAAGTTCTTCAGCTGTACGCAGTAAAACAGATTTTCGGCCGTCTTTATCTCTCGATTACATTACATTACATTAGGTTAAAGTGATGAAATTGTGTGGTAGGTATATAAAGGTGTGAATAAGTTTCCTAGTTTGCCCTGGTGTTAGGGCATCACTAGCGTTCTTCTTATGTAATTCTTATTGTAAAATTCCACCGTCAATAAGTAGCTGGCTGTCTTTGACAGCCAGTTTCCTCCGTAATAATATATATTTGTTTCTATTTGTTTATCTTCTGTCATATCGTTGAAGCATTCAAGCCTTTCAAGGTTCTCTCATGCTGAATCTCAAGTTTTGAGTATTAGATTGTCTATTATCTTTGGGCACTTCGCCTCTTTTTAACGTTTATTAATTAATTATTGTAATTTATTTGTTTATCATTTATTGTTTATTTATAATTTATATGGTTATTCTTACTAGTGGGGATTGGGAGTTGGGCACTTCGCCTCTTTTTATTCTGAGTTGATAATTAATATTTATTTTATGGTTATTTGATTGGGCACTTCGCCTCTTTTGTATTTAAAGTAGGTTTTAATTCTTAACTGTATGCTATGTTGAGTTGGGGTGGGGGAGGGGAAGGGGGGGGGGGAAGCTATATTGTGGGCACTTCGCCTCTTTTTTCTACGTTATTTTTAATAATCATTGAACTGTTGGATTAGTTAAGTTTGACTAATTTGTAGAGTTCAGAAGTCTTAGTCATAGTGCACCGGAGTAGTGGACTACAACTACGTAAATATAGGTTGTACCTCTTCTCTTGCGCAGGCTCTACTACTAGGGAACAAAGCAGTTCTGCCTATAGCGCGTCTGCGGTTTGCACGTATATTCATATTTAGGTTGATGTTCGGGAGTATTGCTTGGTCAATCTTGTCCCAAGTCTTTCTCCCTAGCCTTTGGATATCCGTATTGATCGGCTTTAAACCGATTCTTTGGTGTAGAATCGTTTGCCGGATATGGTCGATCCTTCGCGTGCCAGTAATCAGCAGCGTGGCTTTATTCTGTACCCTCTGCATCATTCTGAGAGAGGTACAGCTTGCCATCTGCGTGATCACGGCCGGGTACACTAGGACTGAGCGTACCAAGGCCATGTACAGCTTTTTGATGTTTGGCACGCTGAGGCCTCGGAAACGGTAAAGTTTCCTCAGCTCTCGTTTGGCGAGGGAGAGACTGGTATTTAAGTGCGTCTTGTATCCCGATTTGAAGAGTCGTAAGCCCAGGACTTTACCCTCGTTGGAGTACGGATAGATCTCATTATTGACGATGACGTCGTCTACTTTCCGGCGGTTCATTGGAATGATAGTGAACTTCTGGCGGTTGGTCTTAATTTTCCACTTTCTCTCATATCTATTGGTATTCTCAATTTCGACAGCTGTCGCCCTCGCTTGACTTCCAGAGTTCCTGAATGGACTGAGGACGATTTAGGTGATGTCGTTTGCGTATTGCAGATACATCGAGTCGTACCTCACTGGAGCAGGCAGGTCGATCGTGTACACGAGGTACAGCAAAGGGCTGAGACAGCTGCCTTGTGGAACTCCCGCCTCGAGTTCGAATTCGGGTCCTTTGCAGCCCTCGATTTCAATTCGGGCTCACCTATCGGAGACATAGTTGCAAAGTATCCTTTCCAGGAGTGGGTTAAGCTGGAGGTTGAGGATCTTGTACTACAATCCTCTCAGCCAAACCTTATCGAAGGCCTTCTTTACATCACGCAGCACCACGTCTACGTACCTCCTCTCAGCTTAACTGCAAGCGAGTTTCTCTGCAAGGAGAGCGAGGGCTGTTTCCGTTCCTCGACCCTTGCGGAACCCGTGCTGCTGAGGGTTGTGGGCTCCCAGCTCGGCTAGTTGTTCTTGAAGACTGTCAGCTCGGAGTCTCTCGTAGACTTTCGCAACGAACTCCAGCAGGGCGATTGGCCTGTAATTTACCAGTTGATCAGGGGGTTTACCTCCCTTGGGTATGAAGATCACCTTAGCAATCTTGAAACCTTCCGGGAAGTAGCCCGTGTTCAGGGAAGCGTTGTAGATGTTAACGATTCCCTGAATGATCTTCTGTGGGGCGTTAACCAAGTTGTTTCTGGTGATACCCGTCCAGCCTGGTGCCTTTTGTCGAAAGGCTTTTACAGTGGCCATGACGTCTTCTGATGTTATAGGACGTCCATGGCCCTCCATCTCTCTGCCTTCGTTGACTTGATGTAGTGGGTGCGTGCGATGCCTTTCCTGATTTAGTTGTTCAATCAGTTGGCCTTCGAATTCCTGGTCGAACTCATCATTTTCCTCAGGGGTAATTCTGAAAACGTTTTTCCAGAAGTTCCTGAACATGTCCTCAAGAACCACCGGGTTCTCTATGTAGTTTCCGTTCTCCTTTATCCGAGCTTTTGGTCTTGGTGTAAGTCCCTTTAAGTTCTGGACTGGGCGCCAGAACTTCGCCGGGCTAAGTTCGCTGTCGACTTTGGCTATCAGGCTGTTCCAAATTTCCCCCTGTTGGAGGTTGATGGCCTCTTTAAGCTCTGAGCTTAGGCGTCGAAGCAGCAAGCTCCTTTCCCGGCTGGGACCCTCCCGTCGTACTTCTTCGTACACTTCCCTGTGAACGCGAGCGATATCTCTCATCTCCTCTGTCCATCTGGGCTGAGGAGGTGTTTTATACCCTGTTACGGGTATGCTCTCGCGGTCTGCGTTTAGTATGGACGTTGTTATCCTCTCCAACTCCCTGTCAATCTCCTCTAACGACGCCGTGCTGAGGTCAGCTAGCGCATAGTCACTGAGTCGTTGCTTGTAACGATCCCATTTGGCCAGGGCGTAATTTTCCCGGAGAGGGGCTGGGAGCTGGATTGGTGCGAGAGATACTGTTGTGAGAATCGCTATGTGATCACTAGGGACTGCTGGGTCTGGCTCACTATGGTAGTTGAAAGGGAAGCCTTCACTTGTTAAGATTATGTCAGGCTTGGTTGCTGATCTGGAAGTGGTATAGGTCGGAAAATCCGGCCCTATCCTTTTAATGTTTTTTTCTTCCCATAATCAATTCCAAGTTTCGGCCTCTATCGTTGGTGCCACCATAGCCCGCCGCACGGCATCTGGCATTGAGGTCTTCCCCTAAGAATGCCATTCTGCGGTGCCCGAACAGTGTGTAGAAGTTGCATAACGGGAGATATGCTCGTCGAGGGGGTTGATATGCTGCAGCTATCACGAGGTCTTCTACCAGGGTGTGTACCTCGATTGCCACGAAGGACTCATCGAGTTCTGGAAGTTGTTTAAAGGAGATGTTCCTCTTGACAGCTATTGCAGCACCATCAAACCTTTCCTGGGAATGGTTCTTCATGACCACTCTGTAGCCCAATATTTTAATGCGACCAGCTGTAGTGTCGATACTGTGCTGTGTGATGAGAATGATGTCGGGGTCAAGCACATGGAATATGTTACCATATGCCGTAACTTTCTCCTCCCATTCATTCACGTTGAGTGTCAGAATCCTCATTCTGTTGCTTATTCTCTCCATCTTCTGTCACTTAGTGTTTCTGGGTGACGTTCTTTTTTATCCCGTTCTTCTTCTTCCTAAACTCAGCGTTCGAGATTTGCTCATATGTGCTGTGATGTAGACTCACATTTTGCGCGAGCAGGGCCTCCTCCACTGTTTCAGGGTCTACCTCGGAGTCATATTCCCATTTGTAGATCTTTGACCTTATACCCTGGAATATACTCCTGGTTTCCATCTCCTCCGGGAAGGAGAATTGTTCACAGGCGTATATTCTCAGGTTAATATAATTCGCCCGTATCTTCTTCACTTTCTTCTTCTGTTCCTTCTTTTCCTGGGGTTTAGGTGTTTCCGTGTCTGAGGAATCTGATGATTCCGAAGAACTGCTATTGTCAGAGTTATTATCTGCCGCCGATTCTGTTTTGCTTTGGGTGGGAGCAGGAGTTGTCGCCTCGACTGCTACCTTGCGTACTTTCTTGTTCGTTTTCTTGATGGTTTCAGTTTGTGCTGTAGTTGCTGATTTCTGTTCCTTCGGGGTCATCTGCAGATGCAGCACTTCCCCTGAGGGGGGGGGGTTGTCCGGGAACCACATTTGTTCCATCCCGTTCGTCGCCAACATTTGGTTTGGAACCGTTGCAAATGTGCCCAGGCGAGCCAAGTTCATGACGTGCGCATGAAGGATGCACGTCATTATTTTGGTGGAGCCCTCGTTTTCGATTTTGTGGTAAGTTTTCTTGGCGTCCACCTCAGAGATGGCCGCCTTAGCTGCCTGGGCGTAGGACGTGTTCGCTCTACGCGTCTCCTCGTTCCTCTTGGCTTCCTGTTTTTTTTTCATGATCTCTTTTTTGGCGGGGCATGACATGGCCATAGTCCTATGACCTTGCCCGCAGCTTATGCACTTCACTGTGTTGCTGTCACAGTTGCGCCAATTGTGGCCCTTCTGGCTGCATTTGGAACACGATTCTTGCGGCTCCTTGCAGTCTTTGGTGGCGTGAGACTTCATCTTATAGCATTTAAAGCAGAACTGGACTGGAGTATACTCTCCCTTTTCCACCTGCTCGCCGCTGATCTTGGCATTGAACATCAGCAGTCCTTGTTCTTTAGCCTTATGTGTCATGGTAGTCTCCGAGAAGACCACCTTGAACACATGTGTGTATTCTCCACCGTCCCTTCTATTCATAAACTTAATAACTTCGGCTACCTTGGCCCAGGATTGCCGAAGCTCTATTTCTGCACGGATCTCCTCCGCAGTATGCTGCCCAATCCATGGGTCGATTCGACGACATACCACGCTCCTGTGGGCCAGGATCTGGGGGGGGGGGGGTACTGCTGGCTGCAGTCCAATGTCTCGCAGTGCTTCTACTGCCTTTTCTTTGGTTATATCCTCTATATCCTTCTCCTTCTCACATATAGCGATATAACCTGAGGGAATGTCCAGCAGCCTAACCATGGCAATGCCCAGTGTTACGTACACGGCCTCAAAAGTGGAATCTCTGCTGGGCTTGGGTTGCCCGTCGAGAACCCGCAGAGGAATCCTGGTCGTGTGGTCCTGGGCCATCTCTTCACAAGAGTGGCCCTTCAGTCCAGATTTTTGCTTGTCTCAGTCCGCTCTCGATGTGGGTGGTTGGTGTTTCCTCAGATTGGTGCACCTTCTCTTCTCGGTTTATTTGTTGGGGTAGTTGGTGACTCCCTCTACTTCGTCGCTAAGCTTACGTGAATTGAACTGCCAAATGGGGGGGAGGGGAATGATGGAGGGTGGACCCGGGCGAGGCCCCTCAGATGGGTGATGAGTGGCGGACTTGATGATGGGCGGTGATAGAATCAACTATCACCACCCGGGGTGCCGCCCCATCTGGGGTTTGGATATCGATGCTGTTTCCAACTTACACAGGGACGGTTGTGTGTCCCCCTGTGGTCTTGGCTGGAAGCTACCCTTAGAGATTAGAGCGAACTCTTCCCCAAAGCTTTCAGCATCACCTCGTAACCGGGCGGTCTCTTCCGTAGAGTTCCACAGTGGGCTAATCCTCAAACCTGCTTTCCTTTACGTCCCCAATTATGTCTATCAAAGTGGACCGACATAGTTGAAGTGAGACTAGATGAGTGTCAGATCAGTTCATTTCAGCTTCGCGAATCCGTAGAAGGAGGGGGGGGGGGTGTTAGCACGACATCAAGTCGTCTTGGTGCCGGTGTGAATTTCTGTGGCGAATTCTCCTCGTAGGGTTGATGAGGCAAAAAAACTTGGCGTTTTGAGCCTCCCTTACTTCAACCTTTTCCTCCTTTATCAAAAGTGAGATCTCTTCAGCGTCGATTTTTGAAATGAAATTCTGCTGCCTTCTATCTCTCGATTCAAGGATTCAAGGATCATAAAAGATAGAAAATGGGATGTGATAGTAAGAGAGGTAAAGATAGAAAAAGTGGTATTTTAGTAGGAGAATGTTGTGCCAGTACGTCTGGCTATGGCTTTCCATGCGCTTGTACGATGCTTCCGTGGGTGTTATTCAAGCATTCGAGCCTTTGTTTTCGACCTTTGCATTTTTTTGTGGCGAGAGCTTTCGTTACTCTCCGATTACTTAGTTTATTCAATGCAGTTTGTCCTCAACTGATAGTTATTGTGCCTTATTTACTTACCAATTTGTCCTCTACGGATCTTTTCTTTTTTTTTTCCACTACGGATCTTTTTAGCTTTTTAATTTCAGTCTAACGTCCAATCATTCGGTAGTTTACTTTAATTGTTTTTCCGGTGAGAGATAGTTATTTGTATATTGGCTCCAGGTTTTCGCGCAACCGATGTTGGCTGCTGGCGAATCCTGCTTTGAAACGTCTTTCCGGGTAGTCATCTTCGGGAATTATTACATCTTGCATGACTCTTACTGGTAAATAGCTGTGCATGTTCCTCCATATTTTCGTAGCTCTTCTGTGCAACGTCACATTCAGGGGGTCGATATCTGCGAGTTCGTGCAGTCTAATCGATAAGACCATGTCTAGCAGGGTGAAATCAAGGATGAACCGCAGCGCCTGATTTTGCACCACCTGTGCCGTACGAATTTGCGTCTTGCTCGCCAAATGCAAGGGAACGGCGGGGTATAGTAAGATTGGTCTAACCAAGGCCAAATATAACTTTCTCTTATTGCGGAAGGAGAGTCTCCTGAACCTGTAGAGTTGGCCAAGTCTGGCCTTGGCTTGCGAGACTTTCTCCTTGATGTGATTACTGTACCCATTTGAAGTTATCTGTAATCCCAGAACACGGGCCTCTCGCATGTAGGGATAGTATTCACCATCAGCTATGATGTCGGCCGTTGTGACACGTCCGATCGGGAGGATTTTAAATTTGTCCATATTGGTGCGAATTTTGTTCCTTTTTTCGAAGAGGTTGAGGTTAATGATCTCCCCGGCCGACCTGTTTGCGACGTCTATAGGGGCTTGATAATCGCTTGTGATAATTTGCGTAATGTCGTCGGCTAATTGAACATATACGGCATAATCTTGAGTAGGAAAAGGGAGGTCGCTCGTGTAGATGGTATACAGCGTCGGGCTCAGACACCCCCCCTTGAGGCACTCCCGTGTTTAATGAAAAGGGTTGCCCCTCGTAGTTATTAATTTTAATGGTTGCCTCTCTATCCTCTAAGTAATCACAGAGGATCCTGGTGATATTTGATTCCATCTCGAGGTTACATAGCTTGATATTTAGCCCAGGCACCCAAACCTTGTCAAATGCAGAGGCCACGTCTCTGAGCACAACGTCCACCCTCCTATTTTCGGCCTTCGCATTCGCAATGTACTCTGTCATGAGAGCGAGGGCAGTCTCCGTACCGAGGTGACTACGGAAACCATGTTGTTGCCTGTTGTAAGCGCCCCTAATCTCTAGAAGGTTCGTCAGTCTGTTGTTAAGAAGCTTCTCCAAAAGTTTCCCGATGAACTCTAGAAGGGAGATGGGCCTGTAGCTTTTAACTTCTTTCTTTGGTTTCCCTGGCTTCAAGATAAAGACCATTCTGGCCCTTTTTAATAGATCCGGAAAGTAGCCAACGTTCAAACAGGCATTGAAGAGACTAAGCAAGGCTTCGTTGATGTTGGGAGGGGCATTCACCAAATGCGCCTTAGTAATACCAGATATGCCAGGGGCCCTCTGCTTGAAGCTCTTTAGGGCTGTCTCGAACTCCTCATGGGAGAACGGTTCACCCTCGTCTTCTGTTCGTCGGGTGTGATCGACGAAGTGGTATGGCGTTATGGATGGTCCTCGCTCTTCCAGGTTTGACAAAATTTCTTCCTCGTACTCCCCATCAAAGTCGTCATTCTCCTCCTCCGTTATATCGAACTTCCTCTTCCAGTGCTCTCTGAAGTGGGATTCAATAACTCGGTCCTCGGTGATGGTTCTTCCCTCAGCTGTGATGGTAATATTGGATTTGGTTTGCTGAGTGCCACTTAATCTCTTAATCTCTGACCAGAATTTTCTGGGGTTGGTTTCAAGGTCCATCTTGTCAATCATGCCATCCCAGATTGCCTTGGACTCCTCACAGATGAAATGTTTAATTTCCATGCGCAGGTCCCGAAATTCACGGTATCGCGCCGCCGTGTTCCCATTCTCATTAATCTCCGCAATAAGCTCCTCCAGTCGGTCCTTCCTTGATGTAATCTCCAGATTCCATCGCGGAGCAGGGAGAGTTTTATACTCGACCCTCGGGATAGCTATTCTATCAGCTTCCGTAATCTTGGTGGTGAGGTCCTCGAGGTGCCGATCTAAGTCCTCGGGGGTAGACCCGTCCAAGGGTTCTATGCGAAAGTCTTGGAGGACTCTTTTGTACTCGAGCCAGTCAGCTTTGGTAGGACATCTACGGGAGGGGACCTTGACCTGGATAGGTGAGATCGAGATGGTGGTGATCATGCTAAGGGGGTCAGAGGGAGAATAAGGGCCAGGGACGGTATTATTGTTTAGCGCGAATCCGTCGTTCGTCAGCATTATATCGGGGGTAGTTGATGACCTCCTCGTCAAGTAGGTAGCGAAATCCGGACCCGCTCTGTTAACCACGCCGCGTTCTATTAGAAGTCTCTCGATTCACCCAATGCTACACTATATATAGTTTTTCTACTTAAACATAAGCAATAAAGATTTGACCAATCAGCGTTAAGGAAATTTCGAAGGGCAAAATAACGTTAGCTGATTTTTCAACTTAAACATAAGCGACACAAAATTGACCACTCAGCGTTAAGGAATTTTTAAAGGGCAACGAAACGTTAGCCGGGTTTTCGAACAAAGCGCTACAGAATTCACTATTTTGCTTTAAGACAAATATTACGGGAAAGTTTACGTTAACTGATTTTTCAGACATAAGCGATACGTTAGCTGATTCTTCAGACATAAGAGAAAGAAATACAATAAGTTTTTCTTTTTACAAATATTAAAATTAAATACCTATATGTAAAAAAAAAGAAAAATAGCTAGCAATAGTGGTGAAAGCTTTTGGTAAAAACTCGCGGAGAAGAGTAAGTTATAAGTATGAGTATGTAATATTCTCTTTAGCGTTTTTCCGGGTTGAGTTACCAATTTCCATTTCTTTGGGCTTTTAAATACATCTATAGGGTGTTCCATTAAGACAGATCGAAGTTAGCAGTAAATTAAACA
Organism: Ceratothoa steindachneri; assembly: GCA_963969495.1. Taxonomy (NCBI): domain Eukaryota; kingdom Metazoa; phylum Arthropoda; class Malacostraca; order Isopoda; family Cymothoidae; genus Ceratothoa; species Ceratothoa steindachneri. The sequence goes on along the minus strand of OZ018321.1, from coordinate 106,516,980 downwards.
GTGTTATTGGTGAAAATTTATTGATTTCACTATTGGATCATGTTATGTGAGTCATGACAATTATGTGTGAAAAATAATATCGCCTAAATGTCCGCCAAGGCTTCGGCGGCACACCTCCACTCGATGGTCAAAACTTTTGATGACGTCTCTGCATAGTTGCTCCTCGATCTCACCAATATGCCTTATTATCTCATCCTTCAGCTGTTGAATTGTTGTTGCTTGTTGACATAAACTTTACTTTTGAGATGACCCCAAAGGAAGAAATCTAAAGGCGTCAAGTCACACGATCGTGGTGGCCAATTGACCTCGCTGTATCGAGAAATTATGCGACCTGGGAACTTCTCATTCAATAAAGCCATTGTTGCATTGGTAGTGTGGCATGTGGTGCCGCCCTGTTAAAACCACAAATCTTCGACATCTATAGAATTCAATTCAGGCCATAAAAAGTTGGTTATCATAGCACGGTATCGCTCGCCTGTCACCGTAACAGAATTCCCGGCATCATTTTCGAAGAAATACGGTCCAATGATTCTGCTATCAAAAAAATGCACACAAACAGTGACGTTTTGTGGATGCAGTGGCTTTTCAACAATCTTCCTGGGATTTTCATCAGCCCAAATGCGACAATTCTGCTTATTAACGAATCCACAAAGATGAAAATGGGCTTCATCACTAAAGATGATTTTTTGCAAAAAATCATCATCGGCTTGTCTTTGCTCGTGCACCCAATTGATGAATGTACGGCGCTTCAAATGGTCAGTAGTCTTCAGTTCTTGTGTCAATTGGATTTTGTAAGGGTGTAGAGACAAACAGTTGTGACGTTGTTGTGGAGAGGTTCAATTCCTGCGCGCGATGACGAATAGAGGTGTCTGGATCTTCGGCCACATTCTCGTGCACTGCAGCAATGTTTTCAGCTGAACGGCGTAAACGAGCACGCAATGGAGTTTTCATATTTGTCACCGACCCCGTTTGTTTGAATTTACGAACAATTTCCCCAATTGCACTCTGGGTTGGTTGATTATGTTGACCAAAAAAATCGCGAAGTGCTCGAAATGCGTTTCTATTGGAATGTCCATTATCGCAATAGGCTTCGATAACTTTAACATGTTGTTCGATTGTTAATCTTTCCATGGTTGAAATTGCCAAAGACTGAAGTTGTTAAATCTGAAAGAAAAAGAAAAAAATCATTAGACGCTTAAACTTAACTCACATTTAAAATCGGTCCAATTTATTGGAACACCCTTTATATATCATGTATCATGTGATTTTCAATTATTATTATTATTATTATTATTATTATTATTATTATTATTATTATTATTATTATTATTATTATAATAATAATAATAATAATAATAATAATAATGATAATAATAATAATAATAATAATAATAATAATAATAATAATAATAATAATTGAAAATCACATGATCTGTTTTTAAAATTGTATTTGTAAATACATTTGAAATCAAGTATTTAAATACCTTTTGCAAATACGTATGTGTGTCTTATTTGTAAAAATTTCTTCTTAAGTTCCTCCCTGCTTCATCTGCTTTGTAAAGGACGATTAGTCGAACGGCCTCGCAGATTGACTGTTTCATTTTCCTTCGTGGCTGTTGACTTTATATATATATATATATATATATATATATATATATATATATATATATATATATATATATATATATATATATATATATATATATATATATATATATATATATATATGCAACAAAGCCCACAGGGAAAATTAATACGAGGATTCCAAGTACTTTCGAACATTATTTCGAGTTCTTTATCAAGGAATAACAGAAGTATTGGAAATTGTAATATTTATAAGGATGACAGAGAGGAGAGGGAACGCCCACAAAAAAAAAACAAAAAAAAACAATCAATTTTGGGGGGCGTTCCCTCTCCTCTCTATCATCCTTATAAATCTTACAATTTCCAACACTTCTGTTATTCCTTGATAAAGAACTTGAAATAAAGTTCGAAGTACTTTGAATCTTCGAATTAATTTTCCCTGTGGGCTTTGTTGCATTTATTGCTTACTCACGCGATACTTTGTCAGTTTTACACACACACACACACACACATATATATATATATATATATATATATATATATATATATATATATATATATATATATATATATATATATATATATATATATATATATATTGAAGAAATAGCAAATACAAGTTCTGCTGGTGGTAACCACTACAAGGCTTTCGCAATATTTATTTTCCGCCTTTCAAAACCATTTTGAAGCTTGGAGAAACCTTGGAGTTTCATAGCTTACGGAGATACTGGGTTTGATAGGGTAACGCTTTGGGCGAAGTACAATGACTGTGCCTGGTAGCTTAACGGTAGAGTATCTCACCGGCAATTAGCAGACCCGTGTTCGACTCCCTGCCAGGAATTTCAAGCTTTTTTTCCCGTGGCGTTATTTCTTTCTTTTTAGTAAGGATTGCCTTCATCTCTCTTTGCTCTCTTTGATCCTAGTGTTATTCCAATATCCATTTCTTTTACCCTTAAAAAACTCCTGTATTTTGTCTCATTGCTCTCTCGCGTCAAAGTTCTCTTATGTACTATATTGTTATATAGTCTGCGATACATGGTTTCTGCATCTTTCTTTCGCTCTCCAAAATGGTTTTGAAAGGCAAAAAAAAAAATATGGCGAAAGCCCTGTAGTGGTTATTGCACATTGAGGCAGCGAGCAGCCGCTTTGATCTCAATTAAACCGTCCTTTAGACCGAGTGGTCAAAAGGGCGGTTTAAAATATGGTTATAGGGTAAAACTAATAATTTTTTTGCCTGAAACTTAGGGATATTAACATTAGTTTGATAATAGGAACGCTTAGCAGACTTATAACAATTGTCGAAAAAGTACACAGGGTAGCACAAATTTATCCCTATTTTATATATTCTATCGACTTCTTTGTCTAGGTATTCTGGTGAGACAATTCTAAGGGCACGCAAAAACATAGAGGAGAAAACACTATGTTTGATGCTATTTTTTGTTGGTTAGAATAAAAATGCATATACAAATCTATGGCTGTGGATTTTCTATATATTTCATTTTTGAAACAATGACTTGTCAGATGAATTAGAATATCTAGGGAAGGAAGTGTGCGATCTTTTTAAACTTCTAAAGAAAATTTAATCAAAGGTACTAAGGTGTTAATTTTAATAAGAAATGTATTAATATTTAAATTATTTGGCCAAAGGCAAAGAATGTCATCAACATATCGCATCCAAGCTATAGGGGTCTCATTAATTTGGGGAAGTATTCTAGATTCGAAGAATTTTATGTATAGGTTGGCGAGTACGGGGGACAAACAATTCCCCATTGTCATTTCAAAAGTTTGGCACTAAAATTTTCCATTAAATGTAAATTTGCAATTGTTGGTGCAAAGAGCAATGAGTTTTGTGAAGGTAGGGAAAGCAACTGTGTCGAGGTTTTATTCAAGGAAATTCAAGAGATCGGGTACGGGAACTTTAGTAAAGAGGGAACAAACATCGAAACTAACCAGGCTAAAATTATCAGGGTAGGGAAGCTCATTAACCCTCTATGACCCAAGTTATTTTTTTAGAAATAAAAAAAAATATTGGCCTTTTTTCAAATGTATTTTACATTCAAGTATTAGATGTTTTTATTATTATTTTTATTCTAATGTCTTTCATGAACGACATTGAAGGAAGAAAGCAAAACGTATAGTTTATAACTTTTATTATATGTTTTATTTCATTTGTATATAATTTCTTTAATGTATGCATATAAAAATACCATACAAAACCAAAAAGTTTCATTTGTAACTGAATAAAAACATTCCTTTATATTTATGTTTGCACAAAAAAGGTCCTTTTGACATTTGCATATGTATCAATCTATGAAATTTCAAAAAGCAATTCCTCTCTTTGGTGTAGCACAAGTACACGTTACATTTTGAGCACCGAATATATGTTCTCTTGCTGTAGGCTGGCATCTTGCAACGATTTTGGCTTTCACCAAATTCTTGCCAATGATGCATTCCATCTTTTCTGATGTTTTTGTCTGGGATCGGGTTTTTCCTGTGGCCTTTTTTCTTCTTCAGCAAGTGAAGTGTTTCTACCGAACGTCAAGGCCTGCCAGGCTTTGACATCTTCTGGGAGGGAGCCTTTCCTTCCAAAAGAAGAGATTGGGCAATGGATACTTTGAAGTGTTGAAGATCCATTCTCTGTCTCAATGGCACTTTGAAGCTGTCGCAATCTCTTCTATAGAGAAATCAAGAACTAACCACTGCTGTATCTAAAAAGTGTAAGATCAGCTTTTGGTAGTACTTCTTTAATCGTAAAAAAAAATTATGTATAGTGCTACCAGTGCATCCATAAGATCAACACTGCCCATGAAAGCGTTATATACGAGAACAATTGATGGGCACTTGACTTCTACAATGCTTTTAGTTTTTTATCATATCTTTAGCATGTTCCCATTGGGCTAGCAGATGAGAAGTCAGACAATAGATTGACACATCTATTGTCTGCCCATTTGACTAATCTCATGTCAACTCCATCAATAGTTGAAGCGATTTTATTCTAGGACCCACGTCCTCTTTTCAGTAAGTCTTTATCTAAAGCAAGATAAGTAGAGGCTCCTGGAACTCTATTTATTCTTACAGTTCAAAGGCAATAGATGTCTTTTTTCGATAAATTTGTAACCAGTAGTATAGAAGTAAACCAATTATCAAAATATAATAAATGGTTTATGCCTTCTGGAATCGTCCTTGCTAATTGAAGGACAATATTGGAACTGGCACCGAGGTCAGGCTATCCAGGCACTGGCAGTATTTTGCCAGTATATACCTCAAAATCGTGTAGAATGCCTGATGAGTCACAAAAAGCAAACACTTTGAAACCCCATTTGTGTGGTTTAGTTGGGATGTAATTTTTTATATAACTTTTACCTTTGAATGGAACAATTTGCTCATCAACACACATCATTTGGGGTGTTGGAATACTCCTAAATTTCCTTTGTAAGTGAGTCAAGAGAGGCTTAACCTTGAACAATGAATCATAATTAGGATCTTCTCTTGGTAACATATTTTCATTGTTATTGCAATGGAAATTTGATTTTACAAATTGCCATATATTTCTTGAAAAGAAATCAGAAATGTTACTGATAGAAAAATTAGCAGCCCAATATAGGCGAGTGTTTGTGAGCTTGATCAAACTCATAATAAATAGTGTTCCTAGATATTGCTTTAATTCATTTTTGTCCAGGTTCAAATGCTCATTTGGATCTCTTTTGATTGCATATAAGTTACTTTGTTCCACGGTGTGTTCCAATATATCATTATCAAAGAAGTCTCTAAAGTAGCTGATTGGATCTCGTACGCTCTCTAGTGTTGGAAGTTAGCCTTTCCATTCTGGCATCTCTCTTTCAGAGTTTTTTTTTCTTATACTACTCGCCAAGGAGTTCCATCTCGTCGTCTCTTTTTGTAAGGAGGCATTGAAGGGAGATTTGAAACTACTTCTTGTGAGGTAGTTGGTTGAGTTGAATCTACTGCTCAAGTTTCCTTTTCCTCCTCATGTAAATACAATGCCAAATCATTCTCCACTATTTCTGCATCACTATCTGAAAAATTATTATATATTTATTATTCCTAAAGTAAATTATATATATGATATTTTGAGTTCCGTAATATTTCTGACATTACCCTCATGCCCAGAATTAAAAAGAATATCAAAAAATAGAGTAAAAAGATATAACTAAATTAGTTAGGCATTTTATTACATTTTCTTCATGTAATTTGTTCAAAGAAAACTCATTAAGGGATAATTTTTTTCATGCCAAGAGTAAATTTCAAGTAAGTATTTTACATGATGAATAATTTAGCAATAAGTTATATATATATATATATATATATATATATATATATATATATATATATATATATATATATATATATATATATATATATATATATATATATATATATATATATATATATATATATATATATATATATATATATATATATATATATATATATATATATATATATATATATATATATATATATATATATATATATATATTATTTACATATTTATTTTCATAAAGATACTTACCAAGTTCTATAGCAGCAAATTCATCATCATCATCACCCTCATCTAGAATTTCGGCAATGTGACACCTAGGTCACAAAATATTTGGTATTATTTACATTTTTGCACATATAAACAGACACGTTTTGAGAAATCAACATTCACATTCCACCGCTATTTGACAACTAGTATAAATGTGCTTCAATGAAATATTTCACAAATTATTGTTCAGATAAAGTTTCTCAGCTACATATTTACTATCTAATTTCACGCAGCTATTGAACGAAACATTGTCAATAAAGTAATTTAGCTCTATGAAATCTAATGACGCTGAGGAACGCCAATGGTCCTTAGAGGGTTAAGTTTGTTAATGAGGTGCATATTATTGATAATATGCGAATTGGAAATGTTCCCAACCAAACGGCTTAGGAAAGAGGCTAACAATTTGGATAGGGTATAGCAAACATACCCAACAGAGCTAATGATGGGGGGGCATTGGGTTATCATGTTTATGGGTTTTAATAACACCATAAATGTACCTAAGGGAAGCATTTGAAGATTTAAATTTGCTAATGAGGGTCTCATGGGTGGAGGTATTCGAAAGTAAGATATTCATCTTATCTAAATATAGGGATTTGTCAATTAGTACAACGGCGGCAGATCTATCGGCCTTACAAACACGAATGTTCTTATTATTACTAAGGGAACTTATAGCTTTTTGAAACCTAGGAGGATAATTTTTGTTCACATGGCTTAAGCAATTATAAACATAACCTTTTTCAATGGAAATATCACTACGGGACAAGTCACTAAATTGCTATAATTGGGAAAATGCGTTGGCAATTTTAACACCATTTGGGAGATGGGAGAAAATTTTAGCTCATAACCTAATACTGATACGCAAACCGCAAGAAACAGAAAAACAGGATAATTTTTCTTAAGAAATGTTATTTCCTAATCCTAATTCGCAAAAAAATTACCTCAACCCTTTTTCCTTTGAATTCTCTATTAATTTCTCTCTTTCATAGTCCCGATCGACCTTGCGAACCGTACGTTAAAAAGCTTGTTTATTCGGAAGGGTTTTTGTCTTACGGTTTTTGTCTAAGGGACGCTTTAATTGAGATCAAAGCGGTTGCTCGCTGCATCAGTGTGCACGGTTCGAATCCCAACCCTGTACGGAATTTTTGCGAATTAGGAAATAATATCTCCGAAGAAAAATGATCCTGTGTTTCTGCTTCTTGCGGTTTGCTGGATTCATTTCATCATTCTTTCGCGTTCATAAAAGATTTATACATTGTATATTCGCCGCGTGTTTACCCCAAGTCTCCTTTGAATTTCTTATTAATTTCTCTCTCTTTCATAGTCCCGATCGACCTTGCGAAGCGTACCTTAAAAAGCTTGTTTATTCAGAAGATTTTTGTCTTCCGCGTAGCCTAGTGGTCTAAGGGACGGTTTATTTGAGATCAAATCGGTTGCTCGCTGTATCAAGTTATATTCAATCAATTATCTTTTTTTCATTAATTCTTGAATTAATATATTTTCATACCTCGTGTATTCAAAACCCTCGTGTTATAGGATTCCGTCACGTAGATCGAATCTAAAATTCAACATTCATTTCTATCAATCTAAATTATATTCACAGGATATTGTATTTATATGTTATCTAGGTCAACATTATAATAACTAGTACACATAAACCTAACTAAGTTTCCCGAAGCTGCTGAGAAACATAAAATTACCTTAAATAAAAACAAATGCACCTTTTCAACTAATACTACATATATGTATTCTAGGTTATCAGGTTCACCGGAATGAACTTCGCCCAGAGCCTTCACGCCTTGCTGCTCTCAAGGATATGACCATACCAACCAGCCAGGGTTCATTATCTTGATTAGTCCAATTGCTCGCATACTAATCACAGTGTGTTCCAAGATTTTCTCAACGATTTCGTCCCCTAATTAATTGCCAGTTTCTACTTTCTGAAGAAGCTACAAATGCAATCTAGGAATTAAAAGCAGCTATTTTTAACGTTGTTACAACAAAAATAGATAAAAATTTATCATTTACACTTGAAACTGATGCCTGAAATAGCGTCATTGGTGCCACTCTGAACCAGAATGGACAACCCGTTACCTGTATTTCGAGGTCCTTAAATTCCCCGAGAGAAAGCACTGCTCTATCGAAAAAGAGGCCTATGCAAACAAAAGTGGCCTCATTTTCTTCTCGGTCGTAAGTTTACCTTAATTACAGATAAATAATCTTTATCTTACATATTTGATTCACGTCATAAGAGTAAAAAAAAACAAAAAAAAACGCAATATTGCTAAATGGCGTTTAGAATTGATACCCTTTTGCTACGAAATTATATATCACCCTGGTTCGCTCAACAGAGCTGTTGACGCCCTGTCGCGCACTTTCTGCTAAAGCATGATTAACAATAATCTTGGCGAGCTTCATAAAGCTACCTGTCATCCAGGGATTACACGATTTCAACATTTTGTTCGAGTACGAAACTTGTCTTATTCTGTAGAGGACGTTAGGCGAGTGGTGTCAGGGTGCGCAACGTGTTAAAGGTTAAAACCTCGATGTTATCGCCCAGAGAGTCCAGAGCTTATCCGTCCAATGCGCCCCTTTGATCGAATCAGCCTGGACTTCTTTTCCCAATAAGTATTTATTAATTCTGGTAGATGAATACTCGCGTTTTCCCTTTGCTTTTCCCTGTAAGTATATTTCTTCATCAACTGTTATATAGTGTCTTACTACGCTATTTTCTCTTTTCGGGTTACCAGGGTACGTGCATTCAGATCGAGGTACTTCTTTCATGTCTGCCCAAATAAAATCATTTTTGCACAAGAAAGGGGTTCCAACGAGTCGTTCAACCTCTTACCATCCTAACGGGAATGGAGAATGCGAGTGATATGTAGGAATTGTTTGGAAAACTGTTACCTTGGCGTTGGATTCTCGAAATTTGAGCATTAAGCATTGGGAATACGTCCTTCCGGATGTTCTTGATTCCTTGCGTTCATTGTTATATACTTCAACGAACTCAACTCCTCACGAACGGTTTTTTCATCCTCTCGAATGACTACGATAGGAATGACTATACCGAGCTGTCTTGCTTCACCTGGTAAAGTACTGTTAAAACGACATGTGCGAAATAAGGATGATCCCTTAGTACGCAAAGTGGAACTAATTGAACCCAATCCTAAATATGCACACGTCAGATTCCCAGATGGCTGAGAAGATATAGTGGCCATCCACGATTTGGCCACAGCCGGAGAGCCAATAAACAAGATCAAGATATTCCTAATCTTAATTCCGATACATAATCCCCCATTCCTTTTCTTGATGCTCCTATAAATGTTGAAACTAAACGAAATCTTAATTCATCATGCCATGATCTTCCTCCTCCAGTTCCTCTCCCTGAAATTATCCCTGGCTGATTTACTCGATATAGAAAACTTGACCGTTCTATCGAAAACGATACATCTCATGATGTTCCTCCTCCAGCCGCTTGCCCTGACGCCTCCTCTGAAACTATTTTTCGTCGCTCTACTCGACCTAGAAAGCCTGCTGATCAGTGCATTGAAAACTGCTAGATCCTGTAAATATTCGCATTAGACTCTTGTTCTAGTATTTCATTGAACTTTAGCCTTTTTCTTTTTGTAGAGCAGAAGATTATTATTATTTAGTTTTGGGTTAAGTTCGTAACTAACCTGTGTTTCTTTCTTTAGGTTTGAATATCAAATAAATGTAAAATAGATAATGTATGAAGATGAAGATCTTACAGTTTCTCTACCAATTGGACTCCTAGCTTTGTGAAACCAACATTATGAAACTTATACATACACTAATATTTTGTGAAATCTATATGTGCCTATATTTGTGTTTGCACTTATGTGAGAATGTGTTCATTATATGTATTATTTTATTTGTATATTTATGTTCTGTAATTGTTTATTTTACTGAAATATAGACGAACTTTGGAACCTTCCTTGAGCTTTGGGCTACTTCACCCCTTTACTGTCCAAGCTGTCATAGGCAAACTACGAGTACATTAACTAACCCTTCCTTATCCAACTTTGTACTTCTTTGAACCGCTTCCCATATGCTTTCAAATGTGCATTTTCATAACAATGTATATCATTCAGGTGATAAGGGTGAATTTCGTCTTCCCAATGCTACGTAACAGTTTCAGGAATCGGACCGCCTTTTATGAGCAAACCACATATCTTGTTAATAAAAACAATCCTCATGATTATCCCAATGCCATGAAGAGACTCAGTCACAACACAAACCAACGAAACTGTTCGCCCATCAACATAGGTGTGCGCGATAACGTGTAGCGGTCTATACAACTACGAATGTAAATATTTATTCCTTACTGTATATATATATATATATATATATATATATATATATATATATATATATATATATATATATATATATATATATATATATATATATATATATATATATATATATATATATATATATGTATATATATTTCAAGAAGGGTTGGTAACCCTGACTTAAATCGGGAGATTGCTACACCCGCTCTCCCAAGCGTCGTAAAATTAAGCCATGAGATTCATTCGCTTTGCTGTCCTGCATCGGTGAACAGGTCTGTAGATATTTGATTTGTAATTGTTTAGCTAAATATTTTCCCAAATAATCCCAAATTAATGCGTGATTCTTTTGTCTCATTTACAGACTCATTCAACTCCGTTATAATTCACTTTACCCAATCCAATTATCAATCATCAATTGTTATACTCAATTTAACAATTACTATTTATAATTTTACCAATTTATTCATCCAATTACTCACCAATTCAATTTACTTACAATTTATCCAATTAATCATAATATAATTACTCAATACAATTACTTAAAATTCAATTACTAGTTATCCAAACTATTCATCCAACCAAATTATTAATCATCATTTGTTATACTCTAATTACCAAACCATATTTATCAATTGTAAATCCATTCCTGTTAACTCATTCAAATTTAATTCACGCGTAATTCTCAATACAATCATAAATTGTTCCTGTATAAATTCACCCTTAAATAATCTAACCGTTTATTCAATAATATATATTTTTCTGAACTCTTTGTTTTTAATTTACGTATTTTCACAACGTCGCACAGATTAGGCCTAAGGAATTCGTCTGCCAAATTTAGACTCTCGTTAGCATTCAGCAATTCATTCCGTTGAATAACGTAATATAGGTTTTTATGTTTATTGTGATCTAAGAGCTATCTAGGATATTACCTCAATATTCATTTAAAACCTATAAATGAATATGTGTAAAATTAAATAAATTTTCACTGCCAAGTGTGTTGTATTTTTCGGAGGTCGCATTCCGCCTCACTCGGTTCCAATTTTTTTCTCGCGTAGATTGTGGACACGTGCTCGTTTTCAATCCTTAATTAACCTTAACATCCTTAAGTGATCCCTTAGTAATTTCATAACATTAATTATATTATACTGTAATAAATACAAAGAGTGACCAATTTTCAATATTTTTTTCAAATTTTTAAGTTTAAGCAGGTGAATCGAATTTTACATAAAGACGCACACATTTCTATTATTTTTTTTTGTAAATGGGTTATAACGGAGCCCCAAGCTACGCCCCAACTTCGGGCACAGTAACAACGACCCAAACAACCTCCCCCGCAACAACAACATATTTATCCACGTTCGGCGCGCCCAAGCATCCTCCCTCATTCGCCTACCATCCAACAACGCCTCTTCACCACTCCATCTTCATTTCAGCTTCCGCTATTCGACCCACATAATCCCATTAGCTGGTGGAGCTCATCCTCCTACATCAGGCAGTTTCTGAGGATCAAATGGCAATCATCGTAGCCCAGGAATTACCTCTACGTATTTTTTCAACTTTTAAGAGTATTCTGCTTGGTGGAGGTATTTCTAGTTCTTGGGAAGGTTCAAGAGGGAGTTCATGGATGAATTTAGGAGGTCACAAATTGAGAACCTGCGTATCCTTCTTGATACACAGAAGATGGAGGACAGGCGCCCCACGCACTTTCTGGACCATCTCTAGGCCCTGGCACATGCCAAGGGAGCACAGATCAACTAACTCGAGCCACTCATAACAGAGATATTCATGCGTGGGATGCCGGACCAAATTAAGCCCCTTATACTAATGTCCTCTCCTGCGAACGTGGAGAAGATAGCAGAAGCGGCTGGTGCCTTGTATAACAATTCATTCGTCAGCTGGGGGAATGCAAGCAGCAGGACTTTTATTAATATAAATAGGGTGCGTAGCACATCATACGACACTAATGTTAAAAACGACTCACATGTATCCATTTCACAGGTTTGGTCACCACCGAGACTCCTTACAACCGGCCAGGATTCCCTCAGGATGCCTCCTCATAGGCTTCCAGTCTATTATCCGTTGTGGAGAGGATAGAGATGTATATTCGGGCCCTAAAGGTGCAAAACGGGTCTTCACCGAGAGCACAATCGTGAGCAGGACGGAGGAGTCAGACGTCGTTCCTCCTCCCGAAAAAAGGCAACACGAACGAGGAAAAGGCAGCACAAGAGGTGAGGCACAGCAGTTTCATTTCCAACCTAGACCTAATTCCCCCAATCTTGACAACTCTCAGGGTAGCTGCTAGTTCTATTCTAATTATCGGAGCAACGCTGTCCGCTGTGTTCAGCCTTGCAGTTTTTACCGTGCACCATTTCATTCCCACAACTTTAATCCTCATTCTAGTCGTGCTGCTCATAATGCTATATTTCAGCCTTCAGGCTTTTGTGGTATCACCTCAAATTTGGCTCCAGAGCAGAAAAATGCTCTGCCCCATGCAACTACCAGCAAAATGCTCAACTTGCACCTCATTCTCAACCTAACCTTACCTCACTACCTCCGATTTACAAAACTCTACGGGTTTCCTTGCCCAACTTTCACCTGCAGCACAGGGAACTTTAAACTGAATTCGCAAGTGATACGTGGGTCTCTCACCTCTGCAACCTCATCTCTTCAGGCCGATCCTCGTTTTAGTGTTTATGACCCACTCTCTGATTTCTCCTTCTTTGTTGACATTGGCGCTCAATACAGTGTCATTCCAGCTTCTTCAGTCGAAAAAGCTTGCACTTCTTCTAATCTTGTCCTTAAAGCTGACAATTCATCGGACATAAGGACTTATGGGAGGCGTATCCTCGAGCTCTCTATCGGGTTACGTCGTGTTTTCCCATGGACGTTCATCATTGCCGAAGTCGACATGCCAATTTAAGGCCTAAATTTTCTTTCCGCGCATGACATTCTCGTCGATTCTCGTCACCGCAAGCTTATCGGAAGAACCACGACACCAACTGTTGCTTGTCCATTCTTTCCTTATACCAGCTCTCTCCTCTCTGTTAGTCTCCCTGCAACTGCTCCCATCTTCAAGTAACTTTTGCGGGAGTTCCCAAGCCTCTGTCTGCCTCCTTCTAAGGACAGACCTATTAAGCACAATGTGGTGCACATAATAGAGACGACAGGAAGGCCAGTTTTCTCACGCCCCCGTCGACTGGCCCCGGATTGACTTGCCCTAATGAAGCAGGAATTTAAGTTCATGATGGAGGTCGGGATCGCTTCCCCAGCCACCTTCCCATGGGCTTCACCGCTTCATGTAATACCTAAGTCTACTCCCGGGGAATTCATAGCTGTAGGTGACTACAGGCGGCTCAATACCTGTACAGTTCCGGATAGGTATCCTCTGCCTTTCTTATCGGATTTTAACCCCCCTCTCTTCGGTTGTTCTATTTTTTATCGGCTCGATTTGGTTCGCGCTTTCAACCAAATCCCGATTTCCCCTGATGACATTCCTAAGGCGGATATCCCCACTCCATTCGGTTCCTTCATCATGAACCGAATGCTTTACGGGCTTCGTAACAGTGTTCAAACCTTCCAACGCTTCATGGATCAGGTTAGGAGAGGTCTTCCCATCGTATTTTGTTATATAGACGACCTCTTGATAGTATCTTCATCTTTAGAGGAGCATTTTTCTCACCTTCGCCAGGTTTTTGCACGTTTAGATGAGTATGGTATCGTACTCGACACTTCTAAGTGTATCTTTGGTGTCACACAGCTCTCCTTTTTGGGACACCACATTTCCCCTGAGGGAATTCGTCCTCTCGAGGACAAAGTTGAAGTTATCCGGGCTTTCCCCCGACCATCTTCGCTAAAGCAACTTCATAGATTGTGTGGGATGGTAAACTTTTACGACAGGTTCATTTCCAACATCTCCCACATTATGCATCCTCTCTACGAATGGCTTTCCAAGTCCAAAAAGAACCTTCCTCTTTCCTGGTCCCCAGAAGCTTGCGAGGCTTCCTCTGGAACCAAAGAGGCCATGGCTTCCGCTGTCGCCCTGGCCCATTCTTGACCAGGAGCTCCCATAAGCGTTGCTTCGGACGCGTGCGATACTCATGTCGGTGCGACGTTACAGCAGAAGGTTGGTGACTCTTGGCAACATCTCGCCTTCTCCTCTAAGGCTCTTCTTCCTTCCCAACAGAGGTACAGTACGTTTTCCCGCGAATTACTGAGCATATACCTCGCCCTCCGTCACTTCCAACAATACTTGGAAGGGCGTGAATTTACTGTCTTTACCGACCACAAGCCATTGGTTGGTGCGCTCGCCTCTAGTGGTACATCCTCTGTGCACCCTGCAGTTGATACTCGTCACCTTGACTTCATCCTGCAGTTGACAAACGATATTCGCTACGTTCCTGTTTCTTCAAACGTCGTACCAGATGCGATCTCTCGTATTTCAGTGATTTCGGGCACGCAACTCTCCCAAAATGGGCACATCGATCACGCGATAATAGCGATTGCCCAGGAATAAGATGAAGACACGCAAAAAATGCGTCATTCTTCTCAGCTTATCGTTCGCGAAATCGACTCTCCGGACAGTCCCTCTAGGCGTATCCTAGTTGACTATTCATTGCCTGACTGTCGTCGTCCACTCATTCCTATCGCTTACCCTCTGCCCATTTCAGACCAGACACAAGGTCTCTCTCATCCTTGCATTCGAGCAACTCGCAAGCTCACGATACAACGTTATGTGTGGCCAGATGTGAACGCCGACGTGGCCAAATGGACCCGCGCATGTCTGCCTTGTCAACGTGCAAAGGTTCAACCCCACACAAAGTCACCTCTGGCTGCTTTTCCCGCGTCCATCGGTACCCTTCGAAGCCGTTTATATCGATCTGGTTGGTCATATGCCCTTTTCGCGAGGTTGCACTTACCTTCTCACCATGACCGATCCTTTTACTTCTTGGCCAGAGGCATTTCCTATCCCGGACATCAGAGCTTCCGCTGTAACTCGAGCCTTCGTCTCAGCAGGGGTTGCTCGTTTTGGTGTCCCACCAACGATCATGACTGATCGAGGTAGCCAATTTGAATCCCACCAATGGGATGCACTCATGTTACTGCTTGGCTCCTTTCGTCTCCGCACCACTAGCTACGAGTACCATCCCCAGAGTAACTCTAAGGTGGAACCTTTAACCGGACTCTCAAGGAAAGCTTACGCTCCACTGACCCCAACATCACTTGGGTGGACAAGCTACCCTTAATCCTCCTGGGAATTCGTACCTCCTTGAAAGAGGATTTGAATTGTTCTGCTGCGGTACTCGTTATGGTACGCAACTTCGTCTTCCAGGCCAATTCTTTTCTTCCGCTGACTGTCTTCTTCCTTCCGATATACATCCTGCTGCATATGTACACAATTTAGTACGGGCGATGTCTGAGGTAAAGCCCACCGCCACAAGAGTGCCTGCTAATCAGAAACCTTTCGTGCCGAAGAAGATCGCAACTTGCTCTCATGTATTTGTCCGTCGCGATTCCACTCGCACATCCCTGCAACCTGTCTATGACGGACCCTTTCTCGTCGTCTCCAGGAAGCCGAAATTCTTTGTACTGCAGCTTGGCACCAAGCAAGATACGGTTTCCATTGATCGGCCTAAACCCGCTTTCATAGAAGCCATTCATCTGGAACAGCCACTACCTTTCTCTTTCACTAATATAGGTCCAGTGGTCATCCCAGCCTACCTTCCGCACCTAATATTCCTTCAACACTTCCCAAACAACTAAACCCACTTCCGAACCCTTCTTCGGCTCTTTCAAATTAACCTGCAACTCTTCTTCCCACCTCTTTACTCGCAAACCCTCCTCCAACCATCTCTACACCCCCCAATTCCTCTTCCTAACTGCTGCCGCCTCCCTTTTTGTTGCAGGACCACCCGAGAGCAACTGGAGAACACCAAACGACCAACGTGCAACTCCCGACAGTCGCCTTTTCGGGAGTTCCAGAACAATCGTCACCCGACGCTCCGGTCCTCGCTCGCGACAATCTCCCGCCTCAATCGAGTGGCACTACTAATCCCCACCTGACCCGCAATCTGAGTCAGCCATTGGCACCATAACCCGGCTTTTGTCATCCGGGAAATTATGTTAAATTAATTTACTTCAAAATAATTAATAATTGTTTAGCTAAATATTTCTCCAAAGAATCCCGAATTAATGCGTGATTCTTTTGTCTCATTTACAGACTCATTCAACTCCGTTATAATTCACTTTCCCCAATCCAATTATCAATAATCAATTGTTATACTCAATTTACCAATTACTATTTATAATTTACCAATCAATTTGCCAATTTATTCATCCAATTACTCACCAATTCAATTTACTTACAATTTATCCAATTAATCATAATATAATTACTCATAATACAATTACTTATAATACAATTACTAGTTATCCAAACTATTCATCCAACCAAATTATCAATCATCATTTGTTATACTCTAATTACCAAACCATATTTATCAATTGTAAATCCATTCCTTTTGACTCATTCAAATTTAATTTACGCGTAATTCTCAATACAATCATAAACTGTACCTGTATAAATTCACCCTTAAATAATCTAACCATTTATTCAATAATATATATTTTTCTTAACTCTTTTTTTTAATTTACGTATTTTCACAACGTCGCACAGATTAGGCCTAAGGAATTCGTCTGCAAAATTTAGATTCGCGTTAGCATTCAACAATTCATTACTTTGAATATCGAAATATAGGTTTTTATGTTTATTGTGATCTAAGAGCTATCTAGGATATTACCTCAATATTCATTTAGAGCCTATAAACGAAAAAATGTATCATGATAACCGATAACTGGTGATAAATTTATCGCCCGATATGGTGATAACCGATAAATCTAAAATTATAATACAATATTGATTATTGACTATATATAGCGTTATTTTATAATACAATAGTAAGAATATTTGAATAATGTTTCTTAGTTTCTTACCTGGTAAGGCTCTCCTTCATCTCTTCATAGGGTTTGTGGATCCTCCTCCCAGCTCGGACCTACCTATTACTGCCTCTAAGGCACGCACAGCTCACCCCTGTGCTAAACTGGTTGGGGGGGGGGTGCATATTTATATATCTATATCATTCATCTTCTTGAGATTTCTATATTCGAATCTATTTATTTCTTCTTGACTGAAGTTGCCCCTTGAAACATTTGACTTCCATTTATCTGACTCTTCTTATTGGCTGAGATTCCTTCTTCTTTAAGTTGGCTGGGTTAGTTCTTGATCTTCGATTTTCTTTTCTTGAATGTATCTTCATATTAACTTGAATTCATCTTGATGTGATGATTCCTTCCAAATTCTTGATCACGTGATGATTTCTTCTTGATTCTTGATTAAGTGATGATTTCTTCTTGATTCTTGATGACGTGATGATTTCTTCTTGATTCTTGATGAGTTAGCCCTTGAAGTCGTTTTCTTCTGGAGGCGATCCATTTATCTTGAGTCTTCTTGAGTTGTCCTTAAAGCGTTCTCCGTGGTCTCCGTTCTTCGTGAATTTTCTTCGTAAAAATTGTTAACTTGAGGATCGATCGCGGGTCTTTGAATCCAAAGGCCTGCACTCTGCCGTCACGCTACGGCGAGTCCGTCCTGAGTTGATAATTTAATGGGCTATTTATATTCTCGCGTTTGGAAGGAATTTTCTCTCTGATACACTTCGAACCCCTACACTGGAACCACAAACTAAAATTATCGATTCTAGCTAGTTTGGAACCAAAAGTATCGGCGATACCGATGAATCGATAACGCAGGGAAAAAACATCGGATAACCGATAACCCGATATCGGTATCGCGATAATTTATGCGCGCGATAACGCCCACCTATGCCCATCAATACTCAGAGATACCCCAGCACTACCCATGCAGGGTAAATTAGTTCCATTGATTGTAATGATCGAACACGTCTTATCGCACAGCTCAGGAGTAACGCATAACGTAAAAACTGACCTCAAACAGGCCGTATTGACCTTAGGATCCGCAATCATGACATCGATTACGGGAATCACGTTCCTTCCTCAATTAGAAGAGTTACCGGATCACCAGCTCATACATTCTATTTCTCTTCATATAACCCATATTAACCTGCGCCTTTCCTCCACAGTTGCAACAGGTGAATTTACGTTTGGGACAAGATATAATCAAATGCGGTCCAGCGCATTTAAAGCATTTGATTTGCCGCTTATCATCTTCCACCTACTTGAACGTTGATGCAACAGCCGCAATAGTTTTTTCAATTCCTCCAGCCATTAATGATCTATCGCGGCTGACTATCCGATCTAATGTTAAACTCTTAATTTGTGACATCGCTCGAAGCTCTCGAGATACTTCTGATGGCAATGCCCGCAGAAGCAATTCCTCATAAGCGATGTTTGACAAACAATACAGCCGGCGCAAATCTGTCCTAAACACATCTACTGTTTCATCGCGTCACACTCCTCTAATGAACTGTTTATACGCTTGAAACGGATTAGCCTAAAAAAGCTTTGATTAACCTCGACTTGATTTCATCATCTTTCTTTTCCGAGTCAGTTAATTTCTTGTAGACAGCGGAAGCATTCTCCTCTCCTCTAAAAATAACGGGACAATACTTTCCAACTGTTTCACATCTCCAAGTCTAGCAACTATTTTAATATATTTGTTAAACCATTGCCATCAGACAACCGTAACAGATCACTGATCTTCAAATTCCCGACCATCATTCCGAAAGGACCTGATAGCTTGCTCTTACCTTAAGTCATCAGAGTGCTGTGAACTTATGTTGTCGATCTTGATAGAAAACAGGACGATAATCGACGAAAGCCTAATACTCACCAATATAAACGTGCACGTTTTCCCCAGAACACAAACAACCAGCTTCAACTCAACGATAATCCATTCACGACACTGACTACTTTTCGACTGACTAAATATAGTGCATCGGCATATATGGCTCAAATTACGTTTTGTATAACAATAAATTTTATGTATGTAATTAAAAAAACACCAAGCAAATTACGGTAACCATAATTTTCAAGTTACATGTTGATCTGAAGTTTTTCTTATTCCTGCAGTCGATGAGAACGGAATAATAATAAAAAACCCTGCTAAATTGAAAGTTTTTGTAGTCTCAGGTGCAAGTTTACTCCTTATTTTACTCATCTTTCTAAATACTGTACGCGGTCTTTTCAAAGGAGTTTATTTACTCTAATTTCGGTGACCGTAACTTCTCTCTCCTGTTCTCTTCTGTGATTCCGATTTTATATATTTTAGTTTATCGAATTCTACTAATTAAAAATTTTTTTATTTTCTATCGGTTATTTTTCTGGTAACATAACATAACATAATTACACGGATGACAAAAGCCACAAGGGCCTATCAAAGGTCATCCGCCTCCGTCAAAACCCACCCACAAAAAGCACCATCACCAGGGGAAGACAAAATCAAAGTCCCCCACAATATAATATAACGGATGACAAAAGCCACAAGGGCTCATCATAGGTCATCCGAGTCAAGCGGCCTCTTTTTCAAGGCACCCAAACTCCCAGGAAAACTACATTCAGAGGATTGCATCCAGAAACAAGGGTATCACCAATCAAGGCTTGTCAAGAACTAAATCATGCAGCTATAGATATATACAAACAATATTAATATATACAAAACTTAGGAACCATCACAACCTTCCCTCCCCATAAACTCATCCAACCTACTCTTAAATACATTTAAATTTGGACTACCTACTACCCTCTGCGGCAATTTGTTCCAGAAGTCTACCACTCTATTGGTGAAAAAATATTTTCTTAAATCCAACCTACACCCTTGCTTTTTAATTTTCAAGTGGTGACCTCTAGTCCGATTTCCATCATCTAACTCAAAAAACTTGCTAACATCCAATTTATCTATCCCGGAAAATTTTTTAAAGAGCTCAATCATATTCCCTCTCACACACCTCCTTTCGAACGAGAACATATTTAATACCCTCAGTCTATCTTCATATTCAAGGTGCCTCAGGGAAGGAATAATCTTTGTTGCCCTCCATTGCACTGACTCAAGAAGGTTAATATCGTGTCTAAAATGTGGGGACCATGCCTGTATACAGTACTCTAGATGTGGCCTAACATAAGAGTTATAGAGTTTAAGAATAACCTCCTTACTTTTGTAACTGACATTTCTCTTAATAAAACCCAGCACTCTATTTGCCCTATTTCTTGCTTCAATACACTGCTTAGAAAACCTTAATGACTTATCTATTACTACTCCTAGATCTTTCTCATCCTCTACTGAGCTCAGCCAATGCCCATCCATTTCATAGTTAAATTCTCTATTATCTTTTCCCATGTTAATAACTTTGCACTTATCAAGGTTGAAAGTCATTTGCCACTTATGTGCCCAGGATAACAATTTATTTAAGTCCCCCTGCACTTTAAAATTATCATCAATATCTTTAACTACAGCTGCTAATTTGGTATCATCCGCAAAAATTGACACTTTATTATTAACTGCCTCCCCAAGATCGTTTATATAGATGACAAATAATAATGGACCGAGAACTGATCCCTCCACTCTGACTTTACACCATTTAGCACTACCCTTTGCTTCCTGTCTTTCAGCCACTCAGCTATCCAATTTGAAACACCCCCACATATCCCAATCATTTTTAATTTATGAACTAGTCTCTTGTGTGGTACCTTATCAAATGCTTTACTTAAATCTAAGTAAATTATATCTACATTCTCTCCCTCATCTACTTGATCTGTTACAAACTCCAGAAAGTCTAGTAAGTTAGTCAAACATGATCTACCTGATCTAAACCCATGCTGAGCATCGCTGATTAACCCCTCCCTTTCTAGATGTTGGCAAATCCCTTTTTTAACTATTTTCTCAAGAATTTTACAGACTACAGGAGTTAGGCTAACCGGTCTAAAGTTATTTGGATCCTCTTTACTACCCTTCTTGAAAATGGGGACTACATTCGCTCTCTTCCAATCATCGGGTATTTCTCCATATTCCAATGACCTAGTATATAACTTGTCCAGAGCTATTGAGATACTTTCTACCCCTTCTTTAAGTATCCTAGAATGAATATTATCAGGGCCGGAGGCCTTGGTAGTATCTAAATCACCTATTAGTCCTTTTATCATCCTCCGATCCACACAAATGTTAGTAAACACCTCTTTTCCTGACCTATGAGTACTATACATAGGACTATTTAGTTTCTCTTTTGTAAATACTGATGCAAAATGACCATTTAGTACCTCAACTATTTCCTCATCAGTTTCTCTCACAAACCCTTCATATTTGATAGGTCCTATTTTAACTCTGCCAGACTTGTTATTAATTTTATAGTAACTAAAGAACTTTCTAGGATCTTTGTTGCTATCCTGAGCTAATTTAATTTCTGACACCCTTTTGTTCTTCTTTATAATCTTATTTAACTCATTCCTAGCCATTCTATAATCACTTAAATTTTGAATATTATTTTGTACCTGTAATTTTTTATATGCCCTTTTCTTCTCTGAAATTTTTCTAGCTATCTCCTGATTCCACCATAATGGTTTCCTACTTTTGTTCCTAATGGCTTCATTGGGATACATTGTTCTTGGACTACATTTATTATATGCTTGAAAGTATCCCACATCCCATAAGCATTTTTATCTCTGAATTCTATATCCCAGTCTACCAAATTTAGCAAGCTTCGAAGTTTTACATAATCTCCCTTATGAAAATTTGGAACTTTTTCAGCATTCTCAGTTATTTTACCCTTCTCAATTCCCAAGTTAAAACGAACTATCTGATGGTCACTATTTCCCAATGCTTCCCCAACAGTCAATTCTTGAACTAAATGATCACTGTTAGAAAGTACTAAATCTAATATATTGTCCCCCCTCGTTGGCTCATTAACAAATTGATTCAAAAAATTATCCTCAAAGCATTCTATGAACCTGCCACTTGTTCTATCCCTACCTATCATATTTTCCCAGTCCACAGAGTTTAAGTTGAAGTCCCCAATAATAACTGCATCTGTTTCACATCCCTTACTTATTTCCCTTATCATTAGTTCATCTATATCATCAGTCTGCCCAGGTGGCCTGTAAAAAGCTCCCAAATGCACCATTCTATGTATTTTTACTGAACCTAATATCTATCCAAAGTGACTCAACTCCATCCTGCTTTATTGAAGTATTTAAACTTGAAACAATGTTGTTTTTTATATAGATAATTATTCCTCCACCAATCCTACCTGTCCTTTGACTAATGTACATATTATAACCCTGAAAATCAAATTCACTTATAGTGTCACTAAATTCTATTTCATTAACCCATGATTCAGTAACGCATAATATATCTATATCCTCATTGCTAATATAACTAAATAGCTCATCCTTCTTGTTTCTAAGACTACGAGCATTTGTATAGAAACAATTTAACCCCCCTATCCCTGAAGCACCTCTTGAAACTTGAATGACCTCACCTCTTTCGCCTTGGAACCTATTTCTGTTATCTGCCAAGTCCATTCTACTTTCAGTACTATAATGTCCTCTCATAATTCCCTGACCACTATTAGTATCTAGTTTCCCGCCCGCAAAGACCTAATAACACGATCATACTCCTCCCACAACACATCTACCCCCCTCCTACTCAAATGCAGTCCATCCATCGCATAAGAACATAAGAACATAAGAAAAGAAGGAGACTGCAAAAGACCATTCATGGCCTACACTTGGCAGCTCCTGTTCCATTCAACACACAAAAGATTTCTTACCAGAGAAAAGTCATCAACATTGTCACCCTTTACAGGAGTTCGTCAGATTTAATCTACAATATACAAAAAAAAAGCATCCAGAGGATTATGTCCATTCATGCAACCGCAAAATATAATCTCCCCACTCCTTAGAAAAATATATATATATGTACATAAAAAAAAAAGTCAGTCCCATCTAGCAGCTTCATCCATATATTTATCTAATCTTTTCTTAAAACTACCCAGAGAGGAGGCTTCTATCACATGCCTAGTGAGCCTATTCCATTCATCTACCACACGATTTGTAAACCAATTCCTCCCAATCTCCTTCCTAAACCTATACTTATCAAGCTTAAACCCATTGCTACGTGTCCTGTCATGTTCACTAAGTATAAGAACCTTACCCAGATCCCCTTTATTATATCCTTTTACCCATTTGAAGACTTCAATCAATTCCCCTCTGACTCTACATTTCTTTCATTCCAACAAACCTATCCCACACATCCACAAACATGACACCTTCCATCTCACACATCCTCCTCACATAATCATTCAGCCCAATTGCACGAGACATCCATTCTACCCCAACATCCATTCTTGGAAGCACACCTGTCACAACACCTTTCATTCTACTTTCTTTCACCTTTTCAATCAACCTCTTGTACCTCTCACGTAACTCACATGCACCCACTTTCTTCACATCATTCACTCCTACATGTGTAATCACAACCGCATCCCTTGCACAGCCAGACACCAGTTCCTCATACCTATCAGACAGATCTCTCACTCCAGCACCCGGCAAACACACCCTCAAACCATTCAATCTACTTGCATTCAACTTCCTATCTAAATATCTAACTCGCAAATCACCCATCACAAGCACTTCAGTCAGACTCCTATTCCTAACCCCCACAGACCTAACTCCATCCCCACTCCTATTCTCATTCAAACTACCAGTCACTCTACCTCCACCCCCACCCCCATCAGTCATATCACTTCCAGTTACTTCCTCTCTTAGGGCACTGAATCTATTAGTCAAGCTAATAGGTTCTGTGTCCCTCTGACTCACACACCTATTCTCCCCCTGGCTAACCACCTCAACAGAGGCAACCCTATTCTCACAAAGAACAGGAGAAGCCTCCCTAGCTTCATGTTTCCTAACCACTCTCCACTGTCCCCCATCCTCACTAGGCCTATTTCTAACTAATCTAAGGGGGCTAACTTCACTATCACTAGAACTATCATATCCTACCTCCTCCACCGGCCCTCTACCTTCACCTGAAATATCTAACTGGCCTACCTCACCACCTAACCTATTCCCAAATCTAGGCCTAACACTAAGTTCCCTCCTGAGCTCAGCAACTAACCCCTCCAGCCTACATATCCTGTCTAAATCCTGCCTTCTCATCCCCTCTAAATCTACAATGCATTCACGCAGCCCACATACAACACATGTATACCCCTCACCTAATACACCACAACCAATGCATACATTGTGACACTCATGCTCACTTTCATCCCCAAACTCCATCACTTATTCAAACAAAGAAAGAATTTAAGTAGCAATAAGAAAAAAAAAGAAGAAGAGCAACTTAGCTTTCGCTGATTGTGATGAGAAAAAAAACAAAAAACAAACAAACTATAGAAAAATCTGAAAAATAGATCAACAGACTGAGAGCTCTATAAAACACGTGCTACCTGTTCGACTATGAACATTTAGTGGAGGGTAATGAAAAAAAGAGGCTCGTGCTTCGAAAAAGAATAACGTGTAACAAATAAAATAAATAAAATATTAAATATGGATACCGGAAGAGGTGCAAGGAAAAAGAGATGTAAGAGATGTGATTATGAGGGGAGGCTGAGGGCAGGTGAGCTGTGTGGATGATGTGAGTACGCGAGTAGGACGCCACCCCCAAGGCGGAAAACGAGAGAAGAGAAGACAGCGACAGAGGAAAAAAGGGGAGGAGAAGCAGCGAAGAGGGAGGGGGGCGGTGATCAATTAATAGAACAACAACAAAAGCACAATAGTGATGTGTGTAAAGGGTGCAGGGGAAAAGTGAAAAATGGGGAAGCGGGAATTTTATGTGAGGACTGCGAGTGTTGGTACCATGCGGGGTGTGAAAAGGTTTCGAGTGAAGAGATGAAGGTACTTTGCAAAGTAAACACCTCACTGAGCTGGTTCTGCAGAAGCTGTAGGGGTAACGTGAAAGTTATGAGGAAAGAAAATTGGGAAATGAAGCAACAAATAAAAAGATTAGAAGAGGAGAGGGAAGTCTGGAAAGAGAGACTGACGTCTTTAGAGGATAAAATGGAAAAATTCAATGAAGAGATTACAGAGAGAGGGGAGGTACAAACCAATGGGGCCGGTAGTATAAATATAAGAGAATTAAAAGGAGAACTGGTAAAACATGTGATAGAAGAACTTAGGGAGGAGGAGGATAAGAAAGCCAGGAAAAGTAATCTGGTGATATATGGGATGAAGGAATCTGAGAAGGAGAGAGGACAGGATAGAGAGGAAGAGGATAAGGAGGCCACAAATACATTATTCAAAGAGGAGGTGGGTATAGGGAAGAACGTGGAAATAAAGCAGGCAATAAGGTTAGGAAAGAGAAGAGAGGAAGAAAATGAACAGAATAGGCCTAGACCGCTGCTAGTCAAGCTAGAAGACAGGGAGGAGAAGTTTTGGATATTAAAAAATACGAGAAAACTGAGCAGGTCAGGTAAAGTGGAAGTGAGGAATATATGGATAGCACCTGATCTGACAAAGAAGGAGAGAGAACAGGATAGAGAGTTAAGAGAGCAACTGAGGTTAAAAAAAGAAGAGGGAGAAAGAGGATGGTTTATAAAGAGAGGAAGACTAATGAGGGAAGAAAATTTTTAAAATCTCCAAGGGGAAGAGGAAGTATAGGGATAAAAAATAGAGAGTCACAGAGTGTCAAGATATGGTTGCTGAATGTACAAACATTAACAAAGCAGAAGTTGGCAGAATTGAATAGTGGATTGGAAGAGAATATAATAATGTGCCTAACGGAGACAAACCAAAGAGGAGAAAATGTACAATACGATGAGGGAATAGAAAGAGTTACAAGTTATAAAGAGGAGGAGGATAAAAAGGGAGGAGGACTGGCTATTATAAGTAAGAAGACTGATAATATTACATACTGCAAACAAGCAACAACAGATAGGAATATATTAGATGTAGTAATAAAGGTGAGACTGATCTTAGTATACATGCTCACAAGAAATATTGAACGAAATAAAAGGATACAAAAGGAATTATTAGGAATTATATGCAAGGAGACAAGACCATTGATAATGTTAGGGGATTTTAATGCACACTTGGGATTTTGGGGGGATCAGGAGATTAACAGGAATGGGGAAATAGTAATGACATTACTGGAGAAGGGAGACCTGATCCTAGTTAATGCCACAGAAGCATGCAAAGGGACCTACACATGGACAAGAAGAAATAGAAGAAGTGTGATTGACTTTGTAATGACAAACAAAGAAGGTTCTAACGTGATAGAGAAAATGAAAGTAGACGAGGAAGGAGAAATTATAGACTTCTCAGACCACAATTTGATTATATGTGAGACCAATATAAAGACCAAGAGAGAGAGAAAAGGAAAGATAGATACAAAGGAAAGGCTATATTATACCAAGGATGCAAACAAAGTACAAAGATATGTGGAAGAAGTGGAAGGATGTATAAGAGTGAACAGAGTAGAAAATATAGAGACTTTTGACTTAATTGTAGAGGATTGTGCTAAAAGAGAACTACAAAGGAAGATAATGATAAAAACAGTAGAGGGAGGAGGCAAGGTCAAAGAACCACCATGGTTCACCAGAGAAATAGAGACGGAGATAAAAAGGAGAAGGCAACTGAACAAGAAACATAGGAGGACAGAGGAAGGGGAAAAATAAGGAAAGAGCATTCCAAGAGTATACAAAGCAGAAGAATAAGGTTAAAAAGATGGTTAAAGAAAGGATAACCAATCATGAGAAAAATTTGACAAAGCAGATTAAAGAGGAAAAAAATAGCAGAAAGACCTGGGAATACATAAACCAACTAAGGGGACAGGAGAGAAAAGAAAAAAGTATAGAGATATACAGAAAAAGAGAAACAGAAGAGAAAGCAAAACCTGTGAAGCTAAGTAGGGAGGAAGGAATAGAAAGGATAAAGGGCTTTTGGGGAAGAATATACAAGAATCAAGAGAACCAAATAGGAACCGTATGGACAGAAGTAAGAAAGAGAGAGTATGAACAGGAAATGAAAAATCAAAATGTTAAGAAAGATATGAGAGGAGAGTATAGATTCCCATGGTACTTAAGAGAGCACATGGATGCAGGGATGATGGTAAATGAGGAAATAATCTATAATTATAGAATAGAGGAGCACATGGAAATGAATGTAAAGAGATATATAAGACCGATGAAAGAGTACAGAATAACAGGCGAGGAAGTACAAAAGGCATTGAATAGGATGAGAAGGAATAAAGCGGGGGGACCAGATGGGCTGAGATCCAACCTGTATAAAAACTTGGAGAAGAGCAAAGTAGTGATAAAAAAATTAACGGAGATATACAATGACATACTGGAGAAGAGGATAGATGTGGAGAAATGGAAAGTGACGAGAACAAAAATGATACCTAAAGCGAATAAGCCAACGGAGGAAGAGTTGAGGCCTATTGCACTTGGAAATTGTTCAGGCAAAATATTTATGAATATTTTAAAGGAGAAGATTGAAGAGCACATCATGATAAATGAGGAGAGGAAGGAGGTCCAGGCAGGATTTACCAGAGGGGGCAGAGTAGAGGACAACTTAGTAATTCTGCAATATTGTATAGAGGAAACATACAAGAAAAAGGAAAGCCTGATAGTAACATCAATAGATTTTAGTAAAGCATATGACTCAATAAAAAGGGAAAAGGTAATAGAAGCATTAATGAAATATAAAGTAAATGAAAGGATAATAGATATTATAAGCAAAGTATACACAGGAGACAAAACAATTATGGAAATAAGTGATAAAGATAGGATCAAATTTGAAGTCTCAAGTGACATAAAACAGGGATGCACGGCCTCTACTGTACTATTTAAACTAATAACATATTTAATATTAGAAGAAGTGGAAGAATGCAATGTAGGTTTTGAAAATGAGAAGTTCAAGCTGAGAATGCTTTACTATGCAGATGATGGATTAATTTTGAGCAGGAACATAGAGGAGGCAAAACAGAACATCAAAAATTTTATAAGAATAAGTGGAAAATATGGGCTAAAGATAAACTTAAGCAAAAGCAAAAATATTCTATTTAACATAAAAGGAAATGAACAACCAGAAGAAATTGGAGGGGTAGGGGTAGTGACAGAAATAAAATACCTGGGAGTGGTAATTAATAAAGGAAGAAACTTTTTCAGGAGACAAAGGGAAGTAATGAAAGAAAAGGCAATTAGGATGGCAAATAATGCATACTCAGTAATAAAAAAGAGCTGTAATAAATTGATGGTAGGGAAGACCTTCTGGAAGGCAGTGGCATTGCCAGGAATATTATATGGAGGAAAGGTGGTTGGATTTAGTAAACAAGAAATAGAAGAGCTTCAGAAACTTGAGAACAGAGCATACAGAGTGATTTTAGGGGCAGGGCAGGGAGATGTGGTTGAGGTTTTAAGAGGAGAGAGAGGGGCAACATCAATGGTAGCAAGGGTGATGAAGGGAAAGCTTACATATTACAGAAGCATAGTAACAGAGAAAGAACAAGTTAGAAATGAACTGATGAGAAGAATACTTGAGGACATGAGAGAAAAAGGATATTTTGGTTTTATGAATGAAGTGGAAAAATATAAAAAGGAATTAAAACTGAGGGATTCACAGATAGTAAAAATGAGCGAAGATGAGATGAAGAGGGAAGTGAATAAATGGGATACAGAAGAGTGGAGAAGAGCATTGCAAAGGAAAAACAGTGTAAGGATATATCGTATGAATAAGAAGGATATTGAGGAAGAGAGATGGTATGATAATACATACAGGGCAATTCTTATGTATAAGGCAAGGACTAACACATTGAAATTAAATGATAGAAGAAGATTTAGTGGTGGGGAAGTAGGGTGTGAAGTGTGTGGATGGGACATGGAAAATCTGCAGCACTTCATTGTGAATTGTGAAGGTTATGAACTGGAGAGGCAGGGGGTAAGAGTATTGCAGAGACCACATGAGGAGGATGAAGAGCAAATGTTGGGGAAATTTTTATTTGAAAGAGATGAAGTGAAAATGGAGAGAAACAAGGAAATTTTGGAAAAAATGATAATGAAAAGGAAAATACTTACAGCTAGAAGATAAGAAACGCCAAAAGGGGAGCTGTTACAAAAGCAATCCCCGAACAGCATTCAAGTCAAGTCAAGTCAAGTCTTTTTGCTGATTGATGTACGACTGTTACTCGGAAGGGATACTAAAGCTTCTCATTCTCGTCCGCTTGTATGCGGATTAATGGTATTTGTGGAAGGCAGAAACGAATGGTGGATTCTGGATAATGATATCCTATAAGGGTAAATATGTAGATTATCTGCGCGAACGATGGGGGGGACCACACTACGATGATCCTGAGTTTCATTAAATTTTGGGGGGTCTGGGGGGCACAGCCCCCAGTATATAATCCTAATTGTTTATAGAATAATAATTCAAAAAGGACTCAAACGCGCATGAATATTCCGACACGAGTGAACGATAATATTTACACCCCTAATTTTTTTTCCGCCGGGTCGCTAATCTACATATTTAGGTAAATATGTAGATGAGCATCCCGTCCGATAAGACGTACTATTTTCATCCGTGTTCCAAAATGTTTCACGTTTTGGGAGTAGATTTAAGGGGACGGCTCGTGTGGGGGTAAACACAAGGGGGGGGGACCACACTATGAATATCCTGAGTTTCATTAAATTGGAGGGGGTCTGGGGAGCATAGCCCCCCCGTATAGAATCCTAATTGTTTATAGAATAATGTTCTGACGTTTACAGAGTTGAATGCTCTAACTACATCATGTCAGCGCCTTTAATCGTTTTGCGAATTATAATAGGGGTGGGGGTTGGGATATGACGTCAGAATTGCTTGATTTCAAATTTTTTTCTCCACTTAATAGCCTTTTATCATCCTCATTCAGAGTCATTTTTATTTCTCAATATATATTTCTTTCCCCATTTTACTATTTTTATTACCTTCTTATATACATTTAAATCTATTTAGCTGGATATTTTAAAGGAACTACTTTTTTTAGCAGAGCGGTGTGTCAAACACCTCTTTTAAGCAGTTGAAAATGGTTTCGAATTGTGCACTTTGCCAAACGCGCATGAATATCTGGACATGGGTGAATGATAATATTTACACAAAATAATTTTTTCCGGCCAGGCCGCTCGTCTACATGTTTACCCATATTTACCCCTATAAGTTCTTGAAGTGGCATTCCATCTGTTATTGACGCAACTGAGATGGATTTCCGCTGAGGCCAGCCAGCTCTCTTCCCTCCATGGTCCAGTGTAGTAGGCTGTTGGAGTTATAGCTTGGGTATCCTGGCGTGGGTGGTTGGTTTGGGATCTTGACCAACCATGCATCCAGGTGTTTGAAGCTGCTGGGTGATATACCACTCGGGTTCCTGAGATTTTCCGGTTGAATCATCGTGTTCCACTGTAGGTGAAACTATAAGTGTGTCAAAGTTTTAATTCTTTGAGATATCCCTGGGGTAGTCTTGACATAACATAGCCTTCCTCTTCTTGGGTGGGTCTTTGCAATGATGTTGACATTAGAGACCCTGTTTTCTAAAATCTAACAGGTATAGATGATGTACCTCTCTCTGCGCTGCTGGAGTGAGTACAAGTGCGGCCTTTCAAGTCTTCCCCAGTAGCTAATGTGTATCTCCTGGATCTTGCTTGTGAATGTTCGCTGTGGGCCTTCCAGCTCAGCTATTTCTGTAATTTTGTTAGGGGACCATAATTGGCATACACTGCTCACTTCTTGAGTGGAAGGTTCTTAGGATCCAGCCTGATAGCTCCCTTGTTTTTTCCTGTTATTTTTGTGATATGGTGTGAGAAGGTCGCATCTTTGCTCATATTTTCCCCCTCAGCCTCATTGTTCTGCTGGCCACAGTTGTACTTTGTCAAGCGGATGTTTTTTTTTCCTGTACCTTTGAGCTTGAACTTCTCCCTGTTGCGGGCCATGTGAAACAAATATAAATACCTAGGTATGACAGTTTGCAACTGTCATGCAACCCATCCTCGACTTCTCTGTTATTTGGAATACTGGATTCTTGCAGGACCTCACCCTGCTAGAAAAAGTTCAGCGCTGCTGGACCAAGTATATATATAACATCCCTATCTTACTCTGCCAGACTTTCTTGGTTAAATTTTTTTTCTGTCAAAGGTAGACTCTTGCGTGCTGACCTCCTACAGTGTATAAAATATTCCATAATCTTTCTCTTATAAAACTATCTGACTTCTTCATACCAGCTCCCAGGGATAATAGAGGCCATCAATACAAAGTTTTTGTCCCTCATTCCTCAATTGAAGCACAAAAGCGATTCTTTACATGCCGTATCATATCTACTTCAAACTCTCTTCCTTCTGAAGTTGTTGCTGCCCCTTCAATCAACTCCAAGTCCAGGCTAACTAATTTTCTTGGGCCTCATCTTTTTGAACCATAGACTTCTACCCGCCTTGTATCGTATCCACTCATACTTAATTGGTTCTTTTCATACAACAGAGCCCAACTCCTTGAATGACACATAATACCGGCCCTCTAGCTTTTCTGCCTTACTTCTATTTTCAATTCTGGGCTGGCGTGTTATTGTGTGCAATACTGGGCTGCTCTGTCAGTGCTTCATGTTATGGAGAGTGGCCCTACCAGGTGAGTGTATTTGAAAATCATAAGAGACGATGAGAGGAGCATGCTAAGAATGATGGGCTTACTGTAAAGCCTGGCAACAAGCAGCCCCTCCAGGCCTATGAGTATGGTAATTTCTGGGCCCATTCGGAACCCTTTTCCTGGTTCTATTCACTACAGGCAGTCCCCTGGTAGAGCTGGTGGCACAAAGGGCTCACACTCAGCTTCAGCTAAAACCAGGTTTCACCTCCACTGCCCCAGCATGACCGTTTCCTGTAAGGCAAAACAGCCACACATCTCTACCTGAGTTGTTAGACTCACAGGATGCAATACCCCTGAAGGTGGTCGCTAGGCCATATTTCAGGGTTCCTACAGCTGCCACATGAAAGGACAGCAACAAAGGAACTTTGGCTCCTACACCAATCCAGGGCTGGGCTGGGTGGCTCTGAGACAGCAGATCCCCCAAAACCACCCCATCTGCCTAAGGTTTTGAGGCAGAGGGAGGAAAAGTCACATGGTGAGCCCATCTTCGCCTGATAAGTCCTTGAAGGTGACAGCGCCTTGTTCGGCCAATAGTACCCAGAATTCTGCCTCCAGAAAGTATATAGCCATTCCTGTGAAGGTCTTCTCTTTGAAGAGGGTCCATGCATCTCCTCAGAGCTAGGCCTGGGGCGTATATTCCTTCAATGGAATTGCCACAGATAATTGAGAGGAGCTGTGGAAGTTCATCTCCTCTGGTTCCCCTAAGGAATCTTTTTGCAAGAGACCATGCTGAGTGCATGCCCCCTCCCCATCCTCCTGTGGTATAAGGGTTTCACAGCTCCTCCACCATGGGATGGGGGCTGGGCAGCAGGATTCGCCATTTATACCTGGTATGATATCTCTTCTTCTCTTTGCTTTAAATACCTCCTTTTAGTCAGTAGCAATGCAGCTGTGCCTGGATAGGAGGTATACTGTTATTTCTGCATACATTGCACCATCAGCTGACTTTGCACAGGAATTCTGTAGCACAATTACCGAGGCACTTTCTACTGCTCAGGGATATAAATGGTAGACATCCTCTCGGGGAGACTCCTTGATCAATCTGAGGGGTCAGGTCTTTGCTGATCTGATCAACAAGGTGGAGATAGGTGTCTTAAATGTGGATGAGTTTATGCATCACTTCCCAAGAACCACTTCATTTACTTGTCTTGATCTATCTCTGTGCTCTCCGGATGCCAGCTTGATTTTGGGTGTTAGATAGTCAATGATCTCCATGATAGTGATTACTTTCCCATTCAAATATCATTTTCTGGACTGCTGCCACCTTAGAGCCTCCTCCTCCCCCTGTGGTACATGGCACGGTAGTGTGCATTTCAGGAAATGTGATTTTACTGTCCAGGTGAACAGTCTAGGTCATTGAGTTCTCCGCTAACCTCATTGCTGTGGGCCTGACTACTATTCCTATAATGTCTGGCCATTTTGCACACTGACCACTTCCATGATGGTCAGCTGGGTGTGAGATGACCCTCAAACAGAAGTGTTATGCCTACATGCCCTATAAGCGTCACCTGAATGATTTCACTGTGGGTGAATTTCATCAAGCTTGGGCTAGGTTCCAGTAGGTTTCAAAGCACGCCTGCCACTCTTCCTGGCAGGCATATGTGTCTTTACTTAATGGGAAGACCCCTCTAGCAGAGGTGTTGTGGGGGAGCGGTGTGTCTGTAGGGCCCTTCTCCCACCCCCCTTTACATATATCTTTCCCTACCCCTGTGTGAGTGTGTGGGTATAATTTGCCTTCCGATTTTTTATTATGAATACAAATAATAACTTATTATACTCTCTTTTCAGAGATATAATTTTCTAAACATAAATATAAGAGTAAATATTTAGTGTTAAGTTAAATTTATTTGTCCAGCGCATTGGGATATTACCCTAGGTAAGATTGATTCGTAAATAAAATACTAATAGGCTCAACATTAATTTTAACAATGAGGGATAGCAAAGTCCATCACCAGATTTTTCTTTGGAAACGCTATACCCCAAATTTCTCTGGCTCTTTTTAGTATCGCATCCAGTGTGTTCAAAGAGTGAAGCTTCAGCGGACTGTGAGAGAAATCCTCGAGGCGAGTGCTCCGCCCAGCCCAGCCCTGAAATAGAGGGCTTACCAGCATTGGCTGACGAGCCTGTGCCCCTTCTTATTGGACAAATACTACTACCACCATCACCCCAGCCTTCAAGTGATAGTCCGTCCCCCTTCTTGTTCGGGTGTTGTTTTGATTGATTTGTTGTGTGGACCTTGTTTGGGTTGTTGAAATTTGTTCTCTGCGCCTGTCTTTTTATTTTTGTTTTCGGTTGGAAAAATTGCAATTTGTATAGAATATTTATTTTGAATGCGCACCGGTGTTTATTTATTTTGTTTGTAAATATAAACTGTAATTATAACTGTATTTTTTTTGTAAAGTAAAGGACTGTATATCAAATCGTATCAATTCTTCTTCGGGGTTCTCAAGATCCATAAATCCTAGGATAAGGTTGAAACTCGGGTTTAGTGTTGCTTTCGGCCCGCTACAGTGTGGAAGCAAGTTAAAAGGATATGGGGCAATTTCTTACATGGACCATCGCTCTGTGGTGGAACGAATGTGTATGTGTGAAGGGCCATTCTCCCACCCATTTCCCAATACCCTCTCCCTCCCTCTGTGTGAGCATTGTGTGAATAACTGGCATTTAAATTTTTTATTTTTTTATTTTTATTGGTTTGTTTTCTCTTTTCAGAGAAAAGAGTTAGATGTAAAAATAGATTGAAAGCATAATATATACATACATTTCAAAAGAACGCTAGCGAGGAAGAGTATTGTCTGATTAAAGAAGATTTACTGAGCTCGAGCATAGAGTGGAGACCGTGCGGATGCAACCGTGGGACAACAAACTTCTAGCAGAAGTTGGAAAGAGGCCTAGAGGGTTTCTACCCTGACCCTGATAGGAGGGTTTACACGACCTCTCATTGGAAACCACGACCGCACCTGGTTTTGCCAGCCCTCATTGTGAACCAAGAAATATACAGCCTTGCCCTAACTCGCGAGTGATACCCCTGCACCCCCTTTTTGTTTTAAAAAGCATCGTATGGTGTTGATTGAACTATCTTGTACCGTTCAGTTTTTCTTTTCAATTTTTTTTTGAGCGCGCATTGTTTGACTCAGTACCGATTGGTGTTATTTTATAATTTTTGTTCCTCTTTGTCCATCGTAGTTTTTTATCTTGTTTTTTGATTGGGGAATTTTGGCCTTGTTTGTGGTGTGCACACATTTTTTTCATTGAGTTCTTATAAGAAAATTTAATTTTCTTTTGTAATTATTGTATTTTTTGTTAGTAAAGGACTGTACATACAATCCATTTCATTCTCCTTCGATTTCTCACGTCTGGATTAGTGTAGGAAGCGGGTTGGAAAGATTGGGGTTAGCCAAAATTTTTCGGCCCGCTACAGCTCCTAGTCCAAACAATGTACCGTTATACTAGTTAAGTAGTAGTTTGCCTTCCCTCACCACCCAGAATGTCTAATCCCTTTCTTCTTTTCCAGGGTTTCCATCTCCTCCCACAGGCGTATCTTGCACCACATTTTCTAAATTAATGCCTTAAAAGTGCGAACTGATAGACTTTAAATTTGTGAGGTGACGCTTTAATATTAATGCACTTAAATAACTAGTGTGAATAAGAAAGGTGAGCTGTATAGAAGACCAAGTGAGTGATGTTCTGTGTGAGTGCATTAGTGGTAGGGATGTTTGATTGTAGCAGTGAATCTTTGACTGAAATGTCTTCTCCTTTTTAGCTCCTTGGGACCAGCTATACCAAGTACTTGACAAGTGGTAGTGGAACTCTTCTACCTCCCAGTTCCCTGTAAGTTCAAATGCTCCACCCAAATCCCATTCACTGAAATGTACAGATAACCATGGAATTCACTGAGTCCCATTTCCAGAAGTGTATGTAATAACCCTCTAAGAAAGCGGGCCTGCCTGCCTGGCTAAGCTTATTTGTAGATTTCTGTGGTACCAATTCTTGTATATATGGTTTGTGTAGTGGTAGTTTTGGGTTTGAATTATTTATCTTTGACTGATTCTATATTATAAATATAATCGTGATTGTTTTTTTTTTGCATCCATACATATTTTGGTTTATATATACAGTAAACCTTTGATATAACAAACCTCAATATAATGATTTCGGATATAACGAACCAAATTTCCTGGCTGAACTCCATCGGGCTTAACAGGCAAGTGTTATGACCAGCCTGAGTGAGTGTTGGTGTGTCACATGTCTCCTACAGTGCAAGGTTCGTATCAATACTATGTTGTGTAGTCCACTTAACTTTATTAGTAATTACATACATATTATATATCCATAATGAACTTGGTTCGTTATTTCCATTGCTTTTGACGCCCATCAGGTTTAATGAACTTTCGGCTTTAACGAACGACCCCCCTGCCCCATATAGCTCATTATATTGAGGGTTTACTGTATATTTATATGGAATGGCTGAGTTCGGCGCAAGACCTTGTTAAAATTTTTTAAGTTGACCAGATCTACTTGTGAGAGACAATGTTCGTTCTTTCATTCCTATTCAAACATACTCTAAAACTATTGGATCGATATCTAGCAAATTAGGTGGACCACTAGAGCATTAGCCTAGAAAGAAACTATTAGATTTTTGGCCAAAGTAAATTGGTGGAGATTATATAATTGCTAACATATTTTAATTTTTTTATTTACAAGAGTGCACAAAAACTAATTGCCCAATATATAAATGAAGCATATTGAAGGTATATTAGGATATTGCTAGTACTATGTATTATATTGCTAAGCTAAGTAACTAAATGTTTGAAATTTATAAAGCATCTGTAAGTCATGAAACTAGAAATACCTATGTAAAGGTAAAATAATAATTAAAATAGCAACAAAGATTTGATATTGACATACGATAATAATGATAAACTAAAAATATGTACAGATAAAATTAAAATTAATAACTTCACACAGCCTTAATTTTGGCATATATATATATACCTATGACGCTAATTGAACTCATAAATTACTACTACTAATAATAAAATAGTAATATGCTGAAGTGGGCAAATGTCCTACAAACTATATTATTTTTTATGTCTGCCTCTCTTTCAATTTTCCATGAAGTTAAAAGTAACCTTTTTGCTTCAGGATGTCCTGTCGTGTGTGCAACCCTGTATGATTGTGTGTTCATAATGCCTTTCCTAGTCTGCCTGCATTTTTGGCTCGGCTTATTTTTCTACTAGGTCCTCTCAGGTAACACATTATGTTTACTGTCGTATGTTGTGCTACCTTGGACTTGTCTTGTTAGGCTAGAAATGAAGCATAGAGCACTAGTGTAATAATTGTACATTACTGTTTTGGAAAGTAACCAGTATCCCTGTATGTAATTTTGGTTTCATTGTATTTTGATTACACACTCGCCTGACTTATTTCTCTTCATGAGTAATAATTACTAATCAGTTGTAATCCCTCCTGACTTTCACCTTTGCCTATTCTGCTTCAGTGTGTGGATCAAAATTGAAATATATATATCATTATGATAGTGAAACCACTATATAGGAGCCACAAGTTTAATTTAAGAGACTAGTTTCAGTATGTATTTTATCATACCCTCTTCAGTCATATATTGAGAATGCAATTATTACAAAAGTCTATAAATAGCATACAGATCAGAAAAAACAGAAAGAAAAACCAAAGAGAAACACAAAATGGAGGAAAAAGGTCATTAATCAGGTAGTGTAGGTCTAAAATCGTTGACTAAGCTGTTTATGATGAGGTTACAGGAATGGGGGCTGCATTTCAATTACCCATCTGACATTAAAATTGGGAATTTCTCCTATTAATATAGATTCCACTATTTTTCTTTTATGGAAATCTTTACAATTATATATGATTTGTGCCTTTGAATAGTTAATTTTGTGGTTGAAATTGCTAATATGATTAAAAATACTAGATGTGGTACTGCCTCGCCTGACATCACCTTTATGTTCATAAATTCATTTTGTTAAGGGTTCTTCCGGTCACACCTATGTAAAATGAGGGACAGTTTGTAGAGCCACACAGGATTAAATAAACACCTGATTCATTTGGTCTGCGTACATTCCACCGTCAGCTGACTTAGACGCGGCTGACTTCCGCCGCGTTGTGGCACGGTTGCCGAGGCCTTTTCTCTTGCTTGGAGATTTGAACGGCAGGCATCCTCTCTGGGGAGATTACTCAAGAGCTTGAGATAGGTGTCCTAAATGTGGATGAGTTTACGCATCACTGTCCGAGAACCGCTTCATTTTCTTGCCTTGACCTATCTTTGTGCTCTTCGGATGCACAGCCTGATTTTGATTGGAGGGTGGTCGATGACCTCCATGGTAGTGATCACATTCCCATTCAAATATCATTTTCAGGGCAACTGCCTCCTGAGAGCCCACCTTGGTGGTGCTTGGCGCGGTGGTCTGCATTTCAGGAAATGACTGAATTCTCTATCTCAGTCGAGGAGTTTAGGTCGATAAATGAGGCCGTTGAGTTCTTCTCTGGCAACTTCATCGCCATGGGCCTGACTACTATTCCTCGGACGTCTGGCCATTTGGCACACCAACCACTCCCATGGTGGTCGGCCGAGTGTGAGACAGCCCTCAAACAGAAACGTTATGCCCACATGTTGTAGCGGGCCAAAAATAGATCTCTAATCCCAATCGATAATCGATCCAACCCGCTTCCTACACTGTCCGGACGTGAGAAATCGAGGGAGAATAAAACGGATTGTATATACAGTCCCTTTACTTACAAAAAAATACAATGATAGTTACAGTTTATATTTACAAAATTTTATATTTACTAGGGAAGTGTGCACACTTCAAAATGAGGCTAAATTCCCCAAATCAAAATAACGATAATCTTATAACCGGCGGATACAACAATTTACGTATATTCTACCCAAAACAAAAAAAACACAACCACAACCGAACGAAAAGGGGACACTCGCTATCACTTGCTGGAGGTGGGTGGTAGTTGGCTAACTAGAAGGAGGCAGGATTGTCAACGAAGGCAGGTATGGCGGTTCTGGTGGTTAGAGACACGAAAGCCCTCCTCTCAGGGCTGGGTGGAGCACTCGTCTATAGAACCCCTCTTGCTGCCAGTCCACACTTCCACTCTCTCTTTCCAGAATAACGCTTCGTTAAATTTACTTAATACAAAGTAATATCTTATTATAGTGATATCTCAAAATTAGCTATTATCTTTCCAGAATAACGCCTGGAAAGAAAGAAAAACATGGTAATCATTTTATACATGAAATAAACAAAAATAAAACAAACCCATTCCCATTCACACACATTCTTACAGAGGGAGGGAGAGGGTACTGAGAAAAGGGGTGGGAGAATGGCCCTTTTACACACACTCACATTCGCCCCACCACACCCCTCCTTCCTTAAGCCATTCGACCAGCCACTCACTAAACCCTTTCAATCACTCTCCACGGTACCACTTGTGCTCAATCGCACCCTTCTGCACCCATTCACACTCTTCTACTGGTCCCTGGCTACGCGTAGCAATTAATCGGGGTTGTTCGTCAGTCGTCCTGTCAGTCTCATCGTCACTATTTATCATCTCATCAACCATACTCTTAGCCCTCATTACCAGTTCTCCCATCTCACGACAGAATTCTTTCATACTCTTCCGTTCAGAACCCTCACTCTTCATACCCCCATTCATCAGCTCCTCACTCACAGCTCTCATCCAACTCAAGGTACATTCTTGCGAAACAGACAGGTCACTCACATCCCCTGTATTCTCAACAGGCATACCAGAAACCCCTTCGACTGGTTCCCACCAGAAACCTGAAAAATCAGCCACTTCATCATTCACTACATCAAACTCACCCCTACTATTACCATTCATAAAACCCGAAAAATCAGCCACACTAGGTTCATTCTGCCCAAACACACTATCATTCATACTGTTACCAAAACCAGAAAAATCAGGCACAGGCAGCTCACTCACTCGTCTACTTATACCAGCCAAATCACTCACCTGTTTACGCAAAAACTCAATCTCCCTTTCAAGATCCCCCATACCAGAAACACTCTGCTCAGACTTACTTTCATTCGTACTTGCATTCTTCCTTTCACCCTTCTTTGTACGCTTTCTACTCCTCGAGACTAAGACTAGCTCTTTCCCAGACAGATCCATACTATCACATTCAATTTCATCATCATGCACTTTACCTCTCTCTCTACACAGTCCATACACCGGATGGCTCACCAGGTAGTCAGGAGGTTCTCTCCATCTCCTTAACTGACTCTGATGAGCCCGCACTCTCTCAGTCATGCCGTCATTCAAACTCTCCAAAACATACGTTACCCCATTTTCCCAAACTCTCACAACTCTATAAGGTCCATCAAACTTCTCACTCATCTTTGATACATTCAACCTACCCTTCACTTCTTTCACCTTCAATACTTTTGTACCTAATTCAAATGAACGGAACCTTTCATGCGCCTCACGCCATACACTCTGCTCACTTTCACTCAAACGAAACCTATCTTTCACTCGCCTTTCAAAATTCATCACAAACTGACATGGGGACATTCCAGTTGCACTATGCACAGTTGAATTATACGCCCACAACACTCTCCCCAGACACACATCCCAGTCATTCACTGTCGTACTCATCATTCTCAACATCTCACACAAGGTTCTTATAGTCCGTTCAGCCAATCCATTTGAAGACGGTACATACAGAGTTGTTCTCACATGCTCCACACCATTCTCTCTCAACATTTGCTCAAACACTTCCCCTACAAATTCAGGCCCATTATCACTCAGACATCTTCTAGGCTTCCATACACACATAGGAAAGAACAACTGCTCAACCACACGCGCAACAGTCACACTCCTTTTATCTCTCACAGGCGCTGCATACACAAACTTACTTTTATGGTCAACCATCACAACCATACCAACATTCCCAGCACTCGTACGCGGCAAAGACACACAATCAATCACTACCAATTCAAACGGTTCTTTCGCATCAACTTTCAACATCGGTGGTTTCACTTGCACACCTTGCACCTTTCGCTTCTGACACCTTTCACACGTAGTTGCAACATCATTCACAACAGTTCTCAGAAACGGGTGGAACACATGCTCCTTCATACACTCCCACAGCTTAAATTTACCCATATGCCCATAATTATCATGCACAACTTTCACCAGACCAATCATACCAACTAAGGACATCACAGGTACATACATATCATCACCACCCTTCACATGCCTCACAAAATATACAACATCCATACAAACAACAAAATCCTTAGCATACCTTTTAAAATCACTTAAACACTCTGGCCATTCATTCAAATCAACACGCATCATTACACACCTCTTCAACTCACTAACAAAAGGACACATCTCTTGCATCTCTAGAATATCATCATCACTTAAAATCTCATTCTCATCATCCATGACCAACTCAATCATACAGCAAAACTTGACAACATTCTTTGCACACTCATTCAACCTCATCACCTCACATTCACCTTTCATAAGACGATCCTTATCAGCATCCAAAGACAAATCATTCAATCTCATAAAGTCTACACCAAGCAAGAAACAACAAGGCATTTGCTCACCTTTCAGAATCACAAAGTCATGCTTCACATTCACATCATTACCCAAACTCACTTTCAGACTAACCTGTTCCCATGCCACTATCATGCCATTCCCTAATCCACTTATCCGTAACTTCACAGGTTTATGCTCGCAACATCTAAACTCTTCATACTTACTCAGAATATTCTCATTCACTAAAGACACTTGCGCTCCAGTATCAATAAAACCACAGAACAACCTTTCACCAACTTTCACTCTCGCTTCCATCATATCAGGTCCACCATGTTCGCAATACACAGAAGGAACAAGCACACCAACATCAGCACTGATATCCACACTGTCATTAACTCCCATATCATCACTCAACACACACTCATCTTCATCCAGACAATCATTCTTCTCTCTTATATATGAACACTTTTCAATTACCCAATTGTAGTGCACACCGCTCAAACATTGCAGATGTACCACATTAGGATTCAAACCCTTCATCTTCTCATCCTTGTACACAATCGGCCTCTCACCACCAAAGTGCACATAAACAATCACTCCATACAAACGACTCACTACAATCAACACTTCCTGAAATGGCGGGACCCCTTGCATACACATCGCTCTCAATTCTTTCATGAAGTTCCGCACCTTTGCCATACCAATGCTTTCAGGCTTCCTACACACTTCATTCATTACCTCTTTCCTTAAATCATCTACACTATCGGGCACTCTCACATCTACTCCATCACTCTTCAAATCTTGCAAACCATTCCATACACTCTCAAACAAGGAATCACCACCACCCTTACTCTCTTTTCCATTCATAATCCCTTTCGGCAAATACTCAGGATCACTCACTCCACACACATTTTCATCATTCGTACCAGGATACCTTGACATCAAATCAGCCACTCCATTCCGTTCACCAGGCACATACTCAATCACATAGTCAAAGTCACTCAAATCTTCCAAAGTCCTTGCAATCCTACTATCAGCCCACTTCATACGCTGCAGATACACAAGAGGTTGATGATCGGTTTTTATCACAAACCTCACACCATACAAAAATGGACGCAACACTTTCAAACAATATCTTATCGCAGCCAGCTCTCGTTCCACAGTCGAATACTTTCGTTCTGCAACATTCATAGCCTTGGATACATACCCAATTATTCGCCTGACATTCTCTCCATTCAAACGCTGCTCTTGCATCAGAAAACCTCCCATACAATACCCACTCGCATCTGTATACAATTCAAGCATTTTAGCATTTACACTATAATCTGGGTAAGCCAATTCAACATCTTCAGCCGCTGCCTCTTTCAGTCTCTCATACGCCTCATTCATCTTATCATTCCACTTGACAACCGTACTACCTTTCTTGCCCATCCACTCAGTCAGAGGCTTACTCACACCAGAACAATCACGTATAAACTTTCGCTGGAACTCAATCAAACC
The DNA here is from genome assembly GCA_963969495.1 of Ceratothoa steindachneri. Classification (NCBI taxonomy): domain Eukaryota; kingdom Metazoa; phylum Arthropoda; class Malacostraca; order Isopoda; family Cymothoidae; genus Ceratothoa; species Ceratothoa steindachneri. The sequence goes on along the minus strand of OZ018321.1, from coordinate 106,473,801 downwards.
CAAAAATGACTTCAGTTGCTTCACAGTCACCGGTTTAGGAAACATTCGCACCTTCTCAACATACTTCGATGATTTTCGCAATCCATTCTCACTCACCATATGCCCAAGGAATTCCACTTCTTTCGCAAACCATTCACAATTCGCCACTTTCACCTTCACACCAACACTCTCCAACGTTCTCAACACATCATTCACCAATCTCATATGCTCCTCAAAAGTCTCAGTCATAATCAAAATATCATCTATAAACGCAATCACATTCTTACTCGCAAACTTACTCAACACAACATTCATTGCCCGCTGGAAGGCTCCGGGAGCATTAGCCAACCCAAAGCTGAGGTTCCAGAACTGGTAATGCCTCTTTGAGGAAGAGAAGGCAGTTACTGGCCGGCTCTCCTCAGCAATGGGCATCTGGTAATACCCCTGTACCAGATCCAGCTTCGTAAACCACTCCATCCCATGCATACTATACACACACTCAGATACCACACACATCGGAAACCTTTCTTTCACAGTCCTTTTATTCACCTTTCGATAATCCACACACAGACGCAATCTTCCATCCGGCTTACGTACAGGTACAATTGGACTATTCCATGCACTCTCACTCTCCTCAATCACCCCCAATTGCTCCAATTCCAAACACTGCTCCTCAATCTCTTCAGCAACCGGACGTGGGAAATGCCTCGGCCGCTGATAGATTGGGGAGTCCTCCTTCAGGACAATCTTGAATTCCAGGAGCTTTGCAACCCCGAAATCCAGATCACCCTTACTGAGGGCTCCCTTTCGCTCAAATATCATTCGATACATATCCTCCCTTTCATACTCAGTCAAACATCCATCCAATTTCACCATGTCCTTCACCTCATTATACATCCATTCACATGTCTTTTCATTCGCAACATTCACCCTGATATCCGTACTATCATCCATACCTACCTCATTGACAGTGGAGAGGTGGCCCAGTACATCTCCGACTTGGATTCCCCTCACCTGCCCTTTCACACTGGGGTCTGCCTGCACACATACAAAAGGATCATTCATTCTCATCAAGCCATCAAACACACAAGCAACACGCCTTACCTTATAACACGCATCCTTTCCATCCAATATCACAGTGTTCTCACTCACATTCAAACTAACATCCTTACTCCAACTCACTCTAACAGACACCCTTTCACCCTTCACAAGCCTTACATTCTCCATAGCAGTCACCTCAATACCAGTAAACACACTCCTCAAAACGCTACCATCTTTCCCTACATACAACTTATACACCCCATTTTTACCAATCTTTCTCTCAATCTGATCACTCGCAGGATGCACAACCATACGATTCATTTTCATAAAATCATAGCCCAAAATCACACCATACTCACTACTCACCTTATCAATCACAGAAAATTCACATTCATTCATCATCATACCATGCATTCGAACAGGTAACCTTATCATTCCAATCACAGGCACTCTCCTATTACCAATACCTACTAAACTACCCTTGCACTCAGACAGGAGGGCTTTCTTGCTAAACTTGTCATACACATCTTTATACACCAAGCGTGCCTTGCATCCAGAATCTATTAAAGCCAAACACTCAATTCCATTCAACTCCACCTTCACACTCAGACACTCATACTTCCTACCAGACAGCACTTTCACACTAGACAGACTTACCAACACATTACTCACACTCATGCACCCAGAGGATACTTCAGCAGGTACCCTCTTACCATTCAGTTTCCCGCTTCAGACTTTCCATTCACACCTTGCGCTCTCAGTCTAATCCAACACTTTTCACTTGAATGTCCTTCCATCGCACAATAGCTACATACATTCCTCTGGTCACGACACATCCTTGCATAATGACCAGCCTTTCCACAATTACCACATGCATATTTCATACTTTCCCCACCAGTTGCTCCACCATTCAACCTCAGACAATCTTTCTTCAAATGGCCTATTTCTTTACACTCGAAGCACTCTTTCACACTTTCCTGGCAATCCTTTATCATATGCCCTTTCTTACCACACCCAAAACACGCACCAGATGTCCACCTACATTCTGCCAACATATGACCCTTCCTTCCACACCGACGACATTCCACAATCTTTCTCCCACCATTCGGTCTCTTGTTTGCTGGGACATACCTCGGTTTCTCTCTCATATATCCGTTCCCACGCTTGAAATTCATCTGCCCCCTTCCATTCGACCACCCTCCATTTGCCCATCCATTCTGCCGGCCCAGGAAGTTTGACATCACTCCAGCTGGTGCAGCCTTCAGGGCATCCCTGTAGCTGACAAACTGCTGGGGTGGATGAAAGCTCCTGGGCTTCTTACCCCCAACATTCACACTGTACCATCCATCCTCTTCTAAATCGCTTTCATCATCAAATCGTCCATCTTCTAACAGTTCCAACACATCCTCCCACATCAACCGTTCACCTGTCAGTCTCACTCTCTCCTTTCTCTTTCCACTCAGCCATTCACTCACCTTTCTCGGGATCGTGTCCAAAAACTTCCTCATGAGTGGTTTACATTCATTTACATCCTCATCACCATACCTCGTTCTTGCCATACTCTCAAGCCTATGTGCATACATATTCACACTTTCACTCTTCCCAATTCGAGCCTTCTCAAATTCATTCACCCTCTTATACTTCACACTCTCTTTCATTCGTTTCACCTGCCCAATCATCTCTTCTTCACTACATCGTACTTTGGCTCTCCCACACTTGTTATCACTCGCAAGAACTCCAACACTTTCCCATCCAAACAATCTCCCAGAACACTCACCCAGTGACCCTTGTTCTGCGGGTACTTGAGCTTGCAGTACAACTCAAAATCCCCGAAGAACTCATCCATACTCTTTCCCCCATGCAATCTAAACTTATCAATCCTTGGCACTTCCCTAATCAAAATTCCTTTCCCCACATTCACTTCACTCTCCGAAGAGCTACTCTCGGTCTCACTCATTCCAATCATATTGTCACTCTCTCCCTCATCTGAGTATAGCGAATCCACACTCTTCCCTCTCGCCTTCCTATCCTTAACCTTAGAACCATGCTTACTTCCTCTCTTACTTTCCACTCTCTTCCATTCACCCCCTTTCCTACCACTCACAGTATCTTCTTTAGACTCAACCCTACTGCCATCCATTCCATTTAGCGGAGTCCCTTCAGTAGGAGCAGGGGTCAGGGTTGTAGGTCCTGGGACTGATCCAGCCCCTGTCATCATGTTATACAGGTCCTGCATCCGTCGGTCCGTCTGATCCTGTCGGTCTCCCATTTCCTTCTTCATCTTATCAGTCTTTTCATTCATCCCTTTTATTTTATTCTCCATTCCCTCCATCATTCCCCGCAACATTTCACACTCCTCTTCTTTCTTTCTCAACTCCAGTCTCAATCGCACTACTTCTTCATTCAACGTTTCCGCTACAGCCATTGTTCCCAAGTTAGTAAAAAGATAGGAGAAGGGAAAAATCAATCAAACTACTTGTCACACTAATTGGGTATGGACTGCAATCCAATCCAGTCACGCTCCCAGTTTCGAAGTCTCACGTCCCTATTCGGGCGCCAAATGTAGCGAGCCGAAAATAGATCTCTAATCCCAATCGATAATCGATCCAACCCGCTTCCTACACTGTCCGGATGTGAGAAATCGAGGGAGAATAAAACGGATTGTATATACAGTCCCTTTACTTACAAAAAAATACAATGATAGTTACAGTTTATATTTACAAAATTTTATATTTACTAGGGAAGTGTGCACACTTCAAAATGAGGCTAAATTCCCCAAATCAAAATAACGATACCAAACGAGAATCTTATAACCGGCGGATACAACAATTTACGTATATTCTACCCAAAACAAAAAAAACACAACCACAACCGAACGAAAAGGGGACACTCGCTATCACTTGCTGGAGGTGGGTGGTAGTTGGCTAACTAGAAGGAGGCAGGATTGTCAACGAAGGCAGGTATGGCGGTTCTGGTGGTTAGAGACACGAAAGCCCTCCTCTCAGGGCTGGGTGGAGCACTCGTCTATAGAACCCCTCTTGCTGCCAGTCCACACTTCCACTCTCTCTTTCCAGAATAACGCTTCGTTAAATTTACCTAATACAAAGTAATATCTTATTATAGTGATATCTCAAAATTAGCTATTATCTTTCCAGAATAACGCCTGGAAAGAAAGAAAAACATGGTAATCATTTTATACATGAAATAAACAAAAATAAAACAAACCCATTCCCATTCACACACATTCGTACAGAGGGAGGGAGAGGGTACTGAGAAAAGGGGTGGGAGAATGGCCTTTTACACACACTCACATTCGCCCCACCACAATTTGCTATAAGCGCTGCCCAAACGATTTCACTGTTGCTGAATTTTGGCGGGCTAGGGCTAAGGTTTTCTTCATATTTCGAAGCACGCCCGCTGCTCTTCTTGGCGGGCATACGTGTCTTCACTCAACAGGAAGACCCCTTTAGCAGAGGTGTGGAAGCGAGTCAAAAGGATTCGGGGCAAGTTCTTGCAGGACCCCTCTCCCGTTCTCCAGGAGAATGGGACCGCAATCTCAGACCCCGTGTCCCTGGGGGAATCCTTCACGACCGCCTTTTCCGCATTCTCTAGCCGGGATGCTGCTCCTCCAGCATTCAATGCACGTCATGATGTCACGGAAGGCCACCGGCTGGACTTTACCTCCAGAGGTGGAAAATCCTTCAATGACGAGTTTACTGTGAGTGAGTTGCGCTCCGCTCTTGCTTCATGCGCGGACACCGCCCATGGTCCGGACGATGTCCCGTACGCCATGCTTCGACACCTGGGTGAGCGAGGCATGGCCTTTCTGTTAGATTTGTTCAACAGGATCTGGATGTAGAGTCTTCTCGCAGATTCCTGGTGAATCGCTATTGTGCTCGCCTTTCGCAAGCCGGAGAGAGATAACGCTACTCTGACCGGTTTCTGCCCAATCTCTCTAACCTCTTGCGTGTGCAAGTTGATGGAGAAATTGGTAAATGTTAGACTAGCCTTTTTCCTGGACAGCGGAGGCCATGTGTCTTCTGCATAGTGCGGCTTCCACAAGTTCCACTCCATGTCGGATGCTCTGCTCCTACTGAAAAATGCCATCTGCGAGGCTTTCCTTCGTAGACAGCACTACGCCACAGTGTTTTTTGATCTGGAGAAGGCCTATGATACTGCATGTCGATACGGTATCATGGAGACTCTCCATACGATGGGGGCAAGGGGACGCCTCCCATTCTTTATATCTGAATTTTTGCAAGATCGTCGTTTTTGCTTACGGGTGGGGGCAAGCTCTCTCTGGCCCAAAGGAGCAGGAAGAGGGTGTCCCACAGGGAAGTGTCCTCACTGTCACACTCTTTGCCCTGAGCATCAACGGCATCACCTTGGTACTGCCGGAAGATGTTCTCGCTACGCTCTACGTGGATGACCTTTCAATCTCTTTTGGCGCGGCCTAGATGCCAACTCTGGAGCGTCGACTCCAACAGGCATTGAACCGTCTCTCGTTATGCCAAAGCGCTCTGGTTTCGGTTTTCTTTGGCCATGACTAAGGTGGTGCATTTCTGCCACCATCCACAGCTCCCCCCGTGGTTGCGCCTGAATTTGGTTGAGTTGCCACCCTGGAGGGTACCACATTTGGCTATTTGTCATCACGCCTCTGCTCCCCAAACTTGTATGGCGCCGGGAGTATTGCGTTTGACCTTTCTGGAGCACACCTTGTGTCACGCTGTAACCGTGCCAGTGTATACATATGGCTCCAAGTCCCAAGAGGGGGTCGGCTTCCACGCTCTATCCCCTCTGTTCGAAGTCAGCGGGGCTCTGCCAGGCACTGCGTCTGTCTTCACGACCGAGCTGGTGGCAATACACCACTCGGTACTGGAGATTACGTGACGTCCCCGGTTCGGAGACCGGATTGTGATCTATAGCGACTCACAAAACGCCCTGAGTTCTCTCGGGGCATTGGAATCTCCACATCCTCTGGTTCGTGATATCTGTGATGCCACGGTTATGGTGAGCTGCGCTGATGTCGAGATTATCTTCTGCTGGGTTCCTGGACATGTAGGAATTGCGGGGAATGAGCGCTGATGAGGGCACCAAAGAGTCCACGAGGACTCTGCGACCGGACCAGCATTTCGCTCTTCCTCACACTGACTACATGGCAGGAATACGGGCAGCTTTTCGGACTGCTTGGCAAAGAAAATGGGAGACGGTCAAAGGGAAGAAAAAGTTGCGTGGCATTGCGCCGCGACTGTGTCCGAATCGGACACACTCGTGTGATGTATCGCTATTTGATGGAGTGTCGACTTCTTCATCCCCCAGACTGTTTGCCACATTCTTGTCGAATGTCCCAAGTAGTCAGTCGCCAGACGAGCTCTTAAAAAAACTGCTTCATTTGGCTGATCCACAGGCTTGGTTAAAGGGAAAGATTTAAGGATAGAAAAAGGGTATTTAAATGTGCTGAAGGGCAATGCACTTGTAAGATATTAAAATTTGCAAATTCATAGTCACAGTTGATAATTGCTAGATAATTAAAATCCTGTTAAATAATTTGTCATAAGTTCCACAAAATTTATTAGGGAGCAGAACGTATATCAAGGGGGATGGATGCCTCTGTATTTCTCACCTGAGATTACATAATCCTGGGAAAAAAAGTGTTGCAATTTTAAAAGTATCATTAACAAAAAACTTTTCATACTTGTCTAATAATCACAGGTTACTTTTACATTCAAATATTTAAATTCTACAAGAACTTTCAGAACATCCACTGTCTGCAGGCAAAAATTCTTCGATTTGTTCTCCACCAAAAGTATTAGTTTTGAATTCTTCTGGGATAACAAGATTGGCTAAATCGATTTGGCGCATCGGATATGATCTTACATTGTTTCTTTGTCAATGAACATTTTTTTTAAAGATCTATTATCTGGCATAGCTCCTTGACAAACTTGAGATAAATTCTGTAAGCATTCATTGACAACTATAGCAATCCCTTCTACGGTGTTGCTTGCACGGGTGTCTTTATTCGACTTAGAATGTGGCCTCGCAATTTTTGCTGGAAAAGGATTGTGTTAATGGTGATTAATATATTTAACAATTTCTTTGTTTTCAACATGAATTCTTGATTTACAAGAATCTTTTCTTTCACACATATAAAATTTTGTTTGCTTATCCATGCTATATCTATCAAAGATAGATAAAACCATCACTCAAATTTTGGCTTTCCACAGTTTGATATTATATTCGCTGCCATATTTTGGGTCTTAAGAAAAGTTTAATCAATGAAATATTTGAACTTTTTATAGATTTAAATAAATTAATCACTTGAAATTATTAAAGTGAAACTCATAAAAACTGAATTGTATATGAGTTTTGGATATCTAAAAAGTTCAGAAAGCTTGATTGTCGATGAGCCAGTTCATCAACTCAAAAAAATGTCTAAGATGCAACTGAATTTAAAATTTAAAAACATTTTCTAATTATACACTTCAGTGCTGGAAAAATATCTCACATTTTTTGTTAAATTAGATGGTTTCAAGAGTTTACATCTTGATGCTGGAAATGGAGCAATTATGTAGTAAAATCCCTTCAAATCTCTTCCCCATAAATATTTAGAAATATGTGGTGCAAACTTTGTTTGAAACCAGGCCCCTTCAGTATTTTTTAGGGTAGAATAAACATAGGTAGTTTATTTGTGAGCTCTATGAAAAAGAGACTTAATTTATTCAGTTTAAAATAATCATATATACCATAAATATGGTATATAGACAAAACACTGGATCTATTGCTATTTTTACTAATCTTTTGGGGTTATTTAAAAATTTATCTTTTTTTAAAAAAATCATGTTAAGAATGTGTATTTCAAGAGTTTAAGGCACCATATTGGAAAATGACCATGGTGTGAGATCCTCCCAAATCCCCCACATAAATATTCAGCTGTCAACCATTATCCTAAGGCCCTAGATACTGTCCTCAAAATTTCATTTGTCCTTTCACTCTCAAGGATATATTGCTTTTTTATTGATTCTTTTGCCTGCAGGGCTAAGAGATAACTAATTCTTCTAGGTAAAAGGAAATAGTAATTTCAAACCACTTATCAGACATTCCCAAAGAATTTAGTTTAGCAAAAAGATAGCACTAATAGAGAGCAAATCTCTGCCAAGGGAGCCCATTCTCCATATTTCAAAATAATTAATCGTATATAACCAGATATTGTTCAACACTAATTGTTTCCTTCTAGGCTAAGCCCACCAAATTTGGTAGAAGTCAAGAAATTAGTTTTTGTTAAATTTTGTAAAGAAACAAATTAATAGATGATTACATAATTTCCACAAAGTCACCCTGTCAAGAAATTTTTTAATAATATTTGGAAATTAGACATTAACGTTTTCAGCTTCAAAGATATAATTTTAATTAAAAAAATAATAAGAAATATTTCCTAACTAGATAAAACTGGATCTTGGTAAAAAACTAGTTGTTTCCTTCTATTCTCAGTCTTTAGTATTCAACCGGATTTAGTAGAAATCATTAATTAGTTTTGTGCAATTTTTTAAACAAACAAATTAAAACCTATGGCCATTATATAACCTGGACCAAGTTACCTGTGCAAAAAAGCACCTTCCAGGTATTTAGAAACTTAAAATTAACGTGTGTAGCTTCAAAGATATAATTTTTAGTTACTAAATTAAAGAAAAAAATACCTAACTGGATAAAATTGGATCTTGGTCAAAAACTAATAGTTTATTTTTAGGCTAAGGCTCAAGTATTCACACCAAAGTACTTGAATCAATTTATTACTTTTTGAGCAAGTTTGAACACAAACGAAAGCCATCAATCACATAATTTCCAACTTCCTTGTCAGAGATTTTCAAGATTATTTAAAAAAAAAGTTGATCTGGTAGACTTTAAATTTTTTAACAAGGTATGTGCTGAATAGGGTCTTGCCAAAACATCCTACACATATATATACACACTTTTAGCGACAAAATTACTTGTATACCAAGTAATATCCAGTATTTGCTGCGCCTATTTCCGCAGTCCAGAGAATCTCTGTTATGCGGCTCCGCTGTTTTTAAAATGATCGTGGGAGTTGAGGGGGGGTTACCCCATCTGGGCTGTATGGGTGCTCTTTGGACTCATGATGACCATTTGGTGCATGCCCTCGGCTCCAGAGGCAGCCCAAAATAAAATATATACTTATATGGGTAAATTTAACAAACATAACTCCCAGGCAGTCACTGGTCATCGTGCCTTGGACCCTGACGGTAGATGCTTTGATCCTTTTGGGTCAGAAGTCGATCCTGAGTTGGATTATGACCAATAGTCCTCTTGGTAAGGCTGACATCTTCGACGTCTACAAGGATTTTGTTGAGAAATTTGGCGAACCTGCCCAAATGTGGCCACATAATGATGGCAAAATCAAGCGAGCAGCATCAGCGGATTAAGACCCTACAGTCTTTAGCTTCTGTAGACATGTCCTCTGCTTCACCCCGACATTTAACACCAGTAAAGATGTTATCCGATCGGGAGATTTAATAGATTATGATGTTGACAGGCTGGTATCAAAACTTAGCAATCATAAGGTTGTAAGTGCCCACCGACATTTCCAGGTTTGTGAATGGTGCTAGGTTACCTACCGCCACCATAATCCTGACCTTCAATAGATTGGAACTGCCCAAGTACGTTAAGGCTGGCTATCTTAACATCCCAGGCAATCCATCAAGGTTGTGTGTGAATTGTAGATCTGATTATCACAGGATGCCCTGTTTTCAACAGCCGTGCTGCCCAACTGTGGTAGGGAACACCCTGCAACATCACAGCAATGCACTTTCTTTCTCTATGAGAGGAAGTCATTGCCATTAGAAACAAGAACAGGGTCAGTTTTAAAGAGGCAAGAAGAAGAGTAAAGGAGACCTATGTCCAACCTGGTGTGAGCTTTTCTGATGCTCTGTGTTCTACCAAGCCAAAGAAAGGGAGAAGCCAGAGACCTCCTACTGGTTCTCCTGTGCCTGACCAGGTAAAAAGTTATCCCTATCCTAAATGTACATCTCCTTGTGATGAACACTCTTAGTCAGCACATAACAGTGCTTGTGAGGTTACCAACAAGAAGAGGCACCTTCCATCCTCTCCTGCTTCCCCAAGGGTGGTTAAGCACCTTGCTCCCACTCCAGAACATGTGGATGTTGATCATGTTGGTCTTCAGGTGGTATCCATTCCACCTCTGGATATTCACCCTGCCCCTAAAGGACCAAGCTCTTCTTCGGCTCCAAAGCCAGTTATCACTACCCCCCCCCCCCTTGTTGATACTGCTTTGGAATTCCTTCATTTCCTGAATGAGAAGGAACCAACCTTTGCTCCTTCTCAGGAGCCCTCCCCAAAACTGACCACATCCTTCTCTATCAAGATCAAATTCACAACTTTTGCTGATGTCCTTGCCACCACCAGTGCCTCTGCCATCCCAACCAATACCACCAGCTGTGTCAACATCGTCTGTTGCCTCGACACCTGAACTGACTCCTAGAGTTGCTTTCATCTCTGCTTCTCCAGTGAAGACAGTTCTCTCTTACAGCCACTTATCAAAATCTGATGCGCCACCTCTTAAAGAAAAACCAAAGGCAAAACTCAAGCTTCCGGTGCCTCCTTTGTCATACTCCACGACTAAGGCTAGTATGACACAGACTACTTACGTTGGTAGTTCAAATCCAAAATCTCTTACCCCTAAGGGTAGGAAGAAGCTACCGTTATGCTTAAATGGTAACAATGTTTCCAATTATTCATTGGAGCCTTGAAGGTCTCTTCCTTAAATGGGAAGAGTTCAAGCTCCTGCTTAAGGATTACAATCCCAATTGTATTGCTTTACAGGAGACTTGCTTGTGTACTTGCAGAGCACCCAATATTTCAAGTTTTGTGGGATATTATAAGAACCCCGGAGAACCAATTCATGGTTCTGCTTTTGTTAACAACAGGGTTCCCCACAACCAGCTCTCTCTTAACACAGACCTGCAGGCGGTTGCTGTCCGCCATTTTCCAGTTGCCATTATTTAGTTTATTCGCTGTATCTTCCTCCTGGCGAGGAAAGAGATACAGCTGTTTTAGCTACAAAGTTAGCTAATTTAATTTCTCAACTCCCTCCTCCCTTTTTATTGATTGGTGACTTTAATACTCGACCCCCCTTTGGAGGGACCATGATAACCCTAGAGGAAATATGATTGAGAGATTTCTGGACACTAATGATGTCTGCTTCCTTAATGATGGCAGCCACACATTATTTCACATCCAGATGAACAGCTTTACATGTGTGGACTCGTCTCTCTGTTCACCAAGCTGTAGAGCTGATTTTGACTGGGCAGTGGATCCTGATTTATGAGGCAGGGATCACTTTCCCATTGTAATAACACCATGTACAGGTGGTCCTCCTCCACCACCTAGCAAAAGATGGAATACTAAAAAAGCAAATGCCTAAGTTCAGGCACCTCTTGAGCCATGATGGGCCCTTCCCTCATGAAAATATTGAAGTGTCTATTGATGATCTTCTAGCCCATATCAATCATGCAGCTAATTCCTCCATCCTGCTCTCTGGCTCAACTGCTCATGGACCACAATTGCCCCAGTGGTCTGCTGAATGCTCGAGAGTTGTCACGGAATGTAAACAGTCTTGCTGACATTACCATTGGTGCCCTATGATGGTAAAGAAACTTGGGCAGCATGGCGACCCACCCTTCAATGAGTTTGAAAGACCTTGTTAGATGGTTACATCGCAGACTCCTATAGACAAAATTTGGAAGAGGGTCAAAAAGCTATTGGGGGGGGAAGGAATCCATTGGCTTTACAGCTCCCAACATTGTTCAGGTCGGAGAACTGTTGGGAGACTTGTCCCATATTTCCTATGTGTTGGCCAGATCATTTGCTAATATTTCAAGCCCAGAGAACTATTCCATCCAATTCCAGCACTTTAGGCTCCAACAGGAGCAGCATACTATCAACTTTATGGAGCCTAACATGGATAATGAGCCTTATAACCGGCTCTTTTCTATCCATTAGCTCCATAATGCACTGTGGACTCACTGCACCTGGATTGGATGGCATTTCCTATGATATGATTAGGAATATGTATCCATTCCTCCTCTCACATCTGGATTAGGGGCTGTTTCCCTTCTATGTGGAGGGAGGCTGTGGTTTTACCTTTCCGAAAACCAGGAAAGGATGGGACAGGATCCACCCATTACCACCCCATTACCCTTACTAGTTGTCCATGTAAATTGTTTGAGAGGATGATAAATACAAGACCCGTCTGGTTTTTGGAGACAAACCATCTCATATCTCCCTCTTACTCAGGGTTCAGAAAAAAACGGTACCATCAACCTGCTTGTTAGAATGGAGTCTTATATAAGACATGCTTTTTCAAAGAGGCAGCATTCTGTTGCTGTTTTCTTTGATATTGAGAAAGCATATGATACCACTTGGAGGCATGGTATCCTTAAGTCAGTAAATAACAAAAAGAAATGGCAACCCCCAAATATCAAGTATACATATATATATATATATATATATATATATATATATATATATATATATATATATATATATATATATATATATATATATATATATATATATATATATATATATATATATATATATATCAAATGACCGCAATGTACAATACCCCAAAATATAAAAATATACAGGCTTACAATGTCAATATTAGTCAACAGCGCAAGAAATTACAAGGAAAAAATATATCTACCTATATACATACAGCCGAAGCTCAGAATATAGATAGGACATTACAAAATATATTGGCCAACACCAGAAAAGAAATCACACAAAATAACTATACAGTATATATTGGATCCAATCACACAAAACGGGGTATAACCAGTAACATAGAGAAAGGGGGGGGGGGCTTTCATTGAGGGATTCCATGTGGTCTGAGACTTAGCAAAGCGTTCTGACTTCAGGGACCTAGGACACTTGCAAGTTCCAACCGCTGTGTTGAAGTCTGTGAGTCGCTAGCTCCAATTACTGCCCTGGACACTGGGCAGCGCTCTCCAAGACCCACACTTCTGGATAGTCCCTTCCAGTCACAAGAATGAGTGAGGGTCAAGGCTTGCTGCTGCTTCCTCTCAAAGCCAGATGTCGCTTGACTAGCTGGTACCAAGGAGCTGGGAAGGAGAAGGCATCTTTAATCACAGATTCACTGCCACACTCAAACATCATCAATGCCCACATACACCCATTCAGACTAACTCTTACCTGGATGACTGTCCAGCTACTTCTTTTGCACTATCAATTCAGACTTCTACTTTATTAAGTAATATAACGATATTATTGGGTTCATTAATCACTTGTAACTTAATTTATAGTGTCCAAAATCTCATAAATTCAAATAATATGCCTGAGGAAGATACAGAGATGAATGGGGTCACGATAGAAGTCTATTGAGTCTCCAACCCGGAGCGCCAGCTTTGTCTTCCACAATCCATTCACCCTGGAAGAGAAGAAAGGGATTAGACATATGGGGAGGAGAGGCGGACAATCACTACTACTACAACTCCATTTGCTTCATCCATCCTTCCACTCTTTATCATGCTTACCTTAGTCTTGCATTCTTTCTTTCTCAGCTCTAATCTCATTCACATAATCTCCTCATTTCATGCTCTGAGTCCATTCTCCTGTTAGTTGGTTGGATATTTATAGAAGAATGAGCTGCTCTTATTACCTCCTCACTCTAACTGGACATCACTTTATGTGAGAGAGCTCTATGTATCCTTCCACTCACCCCCGATAAACACACTTTTCACTAAGGTTTGGGACCTGAAGTGCATAATAGCTTTAGAGGAAACTTCTGGAAAGACCCATGGCATCCTTCATAAGTACTGGCGGGTTCAACTGAATAGAACCAAGGGGGGGGGGGCAATAAAGTGAGAACTATCAAAGTTACCAGTCACATATTTAACCCATTAGTCTTCTGAGGGCCTTCAGAAGTTCTTGATTCAGTGCTACATAATCACTGAGGGCCTTTTGTGGCCTTTCACTTTTACTCATTCGCCCTGATTATTATGATAATTCATCTTTTTTTGTCAAACTCTTATGTTGGTGAGTAATCATCTAATTAAAATGCATAAATGGCTTAGGTCGGTCCTTCTTTGTTTGTAAACACAGATTTGTGAATGAAAGTAACTTGACTGTTCAAGGCCCACCCTAAAGCGACCTACCGCAAAAAAGGGGCTGATTTATACTTCACACATGTCTAAACAGCTGTTTTTTTGAGGACTTCCTTTCTTTTTTGCTTAAAAATCATTTAAAAATCATTTAATTAAAATCAGCATGTTATTCAAAGTGGACTAAGGGGAAAGAGCCTATTCAGCCCCAAAATAGGTACCTAATAAAAATAGTTTTTTCCATTTTTTCACCAAATTTTAAAAATGATTTCATATAAAAAAGTTATTCATAACAAATAAGCAACGTTTTCTATAAAATGGCGTTGGCTTAGAAGTGGTAACCAAAATGTAACAATTCATTTCTTCAGTTAATAAGAAATAACTTTGAACAACAAGCAAATATTTCTAATCATAATTTTAAATATATAGAAGTCTATTAATCATTTTTAGGTTGAATTAATAGAATAATTCTTTGCAATTAAAATGATATATTATTTGATTTATAATAAAGGATTTAAATATTTTATTTTATTATTTTCCATAACGAGGTAGCAAGGATAGGATAAATTTTTTGAGGCCGATTTCAAAGCAATTTGCTTGGCGACTAATGATTTATCTGTATTTATAACTGATTTTTCGATGGAACTACTTCTCTCTAAGCAATCAAATAATATAGTCATAATCAATTTCTCCCAAATCTTACAAACAATGGTGGTAGGGCTAACAGGGTGTTAATTATTCACAGTACACCTACTACTTGCACCATACTTAAAACAGAACCACATTAGCCAACTTCCAATCTTCTGATACTTTGGAGTATGAAACCGACCTATTAAAATTAATAATGTTTTATTAGGTTTAATCCCCCTGTTAACTTTTTTTTTTATTTCCTCTAAGCCAAAATTGATTCTTGATTTCAGTTTTAATCTTGAAATTCCTATTATCTTAGCTATACTGGTTGTCAACAAAGACACTGAAGTGATCATTTAGAACTTGTACCATTCCTTATCAAAAAAATTATGCAGAATTTTTTTTGCTTGAGATTTCTAATTTCTTTAAGAGGTATACAGTTACTGTGTATAATTTCCTAAACCAATCAAATTTATAACATCAACATATAGCTAGATTATAAATGCTGTTGTTTATTAAAATAGAGAAATAATTGAGGATATGATGATGGATTTGAGGGCCATGATGTAGTTTCTTACTTAAAACTAAGAAATGAGAACCAATGAGGGCATTTGTGCTCTAAAGTTTGTAAAGAAAGTCATAGCTACAGATCCACCTATGCCCGTAGTAGGACACTAAAAACAAAATATAAAAGATCCCATAGTGAGATCTGGTTCAAAAAGAAACATATACAATGGAGAAGGCCTGTTCACTGGACACCTTTCATTACTACCAACTTCCTTTCTTTTTCCTTACTATTCTTTCCTCTTATTCTTTCTACAGAATCAGAATCCACCTATGGGTTTTGGGGCTAGTAGGGCATGCATCATCAAGATAGCTGTAACACGATTCCCCATGCCACATCTCACACTTCCTACCCATGTGTCCATACTGTAGATAGGGTACAGTGTTAGGAAGTGAAATCTGGGATAAGGTGCTAGAAGAATGGATTGTGGACTCGGTATAGTTATAGGGTTTGAATCAAGAGTTACAGAGATAATTGCTGTGTGAAAGAAGAGAAAATATGGAGGCATTAAAAGGTATAGAGGACAGCAAGAGCATCTAAAATTTACACATGTCAATATTTCTTCCTACAGAACTTATTACGCCATATCCCAATACAAAGGGTGGCATAACAACCTGAACCTGTTAATTGTTGAGCTGAGTAAAAATGGTATTACTAAATATTTCAAACAAGGAAGAATTTGATGCAGAGGAAAAGTAAGTATTATGTAATGAAGCATATTAAAACTTTTATATAATGAGTACACGAGCCATTCAACACATCAAGGTGCCACCATTGATTTTAATTATAAGATAATCAAAATGATTTAGATTTGAATCTCACAATGTGATCTGTTCTTGTTGCTGAACAGGGGTAGGATCAATATTATTTGGAGGCAAAAGTTAGGAATTTGCAAAAGGACTTTGATAGATAGGTAGCTTGAATATCCAAGTGGCAGGTGAAGTTGAATTCAGAATTAATGAATTAATGCTTGTAGGTAGAAACAAGCCATAGTATGTTACATTGTCAGTATCTGATTTGTGCAACCAAATGTATATTCATTTTTGTATGGTTGTATTATTGGTGTGACTGATATTTTAATGCCTAAAGGGTTATATGCCACCTTCCCATAGGGTCCGCATATTGGGGAGAAAGGTAGTGAAAAAGCTCACTCTAAGTTTATTCTTTGCCAGTTTAAATAAACAACCATACCAACCCACACTTAACCTAACCTATCCAAATATGCTCGAATGTAACTTAAACTTTTGCATTGAAGAGGAATAATTCAATGTAATAAGGTAAATAAGAGCAGTTGAGGTATCCATGAGGATTGGAGCAAATAAGCTTAGGTTAAATAAGTTAGATTGGCTTAGGAGTATTGTAGTAGTAAGTAGTAGTCTGCCTCCCCTCCCCAAATTTCTAATCCCCTTCTCTTCCAGGGTGCTTAGGATGAAGAAGATTAAGAGAGAGGGTGATCCAGGTGGGGAACTTTATAGACTTGTATCATGCCTCCCATTCATCTTTGTCCTACAGGCATATGATTTGATGTTAAAAGACATTGGACAATGTTATTGTTTAGATCAAAAGTGAATACATGTTCAGTGATATTACTTAAGTGAGGAAGTTAGAGAGAAGAGCGAGCTGGGCAGTCATCCAGGTAAGAGTCAGTGCGAATGGGAGTGTGTGTATGTATGTTGGCATTAATAATGTTTGAGTGTGTGATTATTGACCGCCCGTCGTATCTATACCAATTTACTTTTGCATGTGACTAAAGTCTATTTTGCATTGGCCAATATTTATATATTGTGAGGCCGTATATATATTTACTTTGATGTAAGGCTCTATAGATTTTTTTTTGTATTTGTGTATTACTGCTCATGTTTGGGGTTTGCTGTTTGTCATTCTTTCTATCTGTTCTCAGTCTTGTAAATAAAGTACGAGGGGCGGTCAATAAGTTTTGCGAATCGGTAGGGAAAAACAGAGAAAGGGGATGGCTGTTTGTGGGGGTGCTATAACAAGTCAGGACCTGCAGCCGCACTCTCCTGCCTCGTCTATTTAAGAAGCAGTAGCTGATCACAGATCGTCACTCACAAATTTTTCAACAATGGAGAAGGTTGAGCACCGTGCAGTGATCAAATTTTTGACCAAGGAAGGCAAGAATGCAAAAGAGATCCATGAACACATGGTTGCAGTGTACACCGACACCGCCCCTTCCTATGCAACCATTGCTTCCTGGAATAGGGAGTTCCGCCATGGTCGTGAGTCCCTTGAAGATGACCCCCATCCAGGACACCTGTCAGACATGACCAATGAGGACAATGTGGCCCGTGTGGCGAGGATGATCCTCGAAAATCGATGGGTGAAGGTCAAAGAAATTGAGCGAGAACTTGGAATATCACATGGAAGTGTTATCAACATCATCCACGACAATTTGGCCATGACCAAGGTCTCTGCCCGTTGGGTCCCTAGAAACCTCACGCCCAATGATTGACTTCAACGTTGTCAAAGTTCAGAGGAGCTGCTGCTCCTGTACAACCAAGACCCGGCGGGATTCGAGTCACACATAGTGACAGGTGATGAAACATGGGCCCATCACTGGGATCCCGAGACCAAGCTCGGAAGCATGGCCTAGAAGCACAGGCGCTCTCTGACCCCCATCAAGTTCTGGACCCAACCCTCAGCCGGGAATATCATGGCCACCATCTTCTGGGATTCTGAGGGAGTGTTGATGGTGGCCTATGTGCCTCATGGAAGGACCATCACAGGCCAATATTATGCCGAGGAACTGGCTGGGTTGAAGAAGTGCATCCATCAGAAGCGGCGTGGCAAGTTGACACGCGGTGTCCTGCTCCTTCATGACAATGCCCCTCTCCACAAGGCCAGAGTTGCACAAGCTGCCCTGCATGAGTGTGGATTCGAGGAGCTCAACCATCCCCCCCTACAGTCCAGACTGGCCCCTAGCGACTACTTTTATTCTGCCAGCTCAAGGCTGCACTGCGTGGGTGCCGGTTTGTGAACGATGAAGATGTCCAGCTCACTGTCCAGGAGTGGATTGAACAGCAGTCGGGAGATTTCTGGTTGTTGGGAATTTGAAGCCTCAGGGACAAGTGGCGCAAGTGCATTGAAGTCGAGGGTAGTTATATTGAAAAACAATAAAACACTTTTCCTCATATCTTGTTTCCTTATATCCGAATTGCAAAACTTATTGACCGCTCCGCGTAAATATTATACTAGCCCCTCATTATCCTTCCCTCAAACACACAGGTGGCTCTGTTGGAGCAGCAGGGATTGTATTGCTGGATCTAGAACCTGCCACCACAGTATTATTATAATACTACTGTCTCTGTTTTGTGTAATAAAACTACATCTTTTTGTAGGGTTGTATTATTATGCCCCAAAGGTAAAATAAATATCATGCCAGACCCAATTGTATATGATATGACCATATGAATACCCTGTTTTCATTGCAAAAATTGGAGTCCCTAGCATTTTTATCAAGTATCCTTTGTAGTTGAAGATGATGCTCATATATCAAAAATATGGTTAATATTATCAAGTATGTGAAAAGAGTGAAATCTGATCTGACAGTAACAGAATCACCTATCAGCCACCTATGCCAGGGTTCAAACTTGAGGTTTATATATACCACTCTCCTGTCCCAGTCACTTGTGTCTGTTGCTGTGGGATTGAAAGAATAGGAAATTTTTATTTCCAGTTGAAAGTTTGTGTATAAAATTTTAAAGTAGGAAAGATATACATCATGTGTCTTCTGTCTTTGCTTAAGGTATCCTTTATCTAGTGCCCTGAGAGTTGAAAATGACCAGAATTGATCCATTGATTCAATATTTAGATGCTAACCTTTATGCATTGATTGTGGTATTAGTCCAATTGCCTCCTGAGCTTTAACTGTATAAATTATTGATTTGCCATATTTTATGTTAGCCAACAGAGTTGTGGGGCTTGGACCTACAGGGGTGCAGTGGGTAATTTGTTACCCAACTTAAATAGAAAAGAAAATAGAGTTCATTTATACATATATATTTACCAAGAAGTCAAGGCTGTTTTCTAAACTCTAGCTATCCTGTAGGGCAAGAACATATTGAATAGTCAGTCATTTCCAAGTGGAAATGATATGACCATCCCCCCCTCCCCCATGTATGAAACCCTGCAGTGGGACCACTCCACTTCAATGTATTCTATGTGAGGTTAAGTTGAAATAGAACTTCCACTTCCGAGTTGTTGCATGGGCTGCTTGCACAGGAGGGGTGCTATAAAATTTCCACAGCATGCAACAGCCTCCCTCTCCTCTATCCTGGTCCCTCAGGACAGCCTCACATGAGGCGCTCCTCCCTACGAATTGTGGTAACATTGATGAGCCCTACAGCACAGACTCTGATCAAAGCTTTCTCTCTTAATCTCCCAAGCAGAAAGAGGGAGCAGAGTTTATCTGCTCCTTTGGAGCTATTAGCCCTTTAGGCCTGTATGTGACAAATTCACCACATAAAAAATAAAGGCTTATAGCTAGAGAAATTACATGTGTGGATTCTAGTAGCAAGGGAGTGTGACGAGTATGACAGATGTTCTGTTTAAGTTCATACAAGGATTGCATCAGATTTGCCCACTGTTTGCTACTAACTATTTACCACTTAATAGAAACAATAAATGTATTTAATGTGTTTTTCATTTTTTTAAAGTTAATTCAGGGCATAAAGGGTTAACAACAACATATTTGCCAAAGTTACATCTTCAAGACATGTAGGATTGCTGTCCTTATTCATTTTATGTAATGAAATTGCCAAAGGCCTCCAGGCACTGTAGGAACCTGCTGCAGGCCTTCTCAATTGCCCCCTCCCATCTTTAACTGGGTGAAAACCCTGGTGAATCTGGACCTAAACTACACCTTGGTGGTGTAGAGGGACTTGTTGGTCTCTCAACTCTGCCCCACATATAATCTTCCAAGTGGTTATGATGTCAGATGTTTGGAGTCATATGGTCAAAGAAATTTTCTGACAGCCAAGACTGTCCTCCTGCTTGTGTGGCATGATGCAGAGTCCTATTGTCACACCTATGGCCTTCCAATAGCCACCCCCTGGATTCAGGGCAACACCAACTCCTCCAGGCACTTGATGTAGCCCTCTGGGAAAATAAACAGGGGCATAATGTGTTCCTTGCTACTGATCACCTCATGATGTGGATCAGTAACTTGGTATACATGACTCTACATCTTTAGGGTGACATGCAAGCCAGCAGTTGTTTTGTGAGTGCACCACCTGGTCCTGGCAGAAATTCTTATTGTCTGAACCAAAGTATGTATGTCAAGCTTGAGGGAATGTTTCAGGTTCACAAGCTTCACTCCCTGCCTGATGAAAGACTGGCTATGGACCCTCTTGATTGCTTTGGCTCCTCTTCCATTGGATGCTGGGCATTGTGACCCTGACCTCTGAGGCCTGTCACTAAGTCTGATCCTTCATTCCAACCTGCCTACCACACCATATGTAGGATTTAGTCTGGAGTTTCCAAGGAGTGGTAGTAAGGGCATATACTGCCATTGCAGGCAGGGACACTAAATTTAAACCTTTCTGGCCATGAGCGATTATTTCCATTAATTCCCCACTCAATCTTGGTGCAGGGGCTCTCCTCTTAGCACTCTTGACTGATAGAGGACCCTCACCTGCCTCTTCTAAAGAGGTGCACCCTCTTGTGCTCTTTCAGGGGTCTCTCCAAGTCTCTCATAGTGGAGAGGGTGTTTCCAATCTCTCAACCTCTTAAGGGATGCGGTGATTTGCCTTCCTGGCCGCTGTGCTGATGGGACTCAAAGCCCCTTCGTGCCCCATCCATCCCCTCTTCTTCTTTCTGACAGCCTGCATTTTTACCCTACTTCCTCACTCTCCATACAACCTCTCCACAACTTTATCTGGTCAGCCTCTAATTTCACAGGGTAGATGCCTGTCGTGGTATAGGAAGGTCCGAGTGATAGAAGGATGTTCATACGTATGGGTTGTTTATGTACTACTCCTTGATTAACATGATATCTCTTTAAGAGTGCTATATATGATTTGATTATTATTATTTAGGGTCTTGACTTCTGTAAACTTTAAAGGTTCCCTGTGCCAACGTAGCGATTCGAGGAGAGAATAAAAAAAATTGTTAAAACAAACTAAAACTTTAATTAAAACAAAAACAAAATAAACATGAACCACAGAAATATTACAAATTTAAATACACAATAAATACTTCAGTAAATTTTTAAGTAAGGCTTTTTAACTTGACCTACTTTCATTATAGTGATGGTTAACCCACCACTCACTTCAGTTTAAAAAAACAAATGCTAACAGCCTTTATTGGCCGCAACTACCTTTGTGGATACCCCTTGGAACGGGTTTGAGTCTGACCTTGAACTCAATGAGCTACTTTACCTCGTGAAGGTTATTGTCTCCAAGGTGCATGCTGGCTGGCCTGATTGGATGTTATGGGCGAATAACTTGAAAGCTGCAAAGGACTTTGGTGAGTGTGGCAGCTGGGGAGTCGCACGCCTTTGACAGGAAGGGATATCACCACGGGATAGTGAAAGAATGTTCCTTTCTCCTCATTGGATTACTCTGGGGAGTAATTCGCACTGTCTAGCGATGCGCTAAGGTTTGAATACTTTGACTCAGGGGAGTGCTGGAGGGAGTGGACTTGGGGGGGGGGGGTTCTTCAAAGGTGATGACTATCCCTGTACTTTAGGATGCACCAGGATAGGAGGGGTCTCTCTGACGAGTGTAAGTTAAACTTGGTTCTTAAACCAAGTTAACTTGACATTCGGTGTGACCACCGGGAAACAGGTTTGAGGAGGAGCTTTTACTTCTTTGTTTCGGAATTCCTCAAGGGCGAGGACTATCACTGTGCTTTGTGCTACACCAGGATAGGGGGGGGGGAGGTGTCTCTGATGAGAATAAGTTGAACTTGGACAAGTTAACTTAAAGTTCGGTTTGGTAACCAAGAACTAGCTCGAGGATGAGCTTTTTCTTAGTTCCTGTCTTCCTCAAGGGTGAGGCCTATCTCGGTGCTTTGGGATACACCAGGATAGAGGGGGGGGGATTCTCTGATGAGAATAAGTTGAACGATAACCAGGAACTAGCTCGAGGATGAGCTGCTTCTTAGTTCCAGTATTCCTCAAGGGCGAGGCCTATTTCGGTGCTTTGTGATACACAGGATAGAGGGGGGGGGGGTTCTCTGATGAGAATAAGTTAAATGATAACCAGGAACTAGCTCGAGGATGAGCTGCTTCTTAGTTCCAGTTTTCCTCAAGGGCGAGGCCTATTTCCGTGCTTTGTGATACACCAGGATAGAGGGGGGGGGGGGATCTCTGATGAGAATAAGTTGAACTTGAACAAGTTAACTTAAAGTTTGGTTTGGTAACCAGGAACTAGCTGGAGTGAGCTGCTTCTCAGTTTCTTCTCTTGGTAGCCCGGGCCTCTTGCCAGGAACTTCATCGCCTTGATGACTAACCGAATCTACCTCGTTTTTCCCAAGTGTTTGTTATTTATACCTCATCGCCCCACTGTGGTAGGGGTAGGAGGGGGCTGGCTTGTGGACGGGCTGCAGGAGGGTTCTTACTCAAACAGTTTTTCTCAGCTAGTCTTACCTCTGGTCCAGCTGGCCCTTTGAGCTTGAGAGAAACGCATCTCCAATTTCGTACTTGAGGTGAAATTGAATACACACTCATAGGGGAGATCTTGCAGTTTAAACCATTCTGCTTTTCATAGGGACGAGTGGCGAGGGGCTGTGGTTACGAGATTGACCCAAGGTGCCTGGCCTGGATGTTTTGTGGTCAATGTCCTGTGTCTCAACTGAGAGAGGAGGAGAGGGTCGATTCCTCTACAATGCTGACTAGCTTCCTCTCACTCAACTATCCTGGATTGGGGCTGAGGGGGAAGGGGACAAATGCTCCCTCACCCCTGAGCATAGGTTTGGGGTGGTGGGCTTTTAACAACCTGCTGCATCCCTACCCACACATTTCTCACATACCCCTTTCTCTCTCCTTTCAACCCAAGGTGGAGCCGCCATGCCGAAGGGCTGCCTGGCCACTGGGTGGAAAGGTGTGGTCCTAAATGGTGTCAGGTGGTTCTGTTGGCCCCATGTTCACCCCTCGCAGAGTAGGCTACTATGGGGGGGATTAGTGTTTGCTTCCCGTATACCTAATATGGTCCCCATTTCCAATGATGAGAATTTAAAAATAAAACTCTCCCGCCTTCGGGTAGCTCCACTGAAAAAATGGACCCTCCCTCCTGTACTTTTGCACGGAACCCTCCAAAACTCTTCAACTGGAGCAGAGCCACTCTTAGGTGACTCCCTTTCTCCAGCAGCAGTCCTCCTTTTACTTTCTAAGGGGACTGCTAAGAAAAGCAGGCGGCCCATAATTGACCGCCAATAGAGCCAACCCCCTTAGAGGGAGGAGGCAAACAGGGCCCATCGGGCCTTGCGGACTCGAATATTAGGTTTAGAGGCGTCACCGTACATGCCCCCTCTCTTCTCCGACCAATGGGACCTGTGATGTCCTGGGGAAGATGGCCACATGGAGGCCCTCCCTGAGATGGACATGGTCCCTGTTAGGACCTTCCATGGGGACAAACCTGGGCTCAGTGCCAAGCACCGAACCTGAGTCTGCCCCTGTGCATGGTCCTCCTCAGACAGCTTGGGTCTCCAAGAATAAAAGGAGAGGAGGGATCTCCGGCCGGTGGCAGCCAAGACCTTCTCCATCTCTGAGAAGGATCTTGCTGAGGCCAGTCCATCTGGCCTTGGGAATCCTGCCGGTGGAGGGGAGAAGTGGATTCATTCCCCACCCACCTCTTCTAAAAAGAAGAAAAAAGATGGGGGGGAGGGTCTGCTGCCCCCTGGGTGGGGATCCCTAACAAAGACCAAAAGTGTAAGTGTGCAGAGCAGTGCCTCTATTACATCCGGGCCCCTCATTCCAAGACTACCAGGCATTTTCCAGCCTGCTGGCTTCAAACGCTTCCTTGTTATTCACTCCACTAATTGCAGCATGATCCATCAGAGGAGAGCTTTAGCTATTGTGATTGGTAGAGAGCCGAAAGTGACCCATTTCTTGGACAGAGCCTTTTGGTGAATCCGTCTAATCCCTTTGAGGCAGCCATGATCAGTGCCCTTTAGACACTTGATGGCATGCACACCTGTGAGTGTGATGCCGCACTCTACCATAAACTTTGTGAAAGGAGTAGTTTATGCAAGGGAACTCGTGGACTACTCCATAGATGACATCACCTTAGAGCTGGCCGATCATGTGGCGGTCAAGGTTGAGTGTGTGATGACAAAACAGGAAAGGGCCTCGAGACCCACCCCTACACTCTTCATCACATTTGACTGTGACAAGCTCACTGAGTTGGTGCATGCCAATTGGTTTTGCTACCGCGTGAAGGCATTCATACCACTGCCACGGAGGTGCTACTACTGTTGTAAATTGCTCCAAGAAAACACACAATAAGTCCAAATTGTGTATGGCCAAATGAGCCACACTGCTTGTTCGAAGCAATGTGGTGCGTATCTCCTTGAATTCTTGAAGGGAATCCTGGCTGTTCAGGCCCAGGATTGTCTCTCATTTTGCGGGGCTAAGGACTTGGTCCTGTTGCCCCTCAATATTAAGGGAAACCACCCTCTGCTCCTGGATCCTCCAGGCATACAAGCACGGTCGTTTCCACGCCCATTCGGAACCATTCTGCAAGTTCCAACCACCCCGAGCACTCCCCTGGTAAAGCTGGCGGCACAAAGGGTTCACACCCAGCACCAGCTAAAACCAGGGCTTTGCTCACTTCCCCCAGCATGACCGGCTACGTGCCTCCACCGAGTTGTTAGGCCATCTTCCGGGGTCTATAAAGCTGTCTCCCCGAAAGGAGTACAGTAGTAACAGAGCTTCAGCCCTTTCGCCCACTAATGGCAGCATGTTAGCTGATCCATCAGAGCAGAGCTTTAGCTATTGTGATTGGTAGAGAGCTGAAGGTGAACGAGCCCACCCAGCTAAGTTGTGGGCTGGGTGGCTCGGAGATGGTTGGTCATCCAAAAGAGGAGGGAGGCAAAGACTCACATGGTGAGCTCAACCTCCTCCAATAAGTTGTCGAAGGTGACAGCGCCCAGAGTTCTTCCTCTGGAAAGCGTAAGGCCATTCCCGTGAGGGCCTTTTCTACAAAAAGCACCCTCGCATCTCTGAGCTAAGCCTAGAGGGCATATTCCTTCAATGGAATTGCTGTGGACTCCGGGCCAACTGGGAGGAGCTGCGGAGGCTCATCTCGTCCCGTTCCCCATTAGCTATCTTTTTGCAGGAGACTATGCTAGGCGCGTTCCCCCTGCCCACTCTCCCGGGGTATAAGGGTCTTGCGACCCCACCACCCCAGGATGGATGGGCTGGGGTTTCGCGGTTTACACCCGGCATGATGTCTCCGTTCTTTCTTTCTCTTTAGATACCTCCTCTCAGACAGTGGCTGTGCAGATGCACCTGGATAGGAGGTATACTATCATTTCTGCGTTCATTCCACCGTCAGCTAACTTTGACGCGGGGCAAACCCGCTGCATCGTTGCACGGTTGCCGAGGCCCTTTCTCTTGCTTGGAGATCTGAACGGCAGGCATCCTCACTGGGAAGATTACTCCATAAATCCCAGGGGACAAGTCCTTGCCGATCTGATCGAAGAGCTTGAGATAGGTGTCCTAAACATGGTTGAGTTGCCTTGATCTATCTTTGTGCTCTTCGGATGCACAGCCTGATTTTGATTGGGGGGTGGTTGATGACCTCCATGGTAGTGATCACATTCCCATTCAAATATCATTTTCAGGGCAACTGCTGCCTGAGAGCCCACCTCGGTGGTGCTTGGTGCAGGCGTGGTGGCCTGCATTTCAGGAAAGGACTGAATTCTCTATCTCAGTCGACGAGTTTAGGTCGGTAGATGAGGCCGTTGAGTTCTTCTCCGGCAACCTCATCGCGGTGGGCCTGACTACTATTCCTAGGACGTCTGGCCGTTTTGCACGCCGACCACTCCCATGGTGGTCGGGCGAGTGTGAGACGGCCCTCAAACAGAAGCGTTATGCCTACATGCGCTACATGCCCGAACGATTTCACTGTCGGTGAATTTCGTCGGGCTTGGGCTAGGTTCCGGTATATTTCGAAGCACGCCCGCCGCTCTTCTTGGCGGGCATACGTGTCTTCACTTAACAGGAAGACCCCTTTAGCAGAGGTGTGGAAGTGAGTCAAAAAGATTTGGGGCAAATTCTCGCAGGACCCCCTCCCGTTCTCCAGGAGAATGGGGCCGCAATCTCGGACCCCGCGTCCGCGGCGGAATCCTTAGCGACCGCTTCTTCCGCATTCTCTAGCCGGGATGCTGCTCCGCCAGCATTCAATGCACGTCGTGATGTCGCGGAAGGCCTTCCGCTGGACTTGACCTCCAGAGCCGGACAACCCTTCAACGACAGGTTTACTGTGAGTGAGTTGCGCTCCGCTCTCGCTTCGTGCGCGGACACCGCCCATGGTCCGGACGATGTCCCGTACGCCATGCTTCGACACCTGGGTGAGCGAGGCATGGCCTTTATGTTAGATTTGTTCAACAGGATCTGGGTGGAAAGTTTTCTCTCAGACTCCTGGCGAATCGCTACTGTGCTCGCCTTTCGCAAACCGGGGAGAGATCACTCTACTCCAACCGGTTTCCGCCCAATCTCTCTAACCTCCTGCGTGTGCAAGTTGATGGAGAAATTGGTAAATGTTAGACTAGCCTTTTTCCTGGACAGCGGAGGCCATATGTCTTCTGCAGTGCGGCTTCTGCAAGTTTCACTCTACGTCGGATGCTCTGCTCCGACTGGAAAATGCCGTCTGCGAGGCTTTCCTTCGTAGACAGCACTACGCCACGGTGTTTTTCGATCTGGAGAATGCCCATGATACCGCATGTCGATACGGTATAATGGAGACTCCACACGATGGGGGCGAGGGGACGCCTCCCAATGTTTATATCTGAATTTTTGCGAGATCGTCGATTCCGCGTACGGGTGGGGAGTGCCCTCTCCGGCCCAAAAGAGCAGGAAGAGTGTGTTCCTGCAAGGAAGTGTCCTCACTGTCACACTCTTTGCCCTGAGCATAAACGGCATCACCTCGGTGCTGCGGGAAGATGTTCTCGCCTCCCTCTACGTGGACGACCTTTCGATCTCTTTTTGCGCGACCCAGATGCCAACTCTGGAGCGTCGACTCCAACAGGCATTTTACCCCGTCTCTCGCTATGCCGAAGCGCACAGGTTTCGTTTTTTTTTGGTCAAGACTAAGGTGGTGCATTTCTGCCGCCATCCACGGCTTCACCCCGACCCAGATTTGTTTCTTAATGGGGTGCGCCTGGATGTGGTGGAATCGCACTGTTTTCTTGGTCTTGTATTCGACCGACGCCTCACCTGGGAGGCTCATATTCGCAGCCTTAGGTTCTCTTATACCCGCGCCATGGACATTCTTCGTTCCGTGACGTTCAGCGCTTGGGGCGCTGATAGGGCTACTGCCCTACTTTTTTATCGATCCTTTGTTCTTTCGAAGCTCGACTACGGCTGCGAGATTTATGCATCCGCAGCCGAGCGTTTATTGCGGAAGGTGGATTCGATCCACCACACCGGCCTTCGCCTTGCGACCGGTGCCTTCCGCACCTCCCCCATTGAGAGCCTTTTTGTCGATGCTGGGGAGATGCCACTCGCTCTGCGCCGCGTGCAGTGCATCACTCGCCTGTACGCGCGAGCCCGGTGCCTCCCTCAGTCGCCAACAGCTCTCTCTGCATCCGCAGCTGATCTCGATGATTCCTATGCCGCTGAGAGACGCCAGTCATACCCTAAGCCCTTTGGGTTTAGGGCCAGGAAACTCCTTCGAGAGGTAGATATAGCTCTCGGGCCGGTGGCGCCCCTGGTTCTGCCCAGGACGCCACCCTTGAGGGTACCACATTTGGCTATTTGTCGCCACGCCTCTGCTCCTAAAGCTTGTATGGCGCCGGGAGTATTGCGTTCGACCTTTTTGGAGTACACCTCGTGTCACGCTGGAACCGTGCCAGTGTATACAGATGGCTCCAAGTCCCAAGAGGGGGTCGGCTTCCACGCCGTATCCCCTCTGTTTGAAGTCAGCGGGGCTCTACCAGGCGCTGCGTCTGTCTTCACGGCCGAGGTGGTGGCAATACACCACTCGGTACGGGAGATTACGCGACGTGCCCGGTTCGGAGACCGGATTGTGATCTATAGCGACCGACAAAGCGCCCTGAGTGCTCTCGGGTTCATTGGAATCTCCGCATCCCCTGGTTCGCGATATCCGTGACGCCACGGTTTTGGCGAGCCGGGCAGATGTCGAGATTATCTTGTGCTGGGTTCCTGGACATGTAGGAATTGCTTGGAATGAGCACTTCAAAGAGTCCGCGAGGACTCTCGGACCGGATCAGCGTTTCGCTCTTCCTCACACCGACTACATGGCATGAATACGGGCAGCTCTTCGGACTGCTTGGCAAAGAAGATGGGAGACGATCGAAGGGAACTTAAAGTTGCGTGCCATTGCGCCGCGACTGTTCCCATGGACCTATCCCCCAATGCCGCGACGGCTTCAGGTCGCTTTCTGTCGTCACCGAATCGGACATACGCGCGCGCCAGCGCCCTATTGCGACGACTGCGTCGTCCCCCAGAATGTTCGGCACATTCTTGTCGAATGTTTCAGTCTGGGTGATCT
This sequence comes from Ceratothoa steindachneri, assembly GCA_963969495.1. Taxonomy (NCBI): domain Eukaryota; kingdom Metazoa; phylum Arthropoda; class Malacostraca; order Isopoda; family Cymothoidae; genus Ceratothoa; species Ceratothoa steindachneri. The sequence goes on along the minus strand of OZ018321.1, from coordinate 106,444,735 downwards.
TCGCGCACGATACTTGTCCCGGTACCGGGATGGGCGGGGTCGCTACCGCCTGTTCCTTGTGCTCGGAACGAGTTCGTGCACATTGACTGGTGGACTGGTTGACCTTCGGGGAGGCCGGCCTTCTCCCTATTATTTAAGCAGGGTTTGTTTTTGTTTTGTTCTGTCTTTTGCTTTTGTTTTTTTTCCCCTTTAGGTTGCACGCTCTTCGCCAGGGGTACCTCTCCCCCGACGCAGGAGCTTGCTTCCTTTCCCCCTTTTTGGGGTCTTTTTCGTCTCTTTAATTTTTTTTTAAAGTAGCCTAGAACTAGGCCAGTTTTAATACGGCGACTCCGAGCATACAACGTGTAAGGGAGTTTTCTGTTATTCCAGTTTTCAATACCAAAGATTCCCCTATGGTTCTTACCAGCTGTAGTGGTATGCAAGGGGCTTCCTGGTAGGCCCAAGGATGAGTTCTTTCCTATAGCCTTGAGAACCATGTATGATCAACACTCCTCCCACTATCAGCCTAACACCTTTGTGTTCACCGATGGGTCCAAATCATTGGATGGAGGTGGAGCTGCTGCTGTCTTTCCATCTCAGACAGCATTGGTTCGCTTACGAAGTGCAGCTTCTGTTTTCACAGCAGAACTTGTTGCCATTCTTGCTGCACTCTTTGTTATTGCTCCTATGGCATCTGGTTGTCTTACAATTTTCTCTGACTCCATTATTCTCTAGAGGCACTGAGTCATTTGGTTCTAGCCATCCGTTAGTTTCCAAGATCCAGCTGTGGCCTTTTACCTTTCTTCTATTCATAAATAAGATTTCTCTGCTGGGTGCCTAGTCACATGGGCATCCCAAGTAATGAAAGGGCGGATGCTGCGGCCAAGGAGGTGGCATCATTGGAGACACCCCCATCAGCCCCAGTCCCACTTAGTGATGTCTATCCCCTCATCACTGAATATGTAATCAGCTTATGGCAGAAGATGTAGGATGAGCTTCCTCTCACCAAGCTCCATTCCATAAAAGCTTCAGGCCTTCCATGGCCACGTACCATGAGACCACACAGACTGGAGGTTATTTTGGTCCGACTGAGGATAGGCCATTGCCGCCTCATTCATGGGCACTTGATGAATGGGCAACCCCCACCTTTCTGCATCCTGTGAGGGGTGCAGCTGTCCATCCTTCACATCTTTGCTGAGTGTCCCCTTTTAAGAAATCTTGGGAGAAGGGTCTTCCCTTTCATTACTGGGCAGATGGTTCCCCGGCAGGTTGTGTTGGGTATCTTGTCTGAGACTCGTGTCTCTTTTAGTGTGAATAGAATTTTTTAATTTTTAGAAGAATCTAATCTTTTAGCCAAAATTTAATATATTGTTTCATGATTTTATATTCTCTGTTCTTGCATCTATTGTTGATCCATCTATAGTCTATGTTTTTATCCTTTGTTGAGTGTTCAATAGTTTATTTTTTATATCCTTTTACACCCCTTGATGGTTTTAAATTCCTGTACTTCCATTCTATTGATCTTAATTTCATAACTATATTTTTGTATATTCTCCAGATGTCTATATTTTTATTGAGAATTTTCATGCAAATTACCTGTCCTCAAATTTGGCTGTGGGCTTGTCCATTTGGGCTTTGCAGCATTTATTTTTGGAACCATTCATTCCCCCTGATGCCTGAGCATGCTTCCTGCTTGTTGCATTTTTTCTTTTTTTTAATTGTTGTCTTTTTGCATATTGTTATTTCAAGGTAGCCTAGACTGTCATTGACTACAGCAACTTATACCCAATTAGGCAGTCGCTAGATGGGCTCCTAAAAAAAAAATCCAATATCTCAAAAGATATTGTTAGGGGGCTTCCCTCTTACTCCTTTGTGAAGAGGTGCCTTTGATTGACTCTAGTCTAGTGGCAGGGCCCCCTATATTTTCTCAAGGGACCCCAAAGATTCTCTTAGTGGAGAGTGTGCTTCACCCTATCAAATTGTGACAGGTTTGGTGGTTTTCCCCTTCATTTCAGAGAGTTTCCCCTAAGTGACTCTCCATTCCTTTGCTTTCTAAGGGGCCTGCCAAGAACATGCTGAGGCAAGGGATGCGCTGTATTAAATCTCAGTCCCTCCTTGATGGTAACAGTTGAACCACCTCAACTCCTTTAGATGGTAAGAGACATTGTCCCCTCTGCCTTGCCAAGAAACCTTGTCGATCCGAGGTTTGTCACATAATAGGAGCCATCATGCCTGCTCTCATTTTCTTCCCAATGGAGGTTGGCAAGCTAGCCCCAGTGAGGCTTGTGATAGGCCATAGGCCCTTTGAGTCCCTGGTTGGGATACCTGACCCTTTTGGGGTGGTGGTGGCCAGTTAGAATCCCCTCCTGAGGTGGAAATTGCCCCAGTTGGCAGGGTATTCCATCGGGGTGAACTTGGCCACAGTGCTAGACAACGAACCTGCACAAGGACTCGCACAGAGAGGAGGAACCTCCTTCCCCAACTTTGGCCCCTTTGATAGTGAAGTTCTGTCCCATTTAGATGAAGGATCTTGCTGAGGACAGTCCATCTGACCTTGGGGCCCCTTCCAGGGGTGGAGAGAACCAAGTTCACTCCCTCCACTCCTCCAAAGAAAAGAGGGGAAATCAATCAAAGACTAGGGGTTCCTCTTCCTCCAGGGATGGATGGGTCTGCTGCCATTTTGGCAAGTGACCAGGCCAAGTTGCAAGTGTGGTGAGTGGCGCCTCTTTTACACCAGGTCTCCTCATTCACAGACTAACTGACATTATTGAGCCTGCTAGCTTCAAATGCTTTCTAGTTATTCACTTCACAAATAGCAGCATGTTGGCCAAAGGCTACATGCTCCATCATTGGAGAGTGTTAGCTAGTTTGACTGGTAGTGAGCCAAAGTGACGCGTTTTTCAGACAGGAGCCTTCTGGTGAATGCAGTGGTCCTTTCCAGGGCAGCCCTTTGGACCTTTGATGGCTCTCCAGTGAGTGTGACACTGCACCCTACCATAGATTTTGTGAAAGCATTGATTTATGTGATGGAGCTTGTAGACTACTTAAAAGTCATCACTGAAGAGCTGGCTGTCCAAGCAGCAGTCAAGGTCGAATGTTTGATGAGAAAACAAGGAGGGACTTTGAGACCCACCTTGGCACTTTTTATCAAGTTTAATCATCGCAGGCTCCCTGAGTTGGTATGTGCCAGTTAGTATTCATGCCACAGTGGTACTACTACTGCCACTGTTTCAGCCATACAAATCACTCTTTTAGATATCTAAGTTGGGTTTACCTGAAGTCTGTGTAAGTTGCTCCAAGGCCTGACACGATCAGTAATTGTGTATGGCCAAGTGTATCATTTGCAGAGAGCAGCACCCTGCTTCCTCGATGCAATGTGGTATGGATCATCTCTCCTTTTGTGAGGCTAAGGTCAGGGTGCACCCAGCGCAGCCCTGGATGTCTTGTCATTTATATTAAAAAAACCCACCCTCTGCTTCTGGTCCCTCCAGGCCTATAAGCAGATTATCTACCCCTTCCGTCAAACTACCGACCTATCAATCTGACTTCGATAATCAGTAAACTCATGGAAAGCATGATGGTGGACAAAATGACGTCGTATTTAGAGTCAAACCTGCCACTGAGGAGTTCCCAGCACAGCTTCCGAAGGCAATGGTCATGCCTGACAAACCTTGTGGAATTCTTCCACTTCGTGTTCAGTAAGCACGATCGGGACAAGGCGGCGGATGTGGTGTACTTAGACTTTCAGAAAGCCTTTGATAAGGTACCACACCGCAGCCTTATCCGGAAAGTGCAAGCGCTGGGCATAGACGGAAAAGTAGCCGACTGGATCGGGAACTGGCTAAGTGGCAGACGGCAATGGGTGGTGGTGAATGGACAGGCTTCTGAGTGGGTGCCGGTTACTAGCGGGGTGCCTCAAGGTTCTGTCTTGGGACCACTACTATTCATCATCTATGTCAACGACATGGACGGTGACATGGTTGCCAAGATTTCCAAATTTGCCGACGATACCAAGCTTGGTATGAATGTTGCAAAGGATGGAAATACTGCCCGCCTGCAGGAAAATCTTAGGAAGATTGGGGAGTGGTCGGACATGTGGCAAATGCCTTTTAACGTGAAAAAATGCAAAGTGATGCATATCGGCCACAGAAACCCCCAATCTCAGTATATCCTTAAGGGCACTGCTCTTGAATCAAGTGACACTGAGAAGGACTTGGGTGTAACAATCACTAGTGACCTCAAGTTCTCGAAACAGTGCATCAAGGCAGAGAAGAAAGCCCAAAGGATGTTAGGCTACATAAAGCGCCGGTTTGGATACCGTAACAAGGAGAAAGGAGATAGTACTTTGTCTGTACAACTCCCTCGTTCGGCTGCACCTGGAGTATGCCGTACAATTTTGGAGTCCTTCGTTTCGAAAAGACATCTCAAGGTTGGAACGCGTACAAGCTAGGGCAACCAAACTGATTCCCTCTATCCGACATAAAAGTTATGAGGATAGACTAAGGAAATTAGATCTGTTCTCGCTGGAAACCCGTAGACTGCATGGTCAGCTCATCGAAGTTTTCAAAATACTTTGAGGGTTTGACAATGTTGACTACCGGGATATTTTCACACTGAGTGAGAACAGAACGCGCAATCACGGCTTCAAACCTGAACTGAAGCGTTAAAACCGCAATCTGTGTGGAAATTTTTTCACCTACAGTATCTGCGGTAAGTGGAACGCACTTCCAGTGGAAGTTGTCAACAGTGAATCTGTTGACCAGTTCAAGTCAAGACTAGACAAGGTCTTGAAAAGTGGCCGTTTAGGGACACAAAACAATTGAGCAGCCATGTGCCTGCTCGATTGCTAGTCCAAAGGTACCCTCTTTGAATGGACCGTAAAGTCTCCTAGGGTACTTCCTTTCCTTGTTACTCCTTGTTAGCAATTCAGAACCCTTCTGCGGGTTCTACCACATCCTTCCACATGATTGTTTTCTGTAAGCCAAAATGGATGCGTGCTGCCACTGATAGAGTAGACTCACAGGAAGGAACCCCCCCGGTGGTCATGAGGCCATCTTCTGGGGTTTTAAAGCTGTTCTCCAAAAGAGGGAACTTAAGCTTGTGTGCCATTGTGCAGAGATGGTTCTCATAGACCTACCCTACACAGCTGTGATGGCTTCATGTTGCCTTCTGTCATCTTTGAATTGGGCACACTCGCGGGATGCACTGCCATTTGATGACCTGCTTGCCTACACCATATTGTGATGACTGCATTATCCCCCAGACTGTTAGGTACATTCTTGTTGAATGTCTCAGTCTTGGTAATCTTTGCCCAGGCTACCTGTCCTGGAGTGGGGTCACTACTACTTTTCCATTGTACCTGGGATGAGTTCATGCACACAGACTAGTGGACTATCTATCTGAATTTTTGGAGGAGACTGGCCTCCTCCATTTTATTTGACTCTCTTTGGTGTTGATCCTGTGTTGGGTGAAGGTGGCCCTTCTGCATACTTCCTTCTTACCTTTGTTCAGTGTCTTTATTTTTGTGTTTTTTGGTTGGTTTTGTTTGGGGAATTTTAATGCAGCCTAGTACTAGGCTGAAATTATATTTACGGTGACTTAAGCCCTTGAAGGCTATTGCCAGATTGGGTGTTAAAAAAAAATCTATTACTTGGAAGAATGGCCTAGCTGTGTACCTGTAATAATTCCTGTCTCACTGAGTTGACTGCAATTCTTTGGCTAAACCTAGATAAGCTGGTGCTGCAGGGTTTTCCTGGGAGTAAACACAGTCTAAGTCCGCTCGTGTGAAGAGGAAGGGCCTTTCCCTTCTGATGGGATGTCAAAGGCAATGAGGTCCTTATCCATTCTGGAGGATTGTATACTGAGTATGGCCCATCCAGCCTAGGGGCGTCTTAATGAAGGAGAAAATAGGGTGCAATCCACACCTTTCAAAGAGAATAAAAAATTACTAGGGATTCTTCACATTCCTGGATGTGTCTAAGGATAGATGCGTCACCTGCTGACTTAGTAGGTGACCAGTCCAAAGTTTGCCATCTGGCTTTGAAATGCTCTTGGGTGGAGAAGGTAGGTCCCAATACTCAGATAAACAGAACTTCAGTGAGATTAGAGCCCCTAATTGAGAGGCTACCCGGTATCTTTGAGCCCACTGGTGGTATTTTCTTTGCTGATGGATGCTGTCCAAAGGGGACATGTTCCATCAGCAGCAGGTGTTAGCTTAGGACCCTTCTGTTGAATTACTCTGGCCATGACCAAGCAACCATTGTGAGTGCTCTTTGAACACTCAATGGCTGGCCTGTGCAGGTGACTTCACTGTACCATGAACTTCATAAAAGAAGTATTCTATCCAAGGGAACTCATTGACTACCTCTTGGAAGTTATCATAGAGGATCTGGTTAAACAGGGTGTAGTCAAGGTTAAACATGTAATGAGAAAACAGCAAAGGCTCTCAAGACTCACTTAGCCCTGCACTTTTGTCACATTTGCCCATTACAAGCTCCTTGTGTTTGTGTGAGTTGGTTGGTACTTGATAACATTACATCATCAAAGCATTTGTGTTATTGCCACCCCTTCAGCCATATTAATTGAACATGCAAATGTGCTAAGTTGGGTTAGCGAAAAATATGTGCTAATTGCTCCAAAGCCTTACATGAAGAAGCTGTGAATGTGAATTGCTGTAAGCCACACCTGCTTCCTGGCTCTTCATTTTGCAGTCTAAATTTTTTAGATTAAAGAATTGCTCTTGTGGGGCATGTGTGAGCTTTGACTTCCTACACCTCATGTTAAAAAAAAGCACCCTCCTCTCCTAGACCATCCAGGCTTAAGAACATAATAGTTACCATGTCTTCCCTCACCTAAACACCATCACCCCATGATGAGCCCTTCACAAAAAGTTAAATGGTTGCATTAATCTGGCTAGTCATTAAATTCACAGGAGGCAAAACCCTACAAGGTGGTTATGAGGTCACCCCCAGGGGCTGCTAACTCTAAATTCTGTGCTCCCATAGGATTGCAGTAACAAGTGAGCTTTGGTTTCCTTGTTCCTGTCCGAGGCTGAACAGGGCACTTTGCAAAGTTGGGCCCCTTCCAAAGGATAAGGGACCCTCAACCCCAAAGTAGCCCATCTTACCACAAGTTTTGAGGCATGAGGAAAGGCTTTTTTTGCTGAGCCAAACCTCCAGTAAGCCCTTAAAGGCTTAAGCCCTTTCTATGTCAAACAGCTCCTGGAGTTTTAGCTCAGGAAGCCCTTCAATGAAATTGCTATGGACTCTGGGCTAACTGAGAAGAACTGCAGAAACTCATCTCCCATTCCCCTTGAGCTATTTGTTTTGAATTGGCCATCCTCCCATGGTATAAGGGTTTTTCAACCTCACCACCATGGGATGGGGATTGAGCAGGTAGTTGCGCAATTTACATGTGACATATCTCCATTCTTTTTCTGTCTTAAATACCTCCTTTCTGGCAGTGGCAATGAGCTACACCTGGATAGGTGGTATACTGTTATTTCTGCATACATTCCACCATCAGCTGACTTCGAATTGCCAATGACACTTAACACAGAGGTCTTGGATTACTATCAGACTCATCTCTAACAGCAGAAAGGCTTCCAAGAGCTGAGCACAGGGAAATGGTTTAATTGATATTGTTCTTGAAGGAATGTCTCCTTGTGGTATTCACTGGAGTCAACCAGGTGCCATTAATCAGTCCAAATGGATGGCCAGAAACCTGTACTCCATGATAAATTTAAGTACAACAGATACTGTCAAAGCTAGAATGACTCAACACCTTCCTTGTGCTGTTTCAAATGCCTGTATGGATTATATCAATGTATGCTACAGATAGTCTCATGAATGATCTAAATCTAATCCAGGATATTTTTAAGTACAAGAAAACTGCACCAGAGCTTGCTGATACAGTACTTAATAGATGGAAAAACACAAATGATACCTGATGCAGGAAGTTGTGCCATATGCCCTGTTCAGCAGTAGATTAAATGACACATTGAGTATGACATTGCTGCCCAGTTACATCCATTGAGAAGCCAGACAGCTTAAGAATAAGAAAGCCTCTATTCCAGAGTTACAGCTAAGAATACTGTGGTTGATCTCATTGACACACAACATTGGTTCCAAGTGGCTTCTGGAACCTGTTACATCTTGGCCACAGGATGAGTACTACAGAAAAGTATTATACTATGTTAAAAATCTGAAAGCATTTATGACATTGCTGAATGTGGTTTCAAGATAAAATGACATTGCTGACTGCAGTGTCAAGTTACTGAGCAACTTTGCAAATGTTATAAAAACAGATGCCAAGCAAAGGGACTATCTCATTCAAGCTGTGAAGTTCAACAGAAGTTGCTTTGACAGATTCAAGAAACAAACTCTTAACAACTGTGCAAATATCATTAGGAAATTAATTATCATGTGATGCTTTCACTTTTTGATACAGTAGACTTGTCAAAATGTTATCTTATTTGTGTTGCGAATAAGGCAAGGTGCCTTGTCATATTTCTCAAATCTTTGTATGTACCAATATGCCATTTGTTGTTGCAAAAATATCATAATTGTATAAGTTAGAAAGAGGATTAAAAATACTTCAATTTGGTGCCTATTTTGTTGATCTATCTTGCTTAGCTAAAAGGTTATAGTGCAAAATATGCTTTGAGGGACCCTTGAACTGGAGCTTGCTTTCTTCTTGCTTTTTTTTGAATGCTTGCTTGCTGTTTAGTTTTGCTTTTGTTGTTTGTTTGTTTTTGAAAGTAGCCTAATAATAGACTTAAAAAATTAGTACAGCAACTTATGCCCTTGTTAACAATAAAAAAATCAATAGCAAACCTACACCAGCATATTCTTAGACAGCCCAAAGAATAATAAAAATTCCAGATGTCTCAAAACCTTTGTTATGGCTGTGTATATTTATTTATTTTGTCAGATCCCCAAATCTCTTTGTGGTACATTTTATGGCTGATTGGGCTCAACAATGTCAACAGATGAATGAAGTTCTGCTTGAGCTATCTAAACAAGATGACTTAAAGGTAAGTTTGAAAAAATTCTTTAAACGCTAGTATGTAAGTTTATTAATTCATTAAAATTAATTATCACTATAATCTAATTCATTACTAGTAATATAAATGTTGTCTTCTCCATTTATTTTCCTTCTAAGGAATTTGGAATTAACTTTAATAATTGGCTTGGAAAAACTGATGGCTGATAGGAAAAGTTTTTATGCTTGAAGTAAGTAAAACCTGTATTCATGTGAAAGAGAGTGGTTTCATATATGTTAATCCTGTAAGTGGAGCGGTGATTTGCCTTCCTGGCTGCCATGCTGATGGGACTCAGCACCCTGTCTGGCCCCAGCTTAACCTCTTCTTCTTTTAGACAGCCTGTGTTTCTCCCCTTCAACCTCTCCCACGACTTTCTCTGGTCAGCCTCTATTTTCACAGGGTAGATGCTGAGCTTCTTCTCAGCCAACTATCCCGGATTCCGGCTGAGGGGGGAGGGGACAATGTTCCATAATCCCTGACTCCAGTTTGGGATGGTGGTTTTTAACAACCTGCTTCATTCCCACCCATACCTTTCTCACATCCCTTTCCTTTTCACTTCACTATTTATTGTTACACTATGCCTAAGGTGAAGCTACCATGGCGAAGGGCTGCCAGGTTACCAGGCGGGAGGGGTAGCCTTAAATGGCATCACCTGGCTCGGCCAGCCCCATACACACCCCTCGCAGAACGGGCCACTGGAAGGGGTGATTAGCGTTTGCTTCCCGCAGAAAGAATAGGGTCCCCATGCCCGATGATGAAAATCAAACAAAAAAAAAATCTTCTTCCTCCCTCACGATCAACGGATCCGCCTTCAGGCAGCTCCACAGAATAAATGGAGGTTCCCCCCTGTGCTCTCGCAAGGGACCCTCCAAATCTCTTTAACCAGAGAGGAGGCTAACTCCTCTCCGCCTATGGGTGTAGGGGACTCCCGCCTCACCCCCTTGTCTGGAGGTCTTTGTCTTTCCAGTGGCAGTCCTCCTTTTACTTTCCAAGGGGACTGACAAGAAAGCCAGCAGACAGCACATAGCCAACTGCTCCCCATTGAAGCGGCTTGGTAGGGCAAACCCCTTTAGGGGAAAGAGGGAAGCCAGGCCCCATCGGTTGCTTACACAAAAAAGACCTGCTGGCTAGAATATTAAAGCTAGTGGGGTCAAGGCCTGTGCCTCCCCAGACTAGACTCCTGACACTGCTGTCAATAGAACCTGTGATGTCCTGGGGGGGGTGCACCTGGAGCCCCCCACCCTCAGATAGACATGGTCCTTAAGGCAAGGTCCTCCTCAAATGGTTCAGGTCCCCAAGGCAGTACAAGAAGGGGAGGGATCTCCTCCTTTGGCTGGTGCCCCTGCAACTGCCAGGACCTTCATCTCGGAGAAGGAAAGGACCTTGCTGAGGCTGGTTCATGCTGCGTGGGGGCTCTTGTCGGCACAGGGGAGAAGCGGGTTCATTCCCTGCCCTCCTCTCCGAAAAAGAAGAAAAAGACGGGGGGGAGGGGCTCCTCTCAATCCACGGGGATGGATGGGTCTGCTGCCACATTGGTTTGCGTTTTAGACCAAAAGTCCTAGTGTGAAGAGCGGAGCATCAATTACGTTGGAGCCCCTCATTCAGAGATTGCCTGGCATTTTTGAACCTGCTGGCTTTAAACACTTCTTTGTTATTCGCTCCACTGATAGCAGCATGTTGAACAAGGTCAACATGATCCATCAGAGGAGAGCATTAGCTAGTCTAATTGGTAGAGAGCCGAAGGTGACCCCTTTCTCGGATGGGAGCCTTCTGGTGAATGCGGCGGATTCCTCCGAGGTGGCCAAGATAAGTGCTCTTCGGACACTTGATGGCATGCCTGTGAGTGTGATGCCGCACTCTACCATGAACTTCATGAAAGGAGTAGTTAATGCAAGGGAACTCATGGACTACTCCACCCTGCTTCTTCAAAGCAATTTGGTGAGTATCTCCTTGAGAAGGAAATCCAGGCCATTCAGGCTCAGGATTTTCTCATTTCATGAGGCTAAGGACGGCATATGCCTCAATGTTGAAAAAGACACCCTCTGCTCCTGGCCCATCCAGGCCTATGAGTATGGTCATTTCCATGCCCATTCAGAACCCTTCTGCAGGTTCTACCCACCCTGGGCACCCCTCAGGTAAAGCTGGCAGCACAAAGGGTCCACACCCAGCCCATGCTAAAACCAGGGCTCCCCCCTTTTCCCAGCATGACCGTTTCCCGTATGGTGAAATAGTCACACGCCTCCACCAAGTCGTTAGACTCACAGGAGGCAACACCTGTGAAGTTGGTCGCCAGGCCATCTTCTGGGGTTCAAAAGCTGCCCTGCGTAAGGAGGACAGCAACAAAGGAGCTTCGGTTCCTTTGCCCACGCCCAGTGGTGGGCTGGGTAGCTTAGAGATGGCACGGTTGCCAAGGCCCTTTCTCTTGCTCGGAGATCTAAACGATAGACACAACCTTTGAGGAGACTACTCTATCAATCCCCTGAGTCAAGTCCTTGCTGACCTGATCAACGAGCTTGAGATGGGTGTCCTAAATGTGGATGAGTTTATGCATCATTGCCCGAGAACTACTTCATTTTCCTGCCTTGATCTATCTTTGTGCTCTGATTTTGATTGGGGGGTGGTTGATAACCTCCATGGTAGTGATCACTTTCCCATGCAAATATTTTCTGGGCTGCTGCTGCCTGAGAGCCCACCCCGGTGGTGCTTGGCGTGGGAACAGTGATTTTCATTTCAAGAAATTAATGAATTATCTCTCAGTCGAGGAGTTTAGGTCGGTAGATGAGGCTGTTCAGTTCTCCGGCAACCTCATCGCTGCAGGCCTAGCTACTATTCCTTGAACGTCTGGCCGGTTTGCATGCTGACCACTTCTGTGGTGGTCAGCCAAGTGTGAGACAGCCCTCAAGCAGAAGCACTATTCCTACATGAGCTATAAGCGCTGGCCAAACGATTTCATTGTTGGTGAATTTTGTTGTGCTAGGGCTAGGTTCCGGTATATTTTGAAGCACGCCCGCCGCTCTTCTTGGTGAGCATACGTGTCTTCACTTAACGGGAAGACCCCTTTAGCAGAGGTGTGGAAGTGAGTCAACAGGATTCGGGGCAAGTTCTCACAGAACCCCCTTCCCATTCTTCAGGACAATTGGACTGCAATCTCCGACCCTGCATCCATGGCGGAATCCTTCGCGACCACTTTCTCCGCATTCTCTAGCCGGGATTCTGCTCCGCCAGTATTCAATGCACGTCATGATGTCACAGAAGGCCGCTGACTGGAATTTATGTCCAGAGTGGGAGAACCCTTTAATGACAGGTTTACTCTGAGTGAGCTGCATTCCGCTCTTGGGATTCTGCTCCGCCAGTATTCAATGCACGTCATGATGTCACAGAAGGCCGCTGACTGGAATTTATGTCCAGAGCGGGAGAACCCTTCAATGACAGGTTTACTCTGAGTGAGCTGCGTTCCGCTCTTGCTTGGTGCGCGGACACTGCCCATGGTCCCGATGATGTCCCGTATGCCATGCTTTGACACCTGGGTGAGCGAGGCATGGCCTTTCTGTTAGATTTGTTCGACAGGATTGGGTGGAGGGTCTCCTCCTGGATTCCTGGCAAATTGCTACTGTGCTCGCCTTTCGCAAACCGAGGAGAAATCACTCTACTCTGGACAGTTTCCACCCAATCTCTAACCTCTTGCATGTGCAAGTTGATGGAGAAATTGGTAAATGTTAGATTAGCCTTTTTTCTGGACAGCGAAGGCCATCTTTCTTCTGCACAATGCGGCTTCTGCAAGTTCCACTCCACGTCGGATGCTCTGCTCCGACTGGAAAATGCTGTCTGCGAGGCCTTCCTTCATAGATAGCACTATGCCACTGTGTTTTTTGATCTGGAGAAGGCCTATGATACTGCATGGCGATACGGTATCATGGAGACTCTCAACACAATGTGGGGGAGAGGGCACCTCCTAATCTTTATATCTGAATTTTTGCGAGGTCAGCGATTCTCCATATGGGTGGGGGGAACCCTCTCGTCCACTGTAGCAGGAAGAAGGTGTCATGCAGGCAAGTGTCCTCAGTGTCGCACACTTTGTCCTGACCATCAACGACATCACAGTGCTGCCAGAAGATATTCTCTCTACGCTCTACATGGATGACCTTTTGTTTTCTTTTAGCGTGGCCCAGATGTCAACTCCAACAGGCATTGAACCGCGGCTCTCGCTATGCCGAAGCGCACAAGTTTCGGTTTTCCTCGGCCAAGACTAAGGTGGTGCACTTCTGCCACCATCCACAGCTCCACCCTGACCCAGACTTGTTTCTTAATGGGGTACGCCTTGAAGTGGTTGAATCGCACCGTTTCCTTGGTCTTGTATTTGACCGCTGCCTCAACTGGGAGGCTCATATTCTTAGCCTTAGGCCATGGATATTCACAGTTCTGTGACATTAAGCGCCTGGGGTGCTGATAGGGCTACTGCCTTACTTTTTTTTTATCCTTTGTTCAAAGCTCGACTATGGATGCGAGTTTTAGGTATCTGCAGCTGAGCGTGTATTGCGTAAGGTGCACTCGATCCACCACACCTGCCTTCACCTGATGCCTGGGGCCTTCTGTATTACCCCATTGAGACCCTACTAGTCAATGCTGGGGAGATGCCACTCGCTCTACACTGTGCACAGCGCATTATTCACCTGTATGTGCGAACCTGGTGCCTCCCTCATTCGCCAACAGCTCTCACTGCATCTGCAGCTGATTTTGACGGGGCCTATGCCGCCGAGAGCTATTCTCGGGCCAGTGGTGCCCCGCAGTTCTTCTGAGGATGCTAACCTGGAGGGTACCACCTTTGGCTATTTGTCGCCACGACTCTGCTCCCAAAGTTTATACAGCGTCGGGAGTATTGCGTACAACCTTTGTGGAGCACACCTCATGTCATGCTAGAATCGTGCCAGTGTATACGGATCACTCCAAGTGCCAAGAAGGGGTTGGCTTCCACGCCCTGTCCCCGCTGTTTGAAGTCAATGGAGCTCTACCAGGCATTGTGTCTGTCTTCACGGCTGAGCTTGTGGCAATTCATCACTCGGTACGGGAGATTACACGACATGCCTGGTTCGGAGACCGGATTGTGATGTATAGTGACTCACAAAGCACCCTGAGTGCTCTTGGGGCATTGGAATCTCCGCATCCCCTAGTTTGTAATATCCGTGATGCCATGGTTTTGGTCAGCTGGGCGGATGTTGAGATTATCTTCTGCTGGGTTCATGGACACGTATGAATTGCTGGTAATAATGCCGCCAAAGAGTCCGCGAAGACTCGGTGACTGGACCAGCGTTTCTCTCCCTCACACCAACTACATGATAGGAATATGGGAAGCTCTTCGGGCTGCTTGGCAAAGAAGATGGGAGATGGTTGAAGGGAACTTAAACTTGCGTGCCATTGCACTGTGACTATTTCCATGGCCCTATCCCCCAATGCCGCGGTGGCTTCAGGTCGCTTTCTGTCGTCTCTGAATTGGACTCACTGCCAGGTGATGGGGCACCTGCCTGCACCCTACTGTGAAGATTGCTTTTTTCATTAGACTGTTCAGCACATTCTTGTTGAATGTCCCAGTCTGGGCGATCTTCGCGCACATTACCTGTTCCAGTACCGGGATGGGTGGGGTTGCTACCGCCTGTCCCTTGTACTCGGGATGAGTTCGTGCACGTTGACTGATGGACTTATAGACTTTTTGGGGGAGGCCAGCCTTCTCCTGTTTATTTAACTGGGTTGGGTTTTTCTTGTTTTCTCTGTAGGTTGCATGTCTCTACGCTGGTTGGAGGCGGACCTCCCCCCGACGCTCAAACCTTCTTCCTGTTGTCTTTTTTATTTCATTTTTGTTACTTTAAAGTAGCCTAGTACTAAGCTGTGGTGGTGAGTAGGATGACTTGTGCCCAAGAAGGCAGTTGCCAGATGGGCTCCTAAAATAAAAAAATCATATAAGTTAAAGGTGGGTAGGCAAGGATATGTAATGCCTTAACTGTTAAATATTGTTATGGATGAAATAGAGAGAGAGAGAGGCATGGATTGGAATGAGGTAAAAGGATGTAATTGACATTACTATATCAATCCTCACCTGAGAACCTCAGAGTCAAGTTGCAGCCCTCAGGCTGTTCCCTGGTCTCTATTGAGACTGTGCCCAATGTGCCCAATACCTCAATATTTTTTTCCTTATTGAGTGATAATGAACCATCCTCCACTCTTCTACTCCCTGGCGCCATCAAACTCAACCCTGTCCTCCCTAACTACATTTACCACTCAGGCCTATTGCTCAATACACAGAAGCCAGCTATCTATAAATTTATGCAACATATGAAAATACTTGATACACCTAATCTGTTTCTCCCTTCCCAGTCTAGCGCACTACACCATAAACTGGACCTACACCACATGCCCTCACATACCCAGAGCACCCAAATCAATTCCTCTTTGGAACAAACCACTAAACATCCTACAACTAATAATATGCTCAATCTTCAACAAATACTCCAACCTTCTCAACTTCCTATACCAGGGTTCTTTGATTTAAATCAGGTTGATTTTAATCATTGATTTAAATCAAGATTTAAATCAAAAGACTTTTTTTATAAAAATCCACGATTTAAATCCTACTACTATCATATAAAAATTAAAAATCTGGAAAAATTAAAAAATAAGCAAACATTTTTATGCATACTAATTATTTTTTTTTAATACAGCATAATGAAATTAAAATGACCTTTTGTCTACTTATACAACTGAAATAATTATTTCTTGATTATAAATTAAATATATTTTGTCCTTATTAACTAAATTTCTTCTGAGTTTACTTATACAACTGAAATAATTAGTACTTCATTATAAATTTAATATATTTTGCCCTTTTTTAACTAAATTTCTTCTGAGTCTAACTGAATCTAACATATTTTTTATGCAATATCCGCATCGTGTGTTTAATCATGGAGACATGGATTACAAAAGTATAACATTTATACTTTTGTAATAGATGATTACCCTCCCTACTCATTAGTGAACCCACCTATCTTTTCTTTATTACCTACCCACCTACCCTCTTCCAAACTTGCTCTTCTATCACAAGGGTCTGGTTGCCCTGTGTGCTTTCATCCTCTTATGGGTCCCTAATCGAGTAGCAGTGTATACTGTGATGTCCCAACCTGCTATGAGGGCCTAAAGCTTGCTGGCTAGGGAAAGTATTATGCTGGGGTGAGTTGGGCCTTTGACTGCTCACCTTCCTCCAGTACATATATAAAGTGGCTACATTGGCCAGGGTTGGCCAATGTTACTGTGATCTGTTAATGTAATATTTTCTTAGTATAATATAATTATTAAACTAATTAATTATTAATATATAAAAATAGAGATAGCTATTCTTTTTCTATGTTATTTTAATGCTTGTAGCATTTGTTTTTTGAAAAAACAAAATAAAACCATTTTTAACCCCCCTCCCCCCCCTGTGTTTTATTGGGCTTTTTCAAAATTTGGGGGGTTTTGCCAACCCGACATTGGCACCATACTTTATAGTCAAAGCTCAGGGGCAATTTTGCCAGAATGGAACCTGGGTTTTCAAGGCCCATCTTAGCTCAAACTAGTGGGCGGGAGTATTTGTAAATGTTCACATTCTGAAATTTCTGATTTCATGGACTTTTCTCTTAACCTCCCAAAGCATTGGAAGGTCATACTATCTACTTCCAATGAGCCCCTTTTTATTATAACTGTTACCATAGCTACAAGTGAAGGAAATAGTGGGTAACCAGAGGCACATGGAGATCAGCCTCCAAGTGCGATCTTGTCCTGTCTAGGTGTCAGGGAGGATAAGATAAAATAAGGCACAATTTTGACAGGTGGAGGGGATCCCCTCCTACCATTTTCATGTGCCATCTTTGGTCCGCCCTTGGGCACCTCCACCTCTGAAAATACTAGGCCCACTCCAACTGTGCTTTTGCAGGGGGCCCTCCAAACTTATTTGAGCAGAGAGGGAGTTCTCCCTCTCCTTTCTTGAAGGGTCCAAGGGGTCTCCCCCTTAGCCCCCTTTTTGGAGCTACCCTTGGAGAGTTCCCCCTTCCCAATCACAGTAGACATCCCCTCGCCCATGGCATGGAAATTATGATGGGTGGCTTTGTTTGTGATAGGGTATAAGGGGGGGGGGGGATAGTGGTATTAATGCATGTGGGAAATTGTTAAAGAATAAAGAAGTTTCCTAGATGTCAAGTTCCTCCTTGCAAGAAAGTATCTCACACAACCTTAATAATGGTGTATATACAACAAGGTCAACTTACCTAAGTCGCCTGCTCTCAATTATCTCAATAATTTTGAAAATAAAAGATTTAATTAACAACAAACATATCATCTGACCTTACAACTTTCAAAACTTTCAAAAACTCACTAAAAAGTAAAATGGTTACCATCTGACCAATGGACTGACACAGTAACTCATAGAGTTGCATGCATGCGGCTAAAAAGCTGCCAAACCAGGTTGAAATAATATTTTTTTATGCCTAAATTTTCAGCCTTTTTTACTATCTTACACCATTTTCAGGCACTAAATATTTATAACAGACTTTACTTCATCCCTGCATATATTTAAACCCCCAGTGTTAATTGTTGGATTGCTGGGCCTATCCCAGATGCCGGAGTTCGCTTCCTTGTTGCCTTTTTTGCTTTTTTTTTGTTTTTATTGTTATTTGTTTTTTAATTAGTCTAGTAGTAGGCTTTGCTGAAGTAGAGCGATTTAATGCCCCATGTATGCAGTTGCCGGATGGGCTCCTAAAATTAAAAAAACAAAACAAAACATTGTTGGCTGGAATCAATTGTGTAATAATATTGATTAAAATTATATCTGCTGAAATTTCTTTTGTTTAGGATGTAACATTTGCGAAAGTACTGGCTGAGCATATTCCTGAAGTAAGTCATAAATTTGGAATAACGGCAGTCCCTACATTTTTAATGATCAGGGAAGGAAAAATTCTGGAGAGGGTGGATGGTGCAAATGCTGCAGATCTTTCGAACAAAGTTAAGACACAGGTAAATTATTATAGTTTACTATAAAATGTTGTTTAATAATTTTGTTTTCTAGCTTAGTTTATCTAAATCTTTGACCTTTAGTTAAATTTAAGACTTCACTACAAATTCTCATTTAACTGTTTTAAGTTAATAAAGTATTATTAGGTTGTCAAGAAATATATCATTTGCAAAAACAAATGACATAATTTTTAATATACAAAAGAAAATTATATTTAGCATAGTCTCCATCATTATTAGCAACACTCTCCCATTGTTTAAGGGGACCCCTGCCAAAACACCAAAAATATTTGCCAAAATTCACCTAATTAATTTCAAAGCTCATTCTAAATATATATTAATTATAAAAAATATAACAATTTAATAAAAAGAAATAGTAAATATTACTAATATTTATTCAGTAATATCAGTATTAGTGAAAGAGATAAATTTGCATAATAAATCGCTTCTATATAATCTATAGTACGATGCTATAGAGAGAAACAAATTTATATATATAACTGCAAATGTGAATAAACATTCCCAAAGGCGTTTGCTTGTGAGAGTAATTGAACTTCTTTAACTGGAGCAATCATCGGTAAAAAATTGTGAAAATGCGCTCTATAGAGCCAAAGAAGATGAAATGAGCTCTCTAACGATGTATCATAAGGCTCAATATCTCCAATAGTAATTGAGCTTAAAACCAATTTAAATCAAAGAAGACCCTGAGACTGAAAGTTGAAAAACTAAGCGATAAGCGTCCGACTGTTTGAGTATTTTATGACTGAATGTTTCTATACCTTGAGAGAAGTGAATCCATTTTGACCATTAAGGGAATGTGACATTAAAGTCGATATTCCTTATTCCTTATATTGGGGGAAAAGACTTTGTTATTGGTAATAAATAGCCTATATTGCATGCCTCAAAACATTTTAATTTTATGAAGTCAGTAGTACTTTGACGACAGCGGTTCGTATCCATCACAAATTTAGAATTCATTTTTGTGAAGATTCCTGTATGTTTAGTTATATTTAGTAAATTTAGTTATATCTAGTTATAGTTAGTTATAATTTATTAAACATGCCGAAACCTTCAAAACTGAAAAAAAAATTACAGCAGGCTCATGAGGGCAAGAAAAAGAAATGTGTTGTTCTAGATACTTCTGATCTTACACAGCCAGGCACTCGTGGCAGTGCAACTCCGACAAAACAATTGTCATTAGTGAATAGAAAGTCATATTTAGAGAAACATTTTACTGATTTACATCGTGATTCTGAAGCAAAGGTGTGTGATTTATCATACGTTCATATACACTCAAAAGAGCTGCGTTCCTATATTGAACATATTTTCAAATGCAAGCTGTGTAATTCAGTAAATGGTAAGTGTGAGGTTAGCGAGCAGCCAGGCCACAAAAATTGTTTGGTAACAAAGTGTCTTGGGTGCGGTGAAACAATAAAAAGTGAATATGTGTATGCAGATAAAAAGAAAAGCATCAGTGACTTAGACCTGCGTGTCATATATTTTTGCATAACGCAAGATTTGGGGTATATGGGGTACAAGAAACTTTGTTGCGCTTACCAGGTGAAGGCAATAACATGGTGGAAGTACAAAAGAATTATGACATTTATTTGTGACTGTGTGCAGGAGTGAAGAGAAATGTTCTTTAAAAATAAAAAATACTATCATAGATTATTATCAGCAAAAACTTTCTAAAGGTGTGTGGGGGGGAAAGATGACAGTATTTTAAATATAGAAGTGTGTTTTTATGGGTCCTGGATGACACAGGGTCACAAATCGCATATTGGGGTCGCATGTGTCATTGATATCCACACAGGACTATGGGTTGACTATGTGGTACTTTCAAACTTTTGTCAACAGTGCCTAAATGCAGAGGCGAAGAGAAAAAAGAATATTTGAGACAAACAGAGGTACCAAAGATTTTTTGAGGCACATGGCACTAAGTGACAGGCAAATTTTGAAGGGAAGTCTGGTGCCATGGAGGGGGAGGGGGCCATTCATCTCTGGAAAAGATCAGAACAATTGGGTTTCTGGTACCTGTCCTTTATTGGGGATGGAGACTCAAGTGCATATAACAGTGTGTGTAGGTTGAATCAGGGAGAAGGACCGTACCCAGGACATCAGGTCGTCAAAGAGGAGTGTGTGAATCATGTGGCCAGACGCCTTGGCACCCGTTTGTGCAAACTGAAGGCATAACATTTTGATATAAAAGAAACTAAGACTGGGAAACGAGAAAGGTTTCTCTGCTTGGGGAGGGGGGGCAATTTGATGCATTATTACCAAGCATCAATCAAACGATCAAACGAAAAAACACCGCAAGAGATGAGGGACAACATCCTCTCATCTTATTACCACTGCACCAGCAGTGATGAGGATCCCAGGCATCACCTGTGCCCACAGGGGATAGATTCCTGGTGTTTCTATCAAAGAGATGTGGCAAATGACACTCCCCAGCACGAGAGGAAGTCCCACAAGGACATGAAAGTTCAGTTTACTTTAGAGCCCCAAGAAAGAAAAATGGTGCTGATGGTGTACAAGGACCAACTGTTAGAAAGATGCTGGCTGGGAAAAACTCAGTCTCAATGAGTCCCTCCATTTGAAGATATGGCGCCGACTCCACAAAACTAAACGCCATGGCAGGGATCTTGTGCTTCTCAATGTGCGCATATCTGTCTTAGAGCATAATGTGGGGTATGCATTATCAACTATTCTCTCTGACATGTCCACATTATGCAGGCATGAGTGGACCTACCTCAATGAACTTGATAATTCACGGGAGGCTTCATCAAAGCTTCTGAAGCCTGCCCCCTCGTAAGGGGTGCGGCGATTTGCCATCCTGGCTGCCGTGCTGACGGGACTCAGCACCCCGTCCAGCCCCAGCTTAACCTCTCTTCCTTCCTTCAAAACAGTGGTTTCCTCTCTTTTCACACAACCTCTCCCACAACTTTCTCTGGTCAGCCTCTAATTTCACAGGGTAGATGCTGACCTTCCTTTCAGCCAACCGTCCCGCATTGGGGCTGAGGGGGAGGGGGGCAATGTTCCCTAACCCCTGAGCTCCGGTCTGGGATGGCTGGTTTTGAACAACCTGCTTCATCCCCACCCATACCTTCCTCGCATCCCTTTTCCTCTCCTCTTCACAATCTATATATTTTATGCCGTGTCTAAGGTGGAGCTGCCATGCCGATGGACTGCCAGGCCACCAGGCGGGAGGGGTGGTCCCAAATGGTGGCGCCTGGCTCTGCCGGGCTTGTAAGCACCTCTCGCAGTGCGGGCTACTGCGAGGGGTGTGCGCGATTGCATCCCGTGTAAAAAAGAGGGTCACCATGCCCAATGATGAAGATAAAAAAAACAAAACTCAACCCCCAACTTGCCCTGAAACATCGACGGAGCCGCCCTCGGGCAGCTCCAGCAAAAAAATGGGTTCCCCCCTGTGCTTGCGCAGGGGACCCTCCATATTTCTCTAACCGGAGAGGAGGCTTACTCCTCTCGTTCGCCTACGGGTGCAGGGGACTTCCCCTCACCCCCTTCTCTGGAGGTGCTTTTGGGCACCTCCCTTTTTGCAGCGGCAGTCCCCTCTTTTCTTTCCAAGGGGACTGCCACCAAAGCCAGCAGGCAGCCCTTAGCCAGCTGCTCCACATCGAAGTGGCTCGGTAGGGCAAACCCCCTTAGGGGAGAGAGGGAAGCCAGGCCCCTTCGGTCGCTTCCCTCAAAAGACCTGCTGGCAAGGATATTAAACCTTGCCGGGGTTAAGGCTTGTGCCTCCCCACAAATGACTCATGACGCTGCCAACGGGACCTGCGATGTCCTGGGAGGGGATGGCCAACTGGAGGCCCCTCCTGTGATAGACATGGTCCTTGAGGAGACCCAGCCTCAGACAGTAGGGCCTTCCATGGGGGGGAATCCTCCCCTATGCAAGGTCCTCCTCAAACGGCTGGGGCCTCCGAGGCAGCACAAGGAGGGGAGGGATCTCCTCTGACTGGTGCCCCTGCGACCACCAGGACCTTTTCCATTTCGGAGAAGGACCTGGCTGAGGCCGGTCCATCTGGCCTAGGGGCTTCTGTCGGCGGAAGAGAGAAGCGGGTTCATTCCCTGCCCTCCTCTCCTAAAAAGAAGAAAAAGACAAGAAAGACTAAGAAGACTCGGGGCTCCTCTCCATCCTCGGTGGCAACGAGGATGGATGGCTCTGCTGCCACTCTGGCAAGCGACCAAGCCAAGATCGGCACATCCGGCCCCTCTGCCCAAAAGGGTACGGAGCTCCTGACTATGACAAAGACGAAAAGTGCACAGGGCGGAGCCTCGATGACATCAGGGCCCCTGATTCAGAGGTTACCTGGCGTTTTCGAGCCCGCTGGCTTCAAACGCTTCCTCGTTATTCGCTCCACTGACGGTACCATATTGTCCAAGGGCAACATGATCCATCAGAGGAGAGGATTAGCCAGTGCAATTGGTAGAGAGCCGAAGGTGACCCGTTTCTCGGACGGGCGCCTTCTGGCGAATGCGGCGAATCCCGCCGAGGCGGCCAAGATAAGTGCTCTTCGGACACTCCATGGCACCCTGCTGAGTGTGACGCCGCACTCTACCATGAACTTTGTGAAAGGAGTAGTTTATGCGAGGGAACTCGTTGACTACTCAATTGAGGACATCACCCTAGAGCTGGCCGACCATGGGGCGGTCAAGGTCGAACGTGTGATGAGAAAACAGGGAGGGGCTTCGAGACCCACCCCTACACTCTTCGTCACGTTTGACTGTGACAAGCTCCCTGAGTCGGTGCGTGCCGGTTGGTACCGCTACCGCGTGAAGGCATTCGTGCCACTGCCGCGGCGGTGCTATTACTGTCACCGCTTCGGCCATACAAATCGCTCATGTAGACGTGCAAAGTCGGGGTCACCCGAAGTCTGTGTAAATTGCTCCAAGGTCGCACACGATAAGTCCAAATTGTGTGTGGCCAAGTGTGTCAATTGCGGAGAGCCGCACCCTGCTTCTTCGAAGCAATGTGGTGCATATCTCCTTGAGAAAGAAATCCTGGCCGTTCAGGCCCAGGATAGACTTGGTCCTGGCGCGCCGGCTCTGCCTGGGACGTCATATGCCTCAGTAGTTAGAAAGGCACCCTCTGCTCCTGGCCCATCCAGGCCAACGAGCACGGTTGTTTCCGCGCCCATTCGGAGCCCTTCTGCGGGCTCTGCCCAACTCGGGCGCTCCCCTGGTAAAGCTGGCGGCAAAAAGGGTTCATACCCAGCCCCGGCTAAAACCAGGGCTCCCTTCTCTTCCACAAGCGTGACCGTTTCCTGCAAGGCGAAACGGCCACGCGCCTCCACCGAGTAGTTAGACTCACAGGAGGCAACAACCCCTTGAAGATGGTCGCTAGGCCATCTTCGGGGGTTCCTAAAGCTGTTTCCCGAAAGGAGGACAGCAACAAAGGAGCTTCGGCTCCTTCGCCCACGCCCCGAGGTGGAGCGAGTGGCTCGGAGACGGTGGTTCCTCGAAAAGAGGGCCCCCTGCCTCCGAAGCCGCAACGCCCGCCTAAGGTTTCGAGGAGGAGGGAGGAAAAGACTCGCATGGCGAGCCCAACCTCCCCCAATAATTCCTCGAAGGCGACAGCGCCTCCAGCGCTTTGTCCGGCCAACAGAACGGGGGTTCTGGCCCCGGGAAGCGTACGGCCATTCCCCTGAGGGTCTTCAATTCGAGGAGGGCCCCCGCGTCTCCTCCGAGCTAGGCCTGGAGGGCATATTCCTTCAATGGAGTTGCCGTGGACTCCGGGCCAACTGGGAGGAGCTGCGGAGGCTCGTCTCGTCCCGTTCTCCGTTAGCTAATTTTTTGCAGGAGACCATGCTAGGCGCGTGCCCCCTGCCTGCCCTCCCGGGGTATAAGGGTCTTGCGACCCCACCACCGCGGGATGGCCGGGCTGGGGGATGCGCGGTTTACACCCGGCATGATGTCTCCGTTCTTCCTTTCTCTTTAGATACCTCCTTTCAGGCATTGGCTGTGCAGCTGCACCTGGATAGGAGGTATACTATCATTTCTGCGTACATTCCACCGTCAGCTGACTTCGACGCGGGGGACTTCCGCCGCGTCGTGGCACGGTTCCGGAAGCCCTATCTCTTACTTGGAGATCTGAACGGCAGGCATCCTCTCTGGCGAGATTACTCAATAAATCCCAGGGGACAAGTCCTTGCCGATCTGTTCGAAGAGCTTGAGATGGGTGTCCTAAACGTGGATGAGTTTACGCATCACTGTCCGAGAACCGCTTCATTTTCTTGCCTTGACCTATCTTTGTGCTCTTCGGATGCACAGCCTGATTTTGATTGGGGGGTGGTCGATGACCTCCATGGTAGTGATCACTCTCCTATTCAAATATCATTTTCAGGGCAACTGCCGCCTGAGAGACCACCTCGGTGGTGCTTGGCGCGGGCGTGGTGGCCTGCATTTCAGGAAATGACTGAATTCTCTATCTGAGTCGAGGAGTTTAGGTCGGTAGATGAGGCCGTTGACTTCTTCTCCGGCAACCTCATCGCCGTGGGCCTGACTACTATTCCTAGGACGTCTGGCCGTTTTGCACGCCGACCACTCCCATGGTGGTCGGGCGAGTGTGAGACGGCCCTCAAACAGAAGCGTTATGCCTACATGCGCTATAAGCGCCGCCCGAACGATTTCACTGTCGGTGAATTTCGTCGGGCTAGGGCTAGGTTCCGGTATATTTCGAAGCACGCCCGCCGCTCTTCTTGGCGGGCATACGTGTCTTCACTTAACGGGAAGACCCCTTTAGCTGAGGTGTGGAAGCGAGTCAAAAGGATTCGGGGCAAGTTCTCGCAGGACCCCACTCCCGTTCTCCAGGAGAATGGGACCGCAATCTCGGACCTCGCGTCCGTGGCGGAATCCTTAGCGACCGCTTTTTCCGCATTCTCTTGCTGTGATGCTGCTCCACCAGCATTCAATGCACGTCGTGATGTCGCGGAAGGCCGCCGGCTGGACTTTACCTCCAGAGGCGGAGAACCCTTCAACGACAAGTTTACTGTGAGTGCGTTGCGTTCCGCTCTCGCTTCGTGCGTGGACACCGCCCATGGTCCGGACGATGTCCCGTACGCCATGCTTCTACACCTGGGTGAGCGAGGCATGGCCTTTCTGTTAGATTTGTTCAACAGGATCTGGGTGGAAGGTCTTCTCCCAGACTCCTGGCGAATCGCTACTGTGCTCGCCTTTCGCAAGACGGGGAGAGATCACTCTACTCCGACCGGTTTCCGCCCAATCTCTCTAACCTCTTACGTGTGCAAGTTGATGGAGAAATTGGTAAATGTTAGACTAGCCTTTTTCTTCGACAGCGGAGGCCATCTGTCTTCTGCACAGTGCATCTTCCGTAAGTTCCACTCCACGTCGGATGCTCTGCTCCGACTGGAGAATGCCGTCTGCGAGGCTTTCCTTCGTAGACAGCACTACGCCACGGTGTTTTTTGATCTGGAGAAGGCCTATGATACCGCATGGTGATACGGTATCATGGAGACTCTCCACACGATGGGGGCGAGGGGACGCCTCCCAATGTTTATATCTGAATTTTTGCGAGATCGTCGATTTCGCGTACGGGTGGGGGGAGCCCTCTCCGGCCCAAAGGAGCAGGAAGAGGGTGTCCTGCAGGGAAGTGTCCTCAGTGTCACACTCTTTGCCCTGAGCATCAACGGCATCACCTCGGTGCTGCCGGAAGATGTTCTCGCTACGCTCTACGTGGACGACCTTTCGATCTCTTTTGGCGCGGCCCAGATGCCAACTCTGGAGCGTCGACTCCAACAGGCATTGAACCGCGTCTCTCGCTATGCCGAAGCGCACAGGTTTCGGTTTTCTTTGGCCAAGACTAAGGTGGTGCACTTCTGCCTCCACCCACGGCTCCACGCCGACCCAGATTTGTTTCTTAATTGGGTGCGCCTGGATGGGCTTGAGTTGCACCGTTTCCTTGGTCTTGTATATTCGATCGACGCCTCACCTGGGAGGCTCATATTCGCAGCCTTAGGGTCTCTTGTACCCGCGTCATGGACATTCTCCGTTCCGTGACGTTCAGCGCTTGGGGCGCTGGTGGGGCTACCGCCTTACTTTTTTATCGATCCTTTGTTCGCTCGAAGCTCGACTACGGATGCGAGTTTTATGCATCCGCAGCCGAGCGTTTATTGCGGAAGGTGGATTCGATCCACCACACCGGCCCTCGCCTTGCTGCGACCGGTGTCTTCCGCACTTCCCCCATTGAGAGCCTGTTGGTCGATGCTGGGGAGATGCCACTCGCTCTGTGCCGCGTGCAGTGCATCACTCGCCTGTACGCGCGAGCCCGGCGCCTCCCTCAGTCGCCAACAGCTCTCACTGCATCCGCAGCTGATCTCGATGGTGCCTATGCCGCCGAGAGACGCCAGTCCTACCCTAAGCCCTTTGTGTTTAGGGCCAGGAAACTCCCTCGAGAGGTAGATATAGCTCTCGGGCCGGTGGCGCCCCTGGTTCTGCCCAGGAGGCCACCCTAGAGGGTACCACATTTGGCTATTTGTCGCCACGCCTCTGCTCCCAAAGCTTGTACTGCGCCGCGAGTATTGCGTTCGACCTTTTTGGAGCACACATCGTGTCACACTGGTACCGTGCTAGTGTATACGGATGGCTCCAAGTCCCAAGAGGGGGTCGGCTTCCACGCCGTATCCCCTCTGTTTGAAGTCAGCGGGGCTCTACCAGGCGCGCTGCGTCTGTCTTCACGGCCGAGGTGGTGGCAATACACCACTGGGTACGGGAGATTACGCGACGTACCTGGTTCGGAGACCGGATTGTGATCTATAGCGACTCACAAAGCCCCCTGAGTGCTCTCTCGGCATTGGAATCTCCGCATCCCCTGGTTTGCGAAATCCGTGACGCCACGGTTTCTTGCGAGCCGGGCAGATGTCGAGATTATCTTCTGCTGGGTTCCTGGACATGTAGGAATTGCGGGGAATAGCGCGCCGATGAGTGCGCCAAAGAGTCCGCGAGGACTCTGCAACCGGACCAGCGTTTCGCTCTTCCTCACACTGACTACATGGCAGGAATTCGGTCAGCTCTTCGGACTGCTTGGCAAAGAAGATGGGAGACGGTCGAAGGGAACTTAAAGTTGCGTGCCATTGCGCCGCGACTGTTCCCATGGACCTATCCCCCAATGCCGCGGCGGCTTCAGGTTGCTTTCTGTCGTCTCCGAATCGGGCACACGTGCGACGCATCGCTATTTGATGGAGCGCTCGCCTGCACCCTATTGTAACAACTGCGTCGTCCCCCAGACTGTTCGGCACATTCGTGTTGAATGTCCCAGTCTGGGTGATCTTCGCGCACGACACCTGTCCCGGTATCGGGATGGGCGGGGTCGCTACCGCCTGTCCCTTGTACTCGGGATGAGTGCGTGCACATCGACTGGTGGACTTATTGACTTTTGGGGGGAGGCCGGCCTTCTCCCTATTATTTAAGCAGGGTTTGTTTTTTTGTTTTGTTTTTTGCATTTGTTTTTGTTTTTTTTCCTTTCCCCCATTTAAGGTGTTTTTTTTCTTCGTTTAATTTTATTTTAAAGTAGCTTAGAACTAGGCCACTTTTAATACGGCGACTAATGCCCATGTAGGCAGTCGCCAGATGAGCTCTAAAAAAAAAAAAAAAAATCAAAAAAAATCTGAAGCCTGCCAAGAAAATGATAAAGCCCTCACCGAAATACACTCCGGGGGGCTTCTAGCATCCCCTCACCTCCCTCTGTGCCCCCCTCCCCTACACCTCGACCATCATCAAGAACAACTGGAAGGAAACAGTTGTAGTATTTATGGTGTGTTGAATGATTGATTGTTTTTCATTTTTGATAATGAATAAATATATATATAGATATAGATATAGATATATATAGATAGATATAGATATATATATAAATATATATATATATATATATATATATATATATATATATATATATATATATATATATATATATATATATATATATATATATATATATATATATATATATATATATATTTTTTAAAAATATATTTTTTTTTTGCCAAATTTTGGCAGTGGTGCCCTTAAGCAGTGGATACCTTTCTTGAAGACTTGGTTACTTTACAGCCCTCTTCATCCCCTCCAGCTCTCTATTCTCCAAGGTGGGCTGCCCTAGGAAGGCCACCTGTGGTCAATGTGTGCATGTTAAATTTCAGGCTGTCAAGGAGAAAGTGTTGTCACTGTGTTGGTTCCATGTTGGTGGATAGGATGCAGTTTATTCTGTTTGTACTGTTGGAGTAATGTGGAGTAGCCTGATCTTAGTTGGGACAGGAAAACTCAGTATGTCTGGTCTAGTGATTTCTCTGTTTGGTGTTGAGTATTCAAGTGTGGATGTGTTTCATTATGATGTGCTTTGGTGATGATAGGCATAAAGTAAGTTGCAGAACAGGTGTTGGAAGAATTTGAAGAAATATAATTTGTTATCCTTTTGCTCCTCCTCCATATCAAAGCAAACTTTAAATTTTGGTTATGTAATAACTTAAATGCATAGTAATGACATGTTGCAAAATCTGGTGAATATAGTTTGAGGAAGAACTTCCTAACCTAATGCAATCATTTTTCTTGGGGCAATTGTGCTATGTGTGTGCATGTATTGTAAGGAAGAAGGAGGATAACCTTTTGGTTTACCAGTAAAGGATATTTGTTCAAGAGCTTCATTTAAATGCAATTACAGTGGTACCTCTACTTACGAAATTTTCAGGTTACGAAACACTTCTTCGAAAAATAATTTCAGGATACGAAAGGCCAAAATTTCAAAATACACGCTGCTACTCACAGCTCCCAGAGTCCATCGAACGTAAACATACTTGTAGCATCCTGTATCCTGGTTTGAAAGTGGCGCATCTGAGCTTCTCTGCCATTGGCTATTGCCCAGCATCTTCCTGACATCCCATTGGCTAGGATGGACCTCTGTGTGTATGTGCGTATACCCAGAATCCCCTTTGTTTTCCCCTCGGCCCACGAGGATCACCGAAGCCTCAGTCTCACGCTAGCGAAATTCAGTAAAACACGAAGTGTTCGGACAGTTTTTCGTCAGCTCTTGTTAGTGTTTATTGCAACTTTACGTGTGTGTATTAACTTTTATTCACTATGGGCCCCAAGAAAGTGATGGAGAAAAGTGTTGAGAAGAAGAAGAGAGTTGTTTTGTCCATACAAACTGAGCAAGAGATAATAGAAAAGTACGAAAAAGGGATGCGTTTGGTTGATCTCGCCAAAGAATATAACCGTAATCCATCAAAGATCGGCACGATATTAAAACAAAGGGAAGCCCTAAAAGCTACGACTCCTTCCAAAGGCCTCTCTGTCATTTCGAAGAGGAGGTCGGCAGTGAACAATGAGTTGGAGGGTAAAGTTGGACCTGAAGTTGCCGAAATTGTTTTGCTGGAAAAGTGCATGGGGCTTGAGGTGAATGACGAGGACATCACCGAGTTGATTCAGGAGCACCACGGGGAGCTTTCGACGGAGGAGCTGAGGGAGTTGGAGGCGATGCAACACACGGCAGTGCAGGAGGAGTTCATTAAAGACGAAGAGGAGGCAGCCATTATTCCGACAGCCCGAATAAAAGACATTTTACAAAAATTCTATGAAGTTTCGGACTTTGTTGAAAAGAATCACCCAGAAAAAGTGTTCACTAATCGGGCTATCGCTCACTATGATGATGTTTGTCTTGTACATTTTCGAAAGATTTTTAATAGCCGACAAAAGCAAATGACCTTGGATCGGATCTTTACAAAACGTCAGGCAAAAACCACTGCTGAGAGTGAACCTGAACCAAAGAAGGTGAAAGGTGACAATGATAGCAGTTAAACAAGAGAACCATTAAAGTAAAAAAGAAGAAAAAAACTTTATTCTTTACATTATGTACAATTCTCATTTTTATGTTTATTGTTCAGTAATTTAATTCTAACATGTATTTGTTACAGGTTTTGATGCATTTTTGTAATTTATTAAAAATTTATGTCCGATTTTTAAGGGGCTTGGAACCGATTAAGGCATTTATAGGGTAAAAAGAGTTTCTACTTACAAAATTTTCAGGCTACGAAACGATTTCCACAATGAATTAATTTTGTAAGTAGAGGTACCACTATATATATATATATATATATATATATATATATATATATATATATATATATATATATATATATATATATATATATATATATATATATATATATATATATATATATATATATATATATATTTTAGACTGGTCAGGAATTAAACAGAAAGCCGTGAATTCAGATATCAATGAAAAATTGGCTTGGAACCGATTATGGCATTTATAGGGTAAAAAGTGTTTCTACTTACAAAATTTTCACGCTACAAAACGATTTCCACAACAAATTAATTTTGTAAGTAGAGGTACCACTGTATTGAATATATAGCCATAGGTCTGTAGTAACTGTTTGCTTATTATTGAGCTCATAATAACTTTTCATATCCCAACAAATGATAAACATAACCTTATTCATTGGAAACCACATCTAGGAGTAGGAATGGCTTTTAATTTGTGATCAATCCATTGCTTTTTGTGCTTAATATTGCAGAGATGAACCAATATTCACACATAAATGTTCTTCAGAAAGTTCATGTAGCACCCAAACACCATTTTTTGTGTACTTTTCTAGAATGTTTCTAAGATGATTATGCAGTTTTATGATTGACATTTAAATTTGTTGCAATTTCACAAGTGTCCTCTAGTGGATTAAACTCTGCAAGGGCCTTAATAACATCAAAATCATTTGCAGTATACAGCCTCTACCTTTCTAAATTTTTTGGCTCTAAATCCCCTAATTAGAATTTTTTGAACCAACACTAACATAAAGCATGGTATGCTTTGTGTTTTTCACTTGCTACCATCATTATTGAATGGTTCTAAATGTAGCTTAAAGAAGACCTAGCCATTACTAGCTTAAAAAGCCTCGGCATTGCTAGCTTTAAAAAAGCCTAGCTATTATTACAATTTAACCTAACCCCTTCTTTACAATGATGACAATTCCAGTGTCATAACAAGTCTTGTTATAATATGCAATGATGCCAACATTGGTGTTGCTTGCCTTAAGAAGATATACAGTACATTTATACATTTCAAAATGCTCGTAAGAGCATTTTGTCTCTCAATGAATGATCTAATTCTTTTTCAAACAATCAGAAATGCTTATGTAATTACTAAGACGATTAAGAAGGATTTCAGTTGTTGACCTGTTTTGTCAGAGCTGATTTCTGATAATTAATTACTTGTTGTTATTCATATTTTTGACTTATTTGAATAAAATATCAAGGAAGAAGGGTATGATATGCAGTGATAGTGAATATGGAGCAGATGAAAGTGCTCAATACATTTAGTGATGCAAGGCTTCAACCAGTCTCCATACATTGGTGCATAATTTTGGTGGCATCAATCAAAGTTTTTTTTTTTTTCAGAAACATGAATGCTTTAGTGTGTGTCAATGAATACAACTAAAAGGACTTAACTTTTCTTGCACTTTATTTTGCTCCCGGAAAATGTAGATATAGTGATATTAAGTGATATTAATCATGAATGAGTATTGGGCCAGACTACCTTGGGAACCAGTAAATTAAATGATGTCAAAAAATGTTACTACCTTGGGAACTAGTAAATTAAATGATGTGAAAAAATGTACCTTCTACACTCTTGGATGCTTTATGTAAGCCTTTGACTGAAATTTCAATAAAAAAATGTGGATGCAAGAGAAGATATTTCTGTTGAGGTTTAAATTCTCTGGAGAAGATTGGTAGGTTTTTGAAAATTTGTAAGATTGGACATAAAATTATTTATGTATGTGAAACAGTAAACATTCCTGGAGTTGTTCCAACTATAACTGGTATATTGTGATAAAGTCTGTTAAAATCAATTTTCTTTGCCTGATGAACTTAGATCGAGTGAGAAGATAGTTATTTATTTTCTTAAATCTGTGCTTGGACAGGAGTGTGATATAATTGTAGATAACTGATATGTTAGTATTTGGTTGACTTATTTAAAAAAACACTTTACAATGGTGACTGAAACAATTTGTACTTAGAAGAGTGCCAAAATAGTTTTTTTATGAGAAATTTGAATAATATGAAGCAGCTTTTATTAGAAAGGAAAATTCTCTAATGGTAAAATGGAGAGAAGATTAGTGTACATAATAACTAATAGGTATTCAGCTAACATTTTGATGGAACCAGAAAAGATTACAAAAAGATAATGCACATTGAAATGTATAATAAATACAGTGGAAGCTTGGTTTTTGAATTTAGTTCGTTCCTGAAGGCTGTTTGCGAACTGAAAAGTTTGAAAACTGAAACAATTTCTCTCATAGGAATCAATGTAAAATGGATTAATCCATTCCTGGATGCCAGACGATTGTTTATTCAAACTTTTACAACAGTATTTTGTATACAAGTTCATACACAAAACCAATGAAAATCATTAGATCTAACAAAACAGATAAATGCAACTGAATAAAGCTATAAATGAGAAAGGCAATTTCATTAATCCTTACCTGTGCTGAGGAGTCTTGATGGCGCAAGAGGAGGTGGAAGAGAAGGGATGTTATTGTTTGGAAGGGGAGTCCCCCTCCATAAGAACTTCAAGAGGTTTTTCCATCTCTTGGATTTTCTGTTTGTTGCTAGCAGATTCTGCCTGGGACTCACTAGGCCTCTTCACTAAAAACCTTTCTATTGAATCTTGCTTTTGCTTCTGTTTCACAATGTTACAGAAATGAGCCATAGCATTGTCATTGAAAAGGTTACTGACACGGCTTGCTACTGCCTTATCAGGGTGATACATTTCAACAAAATTTTTCACTTCACCTCATTTTGCACACATTTCTTTAATAAGCACTAGGCACATCCTCCCTTTCCTCCTCTTCCTCCGAAGATATCTCCTCAAGCACCTGCTTCTGATGCTCCTTCTGAAGGAGTCAAGTTCGTCAGTAGACAACTCGGTGCTGTGTTTCTCCACCAGCTCTTCAACATCATCATCATTGACTTCCAGGCCCATGCTTATGCCCAGAGGCACGATGTCATTGACAACTTCAGTAGGCTGTCTCAAATCCCTCAAAGTCTCTCTCTGCAACACAGTCAGCCCGGAGGTTCTTTCAG
This sequence comes from Ceratothoa steindachneri, assembly GCA_963969495.1. Classification (NCBI taxonomy): domain Eukaryota; kingdom Metazoa; phylum Arthropoda; class Malacostraca; order Isopoda; family Cymothoidae; genus Ceratothoa; species Ceratothoa steindachneri. Next base: position 106,411,554 of record OZ018321.1, on the reverse strand, counting down.
GCTGAGTTCAAGGTCCTGTGAGTCAGTTGCTGCCAAGCATTGTCAATAAGACCTAAGCAATGCAGGATATTGAAGTGGTTCTTCCTAAAGTCACAGAGAGTTAACTCTGTGTCAGAAGGAACCTCGAAGCACCTCTGAAAAAGTGCTTTGGTGTATAACTTCTTAAAGTTAGAAAAGACCTTTTGGTCCATTGGCTGAATCAGTAGTCATATTAGCAGGCAGAAACTTCACGGTGATTAAGTCAAACTTCCAGTAACTCAGCCGCCATGTCTGGGGGGTGAGCAGGAGCATTGTGCATCAACAGCAGGCACTTCACTGACACATTATTTTTAGTAAGGTAATCCCTCACACTAGGAGTGAAAACTTCATGGATCCATTCCAGGAAAAACTGTCTGGTCACTCAGGCCTTACTGTTAGCCCTCCACATGACATGCAACCTGCTTAAACACACAGGGGTTCTCTGAATGGTACACAAGCATTGGCTTCACCTTAAAATCATCGTTAGCATTGCCACAAAGCAAAAGAGTTAGCCTGTCCTTCATAAGCTTGTGTCCAGGCAAAGCCTTTTCCTCCTCTATTTACTTCCATGCAACACGCTCTTATAAACTGGCTGCTATAAGTGAAGGAAATAGTTGGAGATCTGGATATCCTCCTTCAAGTGCAGCCTCATCCTCCCTAGGTATTGAGGAGGATGAGGTAAAAGAAGGTGCAACTCTGACTGGTAGAGGCCCTTCTCACCATTTCCATGCAACAAAGAGGCTTCCCCTGTTGCCATCTTTGGAGCTTCTTTCAGGCAGCTCTACCTCTGAAATGGTCACTCGCCTGCACTTTCTCTCTCTCCTGAAGGGCTTGGGGGTTTCCCCTTGACCCCTTTTTTTGAGCTACCCTTGGGCAACTCGATCTGTACTAGCGGAAATCTCCCCTCACCTATTACTGAGGACTGCCAAGAGTGTGGGCAGGCAACCCAAAATTGACATAGGGCAAATCCCCTTAGAGGGTCACGAGATAACAGGGGTCCATCGGGCCATGTTCCTTAATGTCCTGCATGCATAGATATACTCCTTGCAAGGGGTCAGCATGCCTACCTTCCTCTCTTCCTGATATAGGTCAGTTTGCTGGCCAGAGACAACACAACTGAAGGTACCTCAAAACAGATCTGTGATGCTATGGGGACTGATGGCCGCATTGACCCCCCCTCCATAAGTTGTACATGTTCCCGGAGGTGAATCTAGGCTTGGTGCCAAATACTGAACTTGACTCCACCTTTGTGCAAGCTTCTCAGGCAACTCAGGAAGTGTCAGGGGACCTCCTCCCTCGACTGGGGCCCCTTTGACAGCTAAGACCTCTATTACAGAAGAATCTTGCTGAGGCTGGTCCATCTGGCCTAGGGGCCCCTTCCGGGGGTGGGGAGTAGTGGGTTCATTCTCTACCCTCCCTTCATAATTGAAAAGGATGAAGAAGAAACTAAGGGTTCCTCTCCCTCCTCAGTGGCACTAGGGAAGAATTTGTCTGCTGCTGCTTCAGCAAGTGACCAGGCCAAGATCAGCATGTCTGGACCTAAGGTTGTAGCAGGCCCCAAACCTATCCAACCCGCTTCCTACACTAAGTCAGATGTGAGAAATTGAGGGAGAAATGAAACAGATTGTATATACAGTCCTTTATTTACAAAAGTATGGATAATTATATTTACAATCTCGATATGTAAAAAAAACAAAAACAATCTGTGCGAATACTACCGGTAAAAAAAAAAAATCTTATTTAAAACCAAATGCCCAAAAAATATTTACAAAAAATACAAACAAACAAAGAAGAGAGGGTCCCCTTGGGTAAAGGGTTGCCAGCAAAAATTTGTTGTGCGCATTTTAAAAGGCCTGGTGCTTCCGAGCTCAATATGATTTAAAGCAATCAAGTTGTGGTCTTAAGGCTATTAAAAGCCCGCTGCCCAAACAAATTAGTAATTATGGACTAGTAGTAAATTCAATTTAAATTACTCCAAAAATTTTGTAATACCAGCCACTCTTACAAAAGGAATATTTCAAAAAAAATTTATCAGAGTAATAAATAAGAGTGGCTTCTGGAAAGAGATTTAAAAAAAAAAATATAACACAATCATATATATATATATATATATATATATATATATATATATATATATATATATATATATATATATATATATATATAAACATCTCCCCATTCACACACACATTCTTATAAGGGAGGGAGAGGTCTACTAGAAAGGGGGTGTGAGAATGGCCCTACAAACACACTCTCATTCGCTCCACCACAAGGTGCCCTTGGGTGTTGAGGCCCAGATAAAGACCAAAGTCGCAAGTGCGCTGAGTTTCATAGCCTTGATTATGTCCGTGCCCCTTATTCAGAGATTACCTGCCAAATTTTTAGTCCACTGGCTTCAAACACTTTCTGGTTATTCACTCCATTGATGGTAGCATCTTGGCAAAGGCAATATGATCCATCTGAGAAGAGCATTAGTGAGCTTGATTGGTAGAGCACTGAAGGTGACTCATTTCTCGGACAGGAGCCTTCCGAGGTGGCCATGATTAGTGCCCTTCAAACATTTAATGGCTCAACTATGAGTGCGATACCCAACTCTACCATGAATTTTGTGAAATGAGTGGCTTATGTGAGGGAACCTGTGAACTGGCTGACCAGGTAGTGGTCAAGGTTGAGACCCACATGTACACTCTTCATCATGTTTGATTGTGGTAGGCTCCCCGAGGCAGTGCTTGCTGGTTGGTATCACTACCATGTGAAGGCATTTGTGCCACTGCCACAGAGGTGCTACTACTGCCGCCTCTTTGTCCATAAGAATTGCTCATGAGACATGCAAATTTGGGTTTACCTAAACTCTGTGTAAGTTGTTTCTAGACCATACACAATCAGTCCCTTTGTGTATAGCCAAGTGTGTCATTTCTGGAGAGCTTGGAGAAGGAAATTGTTGCCATTTAGGCTGCAGATCATCTCTCATTGTGAGAGGCTAAGGACTTGGTCCTGGTGCGCCTTGTGTTATCTGAGATGTCCTATGCCTCAATGTTAAAAAAGGCACCATTTGCTCCTTGCCCCTCTAATCCTACGTGCATGGTTGTTTTCACACCCATTCAGAACCTTTCTGTGTGTTTTACCCTCCTGGGGGCTCCACTCCTCTCTCCCCCAGTATGACCATTTTTCCCTAAGGATAAAAGGCTGAATGCCTCCACTGAATTGTTAGACTTGCAGTAGGCAATGCCCCTTAAAGTGGTTGTGAGCCCATCTTCTAAGGTTCCTAAAGCTACCCCCCGAAAGGAGGACAGTGCCAAAGGAGCTTTGGCTCTTATGTCCCCACATAGGGCTAGACTGGGTAGCTCGAAGATGGATCCTCCAAAGGAAGGACCCCCCACCTCTGAAGCTGCTTCACCCATCAAAGGTGGAGGGAAGAAAAAACTTGGATAGCGAGCCCAATCATCCCTCACCTCGCTTTGAGCACCAAGGGACTTGTAAACAATCCCCCGATAAGTCATCGGAGGTGACAGCACATTCAGTACTTTGTTCTGTCAACAGTTCCTGGAGTTCTTCCTCCGAGAAGTGTATGGCCATTCCCATGAGGGTCTTCTCTTTGGAGAGGCCCCCCACATCTCACAGATTTGAATGGTAGACCCCCCCATCCCTCTGGGAGATCAATTCCATGGCTCAGGTGCTTGCCAACCTGATGGACAATCTGGAGATAGTGTCCTAAATGTGGATGAGTTTATGTATCACTCACTGCCCAAGAACCTTTTTTATTTTCCTGCCTTGATCTGTCCCTATGCTTACTATGATTTGGGGTTGGAGGTGGTGGATGACCATGATAGTGACCACTTTCCCATTCAACTATCATTTTTCTGCTCTACTGCCACCTGAAAACTTCCTTGGTGGGGCTCTATAGCAGACGCAGTCATCTGCATATCAGGAAATGACTGATTTCTCTGTCCCAGTCGAGGAGTTAATGTAGGTCGCTGACTCTGTAACAGAGTTCTCCAGCATCATCATTTCCATGCACCTAATTACTACTCCTAGAACTTTTCCGCCGTTTTACATGATGTGTGCTTCCTTAGTAGGAGCCTTTATGTGAGACAGGTCTCAGAGAATAATATTCCCACATCTGCATAAGTGCCATCAAAATGATGTTACTCTGTGAATTTCATTGAGCTAAGGGTAGGTTCAGGTATGTTTTGAAGTACAGTCCCCACTCTCTTTGCCAGGTATACACTTCTTCACCTAATGCAGAGATGTGGAAGTGAGTAAAAATGATTTTGGGCAAATTTTCCAGGAGAATAATGACCACAATCTCGGACTCTGCATCTGTGGTGGTCTTTCACAACTGCTTTCTCTATATTCTCTAGTCAATATGCTACTCTGCCACCATTCGATGCATGTCTTGATGTTACTAAAAGCTGCTGACTGAACTTTACCTTAAGAGGCAGAGAAGCCCTCAACAACAGGTTTACATTGAGAGAGTTGCATTCTGGTTCGCCTCATGCATCTACACCATCCTTGCTCACCCCCGTAAGGGGCGTGGCAATTTGCTATCCTGGCTGCCGTGCTGACGGGACTCAGCACCCCATCCTACCCCAGCTTACCCTCTTCTCCTTCTTTCAGATAGCCTGTATTTCTCCCCTACTTCGTCGCTTTTCATACAACCTCTCCCACAACTTTCTCTGGTCGGCCTCTAATTTCACAGGGTAGATGTTGACCTTCTTCTCAGCCAACCGTCCCAGATCGGGGCTGAGGGGGGAGGGGACAAAGTTCCCTAACCCCTGAGCTCCGGTCTGTGATGTTTTTTTTTAACAACCTGCTTCATCGCATCCCTTTTCCTTTCCTCTTCACACACTATCAATTTTACGCCGTTTCTAAGGTGGAGCTACCATGCTGATGGACTGCCAGGCCACCAGGCGGGAAGGGTGATCCTGAATGGCAGGACCTGGCGCTGCCAGGCCTGTACGCACCCCTTGCAGTGCGGGCTACTGCGATGGGTGATGAGCTATTGCGTCCCTTAGAAAATTTAGGGTCACCATGCCGACTGATGAAAAAAATAAAAATGTCCCCTTAATTCTCCCTGTACCAATGATGGAGCCACCCTCGGGCAGCTCCACTGAAAAGATGGAGGTCCCCCTCCTACTGGCTTGCACAGGGAACCCTCCATATTTATCTAACTGGAGAGGAGACTTACTCCTTTCCTACGACTACCAGTGTAAGGGACTCTTCCTCACCCCATTCTCTGGAGGTGCTTTCGGGCACCTTCCTATTTCCAGTGGCAGTCCCTCCTTTCCTTTCCAAGGGGACTGCCAAGAAAGCCAGCAGGCAGCCCATTGCCGACCGCCCCTCATTGAAGCGGCTCGGTAGGGCAAACCCCCTTAGGGGAGAGAGGGAAGCCAGGTCTCTTCGGTTGCTTCCCTCAAAAGACCTTCTGGCAAGAATACTCAACCTAGCCTGGGTTAAGGCCATTGCCTCCCCACACATGACTGGTGACACTGACAATGGGACCTGCGATGTCCTGGGAGGGGATGGCTAACTGGAGGCCCCTCCTGAGATAGACATGGTCCTTGAGGCAACCCAGCCTCAGACAGTAGGGCTTTCCATGGGGGGGGGGGATCCGGGCTCGGTGCCAAGCACTGAACCCGAATCCTCCCCTATGCAAATTCCTCCTCAAACGGCTAAGGTTTCCGAGGCAGTACAAGGAGGGTAGGGATCTCCTACGACTGCCAGGACCTCGTCCATTTCGGAGAAGGACCTGGCTGAGGCCGGCCCATCTGGCCTGTGGGCTCCTTCCGGCGGAGGTGAGAAGTGGGTTCATTCCCCGCCCTCCTCTCCAAAAAAAAAGACAAAGAAGACTCGACCCGGGTATGGAGCCCCTGACTATGACCAAGACCAAAAGTGCACAGGGCGGAGCCTCGTTAACATCGGGGCCCATCATTCAGAGGTTAGCTGGCATTTTCAAGCCCGCTGGCTTCAAATGCTTCCTCGTTATTCGCTCCACTGATGGCACCATGTTGGCCAAGGGTAACATGATCCATCAGAGGAGAGCATTAGCTAGTGTAATTGGTAGAGAGCCGAAGTTGACCCGTTTCTCGGATGGGAGCCACCTGGTGAATGCGGCAAATCCAGCCGAGGCAGCAAAGATAAGTGCTCTTCAGACACTTGATTGCAACCCGGTGAGTGTGATGCCACACTCTACCATGAACTTTGTGAAAGGAGTAGTTTATGCGAGGGAACTCATTGACTACTCCATTGAGGACATCACCTTAGAGTTGGCTTACCATGGGGCAGTCAAGGTGGAACGTGTGATGAGAAAACAGGGAGGGGCCTCGAGACCCACCCCTACACTCTTCGTCACGTTTAACTGTGACAAGCTCCCTGAGTCGGTGTGTGCTGGTTGGTACCGCTACCGCGTGAAGGCATTCGTGCAACTGCCGCGGCGGTGCTATTACTGTCACCGCTTTGGCCATACGAATCATTCTTGTAGATGTGCAAAGTCGGGGTCACCCGAAGTCTGTGTAAATTGCTCCAAGGCCGCACATGATAAGTCTAAATCGTGTGTGGCCAAGTGTGTCAATTATGGAGATCTGCACCCCGCTTCTTCGAAGCAATGTGGTGCATATCTCCTTGATAAAGAAATCCTGGCCGTTCAGGCCCAGGATCGACTCTCATTCCGCGAGGCTAAAGACTTGGTCCTGGTGCGCCCGGCTCTGCTCGGGATGTCTTATGTCTCAATAGTTAGAAAGACACCCTCTGCTCCTGGCCCATCCAGGCTAACGAGCACGGTTGTTTCCGCGCCTATTCAGAGCCTTTCTGCTGGCTCTACTCAACCTGGACGCTTCCCTGGTAAAGCTGGCGGCAAAAAGGGTTCATACCCAGCCCCGGCTAAAACCAGGGCTTCAGCCTCTTCCCCCAGCGTGACCGTTTCCCGTAAGGCCAAACGGCTACGCGCCTCCCCCGAGTCGTTAGACTCACAGGAGGCAACACCCCAGAAGTTGGTTGCTAGGCCATCTTCCAGGGTTCCTAAAGCTGTCCCCCGAAAGGAGGACAGCAACAAAGGAGCTTCGGCTCCTTCGCCCATGCCTAATGGAGGGCTGAGTGGCTCGGATACGGTGGTTCCTCGAAAAGAGGGCCTCCCCCCGTCTCCGAAGGCGCAACGCCCGCCTAAGGTTTCCGGGCGGATGAGGAAAAGACTGGCACGGCGAGCCGAACCTCCCCCAATAAGTCCTCGAAGGCGACAGCGCCCGGGGTTCTGCCTCCGGGATGCATACTGCAATTCCAGTGAGGGTCTTCTGTTCGAGGAGGGCCCCCGCGTCTCCTCCGAGCTAGGCCTCGAGGTCATCTTCCTTCAATGGAATGCTGCGGAGGCTCGTCTCGTCCCGTTCACTGTTAGCTATTTTTCTGCAGGAGACCATGCTAGGCGCGTGCCCCCTGCCTACCCTCCCGGGGTATAAAGGTCTTGCGACCCCACCGCCACAAGATGTGGTCTGGGCTGCGGGATGCGTGGTTTGCACCCGGCATGATGTCTCCATTCTTCCTTTCACTTTATATACCTCCTTTCGGCAGTAGCTGTGCAGCTGCTCCTGGATGCAGGTATACTATCATTTCTGCGTACATTCCACCATCCGTTGACTTCGACGCAGAGGACTTCCGCCGCATCGTGGCACGGTTGCCGAGGCCCTTTCTCTTGCTTGGAGATCTGAACGGCAGGCATCCTCTCTGGGAAGATTACTCAATAAATACCAGGGGACAAGTCCTTGCTGATCTGATCGAAGAGCTTGAGATAGGTGTCCTAAATTTTGGATGAGTTTATGCTTCACTGCCCGAGAACCGCTTCATTTTCTTGCCTTGACCTATCTTTGTGCTCTTCGGATGCACAGCCTGATTTTAATTGGGGGGTGGTCGATGACCTCCATGGTAGTGATCACTTTCCCATTCAAATATCATTTTCAGGGCAACTGCCGCCTGAGAGCCCACCTCGGTGGTGCTTGACGCGGGTGTGGTGGCCTGCATTTCAGGAAATGACTGAATTCTCTATCTCAGTCGAGGAGTTTAGGTCGGTAGATGAGGCCGTTGAGTTCTTCTCCGGCAACCTCATCGCCGCGGGCCTGACTACTATTCCCAGAAAGTCTGGCCGTTTTGCACGTCGTTATGCCTACATGCGCTATAAGCGCCGCCCGAACGATTTCACTGTCGGTGAATTTCATTGGGCTAGGGCTAGGTTCCGGATTATTTCGAAGCACGCCCGCCGCTCTTCTTGGCGAGCATACGTGTCTTCACTTAACAGGAAGACCCCTCTAGCAGAGGTGTGGAAGCGAGTCAAAAGGATTCGGGGCAAGTTCTCGCAGGACCCCCCTCCCGTTCTCCAGGAGAATGGGACCGCAATCTTGGACCTCGCGTCCGTGGCGGAATCCTTCGCGACCGCTTACTCCGCATTCTCTAGCCGGGATGCTGCTCCGCTAGCATGCAATGCATGTTGTGATGTCGCGGAAGGCTGCCGGCTGGACTTTACGTCCAGAGGCGGAGAACCCTTCAACGACAGGTTTACTGTGAGTCAGTTGCGCTCCGCTCTCGCTTCGTGCGCGGACACCGCCCATGGTCCGGACGATGTCCCGTACGCCATGCTTCGACACCTGGGTGAGCGAGGCTTTGCCTCTCTGTTAGATTTGTTAACAGGATCTGGGTGGAGGGTCTCCTCCCAGATTCCTGCCGAATCGCTACTGTGCTCGCCTTTCACAAACCAGGGAGAGATCACTCTACTCCGACCGGTTTCCGCCCAATCTCTCTAACCTCTTGCGTGTGCAAGTTGATGGAGAAATTGGTAAATGTTAGATTAGCCTATTTCCTGGACAGCGGAGGCCATCTGTCTTCTGCACAGTGCGGCTTCCCCAACTTCCAATCCACGTTGGATGCTCTGCTCCGACTGGAAAATGGCGTCTGTGATGCCTTCCTTTGTAGACAGCACTACACCACTGTGGTTTTCCATCTGGAGAAGGCCTATGATACCGCATGGCGATACGGTATCATGGAGACTCTCCACACGATGGGGGCGAGTGGATGCCTACCAATGTTTATATCTGAATTTTTACGAGATCGTTGATTCTGCGTATGGGTGGGGAGGGAGCCCTCTCCGGCTAAAGGAGCAGGAAGAGGGTGTCCCGCAGGGAAGTCTTTCAGTGTCACACTCTTTGCCCTGAGCATCAACGGCATCACTTCGGTGCTGCCGGAAGATGTTCTCGCTACGCTCTACGTGGACGACCTTTAGATCTCTTTTTGCGCAGTCCATTTGCCAACTCTGGAGCGTCGACTCCAACAGGCATTGACCTGTGTCTCTCGCTATGGCGAAACGCACAGGTTTCGGTTTTCTTTGTCCAAGACTAAGGTGGTGCACTTCTTCTGCCATCCACGGCTCTACCCCGAAACAGATTTGTTTCTTAATGGGTTGCGCCTGGAAGTGGTTGAATCGCACCGTTTCCTTGGTCTTGTATTTGACCGACGCCTCACCTGGGAGGCTCATATTCGCAGCCTTAGGGTCTGTTGTTCCCGCGCCATGGATATTCTCCGACGCCGTAGATTGCTTCCTAATTGACACATTTTTCCCATTTTTATCATTGTTATGTTTTCATATTCTTATTTTAAAGTAGCTTAGTGCTAGGCTGTCGTTATTCCAGCGACTTATGCCCAAGTGAGCAGTCACCGGATGGGCTCCTAAAATTTAAAAAAAAACATCCTTGCTCAGCACAATGTTGTATATGCCATGCTTTTACACCTAAGTGAGAGTCATGGTATTTTTATCTTTGTTAAACAGGATCTGGACCAAGGGTATCCTTCCAGACTCCTGGTGAATGGCTACTGGGCTAATTTTTCACAAACCAGCGAGATCACCCTAACTCAGATAATTTCCATCCAATTTTTCTAACCTACTGCATGTACTAGTTGATGAATAAATTGTGTGTTAGACTAATTTGTTTCCTTGAGAATGGGGCCACCTGTCTTATGTCCATTGCACCTTCCGTAAGTTCCACCCTATGTTAGATGCTCTGCCCCAGCTGGACACTACTATCTGCAAAGCCTTCCATCATAGATCACTAGTTTTTTATTGGAGAATGCATATGATACTACATGGTGATATGCTATTATGGAGACCCTCCACAGATGGGGACTAGTGGATGCTTCCCAATTTTTATCTCTGAATTTCTGAGAGATGGTCAATTCTGTGTATGGGTGGGGGGAGCCTACTCTGACCCAGTTGGGCAGGAAGTGGGCATCTTGTAGGTAAAATGTCCTCAGTACACACTCTTTTCCCTGATTTTCAATGGTTTACCTTGAATCTGCCAGTAGATTATTTTGCTACACTCTATGCAGGCTACCTTTTCATCTCTTTTGGTATCAACTCTAGCATGCATTGAAATGCATCTCTCACTTTTTTGAAGTGCACATATTTTGGTTTTTCTGGTCCAAGACTGAGGTGATGCACTTTTGTTGTTTTTCACAGCTCCACTCTGACCGTGACTTGTTCTGTTCATAAATGAGATTTGCTTAGAAGTGGTAGACTTGCGCCATTTCCTTTGTTTTTTTTTTTACTAACACCTCTCCTGAAGTTCTCTTGTATCCATGCCAGAGACATTCTTTATTCTGTAACATCCAGCACTTGTGGTCCTGGCAGGGCTACCACTTTGTTGTTTTATTGATCCTTTCTCAAAGCTTGTCTACGGATGCAAGTTTTACACATCCACAGTGGAGCATGAATTATGGGTGAACATGCTCCATCACGCCGTCACTCTCTGGTGACTTTTACCTCCTTCAGTCCCCAATGCTGAGGGGATGCCACTACCTTCCGCCATGCGTGGGGCATCACATGCTTGTATGCGCAGGTATTGGAGCTCCCTCAGTCACCAACAACTCTCATTGCATCCGCTGCTGATCTCGATGGTGCCTATGCCATTGAGAGATTCCAGTCATTGATTGACATTTCTGGTTTAGGGCTATCAAACTCCTTTGAGAGCTTGTGTAACTCTGTCAGGTGGTGCCTCTGGTTCTGCCTAGGTTGCCACCCTATTTGTCACCAAGCCTCTGCTCCCAAAGCTTACATAGTGTTGGGAGTAGTGCTTTCAACCTATTTTTTAGCACACTTCATGTCATGCTGGATCCATGCAAGTGGACACAAATGGCTCAAAGTTTAAAGAAGGGGTCAGCTTCCACATCATATCCCATTTGTTTGAAGCGAATGAGGCGCTGACTCATAAAGTGCCCTTAGTGCTCTCTAGGGATTGGAATCTCCACACACCTGGTTTGCCTCATCTCTGACTCCACAGTCCATGCATGCCAGGAGGATGTTGAGATTATCTGCTAGGTTCTTGGACATGTCAGGAATTAGTGTTCCAAAGAGTGCAAGGACTGGATGACCAGATATGCTCTTGGAGGCAGTCACCAAATGGGCATTTTAGGTGTGCCTAAATTTGTTCCAATGTCTGCATTTTAATTGAATTCAGAGCCACCCTTAATTCATTTTATCATTTCTGCTCTTTCTCTCCATTTATTGTCTTTCTCCCTCATTAACTTCACCCTGAATGAATGTTGGACTATATAATTTTCCCTTTCTTAATATTAAAAAAAAAGAACTTCCTATATTGCTATTTAATCCTTAAAGCACCGACCTTATTTTCTTGAAATCGCCCTGGCGATATTAGCCTTGGTACAGCATTATGGAAAATAATAAAATAAAATATTTAAATCCTTTATTATAAATCAAATAATATATCATTTTAATTGCAAAGAATTATTCTATTCATCTAACCTAAAAAATATTAATAGCCTTCTATATATTTAGAATTATGTTTGGAAATATTTGCTTGTTGCTCAGTTATTTCTTGTTAACTGAAGAAATTAATTATTACATTTTAATTACCACTTTTTAGACACTGCCATTTTATAGAAAATGCTTATATTTATTGATAACATTTTTATATGAATGAATCATTAAAATTCAATGACAAAAAAACCCCCCAAAACCCCCTATTTTTTGGTTGAATAGGCTTTCTACCCTTATTCTGCTTTGAATAACATGCTGATTTTAATTGGATGAAAAACGAAAAACATAAATGTATTGAACAAAAAAGAGGAAGTAAAAAACCCAGCTGTTTAGACATGTGTGAACCATAAATCGGCCCCTTTTTTGCAGTCGCTTTATAGTGTGGCCTGAAATGGAGTCAAGTTACTCTCATTCATAAATCTCTGTTTACAAACAAAGAAGGACTGACCTAAGCCATTTATGTATTCTAATTAGATGATTAATCACTAACATAAGAGTTTGACAAAAAAAGAAGACGAATTATCATAATAATCAGGGCGAATACCAGTCTAAAAGTGAAAAGCCACAGAAGGCCCTCAGGCGATTATGTAGCACTGAATCAAAAACATACGAAGGCCCTCGGGCATCCAATGGGTTAATGCCCTTTAACATCTAAGGACATGAGGCAAGACCTACAATTTACTGTGGAATCCAAATCATGGGTCATAACACTGCCTAATATAGCTTAACTTTAGCTAGACTACTAGCCATTTCCCCATGATTGGCATTAGATACTTATTTGTGTTTTTTTGTTTTTTTCTAGGCGGCCAAAGCTTCTCTTTTATCTCTTTCTTCTGCCCCAGAAAAAGAAGATCTTAATGTCTGCCTCAAACGACTAATAAATTCACATAAATGTATGCTTTTTATGAAGGGTTCTCCAGACCAGCCAAAATGTGGTAAGGGTATACTGGTTTTAAATGTTTATAAATGCCCAGCAGTCAAGGCTGTATTGTTTTTTTTTTACCTCTAGCCACACCCTGTAAGGCAAGAGGAAGAGAGTTATAGTAGTCAGTGATTCCCAAGTAGATTTGACATGACCAACCAACCCACTTGGATGCAATCCTTTAGTAGGCCAACCCCACTTGGATGTATTCCATATGAGGTTTAGCGGCAATAGAACTTCTACTTCCAAGCTGTTGCATGGCCCGCTAGGCCAAGGAGATGCTATAAAATTCTCACAGCATGCAACAGCCTCCCTCCACTCCAACTCGACTGTGACAAGCTCCCTGAGTCGGTGCGTGCCGGTTGGTACCGCTACCGCGTGAAGGCATTCGTGCCACTGCCGCGGCGGTGCTATTACTGTCACCATTTCGGCCATACAAATTGTTCTTGTAGACGTGCAAAGTCGGGGTCACCCCAAGTTTGTGTAAATTGATCCAAGGCCACACACGATAAGTCAAAATCGTGTGTGGCCAAGTGTGTCAATTGCGGAGAGCCGCACCCAGCTTCTTCGAAGCAATGTGGTGCATATCTCCTTGAGAAAGAAATCCTGTCCGTTCAGGCCCAGGATCGACTTTCATTCCGCGAGGCTAAGGACTTGGTGCTGGCACGCCCAGCTCTGACTTGGACGTCATATGCCTCAATAGTTAGAAAGGCACCCTCTGCTCCTGGCCCATCCAGGCCAATGAGCACGGTTGTTTCCGCGCCCATTCGGAGGCCTTCTCCGGGCTCTACTCAACCCGGGCGCTTCCCTGGTAAAGCTGGCGGCAAAAAAGGTTCATACCCAGCCCCGGCTAAAACCTGGGCTCCTCCCTCTTCCCCCAGCGTGACCGTTTCCCGTAAGGCGAAACGGCCAAGCGCCTCCACCGAGCCGTTAGACTCACAGGAGGCAACACCCTTGAAGATGGTCGCTAGGCCATCTTCCGGGGTTCCTAACGCTGTCCCCCGAAAGGAAGACAGCAACAAAGGAGCTTCGGCTCCTTCGCCCACGACCCGAGGTGGAGCGAGTGGCTCGGAGACGGTGGTTCCTCGAAAAGAGGGCCCCGCCTCTGAAGCCGCAACGCCCGCCCAAGGTTTCGAGGCGGAGGGAGGAAAAGACTCGCATGGCGAGCCCAACCTTCCCCAATAGGTCCTCGAAGGCGACAGCGCCCGGGGTTCTGCCCCCGGGAAGCGTACGGCCATTCCCGTGAGGGTCTTGAGTTCGAGGAGGGCCCCCGCGTCTCCTCCGAGCTAGGCCTGGAGGGCATATTCCTTCATGGAATTGCCGTGGACTCCGGGCCAACTGGGAGGAGCTGCGGAGGCTCGTCTCGTCCCGTTCCCCGTTAGCTATCTTTTTGCAGGGGAACATGCTAGGCGCGTGCCCACTGCCCGCCCTCCCGGGGTATAAGGGTCTTGCGACCCCACCACTGCGGGATGGCCGGGCTGGGGGGTGCGCGGTTTACACCCAGCATGATGGCTCCGTTCTTCCTTTCTCTTTAGATACCTCCTTTCAGGCAGTGGCTGTGCAGCTGCACCTGGTTAGGAGGTATACTATCATTTCTGCGGCGGGGGACTTCCGCCGCGTCGTGGCACGGTTGCCGAGGCCCTATCTCTTCCTTGGAGATCTGAACGGCAGGCATCCTCTCTGGGGAGATTACTTCCTAAATCCCAGGTGACAAGTCCTTGTCGATCTGATCGAAGACCTTGAGATGGGTGTCCTAAATGTGGATGAGTTTACGCATCACTGTCCGAGAACCGCTTCATTTTCTTGCCTTGACCTATCTTTGTGCTCTTCGGATGCACAGCTTGATTTTTGATTGGGGGGTGGTCGATGACCTCCATGGTAGTGATCACTTTCCCATTCAAATATCATTTTCAGGGCAACTGCCGCCTGAGAGCCCACCTCGGTGGTGCTTGGCGCGGGCGTGGTGGCCTGCATTTCAGGAGATGACTGAATTCTCTATCTCAGTCGAGGAATTTAGGTCGGTAGATGAGGCCGTTGAGTTCTTCTCCGGCAACCTCATCGCCCTGGGCCTGATTACTATTCGTAGGACGTCTGGCCGTTTTGCACGCTGACCACTCCCATGGTGGTCGGCCGAGTGTGAGACGGCCCGCAAACAGAAGCGTTATGCCTACATGCGCTATAAGCGCCGCCCGAACGATTTCACTTTCGGTGAATTTCGTCGGGCTAGGGATAGGTTCCGGTATATTTCGAAGCACGCCCGCCGCTCTTCTTGGCAGGCGTACGTGTCTTCACTTAACGGGAAGACCCCATTAGCTGAGGTGTGGAAGCGAGTCAGAAGGATTCGGGGCAAGTTCTCGCAGGACCCCCCTCCCGTTCTCCAGGAGAATGGGACCGCAATCTCGGACCCCGCGTCCGTGGCGGAATCTTTTAGCGACCGCTTTTTCCGCATTCTCTAGCCGTGATGCTGCTCCGCCAGCATTCAATGCACGTCGTGATGTCGCGGAAGGCCGCCGGCTGGACTTTACATCCAGAGGCGGAGAACCCTTCAACGACAAGTTTACTGTGAGTGAGTTGCGTTCCCCTCTTGCTTCGTGCGCGGACATCGCTCATAGTCCGGACGATGTCCCGTACGCCATGCTTCTACACCTGGGTGAGCGAGGCATGGCCTTTCTGTTAGATTTGTTCAACAGGATCTGGGTGGAAGGTCTTCTCCCAGACTCCTGGCGAATCGCTACTGTGCTCGCCTTTCGCAAACCGGGGAGAGATCACTCTACTCCAACCAGTTTCCGCCCAATCTCTCTAACCTCTTGCGTGTGCAAGTTGATTTAGAAATTGGTAAATGTTAGATTAGCCTTTTTCCTGGACAGCGGAGGCCATCTGTCTTCCGCACAGTACGGCTTCCGCAAGTTCCACTCCACGTCGGATTCTCTGCTCCGACTGGAAAATGCCGTCTGCGAGGCTTTCCTTCGTAGACAGCACTACGCTACGGGGTTTTTTGATCTGGAGAAGGCCTATGATACTGCATGGCGATACGGTATCATGGAGACTCTCCGCACGATGGGGGCGAGGGGACGCCTACCAATGTTTATATCTGAATTTTTGCGAGATCGTCGATTCCGCGTACGGGTGGGGGGAGCCCTTTCCGGCCTAAAGGAGCAGGAAGAGGGTGTCCCGCAGGGAAGTGTCTTCAGTGTCACACTCTTTGCCCTGAGCATCAACGGCATCACCTCGGTGCTGCCGGAAGATGTTCTCGCTACGCTCTACCTGGACGCCCTGCGATCTCTTTTGGCGCGGCCCAGATGCCAACTCTGGAGCGTCGACTCCAACAGGCATTGAACCCCGTCTCTCGCTATGCCGAAGCGCACAGGTTTCGGTTTTCTTTGGCCAAGACTAAGGTGGTGCACTTTTGCCGCCATCCACGGCTTCACCCCGACCCAGATTTGTTTCTTAATGGGGTGCACCTGGATGTGGTTGAGTCGCACCGTTTCCTTGGTCTTGTATTCGACCGACGCCTCACCTGGGAGGCTCATATTCGCAGCCTTAGGGTCTCTTGCAACCGCGCCATGGACATTCTCCGTTCCGTGACGTTCAGCGCTTGGGGCGCTGATAGGGCTACTGCCCTACTTTTTTATCGATCCTTTGTTCGTTCGAAGCTCGACTACGGCTGTGAGTTTTATGCATCCGCAGCCGAGCGTTTATTGCGGAAGGTGGATTCGATCCACCACACCGGCCTTCGCCTTGCGACCGGTGCCTTCCGCACTTCCCCCATTGAGAGCCTGTTGGTCGATGCTGTGGAGATGCCACTCGCTCTGCGCCGCGTGCAGTGCATCACTCGCCTGTACGCGCGAGCCCGGCGCCTCCCTCAGTCGCCAACAGCTCTCTCTGCATCCGCAGCTGACCTCGATGGTGCCTATGCCTCCGAGAGACGACAGTCATACCCTAAGCCCTTTGTGTTTAGGGCCAGGAAACTCCCTCGAGAGGTAGATATAGCTCTGGGGCCGGTGGCGCCCCTGGTTCTGCCCAGGACGCCACCCTGGAGAGTACCACATTTGGCTATTTGTCGCCACGCCTCTGCTCCCAAAGCTTGTACTACGACGGGAGTATTGCGTTCGACCTTTTTGGAGCACACATCGTGTCACGCTGGAACCGTGCTAGTGTATACGGATGGCTCCAAGTCCCAAGAGGGGGTCGGCTTCCACGCCGTATCCCCTCTGTTTGAAGTCAGCGGGGCTCTCCTAGGCGCTGCGTCTGTCTTCACGGTCGAGCTGGTGGCAATACACCACTCGGTACTGGAGATTACGCGACGTGTTTAATTCGGAGACCGGATTGTGATCTATAGCGACTTACAAAGCGCCCTGAATGCTCTCGGGGTATTGGAATCTCCGCATCCCCTGGTTCGCGATATCCGTGTCCACGGTTTTGGCGAGCCGAGCAGATGTCGAGATTATCTTCTGCTGGGTTCCTGGACATGTAGGAATTGCGGGGAATGAGCGCGCCGATGAGGGCGCCAAAGAGTCCGCGAGGACTCTGCGACCGGACCAACGTTTCGCTCTTCCTCACACCGACTACATGGCAGGAATACGGGCAGCTCTTCGGACTGCTTGGCAAAGAAGATAGGAGACGGTCGAAGGGAACTTAAGGTTGCGTGCTATTTCGCCGCGACTGTTCCCATGGACCTATCCCCCAATGCCGCGGCGGCTTCAGGTTTCTTTCTGTCGTCTCCGAATCGGACACACTCGTGTTACGCATCGCTATTTGGTGGAGCGCTCAACTGCGCCGTATTGCAACGACTGCATCGTCCCCCAGACTGTTCGGCACATTCTTGTTGAATGTCCCAGTCTGGGTGATCTTCGTGCACGATACCTGTCCCGATACCGGGATGGGCGGGGTCGCTACCGCCTGTCCCTTGTACTCGGGACGAGTGCGTGCACCATGACTGATGGACTTGTTGACTTATGGGGGGAGGCCGGCCTTCTCCCTTGTATTTAACTTTTTTTTTTTTTTTTTTGTAGGTTGCAGGCTCCTGCGCAGGGGGGACGGGGACCTCCCCCCGACGCCCGAGCTTGCTCCCTGATTGTTATCCCATTTGTATTGTTGTTTTTGGTAAACTTTTTATTTTAAAGTAGCCTAGAACTGGGCTGTTTGTTTGCAGCGACTTATGCCCAAGTGGGCAGTGGCCAGATAGCCCCTTGAAAAAAAAAACAACAAAAAAAAACCTCCACTCCAACTTGATCCTTCAGAACATTCACAGAAAGAGTGGCTCCAGTTATTTTTGGTAAATTAGACGAGCCTATATCACAGGCTGTAGGATCGAAGCTTTCTCCCTTAATCTCAAGCAGTTGGATGGAACAGAGATTCCATCTACTCCCTGGGAGCTATAAACAACATTATCAATGTTTATAATTGCATTTTTCAGTTTATTTTTGCCCTTGAATTTTTTAATAATAATATATATATATATATATATATATATATATATATATATATATATATATATATATATATATATATATATATATATATTTAAAAACAATTATTTTTAACATGGGTAATGTTTTTTCTTGGGTAAATTTGAAAAAAGTGCTTTGCAATCCTATCATATTGTATTATATATAATTTTTAACTTAATTTAGAAATGGGGGGCTATGCCCCCCATACCCCCACTTAATTGTTGGAGGTTGTACCTCACATCCCTCCAGCAAATTAAAAAAAAACTAGTAAATATTCCTAAGGCTGGAAAGATGAAAATAAAAAAATAAGCCACAAAAAATTGCAAACAAATTACTAATTTACACAAAGTAATCACACCACACAAGTGCATATTACTAAGTAATCTGCTGTATTTCACACATCCAAGATTATGCAAGCGGCTTAAGGCCCAAATCATGATACATCAAAACTCAGATTTAAGTCTATATAACTTCTGAAACAACAGAGAGAGAAAGAGAGTTAGCAACAAATTACACCTCCCCCCTCTCAAAATCCTGATATACATAGTTACCTTTGAGGTGGTTTGTAGCACTTCATGGGTCTTTGAATGCATGCTGAGCAATGGGGAAAGCCTTCAAAGTTAGGAACTTCAGAAGCGGGCTCAACCCTATGGTAGGAGGTGGAGCCAAAGGTTTCCCAAGCATTGGGGGTGGAGGTCTTTCTAGAGATTGAGTTTTGTCATCTGATGGGCAAATCTTAGGATGCTAGCCTTTTGATGGGAGTTTCTATATTGTCACTTTGGGCCATCTATCCTTTGTTCTGTGCTCTCTCCAGCCAGGTTAACGTCACGGAGGGTGACGTTATCCTCACGACCATTGGGAAAACGAATATGGCATATCCTAGGTTACTCTCGATTAGCTCTACCTCTTGCACCAAAGGTTCATCCTAGGGGTGGATATGCCTGTGGAGGAGAACCCTACCCTAAGAAGAAGCCAAATTGGCACACTCTGTCCCAATGAAGTTCTTATTGGGTAGGCAAATAGTCTCTTGTGAGGAGTGGCATTGTTTAAGTGCAAAGAAGAGAGGAAATGGAATACAAAGGTTCAGGTAATATCAATTCCCAGGCTGAAATGGGGAGTATGCAAGAGTCACTGCTTTCCAAATGATGCTTACATTGTCCA
Organism: Ceratothoa steindachneri; assembly: GCA_963969495.1. Taxonomy (NCBI): domain Eukaryota; kingdom Metazoa; phylum Arthropoda; class Malacostraca; order Isopoda; family Cymothoidae; genus Ceratothoa; species Ceratothoa steindachneri. The sequence continues at coordinate 106,392,197 of OZ018321.1, read as the reverse complement.
TTTCCAGCCAGGTTGTAATGAATAGTGGGACTGGTATCTACCTGATTTTTCATGAAGGAAGGATCTGCATTCTGAGGACATAAAGGATGTCCCTTGATTGGATGGACATATGCTGACATGCTGAATATGAAGAACAAGTTAGCCAAGCACGAGATCTCTGTAAAGGATGACATATCTGTACAGGGGTCAGCAAAAGGGAAACACGAATACTCGTTGATGATGATCAGAAGATACTTGAAGGAATGGGTCCCTTGAAATCAATGAGCAACTGATCGAATGCGCTGAAAGCTCTTGCCTCTCTGGAGATTGTTACTGGGGCTTAAGTCTACAGCAGGTGTCACACACTGATATAATGCTCCTAACTTCTAGAGAGTATGATGAATTTCTTGTCCACACAAAATGCATCAGTCATTTAACACCTGGATGGCAGAGAGACTGATGTAACTCAGCCTGATTACATGCAACAGCAGGAATGACAGAGGAGCAAAATACACATGAAAGATTGTCAGTGGCTGAGTTCTGGGATCCAGGCCTACACATGACCTTGTATTGGAAAGGCCTAATTTCCAAATGCCACTAGGTGATTTTCGCATTCTTTGTTGCTCTGGTGCTGGGTTTCAAACATGTAGGAGACTGAATGCTGATGTGTGATTAGATGAAACTCACCTCCGAAGAGGAAGTGGCACCATCATTTAACTGATTCATTGATTGCATAGTTTTCTTTCTCTGCTGTGCAGTACCTTCTCAGACGAAGTCAGAGTTCAGGAGATGAATGCGACAAACTGTCTACTCTGCTTGAGAGTATCTCTGATCACTGACTCAGGCATTAGTTTCAATAGTGATCAGGACTTTTTTAGTTTACTTGCGTGTTCACTGCTGAGATAATGGCAGTCTTTGCATCCATAATGTTGGCTTTAGCCTCATCTGACAATGGGAATGAGGCATCAACTAAAGGTTGTATTCTTTAGTAGAACTGTGGACAAACAACTGTGACAAAGATGTTCTATCAATAGGACTGGCATGTCACGGAGAGGGGACAAGCGAAGTGATCTAATTGGAACTCATTTTGGTGCACCTTATACACCAGTAAGTTGATGGTATCGGTGGAGAACTTACATTTTTCTTTGTTCACTGTTAAATTGTAGGTGCACAGGGCTTCAATGAAACAGGCTAGATTAGAGTCATGCTCTTATAATGTACATCTGCAAATTGTGACATCATCCAAGTAAGCAAAGGTGACTTTGAGCGGGTTGGAATGGATGATGTTATCCATGATTCTTTGGAAACAACCCACCCTATATGTAATTCTAAAGCTTAGGCTCATGAACTGAAAAGGTCATCTGTCGACCTCTAAAGCAGAGTAGATTTTAGCCTCAGGGTGTAAGAAGAGGCAATGGTAGTACGCACTACACAAGTTGATCATTCTAAAGACTTATGGCCCCAAATCTTGTTGACAAGATCATCAAAGTTCAGCAGTGGGTAGGCATCGAGGTAGGTAAACCCATTGATAGTTTGATAGTAGTTGATGACCATCCTTTTGTTTTCTGTTATTCATAAAATGCACTTGTGCCCTCCAGGATGGATCTGATGAATCGATAATCCCTTCTTTGAGCATGCGAGCAATCTCCATTCCAATGAACTTATGCTTGAATTCCCTGAACTGCTGGGACCTGGTACAATGTGTTGACTATCAGGAGATAAGAGGCGAGAAGACACTCGGGGTGGGAGATATATTGACATTGCTGCCCAAAACCAAACTTTCAAGTTAGAATGAGAGCCACCAAATTCAAACATAAGCAACCAATGCTGACAAAGGAATGGGATCCCAAGAATGATATCAGAGCAACAGTTGTCCAGTACCAAGAAGTGAACTTTCTCATAGTTTTGATTCTTGGTTTTAATGTCAAGATAGCAACACTAGAACGTGTTGCCAGTTTACCTGATTCCATGGTTATTGCTCCATCAAATATTCTGATGGGAAGCTTAATACTGTGCACAAGTCTACTAGAGACATTATCCGAGCTCCCTGTACCTACACCATGGACATTCTTCGTTCCATGACATTCAGCACTTGGGGGGTGCAGATAGCTTGATTACGATGTGTTAAACTCATCCACCATCAAACATGTATTCTGGAAGGTGGACTCGATAGACCACACCAGTATCTGCCTAGATACTAGTGCCTTCTGCACATCCCACATTGAGAGCCTACTTATCCATGTAGATGAGATGCCACTCGCTCGGCGCCGTCCCAGTGCATATGCACTTGTATGCCAATGGTTCTCACTGCTATGCGGCCAACTTCGACAGTGCCTATGCCGCCGAGAGACTTCCCTCATACCCTAAGTACTTTGGGCTTTGCTCTTGGGTCTGTTATGCCTCTGATTCTGCCCAGGACACCACCCTGGAAGGTACCACTTCTGATTATTTGTCGCCACTCCTCAGCTCCCAAAGCTTCCACAGTGTTGGGAGTCTTGTGATCGACCATTTTGGAGCACACTTCATATCACACTCGATCTGTACCTATGTACAAGGTTGGCTCAAAGCCCCATGAAGGGGTTGGCCTCCGTTCCATATCCCCTCAGTTTGAAGTCAAAGAGTGCTCAACCAGGCACAATTTCTGTCTTCACAGTCAAGCTGGTTGAAATATGCAGCTAGGTACGGGAGATAGGGCACCATGCCTAGTTCACAGAAGGGATTGTGATCTTTACTGACTCACAAAGCATCCTGAGTTCTTTCAAGGCATTAGAACCTCAACCACCCAGGGTTTGCTGAATTCATGATGCCACAGTGCTGCAACCTGGAGGGATTTCTAGATTATCTTCTGCTGAGTTCCTGGACATGTGGAAATTGCTGGAAATGAGCGCATCAAGGATTCTGTTAGGGCTGGACAACCATACCAGCGTTTCACTCTTCCTTACACCGACTACATGGCAGGAATCAGTGCAGTTGCCTGGGCTGCTTGGGAAAATAGATGGGAGGTGGCTGATGGGAACTTGAAAGTTGCGTGCCATTGCTCTGCATCTGTTTCCATGAACCTACCCACCAATGCCGCAATGGTTTCAGGTTGCTTTCTGTCCTCTTTGAATTGGGCACCTGCATGGGACACACCACCTTTTGTGGAGTGCTAGCCTGTACCTTATTGCGACGACTGTGTTGTCCTCCAGACTGTTTGGCACATTCTTGTTGAATGTCCCAGTCTTTGTGATCTTCATGCAAGTTACTTGTCCCAGTAAGGGACGAGCGGGGTCGCTCGCACTTGGAACTGATTCCTCCACAGAGACCCGTGGATAAGGTTTATTTTATTTTCATATTTTTGATGAGACAGGGTGAATGTTACCTAGATGATTCACTTTGGAGTAGGTAATTTTGAGGATGGTTGTGAAATACTATGCAAGTGAAGTGGGTTTGTATGTTTTATGGCGTTCTGGTTCACTGGGGTAGGGTGAATTTGCTAATGGGCTTTATCAGAAATTTTTGGGGTGGGGAAAAGAATGAAGAGGGTGTGGTGTGTATGTGAAAGTCAAGGTAGCTTGCTGATAAAGTGTATCATATTTAAGTGGTCTTTGATGAGGAAAATCTTGGTTTCAGTGTGCTGGTGGTGGTGTATAGGGGTATTTTTTATGCATCCACTTGTGTTATGTGGCTCTTTGTATTTTCCAAAGTTAGTAGTCATATAAGAATGTATGGAAAATATGAGAATCACCATTTCTAATGCAACTAAGAGTGTTGTTTTCATATGGCCTTGTGTGGACAGTGAAGGTCATTTATGGATCTACTAATTTGATGCCTTATAGTGTGGGTTTAATGGTTGAGTGTGATGGGTGATACATGTGGGCTTGAAAAATTTTCCCATTAAGAGATTTTGTTGCATTAGAAATGATGATTCTCATACTTCCCATTTGTTCTTATATGACTACTCTCATTTTTTCTACCCTGGCTTTATGTTTATTTTTTAGAATTCTAAGTCTAGAAATTTGACTGATACTTATTTTCTTATAGTACTTAATATAAAGACTTTTTTTTTTTAAACCTATCAGTAGAATTATTTTTGTGGCAGGTTTTAGTAAAACAACAATTGAACTTCTCAGTAAATATGATGCAGATTTTGGATCCTTTGATATTCTCACCAATGAAGAAATTAGACAGGGTTTGAAGACTTATTCTAACTGGCCTACCTATCCTCAGGTAAGCTCAAATGTTTGCATCTTGCCCCATGGATGGGGCAAGATTTATGTTGGTTAATAATTTTGTTTAAATTATTAGATAATTTTGTACTCCTATTTGTTTTGGTACTTTATTGAAAATTCCTTTGACAGTTATACATTGATGGAGAATTAATGGGTGGATTGGATATTCTTAAAGAGATGGATTCCTCAAATGAGCTGGAACCAATTCTTCCTAAGAAGGTTTCTTTGGACGAAAGGTATTTGATTCAGTATTTTTATGGTCTTAAGTTTCATATACCAAGGACTCAGTCTATTTATCATTTACGCATTTTCACTAGTCCCCTTCAAAAAAAAATAACAAAGCCAGACAGGACACTTTAATCTCCCAAACGATTAGAAGGAGCAGAGGTGATCTGCTCCCAGGGACCTAACCTATAAACAATAACAACAACAAACTTTTTGTAGACCCAAATAGTCTCATTATTGCACACAGTAGGCCTCACTACTACTGATATTAATTTGAGCCACCTCAGTAGACCTCTCATGGCCTCTATTTGTGCCAGGGCATTTTCTCGTACATATTCAGGGTCTGCCACAACTTCTTGGCCATCCTGTTGATGTTAAGTACAACCTATTAAGAAAATCCCCCCCCCGTCACCTTTTCCTTCTGGCTGCTCATTTGGTTGCTATGGCCCTTAGTGATTGAATGGTTCACTGGGAAATTTCTGGTCAGTGCCTGTCACAGACAAGGTACAAATGCCAAACTTTAATGTAGCCAGGGTGGATAGGCGGGAGTGGCTTGGTGCAGAATATAGCCCTCCGTCCTTTTTTTTATTGGTCACAAGCTTAGATATTTTCTATTGCTGTCAAGCTTTCATAAGTTCTGATATTTCAGACTAGATAACTATTTTAAAATCTTCTCCCGACTTTTGGGGTGGGGGTAAATAATGACGGCACCACTCTTGACTGGTTGAGGGGCTCTACCCACTCATCTTTCTGTGACAAAGCGGTTTCCCTTTTGCCATCTTCAGAGCTGCTTTCAGGCAGATGGACCCCCTTGTGAATTCTCAGGGTCCCCTTCAAGATTCTTCAAACAGAGAGGTCATTTCTCCCTTGACGTTACCATTGTGCTCAGGGACTTCCCTCCCCATCCCCTTACTCCCTTTTGGAAAGTTGTCTCCGGGCTCTCCACTTGCAGTGAGTGTCTTTATTAGCAAATACCAAAGAGCTCTCCCTTCTGATGGTGGCAAGTGAACCACCTCACCTTAGCTAAGTAAGAGGTCTCCCCTCCCTCCAGCTTTCCCAGACATCTTGTAGATCCAAGCATAATGACTGATGTGAGCCGGCATGCCAGTCCCCACTGGAGCTCGACATGCTAGCCTCACTGATGTCTGTGATGGGCCATAGGCCCTTTGAGTGCCCAGTCAGGATACCCAACACTTGGGGGGGGGGGGAGCTACTTGAAGTCTCATCCTAAGTTGAAGATTAAATAAGAAGTGCCCCTGTTCCAGATAGTAGGGTTTTTCTTCGGGTAAACTTGGGCTTGATGCCAGGCACTTACCTGATTTTGCCCCAGTGTAAGGCCTTCATCAATTGGCACAAGGGTCCCAAAGAGGTTATTGCTATTCTCTATATAGACAACCTTTCAATTTCTTTTGGGGCAGTAAAGATGTCAACTTTGAAGCATCAACTAGAGCATTTACATTAGGGATGCACCGATATATCGGTAGCAGTTAACCAAATATCAGTCGATAACTGATATCTAACATTAAAAAATTTTAACTTCAAGACCACTCAAGTTCAATGTTCTATACTTTATAGAGAAGAGGGTTTGGTGTTTGTCAATAAATTACTGATTTTTCAATGATTTCTCGCAAGTCCTTAAATCCCAGTGGGTTTTATGGTTTCACTACCACATTCCTCTGTTCCATCTCGAGTGATTTTCAATTATAATTTAGGATTATACATATTTCCTCCTTTAATCTTAAGCAAGAAAATTATGTGTGATATGTTGATATTAATTATTATATGGTATGAAAAGTCAGTATTAATTAGAAATTTAGATTTATTGAAAGTTAAATGTTATTACCACTAAACAATTCTTAATAATAAATTACTTGATATTTAAAGATATTTAAACTTGAACTTAAAATTTAATATTTGAAATCAAATAATCTGAGGTTATAATGAGAGAAGAGCAGTTGTTCTCCACATTTGAGCGTCAATCTACTTCTTGTTGACTCATATATTTCTCCTTCTATGCTGAATAGCCTTTCACTGGCAAGTGAAAAGGTGGCGCACATACAGTAGTCTGCAAATTAGACAGTACCAAATTTTTGGACTATTTCATATGTCTTAATTTTTGGCAACTCTAATGAGGTTTGTTGTTTTTTGTGCAGAATAGTGTACTGGTAACATCTAGCAACTGATTTGTTGGGCCCTAGCTACACTAAGCCCGACAGTGCTACACAAGAGCTTGTGGATGATTATTGCTGGGAGTGTCCTCTGTGGTGTACTTGGTTCTGCTGGAATATTCACCTTCCCATCATTATTAGACTATAAATTTATTTTGGATATCACCCTCCCGTAAGAGGCGCGGCGATTTGCCATCCTGGCCGCCGTGCTGACGGGACTCAGCACCCCGTCCGACCCCAGCTTAGCCTCTTCTCCTTCCTTCAAAACACTTGTTTCCTCATTTTTCATACAACCTCTCCCACAACTTTCTCTGGTCAGCCTCTAATTTCACAGGGTAGATGCTGACCTTCTCAGCCAACCGTCCCGGATCAGGGCTGAGGGGAGGGAGGGGACAATGTTCCCTAGCCCCTGAGCTCCAGTCTGGGGTGGTTGGTTTTTAACTGCCGTCTGCGAGGCTTTCCTTCGTAGACAGCACTACGCCACGATGTTTTTCGATCTGGAGAAGGCCTATGATACCGCATGGCGATACGGTATCATGGAGACTCTCCACACGACGGGGGCGAGGGGACGCCTCCCAGTCTTTATATCTGAATTTTTGCGAGATCGTCGATTCCGCGTATGGGTGGGGGGAGCTCTCTCGGGCCCAATGGAGCAGGAAGAGGGTGTCCCGCAGGGAAGTGTCCTAAGTGTCACACTCTTTGCCCTGAGCATCAACGGCATCACCTTGGTGCTGCCAGAAGATGTTCTCACTACGCTCTACGTGGATGACTTCGATATCTTTTGGCGCGGCCCAGATGCCAACTCTGGAGCGTCGACTCCAACAGGCATTGAACCGCGTCTCTCGCTATGCCGAAGCGCACAGGTTTCGGTTTTCTTTGCCAAGACTAAGGTGGTGCTGCACTTCTGCCGCCATCCACGGCTCCACCCCGACCCCTTTCTTTCTTAATGGGGTGCGCCTGGATGTGGTTGAGTCGCACCCTTTCCTTGGTCATGTATTCGATCGACGCCTCACCTGGGACGATTCATATTCGCAGCCTTAGGGTCTCTTGTACCCGCACCATGGATATTCTCCGTTCCGTGACGTTCAGCGCTTGGGGCGATGATAGGGCTACTGCCTTACTTTTTTATCGATCCTTTGTTCGTTCGAAGCTCGACTACGGCTGCGAGTTTTATGCATCCGCAACCGAGCGTTTATTGCGGAAGGTGGATTCGATCCACCACACCGGCCTTCGACTTGCGCCCGGTGCCTTCCGCATTTCCCCCCATTGAGAGCCTGTTGGTCGATGCCGGGGAGATGCCACTCGCTCTGCACCGCGTGCAGTGCATCAGTCGCCTGTACGCGCGAGCCCGGTGCCTCCCTCAGTCGCCAACAGCTTTCACTGCATCCGCAGCTGATCTCGACTGTGCCTATGCCGCCGAGAGACTCCAGTCATACCCTAAGCCCTTTGGGTTTAGGACCAGGAAACTCCTTCGAGAGCTAGATATAGCTCTCGGGCCGGTGGTGCCCCTGGTTCTGCCCAGGACGCCACCCTGGAGCTTACCACATTTGGCTATTTGTCGCCACGCCTCTGCTCCCAAAGCTTGTACGTCGCCGGGAGTATCGCGTTCGACCTTTTTGTAGCACACCTCGTGTCACGCTGGAACCGTGCCAGTGTATACGGATGGCTCCAAGTTCCAAGAGGGGGTCGGCTTCCACGCCGTATCCCCTCTGTTTGAAGTCAGCGGGGCTCTGCCGTGCGCTGCGTCTGTCTTCACGGCCGAACTGGTGGCAATACACCACTCGGTACGGGAGATTACGTGACCTGCCCGGTTCGGAGCCCGGATTGTGATCTATAGCGACTCACAAAGCGCCCTGAGTGCTCTCGGGGCATTGGAATCTCCGCATCCCCTGGTTCGCCATATCCGTGACGCCACGGTTTTGGCGAGCAGGGTGGATGTCGAAATTATCTTCTGCTGGGTTCTTGGACATGTAGGAATTGCGGGGAATGAGGGCGCCAAAGAGTCCGCGAGAAATCTGCGACCGGACCAGCGTTTCGCTCTTCCTCACACAGGAATACGGGCAGCTCTTCGGACTGCTTGGCAAAGGAGATGGGAGACGGTCGAAGGGAACTTAAAGTTGCGTGCAATTGCGCCGCCACTGTTCCCATGGACCTATCCCCCAATGCCGCGACGGCTTCAGGTCGCTTTCTGTCGTCTCCGAATCGGAGACACTCCTGTGACGCATCGCTATCTGATGGAGCGCTCGCCTGGGCCCTATTCTGACGACTGCGTCGTTTCCCAGACTGTTCGCTACATTTTTGTCGAATGTCCCAGTCTGGGTGATCTTCATGCACGATACCTGTCCCGGTACCGGGATGGGCGGGGTCGCTACCGCCTGTCCCTTGTACTCGAGACGAGTTCGTGCACATTGACTTGTGGACTTGTTGACTTTTGGGGGAAGGCTGGGCTTCTCCCCTTTATTTAAGAAGATTCTATTATTTTTGTTATTGTTTTCTCTGCAGGTTGCACACTCCTACACCGGGGTTAGAGGGACCTCCCTCCCGCTGCGGGAGATTGCTTCCTAATTGTTAAGTTTTTCCAATTTTTATCATTGTTATGTTTTAATTTTTTTTTTTAAAGTAGCCTAGTTCTAGGCTGTCGTATTTCCGCCGACTTATGCCCAAGTGGGCAGTTGCCAGATGGGCTCTATAAAAAAAAAAATTGGATATCACACCCAAGAAGCCTGCAAGTATTATAGCTCTTAGAAAACATGCTGGTTTTAGCATCAGATGGATTTATGAGGAAATGAAGCTAGCAAAGTCAACTGTTGGTGACATTGTTAAAAGAGCTGAAGACACTGGTGAACATTCAACATGGCAACAAGGAAAATGTGGAAGAAACTGAAAGACAACATTTCATGATGGCATGGCTCTCCCAAGAAAGCCAGTAAAGACCTCCAGATGAATTTTTCTTTAGCTGGTTTAAATGTTTCTTCTTCAACCTTCCAGGGAAGGCTAATTGAAGTTGGCAGATTTGCTAGAAAACTGTTATATAGACAGTTATTGACTTCTGCTATGAAGACAAAACATCTTCACTGGGCATGCAAGTATGCTGGATGGAAGGCAGCTGACTGGATGAAAGTTAGGTTTTCAGATGAATCGCATTTTGAAGTACATGGGTATAGATAGCTCAGTGGTAGTAAGATGAAGCAGAGATGAATCACTTCAGCCAGGACACATTCAACAGGTGCCAAAATACCCACCTAAGAAGATGTTTTGGGGTTGTTTTATCACCAAAGGCATAGGGCGGCTTGTTACTATTGAGGAAATGATGAACAGCGTTAAATACAAGGCAATTCTGAAGACTCACTTGCTTTCCATGATGCAGAGAGGCTTTCCTCATTGAGGCGGCATTTTCCAGCAGGATCTCGTTCCGTTCCATACTTCCCAAATAATGCTCACATTCTTCAAAAAAAGGGGACTTACCATTATAGATTGGCCTGGGAATTCTCCTGATCTAAACCCATTGAGAATCTATGGGCTATAATTAAATGTAAAATCAAGAAAACTGACTGTTCGACGATGATTTTGTGCTGTTATCAATGCCTGGTACCATAATGAAGAACTGGCACAAATGTGTTCAAATTTGGTTGAATCTATGTCAGAGTGAGTGAAGCAGGTTCTAAAATCAAAGCAAAGGGCGGCCATATTTCATATTAAATGTACCATTTATCTTATCATTGACGTATTCTTTTCAAATATAAACAACAATTATCAAATAATTGTATTATTTTACCACTGTCCGAACTAATTTGCACACTACTGTAGGTATTTTTTAGCAAGATTTGGAAGGAAGCAAACGGAATGTTTCTTCGTAGCTCTTCCACCAGTTGAATGGACATTCTGTATATGCCAGTGGAGGAAGACTCAAGTAGGCTGATATCTCTTTCATGCTGAAAAGACTTAATTTTTAATTAAATGCTTGCAAAATCTGGACATTGATTTGAATTATATACATTATTTAATTAGAATAAATTGCCTAAACAGTGGGATGTGTGTTTAAAATAATTAAATGTAATCGTAGCATGTAGCTAAGATTTTTTTTAGTTTTGGATGTTACCGACTAAGAAGTATAACTTCAATATACATATGATATATAAATGATTATATTACTTGTCACAGATATAAGAGAGAACATATTAAATATTTTGTTTTATGCATTTTAAATATAAACTCAGAAGCTCCTTTAATTTTTTTTACTCCTGCAGGAACTTTGTGAAATGGTTTAGATACTTCAGATATATATATATTTTTTTCATTGTATAGTTTTTCCCAAATTTTGTAGTTTAATTTTCTTGTTCTCGGGTAGCTTTGAATGTTCTGTTTCATTTCCGTCACTCTCCTGTTCACTTTCATCTTCTCAGATTGAACTGGGACTGCCTTTATCTTTCTGATTATCTTGTATTACTGGTGTTAAAGCTGCATCACAAATCATAGTTTTAATATTTTCTTTTTCTGCTGGTTCAAAATATTTCAGTTTGCATTGTGGGTCAAGAGCCATTGCAAGAATAAGTTTCTTATTTCATTTGTTTGGTTCAAATCTTTCAATGAAATCTCTTTAGAACTCATTTACAATTGTCTTTATACCACTAATAGTTCAAGTTAAGTAATCGAGGTGATTCTGCAATGCCACAATAAAAAGGATGATCAAAGAAACAGTAACATTATCGAAACTCATTTTTCAAGTGATAATTTCAAATTTCTTAAGACTATAATAAGGTTTTCAGCCAATTCCCATTGATAGTCCCTTAATCAGGATTGCTTCTTTGTGGTGCAAAATAGAATAATTGCTCTCTTCTGCTCTACTAATCTTTCCAACATGTAAAATGTTGAGTTCCATCTATTGGAGACAGCTTGAATCAGCAATGTTTGGAAGATCTAACTGTTTCTGTAACATTTCAAGAGTTTCTGTATTAGAAGCTGATTGAATTTTACAGTTATGTTCCTTGCAATAGCTATTTGGATTTTGTGGTAGAGGTGGCCATAAGTACCAGGTTTGCTGGCATGCCAGACATGGTATGGCCAACCAGCCATGGGGTAGTGGGAATGAAGGGACTGCTGTATCGGGAAACTAAAATGTGAGAGGATGCATGGTGGTATGTCTGGAGTGAATTATGAATGCATAAGTGTTATGATTAAAGTGAAAGGATTAGTCTTTGGCAATGATTGATTTGAGATGTGAGAAGGAAGAGTTTGATGGACCGAGATGTGTATTAGAGCATGAACGATTGTGTGATTTTTGAAGAGTGTGGAGGAGGCAATTCTTCCCCACTGACCTAGACTATGCACCCATCACAAACTGCCAGATGAACCACATCATCCATAACCTCAAACACTCATCTGCCTGTGTTCTAGACACGATCAGCAACATATACTTCAAACCTTGCAGACCACAAGACATACAAGCACTCACCAACATAGCAAACTACAGTTACTCACACAATACAATACCCAACATCTGGAAGCATGGTAAGATCATCACAATCACCAGACCTAACAAAGACCCTACACTTCCTTCTTCACTCTGACCCATCCTCCTCTACACACCCTCCAAAGACATTGAATGCCTCATCCTAAATTAATCACACCACAGATTCCCTTAACACCCTCACAACATGGTTTCAACCAACTACACTCAACAAACACTCACTTCACACAGAGATTTTTTAAAGGCCTAACTCAACAAGATCCCCACATATAAGTCTTCACTACCCTAGATATCTGCAAAGCCTTTGATGTCATTCCACGCCACACCCTCACAAACTAAATATACAACAGGAACACACACAACAACACAAAGAGATAGTGGCCAACTATCTGGCAGGCAAACATGCCCATGTGTCATTTGCTGACCAGTCATCACATTATAAATTTCACAAAATGGTGTATTACTGGGTACTTTCACCAACTCTATTCAACCTGTACATGCACAACAGTCACAACATTCACACCCCATGCTCCCTAGATAAACATAGCTTACTATGCAGACAACAACAATTATATGTACAAACCAAAACACAGACACAACCATGCGACTTCTTCATCCCTACCTATGCCAACTTGACCCATGTTTTACCACAAACACAATTAAAATAGCCTCAACCAAATCTACAGCTACCCTTCTCACTAAATGGACAGCACAACATAACCTACACCTAATCTCACCATAAACAACACCCTCATACTACATAAACATACACAAAAAAATACTTGGAATAACACAATACATCACAAACATAAAAAACAAATACAAATGCACTAATAATAAATGCACTCAGCTCTTGCTTGTACAACATTTGGATACAATAAAGAAACCACAACCACAGTATGCAAACAATATATACACTCAGCGATGGATTATGCAAGCCCTGTCTGGGTATCTAACCTATCTGAAACACAACGCGATACAAACTACACAAATCAATGCCCTAAAAATCACTGGCTGCACAACTACTACACCCACAGGCCACCTGCACCTCAAAACCAAAGTCCTCAAAGTCAAGGACCACCTGGGCATGAGATGCATACAAACACTTGCTGCAGCCTCCACAAACCCACAACACTCATTACACTCTATATCAGAACACTGACACACTACTCCAAGGAACATTAAATCAACACCTACATACAATATCATACACAAATTATCTTATTACTCCCACCCTGCCCACCACAAACCTGCCTCAGGAAACATATCCACACATTAATCCTCACCACTCCATCCAATCATTCAAAAAGCAAGTCAGCTGCAATCTCAACCCCTGTGAAGACAGTATGGGAGATTTCGTGATGTGCCCGGTTCGGAGACCAGCTTGGAGACTTGAAGCGTGGCGCGAGTGCTCTTCTAGAGCAGCAGCCTGGGCTATGCCACTGCCAGTAGCAGCGATGCCAAAGATCTTGGCTGTCATCTCTGCAATCCTGGCTTTAAGACAACGGATTTGACACACTGGATGCAGGGCCGAGCAAAAGATCAGGAATTTTCATGAGTCCACCAGGCCATGCTGCTGAGTGAACACCATCCAACCCTTTAGAACTATCAGAAGAGGCTGAATGCTTTCAATGTAGATGTTTGTCCGGGCTACAACACAGAACCCCACACCAAATAGGAATCCTACCCACTATCAACAGGAACCCTATACAAGTTCCAGCTGTCCTCAGAAAGAACTACAGAAGAGTAGACTGGACACAGTATGCTCACCTTCTCGAAGCCTACCATCTGCCCAACTTGGACAAGGCAATTCTCAAGGATATTGATGAGGCACTCAATGACCTCAATAATCATCTCATCAACGCAGATAGGGCTTGTATTCCTAAATCCGAATACATGAAGGATTTATACCCTGAGTTAAAATTATTGTATGAAATCAACATCAGGAATGCATCAGTTGACACAATACGATGAAGTATAGAAATCAAAGAAGAACTGAACCAGTTGATCCTCGAACAGCAATGGAGATGATGGGATGATGCGATTGATAGTATCGATCACAAAGCAACTCCCAAAGAATTTTGGAAAAAAATCAGAAGTCCCAAGGGATCGAATGTGAAGAAGAAGATCGAGCTACAAAAAAGATGGAAACATTGAAACGGAAGAAGGAAGAATTGAAGAGCTATTCCGAAGTTATTGGGAAAAAATCTTGAGTATAAGTGAGGAGGAAAATGAAGACTATGACCTAGAGTTTGAAAACAACATTATAGACAAACTTAATGAGCAAATACACAAGATGCACCCTCACACCAGGTGGATAGACAGCATGACAGAGACGCCGAGATTACCAAAGAAGAACTACTCGGTGTGCTTTACTCATTCCGACAAAAAGCCCCAGGACAATCGGGGCTTACAAAGTTAAACTTTGATAGCGACCAGCCAATGTCATTGAAGGAATGAGAAGGATATTTAGCGCCTGTCTGAACACGGGATACTTTCCAGATGCTTATAAAACGGCTAAGATGATTTTCTTGCCTAAGCACAGAAAGGACCCAACATTGAAGGAGAGCTACCAGCCAATTTCACTTTTAGAATTTGGTGGGAAGCTCTTTGAGAAGATCCCCAACCAAAGACTGATTTCTCACCTAGAGGAGAACTCCCACTTCAACCTGCATTAATTCAGATTTAGGAGGAAGGGAAGTACAGAGATGATGATTAATAGTCATCATGGCAAAGCTAGCCCAATCAAAATGGGAAAGAAGTTATGTGGACATTGTTTTTCGGGATGTATCAAAGGCGTTTGATAAGGTGTGGCAACAGGGAATGCAGTACAAGATCTTACGACTGAGCCTAAGTGAAAACTTATGAAGAACTTTCTGTGGTAATTTCATGGAGAGAGAGAGGCATACATCAGTTTAGGGTGCATGGATGGACCAAAGTTTCCACTCACTGCAGGCCTCCCACAGGTGGGGGGCCTATTCCCCACTCTCTTCTTGATTTACACTGCTAATGTCCCAGCCTCTGTAAGCCCCACTTGCCTCAACATCAAATTCGCCAATGATTTCATCCAGATAATCACTTGTCTATAGAGGAATGCACCTTGGCAAGCTCGTATGACAGCAGCAGAAATTGAAAACCTTAACACCTACGAGGCCCGGTGGAAGATCCGCACCAACCAGGAAATGTTCAAAGTAGTCCATATAGGCAGGAGACCACTTTACGATGTCAGGGTGGGGGATAGACATTATCCGTACACAATGGAGTGCAATGTACTTGGAATGAAGATTACTTCAACCGGGTACAAGAAGCACATCCAAGAGAGAATCACCAAGGCCACTACAGTTGAAACTCTATACATGTTCAGAACTCTTCGTTAAAGCAATAAGAAAAAGATCTACAATGCATTTGTAAGATCGATGCTGCTATACCCCGCTTCCGCCCTTTTGTGTGTCTCAAAGACACAAAAGAGGAAACTACAAGTAGTGCAGAATAAATGTATGTACCTAAATACAGGTACATACAGGCGGGAAAGAAGATTTCAGGAAGAGTTGCACCAGGAGGCAGGGATAAGTTCCATTAACATTCTCATAGAAAAATGGACAAGGAATATGCAGGAACTGGTTAATCAAGAATTGGATGATGATATCGTCCAATTGATTAACCAAAATAGAAGAGGAATAAGTTGCGGCAGATTTCCAAGCTCCACTGGGCTTTTAGCTGGCAGAGCAGAAGTGCCATTCTAAGCATGAAAGTAAGAATGTTTTTACCCTAAACCCCCAAAAACGACCAAGAAAAAGATTACCTAATTATGAAACTTTACTGATTTCTACAAGAATTCACTGAAGAAGACATCCAAGAAAAAAACAAAAGACACAATTTACACTCACTACAAGATATACAAAAAAAACAAAGCCACTAAGCACAGCACTAAAGTGATTATAAAGTAATTTATTACTACAACAGCAAATACACATAACGCATCCAAAAACATTAATTCTTTTGAAGACAAATAGTTTGAACACCATAGTAATATAAACTATCTCAAAGACAACAAAGGAACCACATAGGAAAAAAAATATAAATAAAAGTGATAGGCCTGATCACCAGGCACTTAGCATCTCTTTTCCACTATCTGTCCGCACACCCTTTCTTTATTCCCTACCCACACCTACACACTTACATCAAATTGTAATTGTAATCAAACACATAAGAGAAAACTGCATTGCACACAATCACACATGCCAACAACATAATCTATACTTCATGGGACCTAGTGGGAAAGCCCAGTTCATGCAGCAGCCTTTCTCTGGGTCTTGGGGCTGTTTGACTAGGCAGCCTGAGGAATGACAACAACATGCTGAAACAAAATTATCTCTCCATCAAGGGCCACCTAAACATGATAGGCCCGCAGTTTTTCAGTAATGTGTGATGCCCCTCACATGTGCTACACACATTCTCTACTATCTGACATGCTTTCCCCTCAGAACCCCTCAAGCCACCCTTGCCACCTACAATCCCACCAAACCAGAACACTATAAAATACACACATACACCACCTTACCTGCATAGCACTTCAAAATGCCTTACTCCAATGCCCTTCCCCTAATATTCGCCAATCTGAAGCAACCTGAGATTGCCAAAATAGTGTCTCATGGCTCACCATACATGAAAACAAAAATAGATTAGACCCCTTCCCTGACTGCACCCTCCAGCACCTTCAAAACACTTCCCATCTCATTCTATCCTGCCCCCTTCCCCATTTTCACTATAAGATCTCTATGATATCTGTGCGAAAGACCATATGCAGTGGCATCCTTCCTGAGCTTAATGGTTTCATGTGTAGAGACTCTTTGGTGTTTTTCGCATGCTCCCACACTGGGCGGTGATTTGCCATCCTGGACGCTGTGCTGACAGGACTCAGCACCCCGTCCGACCCCAGATTAGCCTCTTCTCCTTCCTTCAGAACACTTGTGTTTCCTCGCTTTTCATACAACCTCTCCCACAACTTTCTCTGGTCAGCCTCTAATTTCACAGGGTAGATGCTTACGTTCTTCTCAGCCAACTGTCCCGGATCAGGGCTGAGGGGGGAGGGGACAACGTTCCTTAACCCCTGAGTCTGGGGTGGTAGGTTTTTAACAACCTACTTCATCCCCACCTATACCTTCCTCACATCCCCTTTCCTTCTCACTTCACTATCTATTTTTTTACGCCATGTCCAAGATGGAGCCGCCATGCCAAGGGCCTACCAGGCCACCAGGTAGGAAGGGGTGGTCGTGAATGGCAGCACCTGTCTCTGTCAGGCCTGTACGCACCCCTTGCAGGGCGGGCTACTGCAAGGAATGATGAGCGTTTGCACCCTGTGAAAAATTTAGGATCACCATGCCCAATGATGAAAAAATTAAAAAAATCTTCCCTCAATTTTTCCTTGTCCATCGATGGAGCCCACCTTGGGCAGCTCCACAGAAAAAATGGAGGTCTCCCCCTCTGTGCTTGCGCAGAGGGGGAGAGGAGGCTTACTCCTCTCCTTCGCCTATGGGTGTAGGGGACTCCCCCTCACCCCCTTGTCTGGAGATGCCTTCGGGCACCTCCCTCTTACCAGCGGCAGTCTTCCCTTTACTTTCCAAGGAGACTACCAAGAAAGCCAGCAGGCAGTCCATAGCCAACTGCTTCCCATTGAAGCGGCTTGGTAGGGCAAACCTCCCTAGGGGGGAGAGGGAAGCCAGGCCCCTTCGGTCGCTTCCCTCAAAAGTCCTGCTGGCAAGAATATTGAACCTTGCCGGGGTCAAGGCCTGTGCCTCCCAAGATGAGACTAAAGACACTGCTGCTAGTAGTACCTGTGATGTCCTGGGAAGGGGGGGCGAGATGACCAATTGGAGGCCCCCCCTGAGATAGACATGGTCCTTGAGGTAACCCAGTCTTAAACGGTAGGGCTTTCTATGGGAGCAAATCTGAGCTCGGTGCCAAGCACCTAACTCGAGTCCGCCCCTATGCAAGGTCCTCCTCAAATGGCTAGGGTTTCCGATGCAGTACAAGGAGGGGAGGGATCTCCTCCGACAGGTGCCCCTGCGACTGCTTAGATAAAGACTCAGCTGAGGCTGGTCATTTCCCACCCTCCTCTCCTAAAAAGAAAAAAAGACTTGGGGCTCCTCTCCATCCGCAAGGGCTGCAGGGACAGATGGGTCTGCTGCCACTTCGGTAAGCGACCAAGCCAAGATCGCCACATCCAGCCCCTCTGCCATCCCAGGTGTGGAGCCCCTGACTAAGAACAAAAGTGCGCAAGGCGGACACTCGATAACATTGGGGCCCCTCATTCAGAGGTTACCTGGTATTTTCGAGTCCGCTGGCTTCAAACACTTTTTGTTATTCGCTCCACTGATGCCGGCCAGTGGCAGCATGATCCATCAGAGGAGAGCTTTAGCCAGTGTAATTGGTAAAGAGCCGAAGGTGACCCGTTTCTCAGACGGGAGCCTCCTGGCGGATGCGGGGGATCCCTCTGAGGTGGCCAAGAAAAGTGCTCTTAGGACACTTGATGCGACTCCGGTGAGTGGTGCCGGTGAGTGAAAGGAGTAGTTTATGTGAGGGAACTCATTGACTACTCCATAGAGGACACCACCTTAGAGTTGGCCGACCATGGGGCAGTCAAGGTGGAATGTGTGATGAGAAAACAGGGAGGGTCCTCGAGACCCACCCCTACACTCTTTGTCACGTTCGACTGTGACAAGCTCCCTGAGTCGGTGCGTGCTGGTTGGTACCGCTACCGCCTGAAGGCATTTGTGCCACTGCAGCAGAGGTGCTATTACTGTTACCACTTAGGCCATATGAATCGTTCATGTAGATGTGTAATTGCAGGGTCACCCGAATTCTGTGTAAATTGCTCCAAGGCTGCACACGATAAGTCCAAATCTTGTGTTGCCAAGTGGGTCAATTGCAGAGAGACGTACCCCGCTTCTTTGAAGCAATGTAGTGCATATCTCCTTGAAAAAGAAATCATGGCTATTCAGGCCCAGGATCGACTGTCATTCACCAAGGCTACGGACTTGGTCCTGGCGTCTTACGCCTCAATGGTTAGAAAGACGCCCTCTGTGCCTGGCCCATCCAGGCCAATGGCACGGTTGTTTTCGAGCCCATTCGGAGCCCTTCTGCGGGCTCTACTCAACCCGGGCGCTTCCCTGGTAAAGCTGGCGGCAAAAAGGGTTCACACCCAGCCCCGGCTAAAACCAGGGCTCCCCCATCTTCTCCCAACGTGACCGTTTCCCGTAAGGCGAAACGGCCACGCGCCTCCACCGAGTCGTTAGGCTCACAGGATGCAACACCCCTGAAGTTAGTCGCCAGGACATTTCAAGGGTTTCTAAAGTTGTCCCCCGAAAGGAGGACAGCAACAAAGGAGCTTCGGCTCCTTCGCCCACGCCTATTGGTGGGTACATTGGCACGGAGACGGTGGATCCTCGAAAAGAGGGTCGCCGCCCCCGAAGCCTTAACGCCCGCCTAAATTTTCGAGGCGAAGGTAGGAAAAGACTCGCATGGTGAGCCCAACATCCCCCAATAAGTCCTCGAAGGCGACAGCGCCTGGGGCTCTCCTCTGGGAAGCATATGGCCATTCCCCTGAGGGTCTTCGGTTCGAAGAGGGTCTCCGCGTCTCCTCCGAGCTAGGCCTGGAGGGCATATTCCTTCAATGGAATTGCCGTGGACTCTGGGCCAACTTGGAGGAGCTGCGGAGGCTCGTCCCGTTCCCCGTTAGCTATCTTTTTGCAGGAGACCATGCTAGGCGCGTGCCCCCTGCCCACCTTCCCGGGGTATAATGGTGTTGTGACCCCACCACCACGAGATGGGGTCTGGTCTGCGGGATGCGCCGTTTACACCCAGCATGATGTCTCCGTTCTTCTTTTCACGTTAGATACCTCCTCCAGCCGGCGGAAGGCCGCCGGCTGGACTTTACCTCCAGAGGCGGAGAACCCTTCAACGACAGGTTTACTGTGAGTGAGTTGCGTTCCGCTCTTGCTTCGTGCGTGGACACCGCCCATGGTCCGGACGATGTCCCGTACGCCATGCTTCGACAGCTGAGTGAGCGAGGCATAGCCTGTCTGTTAGATTTGTTCAACAGGATCTGGGTAGAGGGTCTTCTCTCGGATTCCTGTCGAATCGCTACTGTGCTCACCTTTCGCAAACCGGAGAGAGATCACTCTACTCCGAGCGGTTTCCGCCCAATCTCTCTAACCTCTTGCATGTGCAAGTTGATGGAGAAATTGGTAAATATTAGATTAGCCTTTTTTCTGTACAGTGGAGGCCATCTGTCTTCTGCACATTGCGGCTTCAGCAAGTTCCATTCCACGTCAAATGCTCTGCTCCGACTGGAAAATGCCGTCTGCGAGGCTTTCCTTCGTAGACAGCACTACGCCACGGTCTTTTTCGATCTGGAGAAGGCCTATGATACCGTAGGGCGATACGGTATCATGGAGACTCTCCACACGATGGGGGCGAGGGGACGCCTCCTAATGTTTATATCTGAAATTTTGCGAGACCATCGATTTCGTGTACAGGTAGGGGGAGCCCTCTCTGGCCTAATGGAGCAGGAAGTTGGTGTCCCGAAGGGAAGTGTCCTCAGTGTCGCACTCTTTGCCCTGAGCATCAACGGCATCACCTCGCTGCTGCCGGAAGATGTTCTCGCTACCCTCTTCGTGGACGCCCTTTCGATCTCTTTTGGCGCTGCCCAGATGCCAACTCTGGAGCGTCGACGCCAACAGGCATTGAACCGCGTCTCTCACTATGCCGAAGCGCACAAGTTTCGGTTTTCCTTGGACAAGATTAAGGTGGTGCACTTCTGCCGCCATTCACGGCTCCACCCTCACCCAGACTTGTTTCTTAATGGGGTACACCTGGAAGTGGTTGAATCGCACCGTTTCCTTGGTATTGTATTTCACTGACGCCTCACCTGGGAGGCTCATATTTGCAGCCTTAGGGTCTCTTGTACCTGCGCCATGGATATTCTCCGTTCCGTGACGTTCAGCGCTTGGGGCGCTGATAGGGCTACTGCCTTACTTTTTTATCGATCCTTTGTTCGTTCGAAGCTCGACTACGGCTGCGAGTTTTATCCATCCACAGCCGAGCGTGTAATGCGGAAGGTGGACTAGATCCACCACACCGGCCTTCGCCTGGCGACCGGTGCCTTCCGCACTTTCCCCATTGAGAGCCTACTTTTCGATGCTGTGGAGATGCCACTCGCTCTACGCCGTGTACAGTGCATCATTTACCTGTTCTACGCGCGAGCCTGGCGCCTCCCTCAGTCGCCAACAGCTCTCACTGCATCCGCAGCTGATTTCGACCGTGCCTATGCCGCAGAGAGACGCCTGTCATACCCTAAGCCCTTTGAGTTTAGGGCCAGGAAACTCCTTCTAGATCTAGGTATTGTTATCGGGCCGGTGGCGTCCCTGATTCTGCCCAGGACGCAACCCTGGATGGTACCACATTTGGCTATTTGTCGCCTCGCCTCTGCTCCCAAAGCTTGTACAGCGCCGGGAGTATTGCGTTCGATCTTTTTGGAGAATACCTCGTGTCATGCTGGAACCGTGCCAGTGTATACGGATGACTCAAGTCCCAAGAGGGGGTCGGCTTCCACGCCGTATCCCCTTTGTTTGAAGTCAGCGGGGCTCTGCCGGGTGCTGCGTCTGTCTTCACAGCTGAGCTGGTGGCAATATACCACTCGGTACGGGAGATTACGCGATGTGCCAAGTTCGGAGACCGGATTGTGATCTATAGCGACTCACAAAGTGCCCTGAGTTCTCTCGGGTCATTGGAATCTCCGCATCCCCTGGTTCGTTATATCTGTGACGCCACGGTTTTGGCGAGCCGGGCAGATGTCGAGATTATCTTCTGCTGGGTTCCTGGACATGTAGGAATTTCAGGGAACGAGCGCGCCAAAGAGTCCGCAAGGACTGCGACTGGACCAGCGTTTCTTTCTTCCTCACACCAACCACATGGCAGGAATACGGGCAGCTCTTCGGACTGCTTGGCAAAGAAGATAGGAGACGGTCGAAGGGAACGTAAAGTTGCGTGCCGTTGCGCCGCGACTGTTCCCATGGACCATTTCCCCAATGTCGCGACGGCTTCAGGTCGCTTTCTGTCATCTCCGAATCGGGCACACTCGTGTGACGCATCGCCATTTGATGGAGCGCTCGCCAGTGCCCTATTTTGACAACTTCGTCGTCCCCCAGACTGTTCACCACATTCTTGTCGAATGTTCCATTCTGGGTGATCTTCGCGCACGTTAACTGTCCCATGTACTCGGGATGGGTTCGTGCATATCGACCTGTGGACTTTTACGACTTTTTGGAAGAGGCCAGCCTTCTCCCCATTATTTAATATTCAACTATGTATCGCCGTCTTCTTCGGCCTTTCCCTGTCAACGGAGTTCGCTCTATATTTTTTCAATTTCTTTGTTTTTCTTTTGCTTGTTCTTTTTTTTTTTATTTGGATTTTAATATAGCCTAGATTTAGGCTAGCTTGAGTACAGCGACAGATGAGATATATAAAAAAAAATCCCACACTGGGGGTAAGCGTCCCTTTCTCATAACACCATTGTGTGTTTCCTTCTTTTTGCTCGTTTGATTTTTTTTTTCCTTCATTGCTTTTGTTTTTGTTTTTTATCTTTATTTGTTTTTTATTTTTTCTGTTTATTAATCTAGCCCAATAAATATTAGGTTGCACTTAGTGTGATTATGATGCAGTCACCATATAGTCTCCTACAAAATGCCTCCCTCCCCACTCAATCATCTCGGAACCATTTTCAATATAACATCTCTTGAAGATTGTGGAAAAGACCATATACAGTGACTTATACCCTAGTAGGCAGTTGCCAACTGGGCTTAATGGGTTCATATGTAGAGAACCTGTAGGGTGACAGTCTCTCCTTCATACAAGACTCAAATTATTTAAGTGTCTTTTGTTTAAATATTGCACCTTTATTAACTTTTGGCAAGTGTATCTACTGATAATTTACTGATAGAAACTTTTCTTAATCAGGCTTAAAGGTTTAATCAATCGTTGTCCCTTAATGATTTTTATGAAGGGAGATCCAACTCAACCGAGGTGCGGCTTCTCAAAGCAGTTAATCGCCATCATGAATGAAACTGGGTAAGATTTAAATTCCTCGTTCTTCTTTTTTTATTAACCCTTTAAGGAGAAGCACAAGTCAAGCATTGCACTTAACATTCTTTGCATGAGGATGTCCTGTACAGATTGTTACACATGGCACCCCTTCTTGCCCCCAGTGTCTTCCAGCAGTTTCTGACTAGATTAAGACTACCTGCTTTTCATTCCTAGGCATTTTCATTTTACCCCTCTTTTTCACCAGTTTCTTTACTAGTCTTTTCACACCTATTTATGTGGCTGGGAACTAATTCCACCAACACCCAAAGGGGATATCAGTTGACATCTGGAGACTTTTGCGCCCTCCCAGCCCCAATGCTTGCAGGACAATCTATGGCTATATATCTTCCACACATTTTCATATTCCAACACTTTCTCTACAGATCTCCTTAACTTTCGCAAGATTTACCCTTGTTGATATTTTGCTTTAAATTTGAGGTAAAGAAATTCCATATCCACTTAACATTTACGCATTTCACAGGAGATTAATAATTTGTGCTCTTCAGTTAAATTATATGATTAACTACATTTGGCAACTCAGTATTGTTGCTGCCATTGCATTTACTTTGAAGCAATGATGCTTTAGTGTTGACTGGGATTTCTTCATGAGAGTAGGTGAGTCTATCTCCATTATAATTGCTCCTCATCTTAGTGACATAAAATTCATGGGATGTATGTGGCATGAATCACAGGGTGAGAAATTAGCCCTTCCATTATTGCATTTTGTGCCACATGTAGCCAAATAAATGTTGGTGCACAAAATGCAAATTGGTATTACTCCCTTATCACTTTTGCGATATGTACCTTCAGTATACCATTTTATAATGGCCACATGTTGTGCAATATGCGACTCATCTTTGATTTGATTTTTATTAGAATCAATAATATTCATTTAGGAATTATAATCATTATGTACATATTATTTGTGGATCAGGTAAAGATAAGCGACCCCAGGGTTTTTCTACATCCAATAACCCTAACACATGCCTGTTCTTTGGATTAACAGCTTGCTGGTCCTTCAAGTTATGTACATGTTTGTGGAGTTCGTTAGGTTAGTTTAGCATTATTTGAAGTTGAAAAGCCTCTGGGTCACCTTATCTTATATATGAATATCAATGTAGGTACTCATTTATTTTATGGAGAAGCGTTTGAATACAGGGTAAGCCCTATATGCTGATAATTATCCTTGAACTTAGCTGAGTATTTACTAAATAAACGAACCTTCTTCTGTGGAACAGTTCGCTCAAACAGAAGAAATTTACCAAAAGAAGTAATGAAAGCAAAATTGAAGAAAAAAGAAATGAAGGCTCTTGAAACTAAAAGTGGTGTAAAGATTTATAATTGGCCTGACAAAATAAATGTAACATTGATATCAACAATGCCTGAGTATAGTGATGGGCTACAGCCACTAAATAAAAGATTTTATATAATATTGCCAAAATGGGTGTCGATGTTTCTGACCAGATAAGCTCCTATCATTCTCCATTGGGGAAGAGCAGAAAATGGCAGAGAAAGCTGATTGCTTCCACTGCTCTGGTAAATTCATGGATTCTTTACACTCAATACTCTAAGAATAAATAGATGAGTATTCAAGAATTCAGAAAGAAGCTACAGAATGACCACAAGCTGGAAGAGAACCGCAAAAGGTCTGGTATGACCACATCTCACACATTAAGAGAAGCAGATGGTCTAAAAAGCAAGGCAAGGTAAAGATGTTTAGGTGCTATCAGAAAATTTTCCTGAATGAAGGATACAAAGTGGCAGCAAATAAAGCAAGAGTTTCAACCTTATTCAATAATTGTAAAAATCAACCTCATCTTTGCATTTCTTGTTTTGTAAAATAGCATAGCAGTGAAGATTTTTGCTCAATAAATTTAGTTTATTTTTTAACTAAGGAAACTTCTCTTATAGAAATCTGCATATCACTCTCTGGATATAGTTTTATTTTTTTATGCCTTTATATGGATATTCTTATTTATTTTTGGTAAATCTCATCTAATTTGCAATTTTTTAAAGAATTGTGATTGTATTTTTTTAAATTTTGCAATTATAAATAAATAACAACTTTATTCAATTCTTTTCTTGATAACTAGATTTTCAAATTAATAAGAGAAATAATGTAAAAAAATCAAAATTTTAGGTATATAAAAAATTGATTTTGTACCACGGATGTACCATTATGCAAAAAATAAAACTTGGGTTGGTACATGGGTGGCCCAAAATGCAGTTAATGTGTTAAATAAGTATAGATTGGTAGTAAAACACCTGCAATTTTTAAAAAAAACATGGTCAAGACTAGCACCAGTTTTTGTATCTTATTATAATTATCCTAGCATGTGTGTCTGTCTGTCTGCATTTTTAAAAAAAGTTGAGAACAGGATTTTTTTTCTTACACACCAATTTTGAATGTGTTGTGAAATTATAAAACCTTTCTCTTGCACAGTTTCTTAATTTTGTGAGTGAAGAAAACAAGCGCCACAGGCCTAGCAAAAGAGGCCTGTAGGGTGGGTTTTTGTTAGTTCTTAGAATGATTTATGACACATTTCTGTTGCTGTGGTTTAACTTGTAAGTAAAGATTTGGATATGCCCCCAGCTACTTACTACTCTGTGGGGTATCATCTTCATCATTTACCCCGTAAGGGGCGCGGCGATTTGCGATCCTGGCCGCCGTGCTGACGGGATCCAGCGCTCCGTCCGGCCCGAGCTTAGCCTCTCTTCCTTCCTTCAGATAGCCCGATTTCTCCCCTACCTCGTCGCTTTTCATACAACCTCTCCCACAACTTTCTCTGGTCAGCCTCTAATTTCACAGGGTAGAATGCTGACCTTCTTCTCAAGCCAACCACCCCGGATCGGGGCTGGGGGGGGAGGGGACATTGTTCCCTAACCCCTCAGCTCCGGTTCGGGATGGGGTTTTTTTAACAACCTGCTTCATCCCCACCCATACCTTCCTCACATCCCTTTTCCTCTCCTCTTCACAACCTATATTTTTTACGCCGTGTTCAAGGTGGAGCCGCCATGCCGAAGGACTGCCAGGCCACCAGGCGGGAGGGGTGGTCCCGAATGGCGGTGCCTGGCTCTGCCGGGCTTGTAAGCACCTCTCGCAGTGCGGGCAACTGCGAGAGGTGATGAGCTATTGCGTCCCGTATTAAAAAGAGGGTCACCATGCCCATGTATGACAAAAAAAAA
Organism: Ceratothoa steindachneri; assembly: GCA_963969495.1. Taxonomy (NCBI): domain Eukaryota; kingdom Metazoa; phylum Arthropoda; class Malacostraca; order Isopoda; family Cymothoidae; genus Ceratothoa; species Ceratothoa steindachneri. The sequence goes on along the minus strand of OZ018321.1, from coordinate 106,365,819 downwards.
AAAACCCCAACCCCCAACTTCCCCAAGAAAAAAAACGGAGCCGCCCTCAGGCAGCTCCACTGAGAAAATGGAGGTCCCCCCCCCTTGTGCTTGCGCAAGGGACCCTCCATAATTCTTTAACCGGAGAGGAGGCTTACTCCTCTCCTACGCCTACGGGTGTAGGGGACTCCCCCTCACCCCCTTCTCTGGAGGTGCTTTCAGGCACCTCCCTAATTCCAGCGGCAGTCCCTCCTTTGCTTTCTAAGGGGACTGCCAAGAAAGCCAGCAGGCAGCCCATTGCCGACCGCCCCTCGTGCAAGCGGCTTGGTAGGGCAAACCCCCTTAGGGGGGAGAGGGAAGCCAGGCCCCTTCGGTCGCTTCCCTCTAAAGACCTGCTGGCCAGAATTTTAAACCTTGCTGGGGTCAAGGCCTGTGCCTCCCCACACAAGACTGGCGACACTGCCAAGGGGACCTGGGAGGGGATGGCCAACTGGAGGCCCCTCCTGTGATAAACATGGTCCTTGAGGAGACCCAGCCTCAGACGGTAGGGCCTTCCATGGGGGGGAATCTGGGCTCGGCGCCAAGCACCGAACCCGAATCCGCCCCTATGCAAGGTCCTCCTCAAATGGCTGAGGGCTCTAAGGCAGTAAAAGGAGGGGAGGGATCTCCTCCGACAGGTGCCCCTACGACAACCAGGACCTTCTCCATTTCGGAGAGGGACCTGGCTGAGGCCGGTCCATCTGGCCTGGGGGCTTCTGCCGGCGGAGGTGAAAAGCGGGTTCATTCCCCGCCCTCCTCTCCAAAAAAGAAAAAGACAAAGAAGACTAAAAAGACGAAAAAGACTCGGGGCTCCTCTCCATCCGCGGGGGCTGCGGGGACGGATGGGTCTGCTACCACTTTAGTAGGCGACCAAGCCAAGATCGGCACATCCGGCCCCTCTACCCCCTCGTGTGCGGAGCCCCTGACCAAGACTAACACCAAGAGTGCACAGGGCGGAGCCTCGATGACATCGGGGCCCCTCATTCAGAGGTTACCTGGCGTTTTCGAGCCCGCTGGCTTCAAACGCTTCCTCGTTATTCGCTCCACTGATGGCACCATGTTGTCCAAGGGCAACATGATCCATCAGAGGAGAGGATTAGCTAGTGCAATTGGTAGAGAGCCGAAGGTGACCCGTTTCTCGGACGGCAGCCTTCTGGCGAATGCGGCGAATCCCGCCGAGGCGGCCAAGATAAGTGCTCTTCGGACACTTGATGGCACCCCGGTGAGTGTGACGCCGCACTCTACCATGAACTTTGTGAAAGGAGTAGTTTATGCGAGGGAACTCGTTGACTACTCCATTGAGGACATCACCCTAGAGCTGGCCGACCATGGGGCGGTCAAGGTCGAACGTGTGATGAGAAAACAGGGAGGGGCCTCGAGACCCACCCCTACACTCTTCGTCACGTTCGACAGTGACAAGCTCCCTGAGTCGGTGCGTGCCGGTTGGTACCGCTACCGCGTGAAGGCATTCGTGCCACTGCCGCGGCGGTGCTATTACTGTCACCGCTTCGGCCATACGAATCGCTCATGTAGACATGCAAAGTCGGGGTCACCCGAAGTATGTGTAAATTGCTCCAAGGTCGCACACGATAAGTCCAAATCGTGTGTGGCCAAGTGTGTCAATTGCGGAGAGCCGCACCCCGCTTTTCGAAGCAATGTGGTGCATATCTCCTGGAGAAAGAAATCCTGGCCGTTCAGGCCCAGGATAGACTCTCATTCCGCGAGGCTAAGGACTTGGTCCTGGCGCGCCCAGCTCTGCCTGGGACGTCATATGCCTCAGTAGTTCGAAAGGCACCTTCTGCTCCTGGCCCATCCAGGCCAACGAGCACGGTTGTTTCCGCGCCCATTCGGAGCCCTTCTGCGGGCTCTACCCAACCCGGGCGCTCCCCTGGTAAAGCTGGCGGCAAAAAGGGTTCATACCCAGCCCCGGCTAAAACCAGGGCTCCCCCCTCTTCCCCCAGCGTGACCGTTTCCCGCAAGGCGAAACGGCCACGCTCCTCCACCGAGTCGTTAGACTCACAGAGGCAACACCCCTGAAGATGGTTGCTAGGCTATCTTCAGGGGTTCCTAAAGCTGTTCCCCGAAAGGAGGACAGCAACAAAGGAGCTTCGGCTCCTTCGCCCACGCCCCGAGGTGGAGCGAGTGGCTCGGAGACGGTGGTTCCTCGAAAAGAGGCCCCCCCGCCTCCGAAGCCGCAGCGCCCGCCTAAGGTTTCGAGGCGGAGGGAGGAAAAGACTCGCATGGCGAGCCCAACCTCCCCCAATAAGTCCTCGAAGGCGACAGCGCCTCCAGCGCTTTGTCCGGCCAACAGCGCCCGGGGTTCTGCCCCCGGGAAGTGTACGGCCATTCCCGTGAGGGTCTTCAATTCGAGGAGGGCCCCCGCGTCTCCTTCGAGCTAGGCCTGGAGGGCATATTCCTTCAATGGAATTGCCGTGGACTCCGGGCCAACTGGGAGGAGCTGCGGAGGCTCGCCTCGTCCCGTTCCCCGTTAGCTATTTTTTTGCATGAGACCATGCTAGGCACGTGCCCCCTGCCTGCCCTCCCGGGGTATAAGGGTCTTGCGACCCCACCACAGCGGGATGGCCGGGCTGGCGGATGCGCGGTTTACACCCGGCATGATGTCTCCGTTCTTCCTTTCTCTTTAGATACCTCCTTTCAGGCAGTGGCTGTGCAGCTGCACCTGGATAGGAGGTATACTATCATTTCTGCGTACATTCCACCGTCAGCTGACTTCGACGCGGGGGACTTCCGCCGCGTCGTGGCACGGTTGCCGAGGCCCTATCTCTTGCTTGGAGATCTGAACGGCAGGCATCCTCTCTGGGGAGATTACTCCATAAATCCCAGGGGACAAGTCCTTGCCGATCTGATCGAAGAGCTTGAGATGGGTGTCCTAAACGTGGATGAGTTTACGCATCACTGTCCGAGAACCGCTTCATTTTCTTGCCTTGACCTATCTTTGTGCTCTTCGGATGCACAGCCTGATTTTGATTGGGGGGTGGTCGATGACCTCCATGGTAGTGATCACTTTCCCATTCAAATATCATTTTCAGGGCAACTGCCGCCTGAGAGACCACCTCGGTGGTGCTTGGCGCGGGCGCGGTGGCCTGCATTTCAGGAAATGACTGAATTCTCTATCTCAGTCGAGGAGTTTAGGTCGGTAGATGAGGCCGTTGACTTCTTCTCCGGCAACCTCATCGCCGTGGGCCTGACTACTATTCCTAGGACGTCTGGCCGTTTTGCACGCCGACCACTCCCATGGTGGTCGGCCGAGTGTGAGACGGCCCTCAAACAGAAGCGTTATGCCTACATGCGCTATAAGCGCCGCCCGAACGATTTCACTGTCGCTGAATTTCGTCGGGCTAGGGCTAGGTTCCGGTATATTTCGAAGCACGCCCGCCGCTCTTCTTGGCGGGCATACGTGTCTTCACTTAACGGGAAGACCCCTTTAGCTGAGGTGTGGAAGCGAGTCAAAAGGATTCGGGGCAAGTTCTCGCAGGACCCCCCTCCCGTTCTCCAGGAGAATGGGACCGCAATCTGGGACCCCGCGTCCGTGGCGGAATCCTTAGCGACCGCTTTTTCCGCATTCTCTAGCCTTGATGCTGCTCCGCCAGCATTCAATGCACGTCGTGATGTCGCGGAAGGCCGCCGGCTGGACTTTACCTCCAGAGGTGGAGAACCCTTCAACGACAAGTTTACTGTGAGTGAGTTGCGTTCCGCTCTCGCTTCGTGCGCGGACACCGCCCATGGTCCGGACGATGTCCCGTACGCCATGCTTCGACACCTGGGTGAGCGAGGCATGGCCTTTCTGTTAGATTTGTTCAACAGGATCTGGGTGGAAGGTCTTCTCCCAGACTCCTGGCGAATCGCTACTGTGCTCGCCTTTCGCAAGCCGGGGAGAGATCACTCTACTCCGAACGGGTTCCGCCCAATCTCTCTAACCTCTTGCGTGTGCAAGTTGATGGAGAAATTGGTAAATGTTAGATTAGCCTATTTCCTGGACAGCGGAGGCCATCTGTCTTCTGCACAGTGCGGCTTCCGTAAGTTCCACTCCACGTCGGATGCTCTGCTCCGACTGGAAAATGCCGTCTGCGAGGCTTTCCTTCGTAGACAGCACTACGCCACGGTGTTTTTTGATCTGGAGAAGGCCTATGATACCGCATGGCGATTCGGTATCATGGAGACTCTCCACACGATGGGGGCGAGGGGACGCCTCCCAATGTTTATATCTGAATTTTTGCGAGATCGTCGATTCCGCGTAAGGGTGGGGGGAGCCCTCTCCGGCCCAAAGGAGCAGGAAGAGGGTGTCCCGCAGGGAAGTGTCCTCAGTGTCACACTCTTTGCCCTGAGCATCAACGGCATCACCTCGGTGCTGCCGGAAGATGTTCTCGCTACGCTCTACGTGGACGACCTTTCGATCTCTTTTGGCGCGGCCCAGATGCCAACTCTGGAGCGTCGACTCCAACAGGCATTGAACCGCGTCTCTCGCTATGCCGAAGCGCACAGGTTTCGGTTTTCTTTGGCCAAGACTAAGGTGGTGCACTTCTGCCGCCATCCACGGCTTCACCCCGACCCAGATTTGTTTCTTAATGGGGTGCGCCTGGATGTGGTTGAGTCGCACCGTTTCCTTGGTCTTGTATTCGACCGACGCCTCACCTGGGAGGCTCATATTCGCAGCCTTAGGGTCTCTTGTACCCGCGCCATGGACATTCTCCGTTCCGTGACGTTCAGCGCTTGGGGCGCTGATAGGGTTACCGCCTTACTTTTTTATCGATCCTTTGTTCGCTCGAAGCTCGACTACGGATGCGAGTTTTATGCATCCGCAGCCGAGCGTTTATTGCGGAAGGTGGATTCGATCCACCACACCGGCCTTCGCCTTGCGACCGGTGCCTTCCGCACTTCCCCCATTGAGAGCCTGTTGGTCGATGCTGGGGAGATGCCACTCGCTCTGCGCCGCGTGCAGTGCATCACTCGCCTGTACGCGCGAGCCCGGCGCCTTCCTCAGTCGCCAACAGCTCTCACTGCATCCGCAGCTGATCTCGATGGTGCCTATGCCGCCGAGAGACGCCAGTCATACCCTAAGCCCTTTGGGTTTAGGGCCAGGAAACTCCTTCGAGAGGTAGATATAGCTCTCGGGCCGGTGGCGCCCCTGGTTCTGCCCAGGACGCCACCCTGGAGGGTACCACATTTGGCTATTTGTCGCCACGCCTCTGCTCCCAAAGCTTGTACGGCGCCGGGAGTATTGCGTTCGACCTTTTTGGAGCACACATCGTGTCACGCTGGTACCGTGCCAGTGTATACGGATGGCTCCAAGTCCCAAGAGGGGGTCGGCTTCCACGCCGTATCCCCTCTGTTTGAAGTCAGCGGGGCTCTACCAGGCGCTGCGTCTGTCTTCACAGCCGAGGTGGTGGCAATACACCACTCGGTACGGGAGATTACGCGACGTGCCCGGTTCGGAGACCGGATTGTGATCTATAGCGACTCACAAAGCGCCCTGAGTGCTCTCGGGGCATTGGAATCTCCGCATCCCCTGGTTCGCGAAATCCGTGACGCCACGTTTTTGGCGAGCCGGGCAGATGTCGAGATTATCTTCTGCTGGGTTCCTGGACATGTAGGAATTGCGGGGAATGAGCGCGCCGATGGGTGCGCCAAAGAGTCCGCGAGGACTCTGCGACCGGACCAGCGTTTCGCTCTTCCTCACACTGACTACATGGCAGGAATACGGGCAGCTGTTCGGACTGCTTGGCAAAGAAGATGGGAGACGGTCGAGGGGAACTTAAAGTTGCGTGCCATTGCGCCGCGACTGTTCCCATGGACCTATCCCCCAATGCCGCGGCGGCTTCAGGTTGCTTTTTGTCGTCTTGGAATCGGGCACACTCGTGTGACGCATCGCTATTTGATGGAGCGCTCGCCTGCACCCTATTGCAATGACTGCGTAGTCCCCCAGACTGTTCGGCACATTCTTGTCGAATGTCCCAGTCTGGGTGATCTTCGCGCACGATACCTGTCCCGGTACCGGGATGGGCGGGGTCGCTACCGCCTGTCCCTTGTACTCGGGACGAGTGCGTGCACCATGTCTAGTGGACTTATTGACTTTTTGGGGGAGGCTGGCCTTCTCCCTTTCATTTAACCCAGTTTAATTGTTGTTGTTTTTGTTATTGTTTTTGTTATTGCTTTTTTATTGTTATTGTTATCTCTTTTTATTGTTTCCTGTTTAATTTTTAAAGTAGCCTAGAACTAGGCTGTTTGTTTACGGCGACTAATGCCTAAGTCGGCAGTCGCCAGATAGCCCCTTAATTAAAAAAAAAAAAAAAAAAATCTTCATCATTTAAACTTGTAGAATATGAATCTTCCAGTTCAATGATAGTTGCCCATTAATAATGATATGGGTTTTTGTATAGCACTTATTAAGCCTAGAGGCCTTCACGAAATGCCTGTTTATAATAATAATAATTATAATAAGGATTTTGTATGGCTCTTTTCCAGGCCATGGCTCCGTAAGGGGCGCAGTGATTTGCCATCCTGGCCGCCATGCTGACGGGATTCAACACTCCGTCCGACCTCAGCTTAGCCTCTTCTCATTCCTTCAAAACACTTGTGTTTTTCCCCAGTTTCCTTGCTTTTCATACAACCTCTCCCACAACTTTCTCTGGTCAGCCTCTAATTTCACAGGGTAGATGCTGACCTTTTCTTCTCAGCCAACCGTCCCAGATTGGGGCTGAGGGGGAGGTGAGAACGTCCCCTAACCCCTCAGCTCTGGTTCGGGATTGTGTTTTTTTAACAACCTGCTTCATCTCCACCCATACCTTTCTCACGTCCCTTTTCCTTTTCTCTTCACACACTATCAATTTTACTCTGTGCCCAAGGTTGATCCGCCATACTGAAGGGCTGCCAGGTCACCAGGCGAGAAGGGTGGCCTTAAATGGTGGCACCTGGCTCTGCCAGGCCTGCATGCACCCCTTGCAGAGTGGCCAACTGCGAAGGGTGATGAGCTATTGCTTCCTGTGGAACAAATAGGGTCACCATGCCCATGGCTGAAAATTTTTAAAAACCAAAATTTCTTCCCAATTTCCCTTGCTCATCAACAGAGCCACCCTCGGGCAGCTCCACTAAAAAAATGGAGGTCCCTCCCCCCCTCCTGTGCTTGCACAGGGGACCCTCCATATTTCTCTAACTGGAGAGGATGCTTACTCATCTCCTTCGCCTATAGGTGTAGGGGACTCCCCCTTACCCCCTTCTCTGGAGGTGATTTCGGGCACCTCCCTTTTTCCAGCGGCACTTACCTCTTTACTTTCCAAGAGGACTGCTAAGAAAGCCAGCAGGCAGCTCATAGCCGACTGCTTCCCAGTGAAGCGGCTCGGTAGGGAAAACCCTCTTAGGGGGGAGAGGGAAGCCAGGCCCCTTCGGTCGCTTCCCTCAAAAGACCTGCTGGCCAGAATACTAAACCTTGCCAGGGTCAAGGCCTGTGCCTCCCCTACATGACTAGTGATGCTGTAATCGGCACCTGCGATGTCCTGGGAGGGGATGGCCAACTGGAGGCCCTTCCTGTGATAGACATAGGCCTTGAGGAAACCCAGTCTCAGACAGTAGGGCCTTCCATGGGGGGGGGGGGAACCAGGCTCGGCGCCAAGCACCGAACCCGAATCCGCCTCTATGCAAGGTCCTCCTCAAACGGCTGGGGTCTCCGAGGCAGTACAAGGAGTGGAGGGATCTCCTCCAACCGGTGTCCCTGCGACCACCAGGATCTTCTCCATCTCGGAGAAGGACCTGGCTAAGGCTGGTCCATCTGGCCTAGGGGCTTCTGCCGGTTGAGGGGAGAAGCGGGTTCATTGCCCGCCCTCCTCTCCTAAAAAGAAAAAAAATGAGAAAAAGACTAAAAAGACTCAGAGCTCCTCTCCATCCGCGGGGGCTGCGGGGATGGATGGGTCTGCTGCCACTTTGGTAGGCCACCAAGCCAAGATCGGCACATCCGGCCCCTCTGCCCTCCCCCGGGTCCGGAGCCTCCGACAATGACTAAGACGAAAAGAGCGCAGGGCGGAGCCTCGATAACATCGGGGGCCCTCATGCAGAGGCTAGCTGGCATTTTCGAGCCAGCTGGCTTTAAATGCTTCCTCGTTATTCGCTCCACTGATGGCACCATGTTGGCCAAGGGCAACATGATCCATCAGAGGAGAGCATTCGCTAGTGTAATTGGTAGAGAGCCGAAGTTGACCAGTTTCTCGAACGGGAACCTTTTGGCGAATCCTGGTGATGCGGCCAAGATAAGTGCTCTTCGGACACTTGATGGCACCCCTGTGAGTGTGACGCCGCACTCTACCATGAACTTTGTGAAAGGAGTAGTTTATGCGAGGGAACTCGTCGACTACTCCATTGAAGACATCACCTTAGAACTGACCGACCATGGGGCGGTCAAGGTTGAACGTGTGATGAAAAAACAGGGAGGGGCCTCGAAACCCACCCCTACACTCTTCTTCACGTTCGACTGTGACAAGCTCCCTGAGTCGGTACGTGCCGGTTGGTACCGCTACCGCATGAAGGCATTCGTGCCACTGCCGCGGCGGTGCCTATACTGTCACCGTTTAGGCCATACGAATCGTTCTTGTAGACGTGCAAAGTCAGGGTCACCCAAAGTCTGTGTAAATTGCTCCAAGGCCGCACACGATAAGTCTAAATCGTGTGTGGCCAAGTGTGTCAATTGCTGAGAACCGCACCCCGCTTCCTCAAAGCAATGTGGTGCCTATCTCCTTGAGAAAGAAATCCTGGCCGTTCAGGCGCAGGATCGACTCTCATTCCGCGAGGCTAAGGACCTGGTCCTGGCGCACCGGGCTCTGCCTGGAACGTCTTATGCCTTAATAGTTAGAAAGGCACCCTCTGCTCTTTGCCCATCCCCGCCAACGAGCGTGGTTGTTTTTGCGCCCATTCGGAGCCCCTCTGTGGGTTCCACACCTCGATTCACGCTGGAACCGTGCCAGTGTATACCGATGGCTCCAAGCCCCAAGAGGGGGTCGGCTTCCACGCCGTATCGCCTCTGTTTGAATTCAGCGGGGCTCTGCTAGGCGCTGCGTCTATCTTCACAGCCGAACTGGTGGCAATACACCACTCGGTACGGGAGATCACGCGACGTGCCCGGTTCGGAGACCGGATTGTGATCTATAGCGACTCACAAAGCGCCCTGAGTGCTCTCGGGGCATTGGAATCTCCACATCTCCTGTTTCACGATATCCTTGACGCCACGGTTTTGGCGAGCCGTGCGGATATCGAGATTATCTTCTGCCAGGTTCCTGGACATGTATGAATTGCTGGGAATGAGAGCGCCAAAGAGTCCGCGAGGACTCTGTGACTGGACCAGCGTTTCGCTCTTCCTCACACCGACCACATGGCAGGAATATGGGCAGCTCTTCGGACTGCTTGGCAAAGAAGATGGGAGACGGTCGAAGTGAACTGAAAGTTCCGTGCCATTGCGCCGCGACTGTTCTCATGGACCTATCCCCCAATGCCACGACGGCTTCAGGTCGCTTTCTGTCTTCTCCGAATCGGACACACTCGTGTGACGCATCGCTATCTGATGGAGCGCTCGCCTGCACCCTATTGTGAAGACTGCGTCGTTTCCCAGACTGTTCGCCACATTCTTTTTGAATGTCCCAGTCTGGGTGATCTTCGCGCACGATACCTGTCCCTTGTACTCGGGATGATTGCATGCACACTGACTTGTTGACTTTTGAGGGGAGGTCGGTCTTCTCCCTATTATTTAAGCAGGGTTTTTTTGTTTAGTTTTGTTTTTTTCCTATAGGTCGCATGCTCCTGCGCCGGGGGGATACCTTTTCCCGACGCAGGAGCTTGCTTACTGCTCGCCTAGTACTAGGGCAGTTTTTAATATTGCGACTAATGCCTAAGTAAGCAGTCGCCAGATGAGCTCTTTAAAAAAAAAATCCAGGCCATGGGTCTTCCAAGATAGCTGCTCATGTATTGATTAATGAAAAGAAAAGCTAGAGAGAAGTGAGTCTTCAAAGTATTTTTGAAGGCCCTGAGTTAGAGGGGTGTGAGCATCACAGTAGGCCAATCATTCTACATTCTCTGGGCAAATATAGAGAGCGCTTGATCACCCATGTAGCACAGATGACTACAAGGAACAATCAGTAGGGAAAAAGAGCCATAGTGCAGGGTTCTATGGCACTAAGATAGTATCAGTTGGACAAGTAGGATTTGAATGCAGCATTTAAGGTCTTATATGTAAAGAGTATCACTTTTAAAGGTGATTGTACGGAATGGGCAGAGAGTGAAGTTTGCAAAGCAAAGGTCCTAGTTTTGAACCACTTAGAAGGGTCAAAGAGGGCAAGCCTGTGATTCAGGGAGAAGTGATTTGCAGGAGTTAAGTCGGGAGGTGACTAAGGCATGATGGGCAATCTCAAAGCTTTTGTGTTCACGATGAGAATGGATGTCGCTGATATTATGGAGAAAATAGAGAGGATTAAAGATGAGGTAATGAGTTTTGAGGGATAAAGGACTATCAATGGTGATGCCCAGGTCTTAAAAGGGGACATGGGAGGCACTGAGTATAGTTAAAGAGCAATAGTTTTGTAGTGTGCCATGTCACTAGGAGTGCCTCAATTTTATCATGGTTGTTTTAGAAAGTTGTCAGAGTGCCAGTCTGGGATGATGTCATAAATGAATAGTAGATTTCTACGAGTTTCAGCAAACAAGGCTATAGAAAAGAAGATATAGATTTGTGTTTTATCAGCCTAGAAATGAAATAATAGATCAAAATGATGCATAAGAATATGAAGAGGAAGATGATAGTTGCAAAATTGAAGTGGACCAAGAACCAGGGTTGGAAAAAATGTGTTTAAAAAAAACAAAAAAAACTGGGTAGTGGGTTTTTACTTTTAGCTGAAAATTTAATAATAGCTAAATGTTTTTAAGAATATTTTTATATGTATTCTACATTCATTTGTCATTAACTATCTTTACTTTCTCCCAATTTTTCTAATATTACTGATAAATTTACAAATAAAATGATCTTTGTTGTTAAAAATGCCATTTGGAATTGGTCGTAAAAGAGACACTTGCTGGCAGGAAGTCATTGATATATAGTATGATAAAACAAGAGTATCATGTAATTTTTGTCTAGAAAAGATTAGTAAAAAAATTAAAAGAATCAAGAAGCATAGCAAAATGCAAAATTAAGCAACAACAGGAAAAAACAACTAATCCAAGTGAAGAGACTGCTGAAGTAGAATATGATATAGATATAGTTAATTTATCAAAAATAAGTCCTTGCAGTTCAATGAGTAATGCTAGTGACATAACTGACATTAGCCACACTTCAGACTCTGCTTCTACATCATTTACTGCATGCTCATCTGGTATTTCCTCTTCCACACCCTTCAAATCTCTTAAACGCCAGAAAACAATGGGATCATTTGTAGTGAGAACAGATTCAGAATAGAAGGGAAAGATTGATAATTACAGCAGCACAGATCCTTATAGTTATAAGTAATTAGTTGAAGATTTCAAATAAGTGTGAAGGGAGGTGCTGCACCTCAAATACCAGGAGAACTATGCTTTCTATTTACAAATAAGAGAAGAACATGGTGAATAAATTCCAGCTAACATTGGAAAAAATCATTGACAATGTTGCTATCTCAAGAGAAGCATCAAATCTTTTGTCTCAACTTCAAATGTTTGAGAAAGCGCTAAATAAGGTAAAATTAAACACATAGGTACTCCTAGTTAAACAGATTCTTCTCAAATTTTAGATCTCTCTCATCAGCCTAATTTTTAAGATATTCATTATTATCAAGTTTAAACTGCTTAATATTAATATGCATCAAGAACTATCTAGCTATAAATTAATACATATTAATGTTTTTCATAGATACAAAGTGACTCTTGTCATCTTTCTGATGCTGTCCATGAGTGGATTGAATTAATGAAAAATAAAGAACTACAAATGCATAGCACAGTGATTAAGGCACTGTTCAAAGCTGCCGTGCAACCATTTCACTCCTTAGCATACCTGACAAATCCTCAATACATGGGTAAAAAAGTAAATACTTTTGATATACATTACTCATACTGTCATACATGTAATTAAATTCTAAAAGGTTATTGAAAAAGGCCAATTAGTACATAATAATTGTAAGACATCTATTATTTCAAGTTTCATATTCTTTCTACAGGGTCAGAAAATAATCTTACTGCAGAGCAAGAGAATGAGGCTGAAGAATGGCTGTAAAATAGACATCCTGCACTCATGCATTTCAAACTGAGAAATACTAATATTTTCCCAGCAGACATATTTAGTACTAACATACTCAGTCCAGTAACACCTCATAAATGGTGGATATTATTTGGCTTGAAGGCAGTAAAGCAAGTTCAAGAAACAAGCTAGAAGCTTCCTGAAGGATTTTGCAAATTCTTTTCAGACTTTCATTCTTGTCCAGCAAGCTCAGGCTCTATAGAGCGCATTTTCTCAACTTTTGGTCTGTTTTAAAGTGATGTTAGGAACAGGTTGAGTGCTGAAAAAGCACAGAAATTAATGAAAATTTATAGGCATTTTAGGAGGAATTGAGAATTTCAATTATGCTAAATCAGGTTCTAGAACAAATTAGATTTAATAAGTTAATGCTGTATAACAGCAAAGGATATTACTTCTTGAAACCAATGAAAAGGAAACTTATTAGTTTGAATATAATTAAAAAACTTGAAACATATTTTTGTAGTTATTATTAAACTTATTTTTTACATCTGTTTTATCAATTATAAGAATATTTAATTTAAAAAAAACACAATACCCAGTGGGTTCTTTTAGGTGGGCTCTATTGTTTTTCTTTGGGTGGGTTTTTTAATGCCAACCCTGCATTCTACTGCATCAGTCTTTTTTACTTGGATTAGCTGTTTCTTCTTGTTGCTTGTGTTTTTTGATTCTTTTAATTTTTTGTACTAATCTTTTCTAGAAAAATAAATTGCATGATACTCTTGTTTCATCATCTTTTATATCACTGACTTTCTGCCAGCAACCCCAATGCCGCGGCGGCTTCAGGTTGTTTTCTGTCGTCTCCGAATCGGGCACACTCGTGTGACGCATCGCTATTTGATGGAGCGCTCGCCTGCGCCCTATTGCAATGACTGCGTCATCCCCCAGACTGTTCGGCACATTCTTGTCGAATGTCCCAGTCTGGGTGATCGCGCACGATACCCGTCCTGGTACTGGGATGGGCGGGGTCGCTACCACCTGTCCATTGTACTCGGGACAGATTCGTGCACATTGACTTGTGGACATGTTGACTTTTGGGAGGAGGCCGGGCTTCTCTCCTTTATTTAAGGTTCTTTTCTGTTTTTTCATTTGTTATTGTTTTGTTTGTAGGTTGCACTCTCCTGCACCGGGGTGAGGAGGACCTCCCCCTGCTGCCAGAGATGGCTTCCTGATTGTTAAGTTTTTTGAATATTTATCATTGTTATTTTGTCATAATTTTATTTTAAAGTAGCCTAGTTCTAGGCTGTCGTGTTTTTCGGCGACTTATGCCCAAGTGGGTAGTTGCCAGATGGGCTCTATAGAATTAAAAAAAAAAAAAAAATCTGCCAGCAAATGTCTTTTTTATGACCACTTGCAAATGGCATTTTAAATATCAAAAGATTAGCTATTTGTGAAGCTATCAATAATAATAAAAAAATCTGAAGAAATTAAGTATAGTTAATGACAAATTAATCTAGAATACAAATAAAAATTCTTAAGAACATTTAGCTATCAATTAAATTTTGAACTAGAGGTAAAAAATCCATTAAAACCCAATAAAAACAAAACAAAACCCAATGCCCAGTGTTTTTTTGGGGGGTGGGCTTTTTATTGCCAACCTTTCCAACAACCAGCCCTTGCAGAACACCAAAATGCACCTTCACTGGCTGAAAGATTTCATTTATTGTATGAATAGATTGAATATGAGATATATGATACGAGCAGACTCAGTTAAGGGTAGTTTCAGAATCGCCAGGAATTTACATACCACCCACTCACAATACTTGGCATAACCTACAATATGTTAATGACATTCAAACATAAAATACAAATGTACACCATGACTTAATGCCCTCAAATCACTCACAAACACATTGACACAAGACATTGAAACAAAGGTCTATAACAATTCATACACTCATTAATGAACTATGCATGCATTTCTTGCATCCTTCCCTCTCAAAGATTCCTCAACACTCCACATAACAAAGCAAAACCCTAAAAATAATAACACGCCTTACAGCTACTAGAAGGTCAAGGATGACCTTGACATGAGAGGCAGACAAATAGTAGCCGCAGCCTCCACAAACCCAGAGTACCCACTACAATGCATGGCAGAACACCCACTCACACAAACATTAAAAATACTCCCAATTTATAGTGCATTTAGAGATAGACTATCAACTCTCTCACATCAGCCACCCCAAACTACCTTCCAAAAACATACCCACTTCACTCAAACGTGACAAACTCTACATGACCAGGCTGCAGTGTATACATCATCCAGCCCTCCTGAACTACCAGAAGAGGCTGGATATTACCATCATGGATTCCTGTCCAGACTGCAATACCCCATACAATTAAAAAACACATTATGAAAGAACACTGCACACAATCACACACACCAACAACATAATATATACACCAAGAGAGCTCTGTAGGTAAACCTGATACAGGCCATACATATTGTTGTGGTATTGTTGTTGTTGCTTTAGAGCGCCAGTCTGATCCTATTAATTATAAAAAACAACAATACTTCAATATCGGCTGAGTGGACTTTTTAATTACCTTATTGTTGAGAGTGTGTTACATCGTTTAATCCGTTTTAAGGAGAGAGCCTGTTAAACACGTAAAGGATCCATGGAAACACCAGAATTATCAAAAAAATAAATATATATTTTAAATTTTATCAATTAACTACAAAAAATTAAAATATTTGCAATCACCTAATAAGTTTAATGCTACCCATACTTGAAACCGTGCCTATTTCAGAAGCTATTCATTCATGTCCAAATTGAAATAGGCTCCAAGTAAACAAACGAACTGCTGATTAGTTTTTTTTTTATAGTGACACTTTTAGATTAACATTAAACTTCAAATTAAATTTCACTCTTCTAACTGTAAATATGACGGGGTTCACTAACAATTGTTTCTACTTCATTAAATTTGAGTACCGTAATAAACTCATACTATAGCAATACAAATATAAATGGTCATTCTAACTTACATGAAAGAAAGGATCAGGGGTTGCCGGATGTCAATAGATGGCTTTTCTCGTGCTTTGTTGTGTTGGAGTGGCTGATTGTAGATTTTCCTTGAGATGGGAGGGAGGTAGGGGAATCTGATGTCTAATTCTTTGGTTCTATGTAAAAATTGGAGGGAGGAGTTGTACTCTCTGGGTCAAGGAATGCTCTTCTGGATGCTCTTGAAGCCTCTTTGTATCCTAGTCTTCTTTGAGGGGTTGCCCACTGGATTTTGGAGTATACGAGTAGCTTTTGAATTTTCTGGAAAACTTAGATCTTCCTTGGGTATGGTTTCTTCTTCTCTCTTCCGTATTAAAGTCGCAATTTGAGAGTCACTCAATGGTGACTGGTTTTTGTATTTTCTTAATTGCGAAATTCCTGTTTGGCACTAGGAATGTTGGTCCAGCCAAGTTTCTTACTAAGTCTGTGCAGGATACTTCAGTCTGGCACCGATACAAAACATAACGTTCTAAGTTATTTCAAAATTTGGGCGAGGGACCGATCTTCTCGAACTGGTCCTCTATCGACTCTCACCGAATAATTTTTTCTCTTTCCTTCAGGGGCTTATTTATAGCCTGGCGACCGCCCCATCTAAGGGGAAAGGGGCGAGGCTGCAGAGGGGAGAGTGAGGGGTGAGAAGGGTGTCACTGTGGTGCCCAATCAGCTTGTTAATTAGATGCACCACCAACTGTCACCATCCTTGGTGTTCTTTTTGACTGGCACCACTTTTTGTGGCAATTTAACCACGGGCCTCTGGATCTCATAGGTAATTGGATCCTTTGAGCGCTGCTTAATGGCCTTTGGTGGTCACCTTGGCACAGCGGCTCCCCGACTACCTAAGCAGCAGGGAGATAAAAAAAGTTTCGGCCGTTTGACTGTTATCCCGCCAACTAACGTTTCCCACAACTCTCCTCATGTGGCTCGATTCTCTTGCTTTCTCTGCAGGGGGAGGGGGACTTTAACATATACATCCGCTTGGCCCTCTGGGAGGCTTTGTTATAATTCCTCTACACATATCTTTTCTCAGGTCATGGACAGTTTGATGGTCATCTTTCCTCTTCAATATTAATTCATTATGACTCTGAGTATGAGCACCCTAATTAAAATTTAATTTGTCTTTTCAGATTATCTTATGACACCTTTGATATTCTAAATGATGAAGAGGTTCGGCAAGGGTTAAAAACGTTTTCCAATTGGCCCACTTATCCACAGGTGAGTTTGTATCATGGAAATTTAATTATGAAAAGATTTTACTGCTTTTGTTTATTTTTTAAGTATCATAAATGAAGCTTCCCTCTCCTCTCTTCCTCTTGGCTCGACTTGTCAGTATTTTTTAACATATCTGCATTCTCTCCACCTTTTTTACTTTCTCTCATCTTTCTTTTCTATCATTTTATACCCAAGTCCTGGTGGCACACCATGCTGTGGAATTTTGGTCACCAAGCAAGAGAGGCAGCCCCTAGGGTTGCCAACCGGACCACATTTCTAGGTTTGGCATTTAGCATTTGCCAATGATGTCTCCGTTCTTCTCTTCGCTTTAAATACCTCGTTTCAGGCAGTAGCTGTGCAGCTGCACCTGGATAGGAGGTACACTGTTACTACAACGTTCATTCCACCGTCAGCCAACTTAGACGCGGGGGACTTCCACCGCGTCGTGGCACGGTTGCCAAGACCCTTTCTCTTGCTCAGAGATCTGAACAGTAGGCACCCCCTCGGGGAAGAATACTCGATTAATCCCAAGGGTCAAGTCCTTGCCGAGCTGGAGATAGGTGTCCTAAATGTGGATGAGTTTACACTTCACTGCCCGAGAACCGTTTCATTTTCCTGCCTTGATCTATCTTTGTGCTCTCCCGATGCACAACCTGATTTATTTTTGGGGGGGTGGGTCGATGACCTCCATGCTAGTGATCACTTTCCCATTCAAATATTTTCTGGGGCCGCTCCGCATTTCAGTCGAGGAGTTTAGGTCGGTAGATTAGGTCGTTGAGTTCTCCGGCAACCTCATCGCCGTGGGCCTAACTACTATTCCTAGAACGTCTGGCTGATTTGCACACCCACCGCTCTCGTGGTGGTCCGCTGAGTGTGAGACGGCCCTCAAACAGAAGCGTTATGCCTATAAGCGCCGCCCGAATGACTTCAAGGTCGGTGAATTTCGTCAATCTAGGTTCCGGTATATTTCGAAGGATGCTCGCCGTTCTTCTTGGCGGGCATACGTGTCTTCACTTAACGGGAAGACCCCTCTAGCAGAAGTCTGGAAGCGAGTCAAAAAGATTCGGGGCAAGTTCTCGCAGGACCCCCGTCCGTTCTCCAGGAGAATGGGACCGCAATCTCGGACCCCACGACCGTTTTCTCCGCATTCTCTAGCCGGGATGCTGTTTCGTCAGTATTCAACGCGCGTCGTGATGTCGCGGAAGGCCGCCGACTGGACTTTACCTCCAGAGGCGGAGAACCCTTCAACGACAGGTTTACTGTGAGTGAGCTGGGTTCCGCTCTCGCTTTGTGCGCGGACACTACCCGTGGTCCGGACGATGTCCCGTACGCCATGCTTAAGACACCTTGGTTGCGAGGCATGGCCTTTCTCTTAGATTTGTTAAACGGGATCTGTGTGGAGGGTCTCCTCCCGGATTCCTGACGAATCGCTACTGTGCTCGTCTTTGGCAAACCGAGGACAGATCACTACTCCGGCCGGTTTCTCGTCCAATCTCTCTAACCTCTTGCGTGTTCAAGTTGATGGAAAAATTGGGAAATGTTAGATTAGCTTTTTTCTGGACAACGTAGGCCATCTGTCTTCTGCACAGTGCTGCTTCCCCAAGTTTCCACTCACGTTGGATGCTCTGCTCCGACTGGAAAATGCCGTCTGCGAGGCCTTCCTTTGTAGATAGCACTACGCCACGGTGTTTTTCGATCTGGAGAAGGCGTATGGTAGTGCATGGCTATACGGTATCATGGAGACTCCATACGATGGGGGCGAGGGGACGCCTCCCAATGTTTATATCTGAATTTTTGCGAGATCTTCGATTCCGCGTACAGGTGGGGGGGAACCCTCTCCGGCCCAATGGAGCAAGAAGAGGGTGTCCCGCAGAGAAGTGTCCTCAGTGTTGCACTCTGTTCCCCTTAGCATCAAAGGCATCACCTCGGTACTGCCTGAAGGTGTTCTCGCTACGCTCTACGTGGACGACCTTTCGATCTCTTTTGGCGCGGCCCAGATGCCAACTCTGGAGCGTCGACTCTCACTATGCCGAAGCGCACAGGTTTCGGTTTTCCTTGGCCAAGACTAAGGTGGTGCACTTCTGCCGTCACCCGTGGCTCCATCCTGACCCAGACTTATTTCTCAATGTGCTGCGCCTGTAAGTGGTGGATTCGCACCGTTTCCTTGGTCTTGTATTTGACTGACACCTCACCTGGGAGGCCCATATTCGCAGCCTTAAGGTCTCCTGTACCCGCGCTATGGATATTCTTCGTTCCGTAGCGTTCAGCGCTTGGAGCGCTGATATGGCCACAGCCTTCCTTTCTTTATTCGATTCTTTGTTCGTTTCAAGCTCTACTACGGATGCGAGTTTTATCCATCCGCAGCCGAGCGTGTATTGCGGACTGTGGAGTCAATCCACCAGGCTGGTCTCTGCCTGGTGACCGGTGCCTTCTGCACATCGCATATTGAGAGCCTACATGTCGATGCTGGGGGGATGTCACTCGCTCTGTGCCGTACACTGCATTATTCGCTTGTACGTGCAAGCCTGGCTCTCTCCGAGCTGCTTGGCAAAGAAGATGGGAGATAGTCGAGGTAGAACTTAAAGTTGCCTGCCATTGCGCCGCAAATGTTCCCATGCCCCTACCTCCCAATGCCGCGACGCCTTCAAGTTGCTTTCTGTCGTCTGCGAATTAGACGCACCGCCATTTAATGGAGCGCTCGCCTGCACCCTACTGTGGAGACTGCATTGTCCCCCAGACGGTTCGGCACATTCTTGTTAATTGTCCCAGTTTGTGTGATCTTCCCGCACGTTACTCGTCTCGGTACCGGGACGAGCGGGTTGCTACCACTTGTCCCATGTACACGGTAAGGGTTCGTGAACACTCACTTGTGAGTTTTCGGGGGTTTTTTTTTGGAGGAGGCTGGCCTCTTCCCCTTTATTTGACTCTTGTTCTAATTTTTGTTATTTGTTTCTTGATATAGCCTAGTAGTAGGCTGTGTCGTGTACGGCGGTTTATGCCCACGCAGGCAGTCGCCAGATGGGCTCCCTCCCCCCCCCCAACCCCCAGACTTTTGGGAGGAAGCTGGCATCCATTTTATTTGACTCTTTGTCGCAGGTCGTATCTCCCTGCGCCCTCGGTTAGGCGGACCTCCCCTTATCCCGGAGCGTGCTTTCTTCTTCTTATTGCCTTTTTTTGTTGTTTTTTTTGCTTCATTTTTCTCGTGTCTAACAGATTTTTGTCTTTAATCTAGCCTATCATCATGCTTCGGAAGAATTCCGGCGACCTATCCCCAAGTGACTGATAAAAAAAAGAGAGACACACGAATCGAATATAAAAATACACCAAACCCCCTTCGCAGCTTCCAATAATCGAAAACACGACTTGTGTTTTTTTTAGGGGGTAGGGGGGGGGGTACCTCTCACTTCCATAGTAAATTCATTTTCTCCTCCATTCACAATCTTCTTTTATTGTTTTCACAATTTAAAAGACGTTTTCAAGATTTCACCAGTTTCATTTTCTCGCTTGTCGCTGATCTTGATGAAAAATGTCAAACGTTAACTGAAATATTTTACTCTCTTTTTTTTCAGATTTATGTCAAAGGAGAGTTAATCGGAGGCTTAGATATTATCAAGGAGATGAAAGCTGACTGCTCTCTCTTGTCTGTCCTTAAAGGAGAATAGAAATTTGGCATTAAGTTTTATGACCTATGTATTTCTGTCATCAAGTTTAATTGTTATACTTTGATAAAGTGTGTGCGATATGTGAGGACTCTCATAATTTACCAATTCTTTCATTACAAATATAGGGTGTCGGTATTAAATAATGATATTGGCTAGTGTAGCTTGAACTAAAGTGAACAAAGGTGAATTTATATCCACTCATGTTTTGAATTTACTTTCACACATCGTTTAAGATGTCATGTTTTTCTGGGTCATCCAAAAAAGAGCAACAAACCAGCCTAGTCTTCTCGATATAGGAGTCTAAGCCTAGAAAGAGCATTGTACTACCTTTTTTATTGACTCACTCAAGCACCATATAACATTTCTGAAAATCAAATGCTCACTCAGTTCGGGTCTGTTGTAAAAGTTAAGAAACTTTTAAGACAACTAACTGAGAAACTGCATTGCTTTTATCATCCCCTCCCCCCCAGCCACGGTGTTTTGGGGGCCCTTGTAGAGGGACTCCTGCTTTCTAGTGGCAAGGGAGGTCTAACCCCCCAGTAGTGGTGGCAAATGGAATCTTAACATTCTTTCCCAGCACATGATTTATTTTGTTCATTAAGTATTTATTGCGTGTTTATTATATCCTTCTCACCCTGTAACGGGCGCGGCGATTTGCCATCCTGGCCGCCGTGCTGACGGGATCCAGCGCTCCGTCCGGCCCCAGCTTAGCCTCTCTTCCTTCCTTCAGATAGCCTGTATATCTTCCCTACTTCGTCGCTTTTCATACAACCTCTCCCACAACTTTCTCTGGTCAGCCTCTAATTTCACAGGGTAGATGCTGACCTTCTTCTCAAGTCAACCGTCCCGGATCGGGGCTTGGGGGGGAAGGGGACAACGTTCCCTAACCCCTGAGCTCCGGTTCGGAATGGGTTTTTTTTTAACAACCTGCTTCATCCCACCCATACCTTCCTCACATCCCTTTTCCTTTCCTCTTCACAATCTATCAGTTTTATGCAGCGTCTAAGGTGGAGCCGTCATGCCGATGGACTGGCAGGACACCAGGCAGGAGGGGTGGTCCCAAATGGCGGCGCCTGGCTCTGTCGGGCCTATAAGCACCTCTGCAGTGCGGGCTACTGT